>CM019066.1:212692279-213385307 GCA_009667805.1 Leptobrachium leishanense
TCGACCGAACTTTTTCACGGACGACGTGAAAAATGCGTTCGTCTGACCCTAGCCTAATACCTTGATTCGTGTACTTTAAAAAAATATGTATATGTGGAGGGTTATTCAGGAATTAGTGACAGATATCAGTGTTACAATGTCACTAGCACTAGTTTTGAAAATAAACTCTTTGGAAATGGCAAAGTGCTACTTGCACTTATTGTTGCTTAAAATAAGGAAAAAAGCGAGGAATATGTAAACATTGGGTATTGCTAAACTCAGAACTAAATTTAGAAACTACTAAGGAATTAAATTTTTTTGACGGTTGTTGATACATAAGAAATTTTGGGGGTCAAAGTTCGAAAAAGTGGTGTTTTTTCAATTTTTTTGTCATATTTCACAATGTTTTTTATAGTAAATTATATGAAATGATGAAAAAAATGGTATCTTTATAAAGTCCATTTAATGACGAGAAAAACAGTGTAAAATATGTGTAGGTTGCATAAACGAGTAAGAGGAAAATTTGTCCTAAACACTAACAGCGCAGAAACGTAAAAACAGCAGCGGTCACTAAAGGACGGATTTGTGTAAAACCGCCCGGTCACTAAGGGGTTAATCTATCCATAAACAACTGCTTGGGGCGGCAGTCTGTAAGAAAAGAGGAGACACTTTCGGACACGCAGAAAACGTTTACTAATTTTTCGGCGGTGAAAAGCAGGAGAATGACTGGAGAATGGAAAATTCTAGACCAAATAGCCGATTTGGAAAGTGAAATAAATGGGAGAATTTTTCTGGTTTGGCTATTTTGACCTAGAATTTTCCATTCTCCAGTCATTCTCCTGAGTTTCACCTTTCTCTGAATAACCCTGTCAGGGTTATTCAGAGAGCGGTGAAGAGGAGGAGAATGACTGGAAAATGGAAAATTCTAGGTCAAAATAGCCAAACCAGAAAAATTCTCCCATTTAGGCTAGGGTCAGACTAGCGAACTTTTAACGTGCGTTTAGGCGCACTTAATCACGGCCGCACTAGCAGCAAATGTCGGGCAATGACGGCCAATATACAAAGTACGGTCTTACGAAAGTCCGGCTGCGCAACGCAAGTGGAAAATGAACGCATTTTTTCGAGAACGCAGAACCGCTAGTACGGACGTACAGAGTGTGCTGCGTCCACTAGCGGCGTGTGTGCGTGATTTGGAGATGTCAGACCCTGCTCATGTCCGGCCAACATAACGTCCAGACACCCAAAGTTTCCTGGTTTGGATCCGTAAAAAATCACGCACAAAAATGCGCATTGTATGACCGTTTTCGCGCAATCCGTAAAAAAGTACAGCAATGCGTTCGGACGCACTTTTTGAAGGTCGCTGCGAAAAATGTGTTAGTCTGACCCTAGCCTTATCTCACTTTCCAAATCGGCTATTTGGTCCAGATTGTTCTCTTTTCCTGTCATTCTCCTGGTTTTCACCTTTCTCTGAACAACCCCGAGAGAGAGGTGAAGGCCAGGAGAACTGGCAGGAGAAGAGAACAATCTAGACCAAATAGCCAATTTGGAAAGTGAGTTAAATGGGAGAATTTTTCTGGTTTGGCTATTTTGACCTATGTGAATGTTTAATCCCGAGGTGAAAAATAACATTGCTTTAGATTTTTTTCAAACACCAGTTAACCACTTAGCTGCTATGGACGCGCTCAGCACGTCCAGCCAAGTGGTTCTCCTGTGCTATGGACGCGCTGAGCGCGTCCATGCACAGGAGGCAGCAATCCGCCGGATTCCGGTGGATTGCTGCGCCCCCCAGTGTGGGCTGACATCTTGGATGTCAGCCCAGCACTCCGGGACCCCCGGCGGAGCAATTAGATGTCATTGCGGCGGCACGATGACATCTAATTCAGGCGCCCCCCCAACACATGTGCGGAGGAAGCGCCTGAAAGGGAGGGGGGGAGGTCCTTCGGATCTCTCTCCCTCCCAATCGCCGGGGGGCAGAGGGTTAATCCAGGCACCGTTTGGAAGGGCACAGCCTGCCCTTCCAGACGGTGGCTGTGATTAACCCCTGGGGAGCCGGATCACGAATCGGCGCTGAAAAGCGCCGGATCGTGATCCTCTCCTGGAGCTGGCCGACATCTTGGATGTCGGCCAAGCCTCCAGGAACTCCCCCTGAGGACTGGCGTCATCATGCATAGCACGATGACGCCAGTCCTGGAGTTAATCCCTAGCTGCCACCAATGGTGGAGATAGGGGGTTCATTGGAACCCCCTATCTCCCGATCCGTGGCAGCTAAGGGCACTAAACATGAGCATGAAAAATGTTTTTTAAAAAAAATAAAAAATAAAAATAAAAAAATAAAAATATTTTAAAAAAAAAATTCTAAAAAAAAATAAACAAGTTTTTTGTTTGTTTTTGTTTTGTTAATGCAGCAATATTGTTCCCTTTTCAATTATAATGTGAACAATAATGCTGCACTAACGATTTTTGTATGCGGTGCGTTTGTTAAAGCGAAATTTTCCCCAAAAAAAATGTAACAAGACCCCATTTCTAATTTTTTTTTACAAGCGCACCCCATACAAAATATAACTGCAAACGATCGTATGTTAAAATGTGAAAAAAAACACTTTACACATAATAAATGATTGAAAATTCTAATTTTATTGCATTTTTTGTTATAATATACAGACATGACATAACGTATACATATAATAATGACATATTATGAATCTGCCAAGTCTGCCGGAAAGAACGATATATAATATGTCTGGGTCATATATCAAAATATGGCTACAAAACGCGGTTAAACATGATGAGCGAAAGCGGTAAAAATGACCTCAGCACAGAGGTGTGAAAAGCCTCAGCAGCGAAAGGGTTAAATGCAGCATATTAGGATGTTTTAGGAGGGAAATTAATTCTCAAATCTCAATCAGAAACAGACACCACCCCACCCCATCACTATATTGTACAATGTATCAAATTTATTACCAGACTGAAAACACCTGGTGTTATGCCTGTTTGTGAACAGAGGTCATTTAGAGTTGATAATCTTTCCACGTACACATTAGTTTTTAATTCAATATCTAATAAACCGTTGCTTATAATATTCTGCAGTAAAGAGTCTCTTTATCTCTAGATTTTTTAGTATTTTTTTTAAGCATTTTCTATACTTTTTTCAAAATTTCTTTTTTTTTTCGAACCCGAACCGAACACGCCCAAAAAGTTCGAAATTCGCGAACTTTCGAACTGCCAAAGTTCGGGTCGTTCTCCGAACCGTCCGAACACGAACAGCTCATCCCTAATTGCCACCATTGATGAAAGCTTATCCAGCATAAATTCATCAGAAGAAGTCGCATTTATTGTAGTTTAACCACTGTGAGGTACCAGCGGAACATAATTTTCAAACCTTATTCAGCATGCATCACGCAGGAGAGTGTAGAAGTGGATTCCCAGATGTCCTCCCAGTCCTGGTAATCAAGGTCTTCGCCTATGTCCGCCTTCCATTTGAGTATGTAAGGATAGTGCTTATGGGGTCCTTGCAGGATTAAGGACCAATAGATGATAGAAATTGCTCTGGTGACTGTTTCTCCCCAGAGACACATCCTCTCAAACCAAGCATCGCTGCTTGGCGTATATGGTTGCGGGATACAAAGCTGGCCAGTTGCATGTACAGGAAAAAATCCCTCGAGAAAAAGGGAAGATTGGAAGATAGATCCAAGAAGGAGCGTATATGACCATCCTTTACTAAATCAATAACCAGAGAAATATAGCCTTAAACAAAGTTACGGAAGTTTTGTGGGCACATTTCTGATGGGAACCAAGGGTTCCGGTATAGAGCGAGGCGGGGGGATATTTGGGGGATAGGGAATATTTGTCGGACAGGCAGTCCCATGTTTGGAGTGATGAGGTAATTGTAAGGCAGTCGATCAGGGTGTCATGCCTGAAATTCTTAGGGAGCCAATGAAAAAAGGGCAACATCTCAGGCAACATAATGTCGTTTTCAAGATGCACCCAGCATTTACAGGTAGGAGGAAGCTGCTATTCCGCGATTAGTATAATGAGGGCAGCGTGGAGATATAGCTTTAAGTTTGGTAGAGCAAGCACAGTTTCGAGGTGTTTGGTAATTTGAGCCATGAGAGGGGAGTAATTGAGATCATAGAGACGGTCCCAATAAGAGGAGATCCGCAGATCAAGATAAAGTAAGGGTGTGTCGGAGATGGGGAGGTCAAAGTTTAGGGTGAGTAATTTGCAAGAAGCCTTGGGGAGGTGAATCGTTATACTGTAGCAGCTGATTTGGACACATTAATTTTAAAGCCGGAAATTGAGGCAAAGGACTCAAGAAGGCAGAACAGGTGTGGAAGGGAGGGCATAGGATGGCGAAGAGTAAGAAAATGATTGTCAGCGTATGCAGCGACCTTATATTTAGCAGCCTGTACCGGGATTCCTGATATTTGTCATAGAGTCTTATGGAGAGAAAGGGTTCTTTGCAGAGCACAAAGAGCAGGGAGGACAGGGGACAACCTTGGCTTAGTTCTCATCTCAAACGCCGAGAGCAAATGTGGAGGTGATGGAGCAAAGTGTTATTACGCATTGGTCCATCTAAATCACAAGCTTCTGCACCACTGTGAGGAGAGAGGGGATACTTTGGACCCCGGTATTTCCATTCTTTACACCCCACAAAGTCATGTTAAGTTTCAATCAACAGGTCAGAGTCTGGCCAAATCAAACATGATCAACAAACCCACAAACAAACATAAAAGAATTTTAAAAAAATTAATTATTTTTTGTTCCAAAATAAAACTAGTGAGCAGCAGCTGTATGGACTAAAATGCCTTGTTGATGTCAGAGGTCGGAGGAGAATGGGCAGACTGGTTCAAGATGATAGAAAGGCAACAGTAACTCAAATAACCATTCATTACAACCAAGGTATACAGAATACCATCTTTGAACACAACATGTCAATCCTTGAAGTAGGTGGGCTACAGCAGCAGCAGACCACATCAGGTGCCACTCCTGTCAGCTCAGACCAGGAAACAGGTTATAATTTTCCCAGGCGCACTAAAATTTGACAAACTTTGCCTGGTCTGATGAGTCTCGATTTCAGCTGCGACATTCAGATGGTAGGGTCAGAATTTTGCATAAACACATGAAAGCATGGGTCCATCCTGCATGCAACAGTTTAGCCTGCTGATGGTGGTGTAATGGTGTTGGGGATATTTCCTTGACACTTTTGGGTCCCTTAGTACTAATTGAGCATCACTTAAATGCCACGACCTACATGAGTATTGTTGCTGACCATGTCCATCCCTTTTTGACCATAGTGAACCCAGAACATACTTGAAAACGAGAGAAATCTCAATGTATCCTTCCTGGTAAAATACTTTATAAATAAATCTTCTGATGGCTCCTTCCAGCAGGATAATATACTATGCAGGGGAGGACTGACCCGTCGGGCACTGCCCAAGGGCCCGCGGGTCAGTAGGGGCCCAGTTTTGGAAGGCAAGTTCCGAAGGGAAGATCATCTCTGGGAGGCCATGGCAGCTGGCCCTGCGGCGCACTACCAAACCGCCTTGTCAGCGGCCCTGCAGTGTGCCTATCTGGGCCCCACGTTCTTCAACAGGAGGAGTGCACGCTGCATTGATGCCGCCCCCTCACGTGAAGCGCGCACGCGCATCACGTGAGGGAGCGTCAATGCAGTGTGCACTCCTCCTGTTTTAGAACGTGGGGCCCTGGTAGGCATGCTGCAGCACTGCCGCTGCGGCGGTTTGCTAGTGCGCCGCAGGGCCGGCTGCCATGCCTCCCAAGGTGATCTTCCCTCTGGAGCTGAGGGAAAATAGCGGGGCCATATGGGACAATCAGGCCAGGGTACGTGAAATCGTAGCCCGGCCAGCAGAGCCAGCGTCCATAGAAAATTATTTAATAATGTAGTATGGTGGGTGAGCAACTGGGGGGGGTAATAACATGACAACTGAAATGGGGGGATAAGAGGACAAATGAAATGCTGAGGGGTAATAAGAGGAAAAATGAAATGCTTGGGGGTAATAAGAGGACTAATTAAATGCTGGGGGTAATAAGGGGACAAATGAAATGCTGGGGTAATAAGAGGACAAATGAAATGCTTGGGGGTAATAAGAGGACAAATGAAATGCTTGGGGTAATAAGAGGACAAATTAAATGCTGGGGGTAATAAGAGGACAAATGAAATGCTGGGCGTAGTAAGAGGACAAATGAAATGCTGGGGGGGTTGAATAAATCAGTACGTTACGGAGTTTTATTGCTGTGGATCTCTGATACGCTCACGCACACCACACATTACAGTGAGTTTTTTTCCTGTGGAGCTCTGTAATGTACAGTGTGTACAAGTGTGTCAGTAATGTACAGTATGTTTTAAACCTGAGAGGGGATCGGCAGTTTCCCACGTGTGCCACAGGGACCTTCTGTGCCGCAGCCGTAGCTGCCACAAGTGCGTGACAGATACCGCAGCAGAGCAGTGGCAGTTTGTAAGTCTGGAGGGGGCACAATGGATTCTCCAATTCGCTGAGGGCCTGAGTGGATTTTATTAACTCGTTAAAATTAATAGTTGAAAATTGTGTGAAGAAATAAATTCTTTAACGCAACAATGTGCATGTGGGTTGTGTGCTGTATGGGAGGGGTTTATGGGTGTGGCCTACTGTGTAGGCGTGGCACAAGGGGCCGCACTAACTCCTATTGCCCGGGGGCCCCATTACTTGTCAGTCCGCCCCTGATACTATGTCACAAAGTTCAAATCATCTCAAACTGGTTTCTTGAACATGACAATGTACTCTATGGCCTCCACAGTCACCAGATTTCGATCCTACAGAGCACCTTTGGGATGTGGTGGATCGGAAGATTTGCATCATTGATGTGCAGCCGACAAATCTGCAACAACTGCGTGATGCTATCATGTCAATATGGATCAAAATCTCTGAGGCATGTTTCCAACATTTTGTTGAATCTATGCCATGAAGAATTAAGGCAGTTCTGAAGTCAAAAGATCCCGATACTAGCAAGGTGTAATTAATTGTTACGATCCCCACCTGGAGGAGGTATGATCCTTGCACGCAGCACCCTATCCTTTCCCTCCGATCCTCAGAAGTGGTCGGTCTATAATATATATCCCTATGAATAGATAACTCGTAGCAAGGTGAGGACAAGGCACAGAGCCAATATGACAGAACCAGAATAGTTAGAAACCGTTTGCCAATATGTCAGAACCAGAATAGTCATAAGCCGTTTGCCAAAAGTCAGAACCAGAATACCAAGACACCGAAATACAATTTAGCTGCTCTAATGGATGATTAACCACGTTAGGGCAATGTGAGATTGCATTGTCTATGGTTTTAAACCCGGCGGGTCCGCGTCATCACGCCGGACTCCGCCCCCGGCGTCTCACGTGACCACCCGGACTTTCCTCATTACTCGGCGCCCGGACAGCGAGCAGTGAGGACGATGCTGCCGGGCGCCGAGGTACCGTGGCGGGGTACATAACATTAATAAAGTGGCCAGTGAGTGTATATATTCTCCCTGACTGTTTATAGTTAAAGTTACAAGCATTTATAAAGCACCAACAAGTTCCGTAGCGGTGTACATAGGGAGAGACAGAATAACAAATATAGATACACATTACACACATAGAACAGTAGGAGAGGGGACCCTGCTCGAGAATTTACAATCTAAGATCTGTGTTTGACCAAGCTAGTATTTAGGATTACGAGTATCTCCAGTTCCCCTTGACCCGACTTGCTTTTTGGCCTATCAGTGTTCTGTTTCTCCACCAAAGCACTGAGAATGTGATCTCTTAACTTACAGTTGTGATGAGATGGCGATAACTCCCAGTCTTAGATGAATTACAGACAGTGACTCAATCCAGATGACACCTTGAAGATCTGATAAAGTTTTATTCCAAAAACTGAAGAAAATCATAGTATATACATTGGATAGGTCAAAAAATCATAGTGTGATGTGGGTCCATTTAGGCTTGCTAAGGATTACTGGGAAATGAACAAGGGTGGAGCTATCTGGACAGGAAATCACTGAACCATGAGGAGGGGAGGAGAGAAACCCAGGGTTAGATGAGACATGTGCAATTCTTAAAGGCATATCGCAACTCACAAGGCATGTGAAACATGAAAATCAGGGTTATTCAGAGAGAGACGATCTGGGCCCGAAATGTAACCGGACACTGAATTTCAGCGACCGGGGACATTTCGGGGCCATTCGGCTATTCAGAGATCAAGCAATTCGCCAAATCTTGGTGAATTGCCTGCATGCACGGTGCTTGTTCGAGGGCAGTGAAATCCCCCATAGAGAAGCAATGGTTCGTCTATTCAGAGAACACCGAACAGCTGAGGAATGTCAGTGAAGTGCCCTTCCATTCGGTGGTTTAATTCGTCAGGTTTATTCAGGCGAATCCCATAGGCTTCTATGTTAAAAATATTCCAGTTTTAATTCAATATCTAATAAACCGTTTATTAGACATGTGCATTCGTTTTAGTACTAAAATGATTTAGTCCGAATTTTTGGATAATTTAGTTTTCGTATGACTCAAGAGATACGAAATTGCTCAGTACAAAAAACGAAAGAAACGAAAATAAAATGCACTACATTTTAGTTTCAGTCCTTTTTGTGATATTACATTGAGTGAAGGAGACCAGCAATGAAGAGCGCAACATCCGAAGTTCTGCACCCTCCACATGCCAATGCAGTAGGATGTTCTATACAGAGAGGGGTATTAATGAATGCAGGAGGATGTTCTAAACATTATACAGAGGAGTTTTTTTTTTTTTGCCCTTTAAATCCAGTGGCTGTGAGCGCTGAGATCCGCTGCTTGTTATATTATCTCTCAGTACAATGTATCAGGCTCAGCTGTTACAGTAACTAACTGTAACAGCACTCAGAGTTTCAGTAAAACAAGGAAATAATATTGTTCTAACCTCTTATATATAAAAATGTTATTTACTAGTTTTACTGAAACTCTGAGCGCTGTGAGGAGCAGCAGACAGTTACTGTAACAGCTTTGCTTGACACGGGGCAGTATTACAATGTTGGTGCTAACTTAACCAGAGCTGTTGTAAACTGAAAACCTCCATAGGCTATAATGGCTCTGGGAAGTTTACAACAGCTCTGGTTAAGTTAGCACCAACTAATGTAATATGGCCCACATTGTGCTGAGTGAGAGATACTGTAACAAGCAGCGATCTCAGCCCTCTGAGGAGCCACTACAATAGTAATTGTATCCACTGGTTTTCGGATGAATGAAATTAGTTTTCATACTAAAGAACTGAAAACGAATTTCTGTAGCAACTAAATAAATTGCATTTTAGGACTAATCCATTAGTTCAAAACGAAATTTTGTGCTGTGCACATGTCTACCGTTTATCATTTTATTCTGCAGTAAAAAGTCTCTTTATTTTTAGATTTTTTTAGAATCGGTTTTTCATTTTTCTGTAACAGACCTTTTTATTATCATTCATAGGATCTTATATGAAAATTCCAGACCTTTTCGTTCAGTAGTTGTTTTGCAAACAGTGTTTCTAATTTCAAACTTTCAAGCAAACTGTTTTATTTTTCTCACCCGTTTTTCTGCTAAACATAGAAACATAGAAAATGTCGGCAGATAAGAACCTTTCGGCCCATCTAGTCTGCCCAATTACATGGATACTTTACCTGGATTTATCTTTTATTTAGGATAGCCTTATGCCTATCCCATGCCTGCTTAAATTCAATCACTGTTTTGGCCTCTACCACTTCAAGTGGAAGGCTGTTCCATGTATCCACCACCCTCTCAATAAAATAATGCTTCCTGATGTTAGTTTTAAACCTTTGCCCCTCTAATCTAAGACTATGTCCTCTTGTTTTGCTACTTTGTTTCCTTTTAAATATACTCCCTTCCTCTACCTTGTGGATTCCCTTTACGTATTTAAATGTTTCTATCAGATCTCCTCTGTCTCAGCTTTTTTCCAAGCTATACATGTTAAGATCATTAACTAGTCGGCTTTTTCCGGCAGCTGCTCTACTCTGTGATCGCCGGCTGCTCGGATTTTTCCAGCATGTTCGGCTTGGTTTTTACGGCTGTTTCTGCAGGTTTTCGGTGAGTGTTCAATGAGTATTCGGTGAGTGTTCGGCGAGTGCTCTGCGGGTTTGCGGCGAGTTTTACCTGCACTACGGGGGCCCTGCGGTGCTTGCTGAATACACTGCAGGGTCAGCGAACTAGGAATCGCCGAATCGCCCCGAAGTGTGGGGAAGGAAAAGTCATCGAACATGTGGTGACTTTTCAGACCTCTTTGAATAACCCTGTGTGAGTATATTTGTGTTTGACCCTGTGATGGGGTGTATATAAGGTTCCCTGAGGAAAGGGTTAACTTGACAGGATTGATCAGCCCAGCAACACACACAATGGCTTGATGTTGTGATTGCTGGGGCTTTAAAAGAGACACGCCTATACAGGCACAGGAGGTTCATTTTTGGTGGATCTCCCCTCAGACAGACACAGCTCCTAAAGGCCTGTGATTTGAGGACACAATCTTTTGTTTTGTTACATTGATTGCTGGATAGAAGAGAAAGGTTTTTTCTTCTTTTGTTTATTTGGTTGAACCAAGCAGCTGTGCCTGTATACACCTGTGCTACAAGGAATAAAGATTGCTTGATGAAACACTTTCCCTGCTGTGGTGTTCACGTGACCCGGTCCACTCCATTACATTATGGTGGCAGCGGTGGGATCGATATAAACCGTGGAGTGGAGATGTGCCTGATTCACATTGGCAGTTGGTAAGAGTACCTCATTTGTGACATTTCCTGGGTGTGCGCAAAGTACAGGCAATCTGCACTAGGATTGTGTTTCTGTTTCTTAGGAAAATGGATTCTGACAAGCTGTTAAAGTGGATGATGGAACAGCAACAGCAACAGCAGAGGCAGCAACAGGAGTTCCAGCTTCAGCTACTACAGCAGATGCAATCCATCCAGAAACAGCAACATGCCCAGCAGCAACAACTACAGACTGAGACGCAGCAGCAACAGCAGGAGTTCCAAGTGGCACTTATACAGCAGCTTCTGGAGTATACAAGGGAACAAGGTGCAACAGACGGTTCTTCTAAGGAGTCCTTCTCCCATGCCCTGACCAAGATGGGACCAGAGGATGATCCAGAAGCCTACCTGACTGCATTTGAGAGACTTGCAACCCTGGCCCAGTGGAAGAAAGGTACCTGGGTTATAAGACTGGCTCCCTTTTTAACCGGAGAAGCGCAGGCTGCTTATCAGTGTTTGGGGAAGCCGAAGCAGGGGACTATGATATACTGAAATCTGCTATCCTGAATCGTCTTGGTCTTTCTGATGAATGTTATAGAAATAAGTTCAGGAATAAGACATTTGTTTTGGGCACTCCCCTAGGGCTTTTGCTCAGCAGCTTAAAGATTTGGCATATAAATGGTTAAAGCCTGCTACTCGCCCAGTCTCTGAAATTATGGATTTATTAATCCTGGAACAATACATCAAACAGCTCCCAAAGGGTCTGTCCAATGGGTTTCACGACACAAACGCAGTTCCTTGGATTATGCTGTCCAAATTTCAGAAGAGTTTCTGCAGGCAGAGGATACCCATGGGTATCAGGTTGCTCAAAAGCAAAGTAAAAGAGAAAAGTGGGAAACCTTAGGGAAGCAACCTTCTGTTTTAAATGCCCCTCTATCAGGGAGGGAGAAAGTCTCTAAGGAGCAGCGGCGTAGCGTGGGTTGTCAGCACCCGGGGCAAGGCAAGAATTGTGCGCCCCCCAACCTGTAGACACGGTAACACACCCTGATTCCCTTCTACCAGTAGAGTAATGACCCCCGTTACCCCACAAGCACGTTTTGTATATTAACAAAATACTGATATACCCACCCAGTGCTGGTCTGAAATTTGTAGCTTACTTTCCAGCTGCTTCCACTTTGAAAATCACCCTAATTAACCCAAGGTTTTAGCCCTTCCCATGATATGTTAATCTGTATTTTGTGTTTTGTTTTTAATTTCTTGCATTTTATTACTTTGTATTTCTGTAACTGTAACACTTCAATGTTCTTGAACCCAGGACATACTTGAAAACAAGAGAAATCTCAATGTATCCTTCCTGGTAAAATCCTTCGCAAATAAATAAATAAATAAATATAATAAAAAAATGAAACACACATGCCCCCCACGCTACGCCACTGCTACTAGTCACCCTGTCCCACTGTACCCTAGTATAGTTCCACTCTCCCAGTACCCCCAGTCACTCTCTACCTCAAGTACCCCAATCACTCTCTCCCAGTACCCCAGTCACTATTTCCTTCTCTCTCTCAGTACCCCAACTTTCTCCCAGTACCCCCAGTCACTCTCTCTCCAAGTACCACCAGACACTCTCTCTCTCCCAGTACCCCAGTCTCTCTCTCCCAGTACCCCCAGTCACTCTCTCCCAGTACCCCCAGTCACTCGCTCTCCAATTACCTCCAGTCACTCATTCCCAGTACCACCAGTCTTTCACTTTCCAAGTACCCCCACTTTCTCCCAGTACCCCCAGTCACTCTCTCCCAGTACCCACAGTCACTCTCTCCCAGTACCCACAGTCACTCTCTCTCCAATTACCTCCAGTCACTCATTCCCAATACCACCAGTCACTCTTTCACTCTCCAAGTACCCCCACTTTCTCCCAGTTCCCCCAGTCAATCTCTCTCTATCCAAGTACCCCCAGACACCCTCTCCCAGTACCCCATCACAGTCTGTTAGTTATGCTGCTCTGGTGTTAGACAGTGTCGCCTACCTGCGTGGAGTTGCTGGTGGCCTGGGGGGGAGCTGTCCAGGGGCTTAGCGGAGACCATATTTTAAATGTGCTGCAGTGCAGCCACCTACCTTCTCTGACAAGCGTGGTACAGGTGTTCTGTTGGATAATGCTGCGCTGTATCACGTTACTCATGTCAGCATTAAGAAGGATAAATAGAAAGTGCCGCGGCTTATGTCAGGAGGGAGCCCCACCTCTGTATCCACGAGGTTACCACTATGTTGGACACCGCCAATCCAAATGCAGAGAGATGAAAAATGAAAACGTGGGACCTCCAGTGGAATCGGTGAAACAGAAATTTTATTCAGGGATAGCAAACCCCATCAGACAAAAGTTTTGTGAGGTTTCGACCCGAGGGTCTTAATCAATGATTAAGACCCTCGGGTCGAAACATCAGATCACTTTTTTCTGATGGGGTTTGCTGTCCCCAATAAAATTTCTGTTTCACCGATTCCACTGGAGGTCCCACGTTTTAATTTTAAGAAGGAGTCAGGACAAGACCAGAATTTTCTGTCCTGGTCCTCCCTTCCAGACGCTGAGTGCTAAGTCACCGCCGGCGCCGCAAAACTGACGGCTGCCCATGCAAGGGCCTCTCACGGACAGCAGTGTCTGTGAGCAGACACCTTGCTGATCCCTGCTGGAAAATATTAGTGGTTCAAATTTCTTTTGAAATTTTGCGCCCCCTAAGAAAATTGCGCCCGGGGCGACCGCCCCCGAGGCACCCCCCACGCTACGCCACTGCTAAGGAGAACTCAACTCTAGCAAGTCCCTGGTCTAAGACCAGTACAGGAAGGCCTTCTGGCAATAAAGTGAGGGCTTTAAGCAATGATCAGGTACAAGAAAGGCAGCTGGTATGCTTTAAGTGTGGAGAAAGTGGGCATATCGCAAAATTTTGTTCCTCTGTGGACTCTATGGAGTGTGACTATGTTGGCCAGTGTTATGCAGTTAACTCTGAAGTGAATGACCTGGAAGATTTTGTAGTCCCAGCATGGGTGAATGGCATAGAAGTCAGGGCCCTTGTTGATTCAGGTTGTAGGAGAACTCTGGTACAACAGGATCTTGTCAACTTCAGCTTCTTGGACTCCCAAGAACCTGTGCTCATAATGTGCATACATGGCGATGTAAAATCCTACCCCTCAGCAAAAATTAACCTTCAGATAGATGGATATGCATCCCAGGTTGTTACAGGGGTGGCTGAAACGTTGCCATACCCAGTGGTGGTTGGGAAAGATTGGGAACACTTTGGCAGAGTCATAGTTACATAGTTACATAGTCCTCAAAGTTCAGGTCAAAGATGTGGAACTAAGAAAGGAAGAGGAATGCAGTGCAGACATAGGAAGACTCTTCCCTTTTAAGGACCCAGACTTGTTTTCTACAAGAGCTAGGGTTCATAAATCAAAAACACAAAGGAAACTGGAGAAAAGAGAATGGGCAGACATACAGGACGTGGAACATAAATGCCCTGTTCAGCAGGTGATAGCTGGGGAAGACATGGGACAGCAAGCAGGGGACCCTGGGGACCCTATACCTGAGTTGGGGACAAGTCCTAGGGATGTGCGAAAGGCACAGAAAAATGACCCCACACTGAGTGGAGCATACGACAGTCTGGCTGTTGCAAATGGACATGTTTTGGATGCACTCAAGCATAGTCAGTTCCCCCATTTTATGCTAAGGGATGAATTGCTATACAGAGTTTGCAAACACCCTAATACAGGAGACCTATGTGAGCAGATATTGGTACCAAAAGGCTATAGGAGACAACTGTTACAGCTGTCTCATTCTATTCCCCTTGCAGGGCATTTGGGGAGAGAGAAGACTCTGGCCCGTTTATTGTACAGGTTTTTCTGGCCGGGTGTATATAAGGAGGTAGAAAATTTTTGTAAGTCCTGCCCGGAATGTCAGCTAGTGGCTCCAAAGGGACAAGTCAAAGCACCACTTATACCGATACCATTAGTGGAACTGCCATTTGAAAGGATTGGGGTTGATCTAGTTGGTCCTCTTGAGAAAACTGCAGCAGGTAACCATCATATCTTGGTAATAGTTGATTATGCAACCCGGTACCCAGAGGCGATACCTCTCCGGAATACCTCAGCCTCGACAATAGCCAATGAATTGATAAAGTTGTTCTCAAGAGTGGGTATTCCTAAAGAGATACTGACAGACCAGGGTACAAACTTCACTTCAAAGCTTATGAAGGAGGTTTGTGCTCTCCTAAACATAAAGTCCCTTAAAACGTCAGTCTACCACCCGCAAACGGATGGGTTGGTAGAGAGATTTGATGGCACGTTCAAAAAAATGTTGCGGAAATTCGTGGATGGGGAGAACAGAGACTGGGACAAATTGTTGCCATATCTGTTGTTTGCTATCCGTGAGGTTCCGCAGTCTTCAACTGGGTTTTCACCCTTTGAGTTGCTTTATGGGAGGAGACCTAGAGGCATACTTGACATAGTGAAGGAAGAGTGGGAGGCGCAGTCTAATTCAGACCAGAATATCCTACAGTACACTATGCAGTTGAGAGAGAGACTTAAAAGGGTCGGGCAATTTGCTGCTAGTAACTTAGAAACTGCCCAACAGGCGCAAGCTCTCAGCTATAACAGAAATGCAAAAGCCCGGGAGTTTAAGCCCGGAGATAGAGTGTTATTGCTTCTACCTAGTTCAGAAAGTAAGCTGTTGGCAAAATGGCAAGGGCCTTATGAGGTAATAATAAGAACGGGGGATGTTGACTACGAAATCTTCCGCCCTGGACATAAAAAGGAAAAACAAATATATCATGTTAATCTGTTAAAACTCTGGAGAGCCGAGGAAAACTTGTTTATTGCTCCCAGAGAGGATAGGCTAGACGTGGGGCCAGATGTACGTGAAATTCAGGAGAAATCGATGGGCGTGACTTTGGGAAAACAATTAAGTCCAGCCCAGCAAAAGGGAGCACAGCGGCTGCTGGAGACCTTTACCGATGTGTTTTCTACACGTCCAGGAAATACACACTTAATTACACATCACATAAAGACGAAAAGTGATGAAGTTGTTAGATTGAGGCCATACTTGATACCAGAGAAATTGCGGAAGGTAGTACAAGAAGAAATAGAGAGCATGCTGAAGCTGGGGGTTATAGAGCCTTCAAACAGTGAGTGGTGCAGCCCAATAGTTCTTGTACCAAAACCCGATGGCTCGGTCAGGTTTTGCATTGATTTTAGGAAGGTAAATGCAATATCCAATTTCGATGCATATCCTATGCCACGAGTTGACGAAATGTTAAACCGACTGGGTAAAGCCAAATATATTACCACACTGGATTTAACCAAAGGGTATTGGCAAATCCCGTTAACAGAAGCGTCAAAAGAGAAAACAGCCTTTGCTACACCTGTAGGTCTGTTCCAATTCCGGGTGCTGCCATTTGGGCTTCATGGGGCCCCTGCGACGTTCCAGAGGCTCATGGATCATATTCTTACCCCTCACGAACAGTATGCTTCTGCCTATCTAGATGATGTGGTCATTTATAGCACTGATTGGAATGACCACCTTGACAAAGTGGCTGCGGTTTTGAGGTCGTTGAGGTCAGCAGGTCTCACAGCAAACCCAGCGAAGTGTATATTAGGGAAAACAGAAACCAGATAAATGGGCTATGTTTTGGGCAATGGCCTTATTAAGCCTTTGCAAGACAAGGTTGCATTACTGGCTAAAATGCCTGTTCCTACCAATAAGAAGCAGGTCAGGGCATTTCTTGGCTTGGCTGGGTACTACAGAAAATTTGTGCCACATTTTTCTACCCTGGTAGCCCCTTTAACGGACTTGACCAAAAACTCTGCTCCAAACAAAGTGATTTGGGCTTCCGAATGTACCAAAGCATTTACCGAATTAAAACATACGCTGTGTGATCAGCCGGTGCTGCGAAGTCCTGATTTTGACAAAGAGTTTGTACTACATACGGATGCCTCAGAGGTGGGCTTAGGGGCTGTATTGTCCCAAGAATTTGATAGAGAGGAACACCCCATCCTCTATTTAAGCAGGAAACGACTTCCCAGAGAGAGAAATTTTGCCGTGATAGAGAAGGAATGTTTAGCAGTGAAATGGGCTATTGACTCTCTGCGCTACTATCTGTTCGGCAGGCACTTTCTCCTTGTGACCGACCATGCTTCTCTACGTTGGCTTCACACCATGAAATCCAAGAATGCACGGCTCACTAGATGGTATTTGGAATTACAAACCTACTCCTTCAGTGTCCGGCATCGTCCCGGAAAGGAGCACCTGAATGCGGATTTCCTATCTATCTCCCACACCTATCTATGTGTTTGGTGTGGGAGAGTGTGCCTGGGGGTCCACTCTAAGGGGGGAGGTGTGTGATGGGGTGTATATAAGGTTCCCTGAGGAAAGGGTTAACTTGACAGGATTGATCAGCCCAGCAACACACACAATGGCTTGATGTTGTGATTGCTGGGGCTTTAAAAGAGACACGCCTATACAGGCACAGGAGGTTCATTTTTGGTGGATCTCCCCTCAGACAGACACAGCTCCTAAAGGCCTGTGATTTGAGGACACAATCTTTTGTTTTGTTACATTGATTGCTGGATAGAAGAGAAAGGTTTTTTCTTCTTTTGTTTATTTGGTTGAACCAAGCAGCTGTGCCTGTATACACCTGTGCTACAAGGAATAAAGATTGCTTGATGAAACACTTTCCCTGCTGTGGTGTTCACGTGACCAGGTCCACTCCATTACAGACCCGTACTAGTATCTCTGGCTCTCCTTGACCCAGCTTGCTGTTTGGACTACGTGCATAACTCTATTTACCTGGCTACAGTACTGTATTCCGTTTATCCGTCTCTCCTGTCCAGGGCTGCCATCAGAAATCTTGGGGCCCCATACCGAAGCTTTGATCGGGGCCCCACCGCAGACATATTATTTTTGTATTAAAAAAAAATACAGCTTTACTCGCACACAAGCACACGGAGACCCTGCCCCCCCCCTACAGGCGGGCTGAACACACAGGTCACACACATTGCAGGCTGAACACACAGGTCACACACACACACATCATGCAGGCTGAACACACAGGTCACACACACACATCATGCAGGCTGAACACACAGGTCACACACACACATCATGCAGGCTGAACACACAGGTCACACACACACACATCATGCAGGCTGAACACACAGGTCACACACACACACATCATGCAGGCTGAACACACAGGTCACACACACACATCATGCAGGCTGAACACACAGGTCACACACACACATCATGCAGGCTGAACACACAGGTCACACACACACATCATGCAGGCTGAACACACAGGTCACACACACACATCATGCTGCTGAACACACAAGTCACACACACACACACATTGCAGGCTGAACACACAGGTCACACACACACACATCATGCAGGCTGAACACACAGGTCACACACACACATCATGCAGGCTGAACACACAGGTCACACACACACATCATGCAGGCTGAACACACAGGTCTCACACACACATCATGCAGGCTGAACACACAGGTCACACATACACGCATCATGCAAGCTGAACACACACACATCATGCAGGCTGAACACACAGTTCACACACATACATCATGCAGGCTGAACACACAGGTCACACACACACATCATGCAGGCTGAACACACAGGTCACACACACACATCATGCAGGCTGAACACACAGGTCACACACATACATCATGCAGGCTGAACACACAGGTCACACACATCATGCAGGCTGAACACACAGGTCACACACACACATCATGCTGCTGAACACACAGGTCACACGCACATCATGCTGCTGAACACACAGGTCACACACACACATCATGCAGGCTGAACACACAGGTCACACACATACATCATGCAGGCTGAACACACAGGTCACACACATACATCATGCAGGCTGAACACACAGGTCACACACATCATGCAGGCTGAACACACAGGTCACACACACACATCATGCTGCTGAACACACAGGTCACACGCACATCATGCTGCTGAACACACAGGTCACACACACACATCATGCTGCTGAACACACAGGTGACACACACACATCATGCAGGCTGAACACACAGGTCACACACACACATCATGCAGGCTGAACACACAGGTCACACACACACATCATGCAGGCTGAACACACAGGTCACACACACACATCATGCAGGCTGAACACACAGGTCACACACACACATCATGCAGGCTGAACACACAGGTCACACGCACATCATGCTGCTGAACACACAGGTCACACACATACATCATGCAGGCTGAACACACAGTTCACACGCACATCATGCAGGCTGAACACACAGGTCACACACACACATCATGCAGGCTGAACACACAGGTCACACACACACACATCATGCAGGCTGAACACACAGGTCTCACACAAACATCATGCAGGCTGAACACACAGGTCACACATACAGGCATCATGCAAGCTGAACACACACACATCATGCAGGCTGAACACACAGTTCACACACATACATCATGCAGGCTGAACACACAGGTCACACACACACATCATGCAGGCTGAACACACAGGTCACACACATCATGCAGGCTGAACACACAGGTGTCACACACACACACACACACATCATGCTGCTGAACACACAGGTCACACGCACATCATGCTGCTGAACACACAGGTCACACACACACATCATGCAGGCTGAACACACAGGTCACACACACACATCATGCAGGCTGAACACACAGGTCACACACACACATCATGCAGGCTGAACACACAGGTCACACACACACATCATGCAGGCTGAACACACAGGTCACACACACACAACATGCAGGCTGAACACACAGGTCACACACACACATCATGCAGGCTGAACACACAGGTCACACACACACATCATGCAGGCTGAACACACAGGTCACACACACACATCATGCAGGCTGAACACACAGGTCACACACACACACATCATGCAGGCTGAACACACAGGTCACACGCACATCATGCTGCTGAACACACAGGTCACACACATACATCATGCAGGCTGAACACACAGTTCACACGCACATCATGCAGGCTGAACACACAGGTCACACACACACATCATGCAGGCTGAACACACAGTTCACACACGCACATCATGCAGGCTGAACACACAGGTCACACACACACATCATGCAGGCTGAACACACAGGTCACACACACACATCATGCAGGCTGAACACACAGGTCACACACACACATCATGCTGCTGAACACACAGGTCACACACACACATCATGCAGGCTGAACACACAGGTCACACACACACATCATGCTGCTGAACACACAGGTCACACACACACATCATGCTGCTGAACACACAGGTCACACACGCACATCATGCAGGCTGAACACACAGGTCACACACACACATCATGCTGCTGAACACACAGGTCACACACACACATCATGCTGCTGAACACACAGGTCACACACACACATCATGCAGGCTGAACACACAGGTCACACACACACATCATGCAGGCTGAACACACAGGTCACACACATACATCATGCAGGCTGAACACACAGGTCACACATACGCGCATCATGCAGGCTGAACACACAGTTCATACGCACATCATGCAGGCTGAACACACAGTTCACACGCAACACAGGCTGAACACACAGTTCACACGCACATCATGCAGGCTGAACACACAGTTCACACGCAACACAGGCTGAACACATACATCATGCAAGCTTAACACACATGTGTGTCACATACACACACACACTGAACACACGTGGAACACACACTACACATGGAAGGCCTCCTCATTACGCAGGAGACCCTGGAGTAACTCTCATCCTCCACAAGGCTCCTGCCAAGCATCTTCCCTCTGAGAAAGCTGAGTGGGGGGCAGCTGTGTGTTAGGTGGGGGATTTTCTATCCCCATTGAGATTGTAAGGTGGGTATAAAGTAGGGGGATCAGCCTCCCAAACAGATGGGGGATCCTTGCCTTGTGGACTTTGTGGGAATGTCAGTGCAGGGCAGTTTCTCTCTCCCTTTCATCCCCTGCCTGCACAATCTACCAGCCCTGGCTGCAGCATTTTAATGAGGAGCCCAGGGCAGCCTCCAAGAGCAGATACTTACAGTTGCACAGGTAAGTGGCTGCATACTCTCTGCTGCCTCTGTTGCTGCCTGGGACAGGTGGAAGGAGAGCTCCATTGCTGGGCCCAGGCTCACTGCCTTTCTGCATGAGCTCTCGGCTCCGCCTGCCCTGCGAGTCAGTGAGATTTGTGGGCGGAGCCACAGCCAGCTTCCTGCTGCAGCGTGTAACTCTGTGTAAAGGCAGGTGGCAGGGCCCCAAACCTCACGCTGTGCTGCCGTCCCGGGCCCTCAACAGGAGCCCAGCAGCTTCAGGGTCTCCATGGCAGCTAGGCATAGCCCGGTGTGGCAGTGATCTTTCAAGGGCCCCCTTGAGGCACCGGGCCCCATACAGCTGTAATACCTGTACCCCCCTGATGGCGGCCCTGCTCCTGTCTGTCTTTTGCCAGTCATCTAAGGACTGGTGTTACCTTTTCCCTTGGTTGCTGTTATCCTTGCATGCTAGGCCTAAATTCTGTCCCAGCATTGCGTAACCCCGATGCCTAAAGGACTGGTACTGCACCTGGGTTAAGTGTTTCCTTGTCTTATATATTGGTCTGACTCAGAACTTACCTCAAACCTTACAACAGGATTGTTGTCTCATGGAGATAAATGTTTCTACCCAAATGAACATTAAAATTGTGCTAAATTTATCAGTTAAATTTTATTTTTTAATTGCTTTGCAATACACAAATGTGTATAAGGTTCTTTGGATGTGAAAAGGGCAATAATGCAAAATTTAGGCTGACCAATAAAGGGCCTTATTACATTCTTCATTAAGAATTCGGCCATTTCTTACCGCTGTCACCACAAAACAACTCATACACGCCCTGGTAATCTCCTGACTCGACTATTGCAATAATCTCTTATCTGGCCTCCCTCTGTCCCGCCTTTCCCCCCTACAATCCATCCTGAACGCCTCCGCCAGGCTAATTCACCTCACCCGCCGCTCTGTCTCTGCCGCTCCCCTCTTCGAGTCCCTTCACTGGCTCCCCATCCACTGCAGAATTAAGTTCAAAATCCTTATCCTTACCTACAAAACCCTCACTAACTCAGCTCCCCACTACCTGTCCTCACTAATCACCAAATACACCCCAGCCCGCTCCCTAAGGTCAAACAGTGACCTGCGCCTAGCTTCTCCCCGCATCACCTCTTCCCATGATAGACTGCAGGATTTCTCACGCGCAGCCCCCACTCTCTGGAATGCTCTCCCTCGTACTGTCAGACTTTCCCCTAACTTCTCTTCCTTCAAACGCTCCCTTAAAACATTCCTATTTAGGGAAGCCTACCACCCAACTCACTGACGCAACCATCAATCACTCTCACCTTACAGTCCTCTCCTCCTGTTTCCAACCCCAACCCTCCCAGATTGTGAGTTCCTACGGGAATAGGGCCCTCATCTCCTCCTGTACTGTTTGTCAAATGTTGTTCAATGTATTGTAACCCTGTCTATACTGTGCTTATTGTACAGCGCTGCGGAATATGCTGGCGCTTTATAAATAAAGAATAATAATAATAATAATTCTTCGCGCAAATTCGTCCGCGCAGCGCAATTTTTTTTGCGCGCAGCGTTAACCGTTATTGCGCGAAAATTAACGGTGGTATTACGATCCGAACGCATTTTCTCATCCATCAAAAAATAACGTTCATAAAAATGACGTGCAAAACGAAGAGTAATACGCGCGCAGTAACGTAACGCACGGAAATCTGTGTACGGACTGTTTTTTTCGCTGGATTCAGCCAATCCGAATTAAGAACCTTAATTGACATCAATTTACCTTAATTGACTCACTTAAGTTTTTGCGCCTGTCAAAGTAAATCTGAGTATATATGCTGCAGCAATAATAAAAACATGCACAAATTCTCAATTTTATTGTTTGGGTATGTGTAGAATGTGTAACTATACTGTGCTGTATTTTTTTTTCTCGTGCTGGTGTATTTGGTTTCTGCCAGAACATTCCGATTTGCAGTTACCACCAGCTTTTCAAAGACGTTAAAATTATGCCTGCAAACATCGTTCGTAAAAAGATGCACATCGATTGTAATACCATCCGCATACCAGCGCACAAACGCATTTACACTCACAATGTTAAGTATAGGACGCGCACAGTTCATCATGCTCGCGCAGGTCCATCCGCATTAAACGATAACGCACATCGCTGGCGCGAACGTTGTAATACGACGTTCTGCGCAAAGGGTTTTGCCCCTCGCGTTAATGCGTTTTTGCACACGTGCACTTTTTTGCGCATGCGCACTTTTTTGCGCGAAGAATGTAATAGGGCCCAAAGTGTTTTGGGACCCAAATGATGAAGAGGCACTTCTCTCTACCAATTCACATCACAGAGGAGAGAGATAGTAGACACTGCTTTAGGGGGTGTTTTGTTTTTAATCCCTTCACTACCGTGATAGTGTATACATGATCACAGGTAGCAGACACAGTAGCCCAAGATCGTGTTAACACGATCTGGGATTATGTTGTATGATTGCAAAAGAAAATCATTTGTTGCAAACTAATTTTGTTTGCTTTTGGGACCCAGAAGATGCCCCCAAAGGTTTAGCCCTGTAGGTATAATGCCCAATGTGCTAAAACTATTTAAAATTGTCTAAGGAATGTCTCAAAGTTCCAAGGTAATTTCAGTTCTACCTGCAATAGCTCCGTGGCCAGGAGATGGCCTGCCAAAAAGGTTATTACAGAAAGAAACATATTATTATTATTATTGTCTTCATTTATATAGCGCCAACAGTTTGGGAATATTCCCAAATATTTCTTACTGTATAATTAACTAAAAATGTTTTTCCAACAAAAACGTAGCTTCCTGGCAGTAGATTTTTGGAAAATCACTTGGTAGTTAAGAGGTTGAACAATTTGGCATGAAGAAAAGAGGCTGCACTTAAGCTCCAATCACACTAGTCTATACAATAACTTGTTCTGTAAGGGTGTATGGAGTGTGTATTTCCATTTGCTTAAATAGTTTCAACAAAATAAACTATCGTTAATAATTTAATGTTCATTACATTTCTTCTACTATAACTTTATACACACAGCTAAACACTGAAAATAGATTGGAGTATTTTTACAACCCAGAATTTGGCATAGCATGAATAGTGTGCCACTATGAAAGGTGACAGCCCATCTGTTGTATAAAATAATTACCACATTTATCTAGTTGTATGGAGAAATTGTAAATTATTTATCTTGCAAAGGGATTTTATTTTTTCCATGATTTGTCTTGCTGAAAATCAGCATGCTCGTAAATCACATTACCACAAGTAAAATCTGGGTTGGGGCCAAATTATAGAATAAATTGCATAACAGTAAAATAATGAAAACAAATTATGTTATGTTAGACAAAACAAGGGATCATTAATAATAAAAGGAAATATAAGGGAAAACTGTGTTTGTAAAACAAATATATATATATTTATAATGTCTTTTATGAGCTTCTTTTATAATAGGCATAGTGCCATTCATTTATAAATTTCATTTAAGTATATTTGTTTCTTTTAAAGGCATACGGTTGTATGTGCGCTACAATGTAAGTACATGACCCACCATTGTGACATGTTAAAAGAGCTAAACTGGCCATCGCTGGAATCCAGACGCACCCTTCACCTTTCCAGCCTGGTGTTTAAGAGCATTTCTGGGAAGCTGCCACCCTACCTGAATAGACTGCTTCCCCCAGCAGCTCCCTCATCCTATAACCTCCGATCCAGGAACAGCACCTTACTTGCAATACCGCAATACAAAAAGAAAATGGCTCAATCCTCATTTTCCTACAGAGCACCGCAGTTATGGAATAACCTCCCAGACACCATCAAATCTTCCCCCAGTCTAAAGTCACTCAAGAGCTCCTTACTAACATACCTCAATACAGAATGCACCTGTAAACATGTAACATAATGACTATTTCCTACATATTTATTTTCTGTTAATCTGTATATTTGTGTTGATTTTTAATATCTTGCATTGTATTACTTTGTATTTCTTTAACTGTAACACTTCAATGTTCTTGAACCCAGGACGAGAGAAATCTCAATGTATCCTTCCTGGTAAAATCCTTTATAAATATAAATACGGTTGTATGTATTTTATACAAATATACATATATTATATTTTATAATATATATTTAAGTAAACCATTATTTTATTTCTATATAGAACTCATAGGGAATATGTGTAATTAAAGGAAAAAACATTTACATAACCGCTGCTTTGCTTTATTTGAACATTTATAGATATTTTTTTTGTTGTCATCATTATTATTATTACAGCACACGGTACCAAACAGCAGTGTACAACAGTAGCATTTGAGAATATAGTGCATCTGGAAAGTATTCACACTGCTCCATTTTTCACACATTTTTTTATTTGGAGACTTTGCTAAAATTGTTTAAATTATCTTTTCTCACAGCAAACTACACTCTCTACCCTACAATGACAAAACAAAAACTCAGATGTATTCAATAGAAAAACTGATAGATAATATTGACATAAGTGTTCACTCCCATACCTCAGTACTTAGACAAAGCATTTTAGCAGTTATTACAGCTTCAAGTCTTTTGGGAGTATGAGGTGACAAGCTTTGCTGATCTGAATTTTGGTAGTTTCTGCAGTTCATCCCTACAGATCCTCTCAAGTTTTCTCAGGTTTGATGAGGACTGTTAGTGGACAGCCATTCAGGGTTCTCTAGAGATTCTCTATTGAGTTCACTCAACAACATTCACAGAGTTGTCCCTTGCATTGCCTTGGCTGTGAGCTTAGGGTCAATGTCCTGTTGTGAGGTGAACCTTCAGTCCATACTGTGTTTTTCAGCATTCAGCTTTCCATCAACTCTGGTCAGTCACCTGATCCCTGCCACTAGAAGACTTGCCCAAAGCAACGGTAGCAAGATGCTACCACTGCGATGGTTCTCCATTGTGATGGTAATGTTCAGGTGGTAATGGTGCCTAGTTTCCTCCAGAAATTAAGCTTTGAATTGAGTCCAGCATCTCAATCTTCATTTTCAGACCAGAGAGTCGTGGACGTGTTTATGACAGTCTGAGAGTCCCTTTTCGTGTCGACTTTCTTGCTAGTGTGACCGGCCTACACCCTCACCGCCCGTTCGTAATGATGGACTCTGCGTTGTGTTGTATGTTGGTGTGGTGCAGCAAGGACGAGACCGGCAACATGTGACTTTTTTTGGGGAACGGATTTTACTTCAGGCGACTCCTCTGCCTCTGGCGCCGCTTCTCCTCTCTGCTTCTCAAGCCTCACGTGCTCTGATAAGCATCTACAACATTATATGAATAACCATATACATGAATTAACAAAATTATTTACAAATGACAAGACAAATACGCAATAAGACATAAAAATAATAATAAACTGGAACATACCTGAATAAAATAATATACATGTATACAGGAATGAATATATATATCAGGAGACGTTCCACCTGTACAACAAAATATAACATTACGCTATGTACAGAACCCCCCTGATCACAATATACATGAAAAACCTGCACATTCTACCTATATACACTTTTATTCAGGACATCTAATAAAATAAACAGCCTTAAGTTTAGTGGAGCATATAATACAAAAGGATAGTTATAGAACACTATAACAGGGACATGGGCTGCAACTCAAAAACGAAAGTAAAAAAAGAAGACAAAATACCTGTTTTAACATGGATTCTAATCCAGCTATACTATATACATCTTTGATAAGAGGATTCTATAGGATTTTATAGGGTTTTATAGGGTTTTCTAGCTCTTCCTACTTTAAACAGAGAGCCTGTCAGACCTCTTACCTCTGCTTCTCAAGCCTCACGTGCTCTGATAAGCCAGGAAGGAAGGGAACTGCCTAGATCTAACTAGCAGGGAGTGATGTCATCCCTCATTACCATATTAACCCCCTCATAAAAACGGCTGCTCAAACCAAATATAAAAACTACTCACAACAACCCTTTAAAGAACCTAATGCTCCCGGGACTGGAACATATCTATTTTTGTAAGGAATTAGTGTAATACACATATAATGTTCCTTAAAGACACACACACATATTTTTATACAGTACACACCCGTTACACTAGCTTGCAATGACAAGAGACTTTTGTTTGGCCAGTCTGCCATAATGGCCAGATCAAAGTCACGTTACAATGACATTTCTTCCTTCGCTACAGATGATTCCTGGAGCTCACCCAGTGACCATCGTATTCACGTTCATATCTATTTTAGCAATAGCAAAACCCTACTCCCATGATTGCTCAGTTTTGGTGGTCAGCCGACTCTAGAAAAAAATTCTGGTTGTTTCCATTTTTGAGGTATAATTCCAAGTAACCTCTCATTTTAAGCATCTGCTTGTGTAGTTTCTATAAATGTACTCTTTCATTGTCATATTTAAGCTCTCTGGCCAGCTAGAGCTTTTGGAATGCAGACATGCCTTATAATATTGAGGTTGTGTAAAGGTGAATAAAGGCTCTTAATTCTATTTAGGGTGACTCAGTCCAATTATATGGGATATTACTTTTCTCAAAGTAATCCTCCTGACGAGGCCCAATAAGGCCGAAACGATCGTCGGGGGTTGCTGCACCTCTCGTGCAGGGATGACGTCCTTGGCAATCAGCACTGGCCACCCTTTCTGGGTGAGAGCAGGCTGATTTGCATATGGAAAATTCATCCCTGTAATGGCACAAGCAAGCTAAAACCTTGTTTGTGAGACCTGAGCGGGCACCCACCGTAGAGCAGGCCATTGTGCTGTTGCTCGTTCTCAGGACCCTCACAAACACCCCCCTTGTTTCTCATTACTTTTCTCAAGACACCTAGACCTGTAATATGTTAATTCTTCTTCTTTTATTCAGCGGAAAACCCTAAAGGAAAGACCAATAAGTAAATACATTGTGTATAATCGAAAACCCTCCAGCCTTATAATTACGATTTTTAATTAGAGATACAAAGTAGAAAATAATACAGACACTTATTAACTGCTCTTTAATTTTGGAATTGTGTGTAGGTTTTAAAAATAAATGTCACTTCCATGTTCAGTTTCTAATACATACAGGGTTATTCAGAAAGAGCCGTTATGGCACCGAGCAGGGAATATCCTCGTATGGTGCCATTTCCTGGCCATTCGGCTATTCACAGAGCAGGCAGCTCTCTTAATGTTGGCGAATCGCCAGCAAGTACAGTGCCTGTTTGGCAAAAGTGAAAGTCCCCATAGAGAAGCAATGGTTAATCTATTCACAGAACACCAAAGAGCAGTGAAATGTCAATGCCCTGATGTTCAGTGGTTTCATTCGGCAGGTTTATTCAGGTGAATCCCAAAGGTTTTTATCTAATATCTAATAATCCGTTTATTCTTTTAATCTGCAGTAAAAAGGATTTTCTTTTAGAATCTTTTAGGCATTTTTCAGGAAATTTTTTTCCATTTTCTTAACAGCGTTTTTTCTTTTTTGTATAATTCATAGAACCTTATATGTTAATTCGAGACATTTTCGTTCAGTAGCTTTTGTGCAAACAGTGTTTCAAATTTGATACTTTCGGTCTTTTTTTTTTTCCCGACAGCTTGTCGCTTTCTTTTGTGGCTGGTCAGCATTGTGCTCGGCGACTCGTTGGTTGTGTTTGGCGGCTGTCCAGCATGTTTGTAGCTGATGTCCAGCGGGTTGGCCGTGGCGGACGACGGGTTTTATGGCGACGGCCAGCAGGTTTGCGGTGGTGGCTGGCAGGTTTGTGGCAGCATTCTGCGGCACTTCGGTGACCCTGTGGTGAATGCTTAATTCACCACAGGGTGGAGAAATTTGATTCCGTGAAGTGCAGGGAATGACAGAGCACAGAAATGTTGTCGATATTTTGGCGCTCTGTGAATAACCCCTATAGTCATGTTTTCATGAATTGCAAAGTGCAGTTTTGGTTAAATATTTTCTCCTAATAGTTCTGTGCCAGACTAATAAGTCAGACCCTACTCTTTCAGATTCAAGATGCCGAACAGGATTTTATCAATGCTGCTCACAGCTGGCAACATGGAGTTTAGCTCTTCATAGAACCTGTCTTTCACCTCATTCCTATTAGTCATTGTAAGCATACACATCAATCAGTGTGGCTTGATCGATCTTTGTTTTTTAGTGTGAGCTGTAGTGGCATGAGTCAGTCATTCACACCCTTAGGAAGGCTATTAAGTGTTCCAATGAGTTGATTCCTGACATCATTATGGTGGCATCATAGAAACATAGAAACATAGAAAAATGTCGGCAGATAAGAACCTTTCGGCCCATCTAGTCTGCCCAATTACATGGATACTTTACCTGGATTTATCTTTTGTTTAGGATAGCCTTATGCCTATCCCATGCTTGCTTAAATTCAATTACTGTTTTGGCCTCTACCACTTCTATAAAAGTAAGCGCCAATTCCCATACCGGGAGTCGAACCCGGGCCGCCTGGGTGAAAACCAGGAATCCTAACCGCTAGACCATATGGGATGATTATGATGCCCATCATTGCCTTGACTGCTCCAGAAAAAGTGTTCCCACCTCCACTTCCAGTCAAAATCTTTCTGATCTATCTGCTGTAAAATTGTCCAAAAGTGTGTGCATGTACCAGATTCCAGTGGAATGTGATGTCAACTCTTGTTTTACATTTTTATGTAGTTGTATTTATACGGCTATTGGGATTTTTGGGGTTTCTTGCCAGCTGGGAAAACAATGTGTT
This sequence comes from Leptobrachium leishanense, assembly GCA_009667805.1. Lineage (NCBI taxonomy): Eukaryota > Metazoa > Chordata > Amphibia > Anura > Megophryidae > Leptobrachium > Leptobrachium leishanense. The sequence goes on from CM019066.1 coordinate 212,721,851, forward strand.
CCTAAAACGGTTAGCAATGCATTCCAAGGCAAGGTATCGAGGTAGCACCTGCCCCAGAATCTCACGCTAAAATGGGGATGCTATGGGGAAAATTGCAGGCGGAGATTTTCCCCGTTAGCATCCCCATTTTAGCATTAACCAGGGAATAGGGCCCAATGTGAGCAGCATTAATTGCAGGCCTCATAATCAATTATTGTTTTGAACAGATGACGATTTCTATTGTATGTATTTTAACAATGCACTGTGATATATTGCATGAAATTTCAAACTCTATTTTTACAGCACAGTGATGAATTAGAACATAACTGCCCTGAAAGGGCACCCTTGGGCACATCTTATAGAGCCTGTTGTTCCTCTACATCAAGTTAATTGCTCTGAGCACTGGGGACATTTTTTATTAAATTACAGGAAAACACAGCCGATTCAATTTACTAAGCAGTGTAAAATGTACAGCTGCAGAAAGAAAATAATAGGTTAAAACACACACACATATATATATATATATACAGTACATATATGTACCCAAGGCAGAAAAAAACAGCACAATATGAAGCACTGGTTGCAGTCTGACTATATTGTCTATTTCGACTATTGCGGCTTGTAATTTAACCAATTTACATACTCAGTAACAACAATTTTTGGGGCCTAAAAAGAAAGTTGCAGCCAGAAAGGAAATACATGATTGATGTTGATCATTGTTATGCAACTCCGCCAGTAACATAGCTAGATAAAAATGAGTTGGTCTCAGTGTGATTACACAGTATCACTTCCGGAAGGCCCTCTCCACCATTTCCTCAACAGTTGAATAGGGCCTCGGAAACCTTGTCTCCCATGGTAAGAAGACACATACATATACATACATACATACATATCTATATATATAGTTCTGTGTAATAACAGACTCAGGATGCATAAAAGTGAGACAGATGTCATTTGCATATCCTACTGAGAATTCCTTGCCGCATATGGGGACGTGGCACAGGAGCTCTGGGATGCCATTCATTGAATTGCTGTGATGTGCAAGTGGCTTCTGCAATAATAAACACAACTAATATACAGTCAGGTCCAGAAATATTGGGACATCGACACAATTCTAACATCTTTGGCTCTATACACCACCACAAAGGAGTTGGAAAAAAACAAACACAATGTGCTTTAACTGCAGACTGTCAGCTTTAATTTGAGGGTATGTCCATCCAACTCAGGTGAACAGTGTAGGACTTACAGCAGTTTGCAGATGTGCCTCCCACTTGTTAAGGGACCAAAAGTAATGGGACAAAATAATAATCATAAATCAAACTTTCCCTTCTTAATACTTGGTTGCAAATCCTTTGCAGTCAATCACAGCCTGAAGTCTGGAACGCATAGACATCACCAGACGCTGGGTTTCATCCCTGGTGATGCTCTGCCAGGCCTCTACTGCAACTGTCTTCAGTTCCTGCTTGTTCTTGGGGCATTTTCCCTTCAATTTTGTCTTCAGCAAGTGAAATGCATGCTCAATGGGATTCAGGTCAGGTGATTGACTTGGCCATTGCATAGCATTCCACTTCTGTCCCTTCAAAAACTCTTTGGTTGCTTTTGCAGTATGCTTTGGGTCATTGTCCATCTGCACTGTGAGGCGCCGTCCAATGAGTTATGCAGCATTTGGCTGAATGTGAGCAGATAATATTGCCCGAAACACTTCAGAATTCCTCCTGTTGCTTTTGTCAGCAGTCACATCATCAATAAATACAAGAGAATCAGTTCCATTGGCAGCCATACATGCCCACGCCATGACACTACCACCACCATACTTCACTGATGAGGTGGTATGCTTAGGATCATGAGCAGTTCTTTCCTCCTCCATACTCTTCTCTTCCCATCACTCTGGTACAAGTTGATCTTGGTCTCATCTGTCCATAGGCACTTGTTCCAGAACTGTGAAGGCTTTGTTAGGTGTTGTTTGGCAAACTCTAATCTGGCCTTCCTGTTTTTGAGGCTCACCAATGGTTTACATCTTGTGGTGAACCCTCTGTATTTACTCTGGTGAAGTCTTCTCTTGATTGTTGACTTTGACACACATAGACTTAACTCCTGGAGAGTGTTCTTGATCTGGCCAACTGTTGTGAAGGGTGTTTTCTTCACCAGGGAAAGAATTCTTCGGTCATCCACCACAGTTGTTTTCCGTGGTCTCCCGGGTCTTCTGGTGTTGCTGAGCTCACCGGTGCGTTCCTTCTTTTTGAGAATGTTCCAAACAGTTGTTTTGGTCACGCCTAATGTTCTTGCTATCTCTCTGATGGGTTTGTTTTGTTTCTTCAGCCTAATGATGGCTTGCTTCACGGATAGTGACAGCTCTTTGGATCTCATCTTGAGAGTTGACAGCAACAGATTCCAAATGCAAATAGCACACTTGAAATTAACTCTGGGCCTTTTATCTGCACATTGTAATTGGGGTAATGAGGGAATATCACACATCTGGCCGTGGAGCAGCTGAGAAGCCAATTGTCCCATTACTTTTGGTCCCTTAACAAGTGGGAGGCACATCTGCAAACTGCTGTAAGTCCTACACCGTTCATCTGAGTTGGATGTACATACCCTCAAATTAAAGCTGACAGTCTGCAGTTAAAGCACATTGTGTTTGTTTCATTCAAACTCCATTGTGGTGGTGTATAGAGTCAAAGGTGTTAGAATTGTGTTGATGTCCCAATATTTCTGGACCTGACTGTATATATATATATATATATAAATTTAATTTAACAGCGGCACTTCGAGGACTTCTTCAATGTTGCTTTATTGCATGTAGGTAAAAATCAACGTTTCAATCTGCTCACTGCAGATTTTCTTCAGGACATGTGCAATTTTTTTTTAAAAAAACAGGAAGGATACAATGAGATTTCTCTCGTCTTCAAGTATGCAAGTATGCGAGTATGTTCCGTTAGGTGTCTTCCCCAAGGACACTTACTGGAGAGGTGCTCTTGCTGGGATTCGAACCTGTGTCTCCACAGGTTCTGTGATTATAGAGCAGTGACGTTACCTCTACTCCACCCAGCCACAAAATACAGACATATTTATACACAAAGTTACTCACCACCAAAGTGCTCCCGCCCTGTTCCACCAGCACACCGATCGCCGTCACCTGGTGATGATGTCAGAGCGACCTGATCATGTGACCCTTTACGATGGCAACTAAGGAAACAAAATTTCCATCATAGTGGTTGCTTTGTATATATATATATATCTTTATTTTGTGATTTGCACATGTCCTGAAGAAAATCTGCGGTGAGCAGATTGAAACGTTGATTTGTACCTACATGCAATAAAGCAACATTGAAGAAGTCCTTGGAGTGCAGCTGTTAAGTGAAATTTATTGCGGCTTGGTGTTGCACCGGGCAGTGATTTGTATCGGGAGTGCTGGATTCTATGTGGAATATATATATATATATTTATATATACACTGTTTTGTATTTTATATATAGAGAGCTGACAATTCTCATTTGGTATGCACCCTCCCTGTTCACAGGTGCTCACAGGTGGTCCACCGTGGCAGCCTATAAAGGCCTCGAGCTATCAGGGAGCTCCAGGGTGAGTTGATCCTGTAAGTGCGGACTCGGTCAAGTTAGATAGGACCTGTCAAAGATGGGGTACATTGGCGAATGTGACAGGCTTAAGCAAATAATCATAACTTTGTGAACTGAATCCCCATCATTTTACCTCAGACAGGTTTTTTGAGCATTTTTTAAAACTGTTTTTTTTTCACAGAAAATGATGGAAGACGGTGGTCAGGTCAATAATATGGAGTGCTCTTTCTTGGTGATATATATATATATATATATATATATATTATACTTATTACTGCAGAATCCATTTGCACATCACAGCGAATCAAAGAACTGCATCCCAGAGCTCCTGTGCTACATTCCACATATGCAGCCATCAAGGAATCCTGGGTAGGACATGCAAATGACATCTGTCTCACTTTTATGCATCATGGCTGGGTCTGTTTTTACACAGAACCCTCAAACCAATGCAATACCATACTAGATGGCTTTTCTTTAGCAGAGATAAGGTCTGGTCAACTGGTCAAAGCCACTCGTAGGACAGCGCTGTTTTGGGTTTATTGGACCCTCATCAGCTAGGATCTAGGCATGACCAGTGGATGCTTGGACCCATAGGGTAAATTAGTTCTTACAAGGGTTGTGGTGGAGGACAAAAAGTGTGATAAAAAGCCTCTACACAATAATTAATTATGCTTATTATTGCATAAGCCATTTGCACATCACAGCAATTCAATGAACTGCATCCCATAGCTCCTGTGCTACATTACCCATATGCAGCAAGGAACCCTGGGTAGGAGGTCCAATAGACCCGAAACAGCACTTTCCTAGGAGTGGCTTTGACCAGTTGCATAAACCTTATCTCTGCTAAAAAAAAAAAACAACTAGTATGGCATGGCATTGATTTAAGGGTTCTGTGTAAAACTTACCCAGGATGCATAAAAGTGAGATAGATGGCAACCAGAGTGAATGGAATCTGTGTCTGTTACCAATGTTTTGTGAATGTGTGTCCTTCAATACATTGTATTTTAAACCCTTAAGGATGGGCAGGCATAGCCCGTTGGGCGCAGGTTAGCGCCGGAGAGGCGTACAGGTACGCCTCGCCAACAGTTGCCACTGCAGGCCTCTGATTTGTCCCGCCCATGCGTCGTTGGCTGCAGGGGGACTACATTAGTTCAGGCCGTCTCTCTACAGCCAACGACGCACAACGCTAATCATGAACCAAGGGGGTTATTTGTTTGTTTTTTTACACTCATTTACTTACTCAGCATAAGTATATGTTTTGGGTTTTCCTCTGTCTTGAGAAAAATAATGATCCATTTGATAGGACATTGTCACCATAGATAGCATAGATAACATAAGGAGCCCATTTTTACACCTGGCATGCACAACCTCAATTTAAGAAAAGAGATTGTTGTGTTTTTTTTTCTTTTCAGGAAACCATCTTTGCATTTAAAATTCTCTAGTTCTCTGAGAAATAATATAGTAAACAAAAGTATACATTTTTAGAAACTACACACCAGACAAGTTCAAATGGATGGCTACTTGCGTTTCTATTATAAAAATGAATTGCACAACGAACTACAAAATATGACACTTCAGTTAAAAAAAATATTTATTTAGGCATCCAGTCTTTGAAATGTGGTAGAATATTTGTAAAGGGAGTATTATGATGTCATTCCGGCTAAGATAATCATGCTTCTATCCTCAAGATGAAAAGTAGAGCCTGGGAGTGGTCACGTTTCTGGAGTGCTCTGTAACTGTATCGGCTTTTAAAGCCGTTTTACTACGCTAACTGCTCCACCTTTGCTCCTGGCTGACCTCGGATGATCTGGCAGGACCTGGGAACCTTGCCTGACCTCAACTAATGCGCTCTGTGCTGGACTTTGGATCCCGGAGAGATTTGGGCCTAGCGATCGTGGCCATTTTAGAAGCCTTTGCGGGAGTTGGTGGCGTTTTTTTTCTTTTGGGAAATTTACCTCTTAGCTGCTGGTGGTGATTGATCATGCCAAAACGCCCTGCAGAGAAAGATGTTTCATGCCAAAGAGACATTCGGGACTCCATGGCAGGCTGATCTGTTTCCAGGGGTGCGTCGGTCTCCTCGTCTCTCCCCCCGGGATACGGCTCGTCTGGGGATGAGGAAGGTTCCTGGCCTATAGGGGGTGACACTGGGATGTCGTGGCTCACCCCACAGTCCCAGGATCAAGAAGCGCAACCTATTTCAGCGGCTGCAAAGAAACGGTCGCAAAAAAAGCGCAAGGCTGCGTTGGCAGGGTCTCTGGTGACCACAGTGGCTGCTCGGGAATCCTCTGAAGGGGACTCGGCTGAAGACCAACACATCTCTGATGGCAGCAGTGTGGCTTCAGGTTGATGGACCGGTTCGTCGTCGTAGGTTGGCCGTGAAGCGACTGGACCAGGTGTGAGCACCGCTGTGGATCGGCTCCTGGAGGTAGATGACCATCTTCCTTCCACGAAGGGTGATCTTCGATGGATCCTGGATGAGATTCGGGATATGTGGAATCCTGAAGTGGCGGCGGTTCCGCAGGATGTTGAAGTGGTACGCACGCAGGTGAAGGAGGTGCAGACGAAGACCGCTGAAGTGATGACAGAACAGACCCATTTATCTGCCCAGGTAGTTGCCTCCGTTCTCAGGTCGCTGTCCTGACCCGTTCAGTGGTGATGCTGGAGGCTAGGCACCGACATCGCAACATCAGGATCAGGGGCATCCCAGACTCTGTGTCCTCTGAGGAATTGACGCCTTTTGTGACCCGATTGGCTCTCCACATTTTGGGACTACCTCCTGACACACCTGATTGGATTGGCGATTCAGGTCTGGAGACCCGCAGCAAACCCCAAAGGAACACCGGGGGATGTTGTAGTGGCTTTTCGAGATGTGGCCTTCAAGGTGAAGCTTATGACCACTCCTGGCGCACGGGACCCGGTGCATTTTGAGGGCTCTAGGCTGGCTCTATATCGCGACCTTCCGTTCCTGACTCTGCTGGCACGCCGTCAGTTCCGAGATGTTACAATGGCCCTTCGTAAGAAGGGGATATGCTACCGGTGGGGCTTGGCAGGTTCTCTAGTAGTGACAGACCCCGCAATGGCCTGGACCGATCTCGCAGCCGCGGGCCTCTCGCCAGATGCACCAGTTTCACTGGAGGTGCAGCTGGGTTGAGTTCTGATCGCACCCTCCCCCCCATGTTTATTTTCTGTCCCGAGTTTTATGGACTTTTTTCTTTCTTTTTCAGATATTTACCCCTAATTATCGGGACCATCAGCCTTTTCTTTTTCTCTTTCTATAGTCCCACGGACACTTTTATGTTTCTTTTCTGCTCCTCTGTTTTGCGATGGGACTAGACAATATTTTTCTGACATGTTATTAGTTGATATACGCTAGTTGGCCACACGACTCATATTTGGTATCACCGGCCTTGCGTGGCCGTATTTCTGCAAGTTTGATTTTATGAATCTTTTCTTCTGTACTTTATAATTCTCTAAATTAAAGAATTAAAAAAAAAAAGAAAAGTAGACCCCGCTTTATTGAACTGTGCCACCTTGGATGAAGGTACAAGCCAAGTTGTCACTTTGATCAAACTCCATGTTTTGAAAAAATTTCAAAAGCAGCATATCTGCAACTTAAAAGCTCTGGCTACCAAGGGAGTTGGCAAATTAAAAATATATTGAAAAAATGGTTAAATCAAATGAGTGGTTGTTTATATTTCTATCACAAAAATAGGGTTCATGATGGTTAGCAGACTACTTTGGTTACAGAAACACATTTGTTTAGGTTTACATTTGTTTAAAACATGGTAGAATTTTTGAACAGTGTAACAAGTAGGGATGAGCCGAACACCCCCCGAGTTCGGTTCGGGCCCGAACCCGAACTTTCCAAATGTTCGGTTCCGAACCCGAACCCGAACTCGAACTCAATGCAAGTCATTGGGGCTGAAAATTCGGTTTTTAGAGTGCCCTCCGAGATGGCATATATGCTAGATATTTGCCATAAAAGGTGTATGGGGGTCCAGGTAGTGCCCTGGGGGACAGGAAACAAGGTCAAAAAGTAAAAAAAAAAGATGTTTTTAAAAGGGACAGTGAGTTTTCCATGAAATAAGGGTTAAAAATAAAAACGAAAAATTCCTTCAAATATCGTGCCTAGGAGGTCCCCATAACCTGCCCGTGAAGTGGTGGATTTCTAGGATGTATAGAAACACTTAAAAACAAAAAAATGACATTTCAAATGACGGTAAATGCTTTTCCTTTAATCTATCCATAAACAACTGCTTGGGGCGGCAGTCTGTATGAAAAGAGGAGATATTTTCGTACACGCAGAAAAAGTTTACTGATTTTTTTGGCTAAATTATTGTGAAACTTATGCAGGCTTTGGATGAAAGTAACAATAGGTGCTTCAAAATTGGTCCTTTAGCATCCCCAACAGTGCCGTCACACCGTAATAGACATGTGCATTCGTTTTAGTACTAAAACGATTTAGTCCGAATTTTGGGATAATTTAGTTTTCGTATGTCTCAAGAGAAACAAAACTGCTCAGTACAAAAAACAAAAGAAACTAAAATAAAATGCACTACATTTTAGTTTCAGTCCTTTTTGTGATATTACATTGATGAGTGAAGGAGACCAGTAATAAAGAGCGCAACATCGCAACATCCGAAGTTCTGCACCCTCCACATGCCAATGCAGTAGGATGTTCTATACAGAGAGGGGCATTAATTAATGCAGGAGGATGTTCTATACATTATACAGAGAGGGGTATTAATGCAGGAGGATGTTATATACATTATACAAAGAAAGGTATAAATTGAGGAGGATGTTCTATACCGAGAGGGACATTAATTAATTCAGGAGGATGTTCTATATATTATACAGAGAGGAGTATTAATTAATGCAGGAGGATGTTCTAAACATTATACAGAGAGGAGCCTTTTTTTAGCCCTTTAAATCCAGTGGCTGTGAGCGGTGAGATCGGCTGCTTGTTACATTATCTCTCAGTACAATGTATCAGGCTCAGCTGTTACAGTAACTGACTGTAACAGCGCTCAGAGTTTCAGTAAAACAAGGAAATAATATTGTTCTAACCTCAAATATATAAAAATATTATTTACTAGTTTTACTGAAACTCTGAGCACTGTGATGAGCAGCAGTCAGTTACTGTAACAGCTTTGCCTGACACGGGGCAGTATTACAATGTTGGTGCTAACTTAACCAGAGCTGTTGTAAACTGAAAACCTCCATAGGCTATAATGGCTCTGGGAAGTTTACAACAGGTCTGGTTAAGTTAGCACCAACTATGTAATATGGCCCACATTGTGCTGAGAGTGATAGATACTGTAACAAGCAGCGATCTCAGCCCTCTGAGGAGCCACTACAATAGTAATTGTATCCACTGGTTTTCGGATGAATGAAATTAGTTTTCATACTAAAGAACTGAAAACGAATTTCTTTAGCAACTAAATAAATTGCATTTTAGGACTAATCCATTAGTTCAAAACGAAATTTTGTGCTGTGCACATGTCTACACCATAACCCCTCTGAGGATATGAATCTGATACAGGCGTCAGTGGCAGTGCACCCAAATATTGTGCTTTTGGTGCCAGGCCTGCAAGTACTATCATACAGTAACCCCTGTGTGGTATTGTGGAAGAATGCAGGGGTGAACCTTGCGGTCCTACATTGCATTTTTTTATTTATCTGGTAATGGGCGTCAGTGCACCCAGATATTGTGCCTTTGGTGCCAGGCCAGCAAGTATCATCATACAGTAACCCCTTTGTGGTATTGTGGAAGAATGCAGGGGTGGACCATGTGGTCCTATATTGAAAAGATATGATTCTGGTCAAGGCGTCAGTGCACCCAGATATTGTGCCTTTGGTGCCAGGCCAGCAAGTATCATCATACAGTAACCCCTCTGTGGTATTGTGGAAGAGTGCAGGGTTGGACCCTGCTGTTCAAAAAATTAAAATGATATAAATCTGGCACAGGCGTCAGTGCAACCAAATATTGTGCCTTTCATGGCAGCAAGTGCATTCACACCGTAACCCTTTTGTGGTATTGTGGAAGAGTTCAGTGCTGGAGGTTGTGTGCATGCAGAAGACATCCCCGATCTATTCCGTTACGTCAGCATCAGGGGATTGATAACTGCTGATCCAGGACTGATTCAGAGTCAGTGAACAGACGCACACTTTTGTCTGTGACAAAACGTCCAGCGGCACTGAACGTCCTTTCGGAAAGCACGCTAGATGAAGGGCAACCTAGTAGCTGCATAGCATATTGGCTAAGTTCTGGCCAGTGATCCAATCTCAACACCCAGTAAGCCAGTGGATCATCTGCTGGAAAGGTATCCAGGTCTGCCCTTGCCCCTAGGTAGTCCTGCACCATACGGTGAAGACACTGGCAATGTGTGCCTACATTTGATGTCCCTGGGTGTCGAGGACTAAAAAAATTTAAAAATGCATCAGTCAAGCGGCCCTGGCCTTCACCACTATTCCTCTGATCACCCGCAGCCTCAGAAGCACGTGTGTCAGCACTTGGTAATCTACCAGTGCATGGAAAGGTGTTACACAAGTGTCGCTTTAGAGCGTCCTCAAGTTTTTTCATCCTGTGCTCCCTCTGTGCGGGCAGGATGAGCTCTGCAACTTTCCCCTTGTATCGTGGATCAAGAAGGGTTGCCAACCAGTAATGATCCCTCTCCTTGATAGCACGAATCCTGGGGTCCTTTAGCAGGCTTTGCATCATTAGGGAGCCCATGCAGCGTAGGTTGGAGGTGGCATTAGCTTCCGAGTCTTCCTGGTCAATGAGGATGACCGTATCGTGCACTTCTTCCTCCCAGCTACGCACTAGCCCTTGTGTTTCTGGGCACACGAAAACCTCCATTGAGGAATCCCCACCTTAAATGCCCCCACTACTTAAATATTCTGCCTCCTCCTCCTCCTCCTCATCCTCCTCCTGTCTGATCTGAGTAGGACCCGCTGGAATGCTGTCTGCGGAAAGACTGGGGCCTTGAGAGCTAGGGAAGGCCTCCTCTTCCTCCCGCTGCTCTGCCTCTAGAGCCACATCTATAATTCCCCGCAGAGTGTGCTCCAGCAGGAACACTAAAGGAATTGTGTCACTGATGCATGCACTGTCCCTGCTCACCATCCTCGTTGCCTCCTCAGATGGTGACAGTACAGTGCATGCATCCTTGATCATCAGCCACTGCGGGGGGAAAAAAAACAAGTTGACCTGAACCTGTCCTTGTGCCATACTCAAACAGGTACTCGTTGATGGCCCTCTGCTGCTTGTGCAGATGCTGCAGCATTGCTAATGTCGAGTTCCACCTTGTGGGCATGTCACAGATCAGACGGTTTGTGGGAAGGTGGAATTCTCTTTGAATTTCTGCCAGGCGAATGCTTGCTGGGAATGACCGTCTGAAGTGGCTGCAGACTTTTCTGGCCTGGATGAGAAGCTCTAGCAGCCCTGGGTACTTGGTTAGGAAACGCTGTACCACCATATTTAGGACGTGTGCTAGGCATGGTACATGTGTCAATTTACCCTTGCGTAGGGCGGAGAGAAGGTTGCTGCCATTATCACAGATGACCATTCCCAGCTGAAGCTGGCATGGTGTTAACCATCTCTGCACCTGCCCCTGCAGAGCTGACAGAATTTCTGGCCCGGTGTGGCTCATGTCCCCTAAACAAACCAGCTCAAGCACAGTATAGTATCTTTTTGCTTGAGCCATTGCGTAGACCCTGTCAGGCATCGGTTTAACTGCCACTTTGCCAGAGACAGAGAAGGAGGAGGAGGAGGAAGAGGGAGAGGTGGTGGAGCAGACAGGCCTCATACAAGCAGCTTTCTGGAAGCGTGGTGGATGAACAAGCTCCAGCACAGAGCCCCGTCCTGGATCCCTCCCAGCTGCGATCATAGTTACCCAGTGTGCCGTGAAGGAAATGTAACTACCCAGTCCATGCTTGCTGGACCACGTGTCTAAAGTCACATGCACCTTGTTGCTGACTGCCTTTCCCAATGACTGGATAACATTGTCTTCCACGTGCTGGTATAGTCCTGGAATGGCCTTGCGTGAAAAGTAATGGCATTTTGGAACCTGCCACTGTGGTACAGCACATTCAGCAAATTCACGGAAGGGAGCAGAGTCCACCAGCTGGAAAGGCAGCAGCTGCAATGCGAGTAATTTTGCTAAGCTGGCATTTAGACGCTGTGCTTGGGGATGGTTGGGACTATATTTTTTCTTTCGCTGCAGCAGCTGCGTCAACGTAATCTGACTGCGTAAATCTTCAGCTGCTGGGATGATGTCACATTGTGAGGAAGGAGCTGGTACATCCATTACTGTAGCATCATCCCTGTCAGTGGAGGTTGTAGGCAATGACATGGCAGGACATGCAGTGGGGGTAGAGACAGATGAGGAGGAGGAGGAGGACCTATGCAAAGTTTTGCGCCAACGGGATGTGTGGCAGTTGTTCATATGTCGCCTCAAGCACGTAGTACCCAAGTGTCCGGTATCTTTCCCACGCTTAAACCTCATCTGACATAGATTACAAATAGCAACGATGCGCTTTACTGCACATTTCTTAAAGAACTCCCAGACAACAGAGTTCCTGCGTGTGTTCTTTGAGACAACAGCGCTCTGCACTGGAGCAGCTCTGACATGTGATGCCTTGGACTGGCTAGTGCTACGGTTGGTCACAGAGGATGTTGTGCCTCGTGTTTGCTGTGCCTCCTTCTCCCCCTCTTCCTCACTTAATTCCTCTGTTCGATCAGGCACCCAGGTGGAGTCTGTGACCTCATCATCATTGTCATCATCCCCCCCTATCTCCTCGTCACTGGAGCCAACTTGGCAGTATGCTGCAGCTGCTGGGGCAACATGAGTGCCAGTTATTTGTGTGTCATCACTGGCACCCCCTTCCTCTAGGTTGATTATACTCCCTTCCTCAACCTCAGAGATTGAATCAGAGCACTGTACTTGCTGCCCATCCTCAAGCAGCATGTCACTCTCATTGTAGTCAAACATTTCAGCTGACTCCTCCGTGTGTGATAGCGAGGCTACGGCAGGAGTAGCTGTGGACATGGAGGCTGCATTAGATGCTTTGGCAGCTGAGGTGGACTGTAAAGCACTAGAAGCCTGGCTGGCAGAGGACTCGGAGGATGAGGATGGCCTCTGCCAGCCAATCCACCAAGTCCTCTGTATGTTGCTGCTGCTTAAGACGGCCAGCACCAGTTATAAAGGACAAGCGTGCCCCTGCAGAGGATGCACCACGTCCACCACGACCAGAGGCACAGCCTCCCGACACAGGGGCTGCTTGCCCTCTTATCTGTGTCTGGGAGCGTCTGCCTGTCCTTTTTGTTCTTTCAGACATGGTGAGTGATATATAGATTAATATATACAGAACTCTGATTCAACTCTGGTATAAAGATTTAAAGAACTCTGGTATAACTCAGTGAGACACACTGATAGCTGGCAGCCAGTGACAAGAGACAGATCACCTCAATTCACAAATGTTTTAAAGAAATTAGTGAACCCCAAAATAATGTGTGGTACTGGTTGTGTGACAAGACACAGATCACCTCAATTCACAAATGTTTTAAAGAAATTAGTGAGCCCCAAAATAATGCGTGGTACTGGTTGTGTCAGTTGGTCAGGTGCAAGGCTGTAGCCAATTACGAGCTTCAGGTCAGTGGGAAAATGCATTGTGGTCCATTGTGGTCGAACATGCGGCGAACACCCGAAAATGTTCGGTGTTCGCGATCTAATCGAACAGGCTAAGTTAGGGTCAAACTCCGAACCGTCCGAACCGAACAGATCATCCCTAGTAACAAGCTACATCATTTTTTATCATCACTAGCCCTCATGAAAAACAAAACCCTTTTCAGTGAATTAAATCACAAGTGATTTGGAAGGTGCCTTAATTGCACAATAAGCACTCTAAATTTAAATTAGCTTTTTCATTTAATCTATAATCTATAATTAAACACCTTCATGCAGAATTAATATATGACAAATAACTATATTTCTGCAAAGCAGACCTTCAGCCTCATCAAATGAGGGTTTACTTGTAATTCTCACAAACTATCCTCACAGCAGATTATGTAATTTGGCAATGAGATTTAAAAACCACTTTTTCTGACTGAGCTATTATGATTAACAAGTATAATGCTAAACTCCACCTAATCATAAAGGCCCCTGTCCTATGTCAGACGAGCCACAGACTTATCTTATGGTAGACAAGCAAATGGCAGATAATTTTGTTTGGTTTTGCAAACTTCTAATACAGATATTTTGGATGCAGAAGCATTTCTTGGAACAATTGGACCAATCCAAATATTTTAGAGATTTACAAAACAGCAGAGGCACACATATTTTTTACCTTGTCTATATCCCTACTCCCCTTTATACTACGCCCTCTATACTACCCCCAGACCAGAATAAAAATATATATATATGGGCATCACTTTTGATGTAATGCACAGTGCACAAACTTTTAAACACTTTGCACTCATCATATGAAATTGTCACATCCTGCCACAGGACGCCACTGAGCTCGGCACTCACCTGGCGCCACCCCATGGTAATAGCTGGTGTATGCAGTGGTCTCTGTGGTGCTCCACCAGCCAGAGGGGTTTCCTTCTCTGACACCCAGCAGGTTGCGCTATGCCGGGTGGTCGTGGTAGCCTGCCGTAGCACCATGATCTATCACTTCAGGACACTGCAACACATGACTCTCCTCTGTGTGGCCCAGAGGGTGTGACCCAAGATGGTGTACGGGGCCAGGAATCCCCTGTGACGCATCGTGTGGTGTGGTGGGGAGTGGGGACCCTGATTGACAGATGTTGTGATTGGCTCTGGGGAGGGCTCCTGCCACGCACCCAGTTGCCGGCGCCGCAGGAAAAACAAATCCGGTGCTGGTATACTCCTAAATTCATAAATCCTCCCCTGATGTCTCACCTCTCCGTCTCTCCTAGACTGCAGAGGTGCAGGTGCTCCTAATCAACAAGCCCGCACCTCCCTACAAAGGAGCAAAGCACCATTGGTGCTTTGCATTTGCATTGCCTGTCTATCTGTCAACAAGCCTCCTGTCTCTGACTACCAGACCACTACTATTTGGATACCCCGTTACCGAACCTCTGCCTGATATCCTGGACTTACTCTATTGCTGGACCCCTATATCTGATTACCTGTTGCCGAACCCTGCTTGTTATCCAGGGCTTTGCTTACTGCTGAACTCCTCTATTTTTGAATAACTGTTGCCGAACTCTGCTAGTACTGGACTCCAATTACCTATTCCGCAATTGACACTTTGCCGCTGGAACCCCGCTCTATTCATTTAAAAGATTCTCTTCTTCTTTGCTTCTACTTTTTTGTTTATCTATATATCCTATGCCTCTTATTAATTATTTAATCCTGTTCCCTGGTTCTATCTCTGTTTATCTGTGTACTCCGTGCTTCTGTATTAATTAATTAATACTCAGGGAACTACCTGCATCTCCTCGAGTTTGTGAGTTAGCAAGTTTTGATTAATTATCTTTCCATGTGTGACTTTGATTGCCTGATTCGCTCTACCCTTGCTATTATATGTTTATAAGGGTTTCTTTCTATATGTTTGGTAAGGCACTATACACTGAGGAAGGGGCTGTGTCCCCGAAACATTTGTTTTGTGTTCTTTCTTTGTTTATTTGAAATAAATGTGGTAGCACAAGTGCACCATTCCTTGCAGCGCTGGAGGTACCGTTTTTCTATACTTGTTCTTAACCCCTTAAGGACCGCTGACGTACCCTGTACGTCCTGTCCACGGGTCTCCCTTAGACCCACGGACGTACAGGGTACGTCAGCGGCACCTAACCCCCCTCCCGCCCGATACTTACCTCCCTCGCTGGATCCCTCGGCGATCTGGCAGGGAGGAAGCCTGCCATGTGATTTACATGGGCAGGCGAGGTTGATGACGTCGCCACGCTGCGTGGCGACGTCATCAGCAGGCGTCCCCATGCAAATCAATGGAGGGGAGGGGGGGCTCCTTCGGAGCCCTCTATCTCCCCAACCATTGAAGCTAGGGAGATGCTTTTTGCACCGCTGAAAAGGGGAGAGTCTCCCCTTTTCAGCGGTGTATGGCATTAACAGTTTCGCCACCGAATCACATTTCAGCACTAATTGGCGCCAAAACGCGATTCGAACCTGGAGGGGGGCTGACATCTTGGATGTCAGCCAAGCCTCCAGGTCCCCCCCAACCCACTGACAACCTCACCATATGTGTGAGGATGTCAGTGGGCCACTTAACCATCTAGCTGCCATGTAGAGATAAGGGGATCCTAAGGATCCCCTTATCTCCCGATCCACGGCAGCTAGATGATCATGGCCTTTCCAATGATACCAAACATGACCAGGTTTAGTTTAAACAAAAATTAAAAAAAAAAAAATAATAATAATAAAAAAATTAAATAAAATAAAAAAATGTTTTTTTCTTTAATTAAATAGGACCTAGGCTGTCATCTCAAAATAATTAGCACATAGTCAATGGTCAGAATGAGCGCAGCGCACATAGGTGAACTGGCTCAGCAGTGAAAGGGTTAAAAGGCAAAAACATGTAAAAATTGGGTATTTCTATTCTTGGGATAAAATTTTTAAACTATTTAGCCAGGGTCTTTATTGGTGGTTGTAGATTTTGGGGATTAAATTACGAAAAAGTGTGTTTTTACCATTTTTTCATCATATATTTTTTTTTTTTATATAGTAAATTATTGGATATGATGGAAATAATGGTATTTCTAGAAAGTCCATTTAATGGCGGGAAAAAGGGTGTATAATATGTGTGGGTTGAATAAACGAGTAAGAGGAAAATTTGACCTAAACACTAACAGCGCAGAAATGTAAAAACAGCAGCGTTCACTAAAGGACGGATTTGTGTAAAACGCCCAGTCACTAAGGGGTTAATTAATCCTGTTCTCTATTTATTTTGTGTATTCCGTGCTTCTGTTATTTATTATTCTTGTTCCCTGGTTTTGCCTCAGTATATCCAGTACCTCTGTTATTAACCTTATTCCCTGGTCCTGTTTATCTGTGTATTCAGTTCCTACCCATTGTTCCTATCATTTCTCAGTCTTCTTAGTTATACCCTATTTCCGTTTATTAGTTATTCATTGTTTTCCTTGTCTCTACTGTTTCCCTCAGCTCCTTCATAATTCTTATTGCTCTATATTCTTTATACAATTAAATAAAAACCTCTTTATTTTTCATATACTTGTCTACCCTCCTTTGTGCCATTGCATATTTGGCTCGACCACGCAACCCTGTGACAGCTCCCTTTCCAGTTGGGAGCTGATTGGAAGGAGAGGTTTCACCATCCAGGGGGGGTGTGTCCACCTCCCCTGCCCATATATGCTCAGCAGCATTGTGTTAGTGTCGCTTAACTTCCAAGAGTTAGTACCTGCAGCATTTCTACTATTTGCCTTATTGTGTACCAACCCCGGATTGCTTATCATTATTGTTTGCTCGCTGCCCATCTCAACTTGGCTTTTTCTGACAACACATTTGGATCATCCTTCATCTGTACCTCGCTTTTAACTTATCTGCACCTGGTTCCTGCTCCCCCCTCCCCAACTCTGAGTTAAATATACCAAGGGCATCACTTTTCATGTACTACTTCAGCTTGTTTTAGGTTTAAGGTAAAATTTAGGTTCAAGGTTTGGGTTAGCATTACGTTTAAAGTTTGCTTGTTTTAGGATAAGAGTTAGGCTTAATTTTGTTTTGTTTTGTTTTTGGATTAGGGTTAGCACTAACCCTAATGCTAACCCTAAAAAGGTTTAGGATTAGTATTACTAGTTCTGCTTGTTTTAGGATTAGGGATACTATTTCTGCTTGGGTGGGACAATGATTTTACCAAGACCAATTACCGTAGATACTCGTGTATACCGCGAGTTTTTTGAGCAATAAATCAAGCTTAAAACTGTAGGGGTCGCGTTATACACGGGACAGCTGCGAGGGAGTGAAGATCTGATTGCTTCCAGGAGCTGTCTGACACGTGCATGCTCTGGAATCCCAATTTAACCCTGCGGCCCTGACTTGAACGCATTTTTCACATTGTCCGTGAAAAAGTGCGTTCGAACGAATGGACGTATTTCTTCACGGAATACGCGACAGCGGTCATACGATGCGCATTTTCGTCCGTGATTTTGTACGGATCATCAATAAAACCCTTTTTGCGTCTGGACATTATGTTGGTCGGACGTGTGCAGCGTCTGACGTCTCCTAATCACGCACACACGCGCTATGCGGCCGCAGCGTACTCGGTTTGACGTTCTCGAAAAAATGCGTTCGTTTGCCACTTGCGGTGCCCGGACGAACTTTCGTGCGGCCGTTCGTCGTATGCTCCCCGGCATTGGACGTCATTTGCTGCTAGCACGGCCGTGATTTCGTGCGGCTAAACGCACGTTAAAACTGCGCTCGTCTGACCTTAGCCTTAATGACTGCAGCCCTCAAGTACCCCTGTACAAAACATCTCCAATACTATTCAGCCCTCTATCCAAAAACCTACATTAACCTTTGCAATAAAAAACAGTAACATTAACCCCTTTAATAAATAATTTCTGTATGTCACAATTTATCAAATTTATCATATACTCTAATATAAATTTTTCAAGGTAAAGCAAGCTTTTATCAATTTCAAAATGTGTCTTTTTGTAGTGCATGAGTATATGCATAGGTTCCTAACATTATATAAATATATAATCTTATTAAATGCAATTGCAATAATTAGATCTAAAAAATGTGCCCTTATGCCATACTTGCGCTTACGGATTTTATTTATTTAGTTTCGTGTGCAGAACTTTATCATAAAAGAATTATATTCCAAGCAATCAAAAAGCTCAATTACATCTATCACCATTCTAAAATTGCCACAATAATGCATTACCTCTCACTCTTCACCCCTGCTCTTTAACAACCATTGGAGGAACGAGGGTGAGAGTGGGGTGGAATGAACATGAAATGAAAACATGGAACAATATTAACTTAACACACTTTTGTCATGTTTTGGAAAATTTATACTTTCATAATTTTGCTCCTCGCATTATATTCGAGTCTTGAGTAATATTCTTATTTCCATAATGAATCTCTACCCCTCGCGTTATACTCGGGTCGCGTTATACTCGAGTATCAACGGTAGCTTACTCCTTTCAATATAGTGGCTAGAATGTCGCTATAAATATTACCTCTTCTATATGCCATTGCCAGATTAAAAAAACTAAAATTTTAAGAACATTCATTTAGTTTTTCAAACTTTTTATAGTGCAGGCCCAGATCTTAAACCTATTTATTTTCACAAACTATATATTTTGGTACTGCAGGTACCTAACTGAGAGCAATTCATGAAGGTTACTTCTCTAATTTTCATAGGTTAAAAATGTGTCGATAAGGAAAATGATTTTATACTGAATAATGCTTTATGTACACATCGTGTAGTTAATTTCTGGATTAAACTTGTAACATGAACTCCTCCTTTTAATTCAGTCTTTCATTTCTAAACCCCTTTTCCTTCCTTGCCTGTGAGATTCTCAGATGATTATGCAATCACCAGTCCATCCAACCTTCACAAACACACAGTTAACCCATTGCTCAACCCTCCCCACCCTACCTGTGTTCCTATCACTCTTTTTCCAATCTATTACTACAGGCTCATATTGTCATCCCCTCCTATGAAAATGATACTCCTTATTTTATTTTATGTTTACGCTGCCAATAATGATCCTGACATCTAATAAAATTCATCAAAAAATAATTTTTAATTAATTATACTGTAAGAAATAGTTCTTACTGCAAATAACCTATTTGGCCAGTAGATGGCACCATCTGCTGCAAAATTGAGTTACAGCCATCACAACTGTAACAATTTTGAATTCTTCCACTGCATCAGCTGCTGAATTCTGCTGAAAGCCCAGTATGTCAGAACATTCTTCAGCCGATTTTACAGTTTGGGCATTATGCCCATAGGGCTAAAACTTTGGGGCACCTTCTGCAGCCCAAAAGCAAACTAAATTCATTTGTAGCAAACAAATTACATTTGCTTTTGGCCACAGATCGGGGGTATCTCGACCGTATGGTGCCTTTGCAGCCCAATATATCTCATTCTCGGTAGTGAAGGGGTTTAAACATTCATGTTTCCAGTCTGGTGCCCTACCAATTAGAAATCTCACCAGTCACCACTGTTTTTTAGTTATGCTCTCCTTAGATGCATCCTACATAGCAGTCAGGATAGAAAATTCTTTGCAATTAGCAATTGAATCACAAAAAATTAAGAGGTTTGTATAGTATATGTAAACAAATGTTTTGATCATGTTGTGAGGCCCCGTTCACACTGTGCGATTTGAAAATCGCGCAATTTTAAGAGCGATTTTCATATTCGTGACATAGTGCGATAATGTCGCGCGATGTCGTGCCACGTCGCGGTTTTGTGCGATTTTTGCAAAGCGCCCCCAATACAAATTGCAAAATTGCAGATAGCAAAGAGCAAAAAAAGGGTCATGTACCAGCGACATGCTACCGCGACGCGCGACATCGCGCAGCAAGATGTGAACAGCTCCATTGAAATGCATTGGAGAAGCTACACAGCGCGACGTCGCGCGTATTTTGCTGCAACGTCGCGGCAAAATCTGCGCGATAAATCGCACAGTGTGAACGGGGCCGAAACACAAGTGATGGAGAATTTATTTTTTACATAATAGGCTACTACACAGTTTGAAAGTTTACTTGCATATAAAGTACTTGCTTACTAGTATGAAACATAGCTTATTTTATGTAAGGTACAGACTGCACCTTGCACTTTCTATAATTCTGAAATACAGTATATCTTAAGAAGTGCAATTTGTTGTCTTTGAATAGAATTTATTTAGCACAACGATGTTTACTGTATCACTATTTGACAATATAATCTAAATTAAAGTTTTGCAAGAAATACTATATAAAATGTTATGTCTGCCTTTCAGCGCCTTAAAAATGTGTCTCCTGTTTCCAGGCAGCAGAAAAGCTTAATTATGTTTTATGCAGTAAGCAGTCTACTTAAGCCCCAGTACCAATACATAAATAATACAAAACAGACATACTGTTTATGATTATTATTTTTCAACCACATGTAGTGAGGGGGTTAATTTATTTGAAGAGTTGTCATACCATTTCTAAAGGGACATACCTTGGCATAGGAAATTGTCAAACTTCCTGATGCAATCCTGCAACTATTAATAATCATCTTTTTGTTTAAAATAGTGCAGCATTTGTAAAATGTTTATATATCTTCATTTAAGAATGCATGAATCATCAAAAGAAAAAAAAAGTGGAAAATAATATTGGTTTATTTATTCAGGCTCTGAACAGTTAGGAAAGCAAAAGTACAAGCATAAAAATGCCAAATCATGTGATGGATCCTAGGATGCAGAACATGGCATGCTCCCTTGCAAACCATAGTACTCAGAGCAACCAGATAAAACAATGTTTCTGTGCAGTGGGTGAGATAATTAAGCAGGACAAAAAGAGTAATTCATCAATGAAGTCAGTTCCAGAAATCAGAGTAGGTATAAGGGTTAACACATACTGTGAATGTTGTACCTGATTAACTCAAAAATTATCTTAAAGTATTTATGCTTATGTTTGACTATTACAAATAATTTTGGTAAATTGTATGTATCGTATATATTAATTTCTCTATGTAAAACTTTCACATTAAATGTTTTATAATTTATAACTTTCTTCAGCAACATATTTTCTTCCAAATTTGCTTTGCATATCTAGTTTCTCATTTTGCGACATACAAAAAATATTGTCACTTCAACATTTGTAAGGTTCACTGCATTTTACAGATTAATGATACATATTATGGGAAATTATATACTGAGTGAAGCTTTGAAGCAATCATAAATAATAGTTTCACTTTGCTGTGGCAAATCTAAATGGAGTGTGCAGTTGCATAGCGATTTCTATAAAAGTGTTGTACATTATTTGCATGATTATAGGAACATGAATCACATAAAATGCTTTGCAGTTTACTTTGTTGGCATGAGAAATATTTTGTTATATTATACATCTAATTTTCATTAGATACTTTCCTTCTCACAGATGGATACATGAAATTCCTAATGTTTCACTATTTTAATTAAACAAACTATATACACACACACACATACATATAAATATATATATATTTGCAAGAAAAAGTATGTGACCGCTTTTAAAATGACAGTATTTATGGATATATCTGGTTTGAGGTATATCCTTACTACAGTAATCCACAAACACAATCTATTTTAACTATAACACACAGATGATTGTGTTTTTCTTGTACATAATAAATTTATTATTCAAATATTCACAGTATTGGTTGAAAACCATAAAGGGTTATTCAGAAAGCACTACAATTTCTGTGAAATTTTAGTGCTTTCTCGTTCAGTGCACTTCGGTGATTCATTTCGCGACCATGCAGTGTATTCACTATTCCTCGCAGGGTCTCCGAAGTGCACCGAACATGGAGCCACCGAAGATTGCGGAACAGACCACTGAACGCCGCCAGAACAACGGAATCATGCTATTCTTCTAATAGGTGTTTAAAGCAATAAAAACACATTAAAATTTGTCTAAATAATAAAAAAGGTCCTATAGAAAATAGTTAAAAGGTCTGCTACAGAAAAAAAGCCTTTTAAAAAAATTGGGAATCAAAAATTTCACCTAGAAAAAAAAATACAAAAAGATGGTCCAAAAAACAAACAAATAAAATGACTGTTTGCTATACATGAAAAGAATAAACGGTTGAATAAAAATGATATTTTTTTTACATTGAATCCTATAAGAGTCACTGTTTAACCACTTGGCTGCTAAGGATGCGATCAGCGCGTCCAGCCAAGTGGTTCTCCTGTGCTACGGACACGCTGAGCGCGTCTTAGCACAGGAGGCAGCAATCAGCCAGGATCCTGGCTGATTGCTGGCCCCCCCGGTGCAGGCTGACATCTAGCATGTCAGCCCGGCACTCCGGGATGCCGGGGGGAAGATAGATGTCATCGCGGCGGCGCGATGACATCTATTTCAGGCGCCCCCCCCGCGAGTGCAGAGGAGGCACAGCCTGCCCTTCCAAACCGTGCCTGCCTTTAACCCCTTGGGTTCCGATCAGCTAGGGGTTAATGTTTGGTATTGCTGGATCGGCAAAAGCATGGCCTTTCCAACGATACCAAACATGACCATGTAAAAATTTAAGAAAAAATAATAAAAATGAAAATAAAAAAATATTTAAAAAAATAATAATAAAAAAACAATGAACAAGGTTTTTTTTTGTTGATTTGTTAATGCAGCAATATTGATCCCATTTCAATTATAATGTGAACAATGATGCTGCACTAACTATTTTTGTATGCGGTGCGTTTGTTAAAAATAGCGAAATGTTCCCCAAAATAAAATGTAATGAGTCACCATTTCTAATTTTTTTAACAAGCGCACCCCATAGAAAATATAACCGCAAATGCTTGTATGTTAAAATGTGAAAAAAAACCACTTTACATGTTGTAAATTATTGAAAATTCAAATTTTATTGCATTTTTTGTTATAATATACAGACAGGACATGACGTATACATATAATAATGATATATTATGAATCTGCCGAGTCTGCCGGAAAGAACGATATATAATATGTCTGGGTCATATATTAAAATAAGGCTTTAAAACGCGTTTAAACATGATGAGTGAAACCGGTAAAAATGAGCTCAGCACAGAGGCGTGAAATGGCTCTGCAGCGAAAGGGTTAAACCTGTCAAACTGAAGCACCGAACATTACGGCATTTCACTGACACTTCGGTGCAATTTGGCTTTTCTGAATAAATTAACCATTACTTCTCTATGGGACAATAATGCTGCTCCCGAAGATTGCCGATCTGTGGCGATATGCAGCAAACTGCCCCATATTTTGCTGTCAATTCGCCAGTATTTGTGAACAGATGAACTGCCATGAAATTGCACCATATAGTGAAATTCACCCTTCAGTGCAATTTGGAGGGCAAGTTTGTGGCTTATTGAATAACCTCTATAGTGAAACTGTCAAGCATCTGTCAGAGGGCCTCAGAAGAGTCTCAGGAAAACCTGTGCCTGGATTGGCTCAATTGTGGCCTGAACTCTCAGCAGCACCACGTCATTCATGGAATCCTAGTAAAGATGTTCAGCAGTGCACCAGCCTGACTTTTGCGTATCCACAGGTATCCACTTCTAGTTCTGTGTTTCTGGGCTACTAAAAGGAAATGCTCAGTTCCCTCAATGTTTTTACATTGACCAGAGTGTTGGTAGTGTCCTATCTGTCTGAAGCCTAGATACAATAAAGAAGAATTGCAGGAACTCTAATCAACATGGTGGAACACCTTTATTAGGATACCACCTAAAACATTTTGGCTGTTGCTACAGACGTTTTCAAGTTTGAAAAAAGCTGTGGCAACAGCTGACAGTTGCAGGTGGTGTCCTATTAAAGGTATTCCACCATGAAGATTGGAGTGCTGGAAGCTGTCTTAATTGTTTCTGCATAAAGTAGATTAGTCACTCCGGGATTTGTGAGCACCCTACATTGTATCTTTCGAAAAATATATTATTGACATATGCAGTAGTTGGTTTGCGGGGGGTCTACTTGTTTTTGAACATACTGTATGAGTCAGAAGTCTGAAGTCTTTCTCCTACTATCCCACTTTGTTGTGTGTACCAGTGCCAAGACCATTGCTGAGACACTCACCTCTATGCTGGTGTGTTCCTTGATGGTACCAACCTGCTGTGTGTTCCTGCCAAGTATGCCCAGTATCCACCTTATCATGTTCCTGACGTCTGCCCAGTACTCGCCTTGCAATGTTCCTCTCTATCTGCCAAGCCTTTTTCTTACTCCTGTCCATCTGCCATGCTTGCTTGCTCAAGCCGCTTGTGTCTTTAGTCTATGTTAATATTCTGTGTATCTAGCTACCTTTATTCCTGTCAAATCAGCACCCTCCTACAATTTCAGGCTTACATACATGCAGTACAGGGATGTGTCGCCAGGGTAGGCAGGTGAGGCAGAGCCGGAACGTTAACGTTGAATACTGCTTGTCAGAGCCTCAGAGAGGCCCTGAAAGAGCAATGGAATAGCTTTGACCAATGAGAAAGCACCATTGGTCAAAGCCATTCAAAAAACCACCGGTATTGAAAGCTGGCCTCTGATTGACAGGAAGGGGTCCAGGCAGCTCCCCCTGCACCCTCTAGTGGCAGAAACAGAGTATGAAAGGCCCAGGCAGCTCCCTCTGCTCCCTCTAGTGGCGGATACAGAGAATGACAGGCCCAGGCAGCTCCCTCTGCTCCCTCTATTATTATTATTATTAATCTTTATTTATAAAGCGCCAACATATTCCGCAGCGCTGTACAATGGAGGAGCACAAACATGAGACATACATGATAAATAAGGAAAAGACAACCCTGCCCATAGGATAGCTAGTCTAGGAAATACAGCACTTTAACCAAGTGCTCAGCCAGACATCCCGTGAGTTTACAATCTAGTGGCGGATACAGTGTATGACAGGCCCAGGCAGCTCCCTCTGCTCCATCTAGTGGCGGATACAGAGTATGACAGGCCAGGACAGCTCCCTATGCTCCTATAGTGGCAGATATAGAGTATGACAGGCCCAGGCAGCTCCCGCTGCTCCCTCTAGTGGCAGATACAGAGTATGACAGGCCCAGGGGCACAGAAATACAGTTTTCTATCATATTTTATTTTTTTAATAGTAAAGTATATTATATGATGAAAATAATGGTAATTTACAGCTAAACACAAACCATAGAAAGTTAGTTAACATCTGTGTATATCTGGCTCTGACCAGTGCCTCACCAGCCACTGACCTCAACGCACGTCCCTGATACAATATGTATATATTTTATTTTTTAGAGAAAGGATTTTACCAGGAGGATATGTTGAGATTTCTCTCGTTTTCAAGTATGTCCTGGGTGGCGAGTATGTAACGTTAGGTGTCTTGCCCAAGGACACTTACTGGAGAGGTACTCTTGCCAGGATCGAACCCGTGTCTCTACAGGCTCTCTCCACACAGAGCAGTGATGTTACCTCTACTCCGCCCAGCCGGTATATTAAATGGGGAAGGGGTCAACACTGGAAAATATACAATAAAAACACAGTAACACTACTTGGTTTGCATTAGTGGCATTAATTTTTTATTGCAAAATATACTTTTTAGATTTCTGTTTTATGGTAACCTTGATTAAATCCAAAAAATTTAAATTTACTGCTTGAATTACTTTCTAAATGCTAAGAATATATGATGGGAAGATAGCCATTCCTTAGCACATGTAGATCGCATTTGCTTTCATATCGCACGAGTTTAACATTTCCAATGCAAAACTGAATATTTTGATGGAATTTAATTCGTTTTTTATGAACTGTAAACTGTTTTATTACGTGCTGTTATTTTCTTTATTTCATTTTTCCAATGTGTTTTTTATAAATGATTCTAGAAGTGTTAGGGTTAATTTTAAGTAATTCTGTCATTTTTTAAAGAGAAATGTCATTACTCTATATAAACTGATGAATGACTTTGATCTTCCTTTGCCTTCAGTTTCTGAAAATATTGTTAAAGAAAAAATTGCTCTTCCTCTAACTGTCACCTTTAATTTTATTAGAAATAAATTGTACAGAGTGTGCGATATTTAATTTTCTTAGCTAGATTATTTTGACCCTAGCATATAAATGTGTTAGCATCTATGACACATAACAGGGCATTTAAATAATAGAATCTACTAATGACAAAATTAATCTTAGCTTCCTGTTTAAACAAAATAAGCAATCATACAAATATGGCGACATATTGCTATCTTTGTAAAAGCAATGATCAAGTGGAAGCTGTGGCAGATTGAATATTTTATAACGCCTAACAAAAAACTGTAGTATCAATACCTCATATCAACTACTAACACAAGCAACCCATAAACATCTTCAATAACATAATTGAAAACTAACATTTGAGGAGTTATTCAGAGAGCACTGAATTGGCCACGGAATTGCACCGAATGGTGCAATTTTATGGCCATTCGGCTATTCAAAAAGCTGGCGATTTGCCAAATATTGGCGAATTGCCAGTGAAATATGGTGTCTTTTGGTGGCAGTGAAATTCCCCATAGACAAGTAATGGTTAATCTATACAGAGAATGCTGAACAGCAGGAAAAAGTTGTCGAAATGCCATGATTTTTGGTGGCTTCATTCTACAGGTTTAAGGCTGGAGTCAGACGAGCGTATTTGAAGAGCGGAAGGAACGTCTGTGAGAGTGGATGTTCCTTCCACTCAACGCCCGTCTGGCCACCTCGTGCTGCAAGGTTTGATTCTCCTATGGAGAATCGCGCTTTGCAGCTCTGTCAACGCGCGCCCTAGCGCTTTGACAGAGAGGGCTGCGGCACAGATGCAGCACGGCCGCTGTTGCGCCCAGAATTTGTGCATGCAACAACCTGTGGCTGGCCCCACCGCAGCATCTCAATGCCGCGACGGCCGCCAGAAGGCACGCCAGCCTAAGCAGGCAACTCCCATAGGTTGCAATGTAAAATAAATCCCCCATTTTTCTTAAATATTTATTCAATCGTTTATTCTTTTCATTTGCAGCAAAAGTCTCTTTATTTATTTTTTAGGATTTTTTGGGCGAAATTTTTGATTCAGATTTTCTTTCCATTGGCGTTTTTTTTTTAATTGTGTAAAAGACCTTTTTATTTTTATTCATAGGGCCTTATTTATTATTTCCAGGCATTTTAAGGTACTAGTTTTTTAAAAACAAATTTCAAAAGTTGGAATTTTTTTTATTTAATTTTTTTACCCCTGTTTGGCAGCTGGTCAGCTTTATTTAGATGCTGTCACGCACCCAGTCACCGACGCCGCAGGAAAAAGAAATCCGGTGCTGGTTTATTCCTACATTCATAAGTTCGCCCCTCATGTCTCACCTCTCCGTCTCTCCTAGCCTGCAGAGGTGCAGGTGCTCCTAATCAAGAAGCATGCACCTACCTACAAAGGAGCAAAGCACCATGGAGACTTTGCTTTTGCATTGCTTGACTGCCTGTGAATTCAGTTCCGTGACTCAAAGCTGCAATAGCCTCCTGTCTTCAAACCTCCTGAAATTACCGAACCTCCTATATCTGATAACCTGTTACCGAACCTCTGCCTGATATCCTGGACTACTCTACTGCTGAACCCCATATATTGATAACCTGTTGCCAAACCCTGTTGCCGAACCCTGCTTGTTAACCTGGACTTTGCTCACTTCTGAACCCCTATATTGATTACCTTCTGCCGAAACTCTGCTGGAACCTGGAACCGCAATTGCCAATTCCTCTACTGTCACTACGCTGCTGAAATCCGCCTGTTCGTTTTTGGCTGTCAGATGAACGCATTCTGAGCACACTATGCGTCTGTCAGGGATCCCGGGTACCGGGTACGTGGAAGCCAGAGGGTTCAAGAAGAGATACGAAGTCGAGGTCACAAGCCAGGTCAGGATAGGAGAAATACTCGTGGTAAGGGGTCACTTTCCGGGTCAATACAGTAAGGCAATAACTTAGGAAGGAAGGCTACACTAGGGAACTGTTGCAATTGCGAAGCGAGGAGGAACTGATCTCTCAAGCCTAAATACCCACCAAGCTCCACCCCCCTGCCTGGGACGCCAATGACGTCATGGACGTGCGCCGCCACCCGGCCGCCATATTGGCGGAGCCTGGGCGCGCGCGCGTCTATTCTAAGGTTTGCTCTGCGCCTGCAGCCTTGGGCTCCGTCGGAGGACCACCGCAGGCGACCCAGGACCCGTCCTCCATCTCCCTGGGACACCGAGCCACCATGGAGGGTAAGTCGGGTCCTGAAGAACCGCCAGGCGTTCCCATAGGTCCCAGCCGTCCCTCCGGGCACAGGCCCGATAAGAAGGGAGCGGCCGGACCGAACGCCGCGGAGCCCGCAACCCTGACAGCGTCCATGCACAACTGACGTCCTTTCTGACTGATGATACTGTAGACACCACACGGTCCAATTTTTTTGACTGACTTCTTTTTGACTGATGTAGATGGGAAATAAAATTAATATGTAAAATGAAAAAAATTGATACGTGATATGAAAAACCATTTTGTCCGTCAAAAATGCTGGACGTCAAAAATGCAGTCCGCCTGACTACGTTCCATCACTCACACACAAAGCTACGCGGACGTGGCACACTCTGTGCGTCCGTCCTAGTGGTTTGATGTTCTTGGCTAAATTGTGTCCGGTGCCAAGTGCGTTGTGTGTACCCACTTCTGTGTGGACGTTCTTCGTGTGTTGGTCTCTACTGATCATAATTTTATGCTACGACGGACGATAAAATATGTGGCAACACGGACGTGATCACTGTGTTCGTCTGACACGGGCCTAAAGGCTCCTTACTTATTCTTCTAATCTTATATTTTTGCTGTATACTCGTTTATAACCAGTTTCCCTGGTTCTGTCTTTCTATTCATCTACATGTCTAGTGCTTCTGTTTAATCTTGTTCCTTGGTCCTACTTTTTTTTGTGAATTCAGTACTTCTGTTATTAATTTATCCTCACTCCCTGGTCTTGTTCATCTGTGTAATTCAATACCTCTATTAATTTATCCTGGTTCTGTCTGTTGATCTAGTACCTTTATCTTGCTCCCTGGTTCTGTCTCTCTAATCATCTGTTGAACTAGTGCCTGTTATCAATTAGCCTAGTTCCTTGGTCTTGTCTTTCTGTGTATCCATTGTCTACTTCAGGGGTCAAGTCCTGGGAAAAAAGTGAGGGAACTCACCCACGAATTCCACAACCCCTATTACCTGAAGAAAATATATATATATATTACGAGTATAGCAGTACGCGGTGATACCATTTTATTGGGTCAGCATTACATTTAAAAGACAAGCTTTCAAGAGTGTAAACTGGAAACTATACTGATCAGTGAAAGGTATCACTACGTACAGGTATACGCGTGATTGTGGCAACTGGACTAACGCATTTTATAAAAAAAAAATATATATATAGTTATATATATATATATATATATATATATATATCCAGGCACAGACCCCCCCCCCAGAATTATATACACAGCGCTGGATCCTCAGAATAACATACACAGCACTGAGCCCCCAGGATAATATACACAGCACTGAGCCCCCAGAATAATATGCACAGCACTGAGCCCCCAGAATAATATGCACAGCACTGAGCCCCCAGAATAATATGCACAGCACTGGTTATATGGGTATATTTTCCCCAGTTCACATGGATATAATTGCCCCTAGCTCATATGGGTATATATTGCCCCCAGCTCGTATGGATAATGCCCCCCAGCTCTCATGGATAATGCCCCCCAGCTCTCATGGATAATGCCCCCCAGCTCTCATGGATAATGCCCCCCCGCTATCATGGATAATGCCCCCCAGGTCTCATGGGTAATGCCCCAGGTCTCATGGATAATGCCCCCCGCTCTCAGGGATATTGCCCCCAGGTCTCATGGATATTGCCCCCCAGGTCTCATGGATATTGCCCACGCCCCAGGTCTCATGATAATGCCCCCCAGGTCTCATGGATATTGCCCACCCCCAGGTCTCATGGATATTGCCCCAGGTCTCGTGGCTATTGCCCCCAGCTCTCATGCATATTGCCCCCAGGTCTCATGGAAATTGCCCCCAGGTCTCATGGCTATTGCCCGCCAGGTCTCATGGCTATTGCCCCCAGGTCTCATGGAAATTGCCCCCAGGTCTCATGGCTATTGCCCCCCAGGACTCATGGATATTGCCCCCCAGGACTCATGGATATGGCCCCCAGGTCTCATGGATATGGCCCCCAGGTCTCATGGATATTGCCCCCCAGGTCTCATGCATATTGCCCCCAGGTGTCATGGAAATTGCCCCAGGTCTCATTGATTGTGCCCCCAGGTCTCAAGGAAATTGACCCAGGTCTCATGCATATTGCCCCAGGTCTCATGGATATTGCCCCCCAGGTCTCATGCATATTGCCCCCAGGTCTCATGCATATTGCCCCCAGGTCTCATGGAAATTGCCCCCCAGGTCTCATGGAAATTGCCCCCCAGGTCTCATGGCTATTGCCCCCAGGTCTCATGGAAATTGGCCCCCAGGACTCATGCATATTGCCCCAGGTCTCATGGATATTGCCCC
Organism: Leptobrachium leishanense; assembly: GCA_009667805.1. Classification (NCBI taxonomy): domain Eukaryota; kingdom Metazoa; phylum Chordata; class Amphibia; order Anura; family Megophryidae; genus Leptobrachium; species Leptobrachium leishanense. The sequence goes on from CM019066.1 coordinate 212,752,548, forward strand.
CAAGTCTCATGGATATTGCCCCCGGTCTCATGGATATTGCCCCCCAGGTCTCATGCATATTGCCCCAAGTGTCATGGAAATTGCCCCCATGTCTCATTGATTGTGCTCCCAGGTCTCATGGAAATTGCCCCCCAGGTCTCATGGAAATTGCCCCCCAGGTCTCATGCATATTGCCCCCAGGTGTCATGGAAATTGCCCCCAGGTCTCATTGATGTGCCCCCAGGTCTCATGGAAATTGCCCCCAGGTCTAATGCATATTGCCCCCCAGGTCTCATGGATATTGCCCCCAGGTCTCATGGATATTGCCCCAGGTCTCATGGACATTGCCCCCCAGGTCTCATGGAAATTGTCCCCCAGGTCTCATGGAAATTGTCCCCCAGGTCTCATGGAAATTGCCCCCCAGGTCTCATGCATATTGCCCCCAGGTCTCATGGATATTTCCCCCCAGGTCTCATGGAAATTGCCCCCAAGTCTCATGGATATTGCCCCCCAGGTCTCATGGAAATTGCCCCAGGTCTCATGGAAATTGCCCCAGGTCTCATGGAAATTGCCCCCAGGTCTCATGGATATTGCCCCCCGTGTCATGGATATTGCCCAAGGTCTCATGGATAGTGCCCCCCGTGTCATGGATATTGCCCCCAGGTCTCATGGATAGTGCCCCTAGCTCACCTCTGCTTCTTCTGTGCTGTGGCTGTGGCCGTCGCCGCCGCACATTGCAGGCGGCCGCGTGCTTCCTGCTTCAACACCGCTGACAGGAAGTGAAGCCGAGCGGCTCCACTTCCGGTCAGCGGGCCGCTCTAACAGGATGCACACGGCCGCCGGCAATGTGCGGCGGCGGCGGCGTTCGGGCTCGGGCCACAGCGGGAACGCTGCGTTCCCGCAGCGTTAGCGCTGTGGGAGAAGTGCGGGAACGCCGTTCCCGCGTGTTCCCGCTCGCCTCGAGCCCTGGTTTACTTAGTTTCTTATCATTTCTCAGTCTCCTCAGTTATACCCTGTTTATTAATTAATCTTTGTCTTCCTTGTTTCTCCTGTTTCTCCTCCTGTTTCTTATCGCTCTATATTCTTTATATACAGTTGTGTTCAAAATTATTCAACCCCCACTGAAATTGAGTGTTTTGACCAGTTTGACATTGATTTTGATCATTCAGTCATCTTGCTTACAATTAAATCAAAGAGGCACGTGTAGGTCAGACAAATATAACATAACATTTATAATGAAATAACCACAAATGTCTTTTCTGCGCTCACATCATTATCAGTTTTATTCAACCCCCAAGTGACATTCAATCTTAGTACTTAGTACAAATATCCTTTTACAGTTATAACAGCTTTTAAACGTGAAGCATAGCTTGACACAAGTGTCTTGCAGCGATCTACGGGTATCTTCGCCCATTCGTCATGGGCAAAAGCCTCCAGTTCAGTCACATTCTTATGCTTGTGCACTGCAACTGCTTTCTTTAAGTCCCACCAGAGGTTCTCAATCAGATTTAAGTCAGGTGACTGCGATGGCCACTCCAAAATGTTCCAGCCTTTAATCTGCAACCATGCTCTAGTGGACTTGGAGGTATGCTTGGGATCATTGTCCTGTTGAAAGGTCCAACGTCTCCCAAGCCTCAGGTTTGTGACGGACTGCATCACATTGTCATCCAATATCTCCTGGTACTGAAGAGAATTCATGGTACCTTGCACACACTGAAGCTTCCCTGTACCTGCAGAAGCAAAACAGCCCCAAAGCATGATTGACCCCCCGCCATGCTTCACAGTAGGCAAGGTGTTCTTTTCTTCATAGGCCTTGTTCTTCCTCCTCCAAACATAGCGTTGATCCATGGGCCCAAACAGTTCTAATTTTGTTTCATCAGTCCACAGAACACTATCCCAAAACTTCTGTGGTTTGTCCACATGACTTTTGGCATACTGCAGTCGACTCTTCTTATTCTTTGGAGACAGCAAGGGGGTGCGCCTGGGAGTTCTGGCATGGAGGCCTTCATTACGCAGTGTGCGCCGTATTGGCTGAGCTGAAACTTCAGTACCCACATCTGACAAATCTTTTCTCAGTTCCTCAGCAGTCACACGGGGACTTTTCTCCACTCTACACTTCAGGTAGCGCACAGCAGTCGAAGTCAGCATCTTCTTTCTGCCACGACCAGGTAGCGTTTCAACAGTGCCCTTTGCCTTGAATTTGCGAATGATGCTTCCTATGGTCTCTCTTGGTATGTTTAACATCTTTGCAATCTTCTTATAGCCATTGCCCTTCCTGTGAAGAGTAATCTCCTCTTCTCTTGTCTTCCTGGACCATTCTCTTGACTTCACCATGTTTGTAACCACACCAGTAAATGTCTAGAAGGAGCTGAGTATCACAGTCATTTTAAAGCTGCGTAATTGGTGCTTATTATGCTTTATTGCTGCTCCGTGACATCCACAGGTGTTTTCAATACCTAACCTGATTGAAAACACTTGAATGAAACTCTGTTCTTCAGAGTGGTAGTCTTTAAGGGGTTGAATAATTGTGTCAATGAAGAATTCACAAAAGAAACATTTACTACTGTATTACAAAACCAATGAATGTCATTTTAGTTGCATATGGTTCTTTAAAAAGTCCTTGTAGGATTTCATTCTGAATACAATTACAAATGTACACTAAATTCCCTAAAACCCTTTACCGCATTGGGGGTTGAATAATTTTGAACACAACTGTAATTAAATAAAAACCTCTTTATTTTTCATATACTTGTCTACCCTCCCTTGTGCCATCGCATATTGGGCTCGGCCATGCAACCCTGCCAGCTGAATCGTGACAGATGCATTCAGCGGTCTGTTCGGCGGATCATCGGATCGATTCAGAGTATTTTTGGCATGTTATCGGATCAACTTGCTGTTTTTTCAGCGGTTTGAGGATGCATTCGACGTTTTATCGGGTCGATTCTGTGGTTTTTTTTTATTCGTTTGGTAGTTTTTCGGCGGTTTGCGACTGCGTTCATTGGGTATAATGGCGGTATTTGGTGCATCGAGTCGGTGACGGCCAGAGAATTAAGGGTGCCATAGTGCACCGAAGGAGAGCACACCGAATTTTCGGTGCTCTCTGAATAACCCCTTTGGAGAAATTTTCAATTGTATTCTGGAATGAGAGAAAATTCACTACCATTACTAATTTAAGGGGTTATTCAGAGAGCACCGAGATTTCGGTGCTCTCCTGTTCGCCGCACATCTGCAAGTTAAATTTGCTGATGGTGCGTTGAATTCAGCATTCACTACAGGGTCCCCAAAGTGTGGCAAATCGACTTGTCGAATGCAACCGATAAATCGCTGAATAAGGCTAGGGTCAGACAAATGCATTCTGTGCGGACTGTGCGTCCGTGCACAACAGACGTACTTTCTGACTGACGACAAGGTAGTGGCCACATGATCTGTTTTTGTGACTGACGTTTTATTTCACTGATGTAGATGGGAAATAAAATTAATATGAAAAACCATTTTGTCCGTCAAAAATGCTGGACGTCAAAAATGCAGTCCGTCTGACTACACTCCATCACTCACACACAAAGCTACATGGACGTGGCGCACTCCGCACGTCCATTCTAGCGGTTTTATGTTCTTGCCTAACTTGCGTCCATTTGCCGCGTCCGTTGTGCGTCCGCACTTCTGTGCGGACGTACTTCATGTGTGGGTCACTATTCATTAGGGATGGGCTGCCGGTTCGATGCGAACATGAGTTTGCTTGTAATTGGCTACAGCCTTGCACCTGACCACAGGTCAGGTGCAAGACAGGTGCAAGACTATGCCAATCAGGGCTCAGAGTCCTGATTGGGCAAATTTTGCCCAATCATGGGCTCACAGAGCTAAGTCCCACAGCACAATATATAAGGCTTCCCTGCAGCCCTAGCGTGTGTGTTGCAGGAGTGAATCAGAGAGGAGAGGAGATTGTTGGATTTGCAGGGACAAGCTGGCAGTGGCAAATAGCAGGGAACTTGCAGTCTGTCTGTGAAATATCATACCACAGTTGAACCAGAGTTCATCTGTATCTTTAATCTGTATCTTTATCTATTCAGAGTTGAATCTGGGTCTTGTTGCCAGGGTGTTTCATGGTTATAGCAGAGTTCTGGAAAATCTGTATATCTTTAATCTAATTCTAGATACCATAGAATACAACAGTTGAATCAGAGTTCCTCTTTATCTATTCAGACTTGAATCTGGGTCTTGTTGCCAGCTATCAGGGTGTTGCCGCCTGCAGGAGAGGAAGTGAATCAGAGAGAGAGTAGAGGACATTGGCAGCCTTGCAGGGAAAATATCCGTGAAATCAATGACTTATAGCAGAGTTCTGAATATCTTTAATCTAGATAACACAGTTGAATCAGAGTTCTGCATATCTCCAATCTATATACCAGAGTTTTTATCAGAGTTCTGCATATCTCCAATCTATATACCAGAGTTGAATCAGAGGTCTGCATATCTCCAATCTATATACCAGAGTTGAATCATATTTCTGTATATCTTTAATCTATTTATCACTCACCATGTCAGAAAGACCAAAAAGGACAAGCAGACGCTCCCAGACACAGATAAGAGGGCAAGCAGGCTCTGTGTCGGAAGGCTGTGCCTCCTGGTCGTCGTGGACATGGTGCATCCTCTGCAGGGGCACACTTGTCCTTTCTAACTGGTGCTGGCTGTCTTATGCAGCAGCAACATACAGAGGATTTGGTGGATTGGCTAACCAGGCCATCCTCATCCTCCGAGTCCTCTGCTAACCAGGCTTGTAGTGGTTTACAGTCCACCTCAGCTCCCAAAGCATCTAATTCAGCCTCCATGTCCACAGCGACTTCTGCCGTAGCCTCACCATCATACACGGAGGAGTCAGCTGAATTGTTTGACTACAATAACAGTGACATGCTGCTTGAGGATGCGCAGCAACTCCAGTGCTCTGATGTTGACTCTTTAGGTTGAGGAAGGGAGTAAAATCTGCCTAGAGGGAAGGGGTGCCAGTGACACACAAAGAACTGGCACTCATGTTCCCCCAGCAGCTGCAGAATACTGCCAGGTTGGCTCCAGTGACGAGGAGATAGGGGGTGATGACGATGATGAGGTCACTGACTCCACCTGGGTGCCTTATCGAACAGAGGAGTCAAGTGAGGAGGAGGCGCAACAAAAACGAGGCACAACGTAATCTATGAGCAACCGCAGCCAGTCCAAGGCATCAGAAGTTAGAGCTGCTCTGGTGCAGAGCGCTGTTGTCTAAAAGCACACGTCTAGGAACTCTGCTGTCTGGGAGTTCTTCACATGTGCAGCAGACTGCTATGTCTGAAGAGTTGCTATGTCTGAAGAGGATCAAGCATGGGAAAAACATCAGACGCTTGGGTACCACATGCTTGGTGCAACATATGACCACCTGCCACGCATCCCGTTGGCACAACACTTTGCATAGGTCCTCATCTGTCTCTACCCCCACTATATGTCCTGCCAATTTCACTGTCTACAACCTCCGCTGACAGGAATGATGCTACAGTAATGGGTGTACCAGGTCCTTCCTCAGAATGTGACAGCATCCCATCAGCTGCAGATTTACGCAATCAGATTTCATTGCCCCAGCTACTGCAGCGTAAGAAAAAACTATAGTCCCAACCATCCCCTTGCACAGCATCTAAATGCCAGCTTGGCAAAATTACTCGCATTACAGCTGCTGCCTTTCCAGCTGGTGGACTCTGCCTCCTTCTGTGAATTTTCCGAATGTGCTGTACCACAGTGGCAGGTTCCAAAATGCCAGTTCTTTTCAAAACACCAGCACGTGGAAGACAATCAGGGTTATCCAAAGAGATTCGAAAAGTCACCGCACGTTCGGTGACTTTTCGTTCTCTTCAATTCGGTTGCTTTTGCCGATTGCATTTCGGTGACCCTGCGGTGTATTCAGCAAACAGCACAGGGTCCCCGAATTGCAGGGAAAAGCTGCCGAAAACCTGACGAACACTAACCGAATGCATGCTTAAAAACAAGCAAAAAAACATCTGGATTAACCTTCGAAAAAGCCGAACAGGAGCCGAACAGGAGCCGAACATGAGCCGAATCACACAGAGCCGAAGCAGCTGTGATGTAGAGGAGGCAGTGAATAAATTAGAAAAACCATTTGTATGAATCTGGGAAAAAGAAACGCTGTTTGCAAAGAAACTACTGAGCGAAAATGTCTGAAATTTTCACAGGAGGTCCAGGGAATGATAATAAAGAGGGCTGTTACAAAAAAATAAGTTAATTGAAAAAAAAAAAAAAAAAATCGGACTTTTTAAAAAAATAAAAAAAATCTGAAAAATGCTTAAAGTATCCTAAAAAATCTATAAATACAGAGACTTTTTGCTGCAGAATTTTATAATGAATGGTTTATTAGATACTGAATTAAAACGGGAATATTTTTAACATTGAAGCCTATGGGATTCTCCTGAATAAATTTGCCGAATGAAACCACCGAATGGCAGGACATTAGGGGAACCTTTCACTGCTGGTTTGTGTTCTCTGAATAGCCGAAGCAGTGCATTTTCATGGGGATTTCACTGCCCTCGAACAGGAACCGAACAGTCACCGTATGTGCAGGCAATTCGCCAGGATTTGGCGAATTGCCTGCTCTCTGGATAGCCGAATGGCCAGGAAAGATAACCGAATGCTGATTTTCAGCATTCGGTTACCTTTCTCAAGCAATTCGGATCTCTTTGGATAACCCTGAATGTTATGGAGTCATTGGGAAAGGCAGTCAGCAGCAAGGTGCACATTACTTTAGACACGTGGTCCAGCAAGCATGGACAGGGCCGTTACATTTCCTTCACGGTACCCTGGGTAACTCTGCTTGCAGCTGGGAGGGATCCAGGATGGGGCTCTGTGCTGGAGCTTGCTCATCTACCACGCCTCCAGAAAGCTGCTTATATGAGGTCTGTCTGCTCCACCACCTCTTTCTCTTCCTCCTCATCCTCCTTCTCTGTCTCTGGCGAAGTCGCAGTTAAACCGACTCGTGGCAGGGGATACGCAATGCCCCAGACAAAAAGATGCCATACTGCGCATGAGCTGGTTTGTTTAGGGGAAAGGAGCCACACTGGGCCAGAAATTCTGTCAGCTCTGCAGGGGCAGGCACAGAGATGGTTAACACCACGCCAGTTTGAGCTGGGGATGGTGTCTGTGATAATGGCAGCAACCTTCTCTCCGCCCTACGCCAGGGTAAGTTGACACATGTACCATGCCTACCACACGTCCTAAATCTGGTGGTACAGCATTTCCTAACCAGGTACCCAAGGCTGGAAGAGCTTCTCAGCCAGACCAGAAAAGTCTGCAGCCACTTCAGATGGTCATTCCCAGCAAGTGTTCGCCTGGCAGAAATTCAAAGAGAATTCCACCTTCCCACAAACCGTCTGATCTGTGACATGCCCACCAGGTGGAACTAGACATTAGCGATGCTGCATCGTCTGCACAAGCAGCCGAGGGCCATCAATGAGTACCTGTGTGAGTATATCACAAGGACAGGTTCAGGTCAACTTGATTTTTTTTCCCCCGCAGTGGCTGATGATCAAGGATACATGCACTGTACTGTCACCATTTGAGGACGCAACGAGGATGGTGAGCAGGGACAGTGCATGCATCAGTGACACAATTCCTTTAGTGTTCTTGCTGGAGCGCACACTGCGGGGAATTATAGATGTGGCATTAGAGGCAGAGCAGCGGGAGAAAGAGGAGGACTTCCCTAGCTCTCAAGGCCCCAGTCTTTCTGCAAACAGCATTCCTGCGGGTCCTCAGATCACACAGGAGGAGGATGTGGAGAATGAGGAGGATGAGGAATATTTAAGTCGTGGGGGCATTGAAGGTGGGGATTCCTCTGAAGGTGGGGATTCCTCAAGGGAGAGTTTTGTGTCCCCAGAAACCCAAGGACTGGTACATGGCTGGGAGGAGGTAGTGCACGATAGGGTCATCCTCAGTAGGGATGGGCTGCCAGTTCGAATCGGTTTGATGTTCGCATCGAACATCGGCTGTTCGAAAGTTTGTGAACTTCGAACTTTTCAGGCCGTTCGCAAAAAGTTTGAAAATAACAAAAAAAAAATTTTTTTTAAAAAAAATGCTTAAAAAATCCAAAAAAGAATCGAAAAATAAAATGACTCGTTACTGCAGAGTATTATAAGCAACAGTTTATTAGATGTTGAATTAAAACAGGAATATTTTTAACATTGAAGCCTATGGGATAAAACAATCTTGTTGCTAAAACATCAGGCAGATGAGCCCTCTAATCAGGCACTGTAGAGGGCAGCCTGCCAGGGCCTCCCAAGGATCCCTTGAGGAGCATGCGGCCACCGGATGACAGAGCTGCGACTGTGTTGGCTGGCCGGGTGCATGTGGCAGAGAGGAAGCACAGGGAGGGAGCCACTGCACCTGCGGCCATGGCAGACCCCCCCCCCCACAACCATGATCCAGGAAGCCCCTACTGACATCCAGGCTAAGGTAAGGCGACACATTTCTAAAAAAAATAAAATCCGAGGACATTTTTAAATGTCCCCGGGAACATAAAATAAAACTTTTTTTTCTTTCTAATACTCACCTGATTCCTGGATCCACCAACAAGCGCAGCCTCCCGTCTCCCACGGTGTTAGAAGCTGCAAACACCGGCACGCTGTGTGGAGCTTCTGAGAAGATACGCTATTAGTGTAGAGGGAGCGATGCAAAATGTGCAGTCGGCTTCCCCGCTACACTAATAGTGTATATTCTCAGAAGCTGCACACAGCATGCCGGTTAAAGCTAGCATCAGACTATAGAGGTGCTGCCCGGCAGTGTGAGGATTGCTATGCTGCATTAATTCTTCTTCTTACAAATTTGGTTACTTAACCCATCTGCATTTGGATTGTAATATTGTGACATCCAGGGCCCCCTGGTGGCGATCGGGGGGGCCCCGGTGCATGGTGCCGCCAGCTGGCCGAATGCCAGGAGCTCCAGCGACACTCGGCGCAGCTGTGAGTGCTCATGGGGCAGGCGCGGCGTGATGACACGGAGCCGCCGGGACCTTTAAAGTGCGCGTTGTACACCTTGCTTTGCCGTGGAATTTCATTCCCGCATCGCTAGCTTACCGAATCAGTTTGTATACTTGTTACTCACCCTGCTTGTTCTGAGGACCCGATTTGTTGCCGACTTTGCCTGCCATTTGACTATTCTCTCTGTGTACTCCCTGCCTGTTCTGTTTGCCTCCTGTTGCTACTGGTGTGTGCCAATTCTCACCATATGCAGTAGCGCAGTACAAGTGCCTAAACATTGCTGACCCGGTTTTGTTATAACAACTACTATCGCTCAGTGCCCCGTCTGGTATATTCCACTGCTTGTTACTGCTGGTGCACTTCCATCCTGCACTAAAAGTCTGCAGCCACTTCAAACGGTCATTCCCAGCAAGTGTTCGCCTGGCAGAAATTCAAAGAGAATTCCACCTTCCCACAAACCATCTGATCTGTGACATGCCCACCAGGTGGAACTCGACATTGGCAATGCTGCAGTGTCTGCACAAGCAGCAGTGGCCATCAATGAGTACCTGTGTGAGTATGGCACAAGGACAGGTTCAGGTCAACTTCTTTTTTTTCCACCACAGTGGCTGATGATCAAGGATGCATGCACTGTACTGTCACCATTTGAGGAGGCAACGAGGATGGTGAGCAGGGACAGTGCATGCATCAGTGACACAATTCCTTTAGTGTTCCTGCTGGAGCGCACTCTGCGAGGAAGAGGAGGACTTTGCTAGCTCTCAAGGCCCCATTCTTTATGCAGACAGCATTCCTGCGGGTCCTCAGATCAGACAGGAGGAGGATGAGGAGGATGAGCAGGGAGGTGGAATATTTAAGTAGTGGGGGCATTGAAGGTGGGGATTCCTCAAGGGAGGGTTTTGTGTGCCCAGAAACCCAAGGACTAGTACGTGGCTGGGAGGAGGTAGTGCATGATACGGTCATCCTCAGCGACCAGGAAGATTCGGAAGCTAATGCCACCTCCAACCTATGCTGCATGGGCTCCCTATCCTGCAAAGCCTGCTAAAGGACCCCAGGATTCGTGCTATCAAGGAGAGGGATCATTACTGGTTGGCAACCCTTCTTGATCCACGATACAAGGGTAAGTTTGCAGAGCTCATCCTGCCCTCACAGAGGGAGGATCGGATGAAACAACTTGAGAACGCTCTAAAGCGACACTTGTGTAACACCTTTCCAGGCACTGGTAGGTTACTAAGTGATGACACAGGTGCTTATGAGGCTGCGGTTTATCAGAGGAAGAATGGTGAAGGGGGCCGCTTGACTGATGCCTTTTGCAATTTTTTAGTCCACGACGCCCAGGGACGTCAAATGTAGGCACCCATTGCCAGCATCTTCACCATATGGTGCAGGACTACCTAGGGGCAAGGGCAGACCTGGATACCTTTACAGCAGATGATCCACTGGCTTACTGGGTGTTGAGATTGGATCACTGGCCAGAACTTAGCCAATATGCTATGCAGCTACTACTGTAAGTTGCCCTTCATCCAGCGTGCTTTCTGAAAGGACGTTCAGTATGCTGGAGGTTTTGTCACAGACAAAAGAGTGCGTCTGTCCACCGACTCTGTAGACCGGCTGACATTTATAAAAATGAATCAGTCCTGGATCAGCAGCTATCACTCCCCTGTTGCTGATGTAACTGAATAGATCGGGGATCTCTTCTGCAATCCCAAAACCTCCACCACTGCACTCTTCCACAATACCTCAGAGGGGTTACAGGCGGTGTGAAGGCACTGTTGCCAACACTAAAGGCCCAATTTTAAAGCAGCTATTGTTACTTTCATCCAAAGCCTGCATAAGAGGCACCATAAGTTAGGCAAAACAATCACAAAACTTGTTCTGCGTGTCCTAAAACATCTCCTCTTTTCATAAAGGCTGCCGTCCCAAGCAGTTATTTATGAATAGATTAAAAGGAAAACCATTTACCGTAATTTGAAATGTCATTTTTTTTTCTTTTTAAATGTTTCTATACATCCTACAAATCCGCCACTTCACGAGCAGGTTATGGGGACCTCCTAGGTATGATATTTTAAGGATTTTTTCATTTTTATTCTTAACCTTTATGTCATGGAAAAATCACTGTTCCTTTAAAAAAAAATTTTTAAACTTTTTTCCTTGTTTCCTGTCCCCCAGGGCCCTACCCGGACCCCTATACACCTTTTTGGCCAATATCTTGCATATTTGCCCTCTTGGAGGGCACTCTAAAATTCGAACATTCGAGTCCCATTGACTTGCATTGAGTTCGCATCGTGTTCGAATTCAAACTTTTTAAATTGTTCGAGTTCGAATGCGAACCGAACACGGGGGTGTGCGGCCCATCCCTATTGATCATAATTGTATGCTACCATGAACGTTAAAATGCGCGGCAACACGGACGTGAACACTGAGCTCGTCTGACCCAAGCCTAAAAAAAACACAGAATCGGTCAGAAAAAAGCGAGGAAAAGCTGCCAAATGCATCGCTGAAATTTCGGTGCTCTCTGAATAACCCCATTGGAGAATTTTTTTCAGTTGTATTCTGGAATGAGAGAAAATTCATTACCATTGCTAATGTAAGTGGTTATTCAGGGCGCACCGAAAAATCACTGATTTCAGTGGCCTCCCGTTTGCCGCACTTTGGCGAGTTAACTTCGTCGACCCTGTGATGAGTTCAGTATGCACCGCAGGGTCCCCAAATTGGCGCAAAACCGCCGAATCGAGAAAACACCAAACGAAACTAACCACCACCGAAAAAACACAGTATCTATCAGAAAAACTGCCGAATGCATCCGATGATCCGGCCAACAGACCACCAAATGGATCTGAAAAAAGCTGACAACCCGCTGAACAGACCGCCGACTAGCCACCGAAAAAAGTCGACAGCCTAATGAACAGGGGTAAAAAAAAAAAAAACTTTGAAAAAAAAAGTGTGTATAAAATTGTCTGGGAGTAATATATAAGGTCCTAGGAATAACAATAAAAAGGTCTGTTACAGAATAAAAAAAAAAAACGCCATATAAGAAAAAAATCAGAATCAAAAATTTCGCCAAAAAAGTACCTAAAAAATAAATAGACTTTTTGCTGCAAATGAAAAAAATAAATGGTTGAATAAATATTTAAGAAAAACTGGGAAAAACTGGTTTTTACATTGAAACCTATGGGATTTGTCTGATTAAACCTGTTGAATGAAACCACCGAAAGTAAGGGCATTTCACTGACATTTCTCTGCTGTTCAGTGTTCTCTGAATCAGGGCTGGACTGGGACAAAAAAACAGCCCTGGACTTCATCCAGACCGGCCCACTCCGATATGCAAACACGCAGGGCCGATTAATATATTGATATGGACTGGAGCAGGGCCAGCACAGGTGCTGCCTGGATCCAAGGATGAATTGCTGACCCCCCCCCATGCCCACCAAAACATGTTGATGCGTATCACAGAGTGCCACAACAATAAAACTCACAGTAATATGCAGTGTTTATGAGTGTATCACAGAGCTCCACAGCAATAAAACCCACAGTAACGTGCAGTGTGTATGAGAGTATCACAGAGCTCCAGAGTAATAGAATTAAAAAATAATTATGGATTATTAAAATACATTGTATTTTAACATGAATTATATGTTCATGTAAATGTAATTTGTTCAATTAAAATAAATATGCATTAAAATACACTTAATTTAAATTAGAATATTGATTAAATTATTTTATAAAAAATAAATCATATGATAAATATTAAAATATTACTTTAATAAAATGTAATTCGGGTACACTTCTAAGAAGGGTCTCAGAACTGTGACATACAGGGTTATTCAGAGAGAGGTGCAAACCTTGAGAATTGCCAGGAGAATGAACAATCTAGACCAAATAGCCAATTTGGAAAGTGAGATAAATGGGAGAATTTTTCTGGTTTGGCTATTTTGACCTAGAATATGGACATGTCTCCCTGCTACATGGCTATGGCTGATTAGCAAATATGTTCCTGAGCTCTGCAGACGCCTGTGATAATTAACCCCTTGAGTGCTCCTATAGAGAAAGCACAGCACTGCCACACTGAGCTCCGGCATAATAGGCTATAGAAAGGGAGCAGGGGAGAGGGACTGTCAGATCAGAGGATCTGTCAGATTTAGGCTAGGGTCAGACGAGCGTGATTTCTACGGACTGTACGTCCGTGCACACGGACGTACGTCAGTACGGAAGACGCAGTAGTGGCCACACAGTCCGTTTATTCACTGACGTATATATTTTGACGGATGTAGGAGGGAAAATAAATTAAAAAGCAAAACCATTTTGTCCGTGAAAAATTCTGGACGTATAAATGCAGTCCGTCTGACCACGTTCCATCGCTCACACACAAAGCTATGCGGACGTTGCGGACGCAGCGCACTTTGTGCGGCCGTTCTAGCGGTTGTACGTTCTTGCCTGCCTTGTGTCCGTGGGCCGCGGCCGTTGTGCGTCCGCAGTTCAGTGCGGACGTACTTCATGTGTCAGGCTCCAATGGGCTTCCTGTCATGCTATCACGGACGTACTTTTAGGCGCAATCACGGACGTGAACACTACGCTCGTCTGACCCCAGCCTTACGGCTCCCTGCATGCCTGGTTGTGAGTCTGCCCACTATACTGCTCTGGGGAGACACATCAGTGCCGAGGTATAAGACATAAGGGTGGGACTCACCCTCACTTGGCATGTTTAGTCAATACTTTACATATTTTCACATTTCGGGGATGGCTCCTGGTTACAGCACAGGCATTAGAGGTTTGTAGCAACATGTGGTGCTCCGGCTGCTGCTGGCTTCAAACTCTGAAGTCGCCAGTCACTGGAAGAAGAAACTGTAAGTAAAATGGGGAGTGGAATCCTTGCAGTCTCTGTGAATTTCGCTCCTTTACACACAATAAAGCCATAGCCAGCTCCAGAATCCGTGTGTGGGTGTCGAAGGAAGACCCCTAACCCACCCCTGCAATGCAGAAATCCTTCAGACCTTTGATACAAGTGCTGATATTCCACACTAGTGTTATCCAGTCCTGGTTATACTAAGTGCTGGACTAAGTTTTAAAAAATAAAAAAGCACCCCCAGGCTCAGCCGGCCCACTGACCCATCGGCCCCTCTGGATTCTCCCGGTGCTCCCGATGGCCAGTACATGCCTGCTCTGAATAGATTAACCATTACTTCTCTATGGGGATTACACTGCCGCCGAAGATCACCGTATTTTGCTAGCCAATATTTGGCAATATGCCAGCTTTTTAAATAGTCGAATGGCCATGAAATTGCACTGTACAGGGAAATTCACCATTCAGTGCAATTCAGTGGCCCATTCGGTGTTCTTTGAATAACCCCTTTAGTAATAAAATATCTAATTGAATAATCGTTTTGCTACCAAACATATTGAATTTGATTAGATTTTATATATATTGTGAAAGGGTGCATGGGTTGGGTAAGATGTCTGGGAAAGTATTTGTAGGAAGGTAATTAGGACCCAGAATCCTGCATGGCCTCTATCCTCACACATTTGCTGCCAATTAACCAATTAAGACACAGGTGAAGTCCCTGGCACACCACCAGTGGGAGGCACATCTGCAAACTGCTATAAATCCTACACGGTTCACCTGAGTTGGATGTATATACTCTCAAATTAAAGCTGACAGTCTGCAGTTAAAGCATATTGTGATTGTTTCATTCCAACTCCATTGTGGTGGTGTATAGAGCCAAAGATGTTAAAATTGTGTCGATGTCCCAATATTTCTGGACCTGACTGTATTTGTCTTTAAACAGGCTGCTGTGTGTAATAGTCTGCATCTGTGTTCTTGTCGCAGTCCGGCGTTGCCCCCATGCCCTGCATCCAAAAGGCTAATATTGCTCCTAGAATCGCCACATTATCTGCTGCCTGCACTGCACAAAGTAAGAATGACTTGTAAAATTGCCTCTGTCCTTAAAGGGTTAATAAAAGAGTATTTATTAGGTCACGAAAAATAGTCATAATAATCACCGTTTTTCCCTGGGCATAAGAGTACCCCCACCTATTTTTCCAGAAAAAAGCATTGGCTGGATGTATAGTTAGGTTTTCTTTTGTAGCGTTCTTTGCTGAATCACCTGCAATAGTGATTCCAAAGCAAAGTGTGGTGTTTGCTTCTTTATGCTGGAATAAAAGACCCCCCATTTGCAAAAGCTTCAAGTCTGCGGCTGTTTCTTCCCTAGAGGACCGTGTTGTTTGGTTGGAACCAGGGATCCCGAGTAGGGATGAGCTGTTCATTTCGATGTGTTCGGAGTTCAATTTGAACATCGCCTGTTCGCATGTTCGCGAACTACGAACATTTCCGTGTGTTTGCCGCATGTTCGCCCACAATGCACCGCAATTGACCACAATGCCCTTTTTCCACTGGCCTGAAGCTTGTAATTGGCTACAGCCTGCACCTGACCACAATTTAGGTGCAAGACTATGCCAATTAAGGCTCAGAGTCCTGATTGGGCAAATTTTGCCCAATCATGGGCTCACAGATCTAAGTCCCGCAGCACACTATATAAGGCTTGAACCCAGCCCAGCCAGCACGTGTTTTCTGCAGGAGTGAGAGGAGATTGTTCTGTTAGTGTGTCTTCTCACTGCCAGTGACAGCTGTTGGGGGGGTCTCACTTGTTGCAGATATCTGGGAATTGGTGGAAAGTGTGTTTTCTCAGTCAGTGACAGCTATTGGGGGGTTCTCACTTGTTGCAGATATCTGGGAATTGGTGGAAAGTGTGTCTTCTCACTGCCAGTGACAGCTATTGGGGGGGTCTCACTTGTTGCAGATATCTGGGAATTGGTGGAAAGTGTGTCTTCTCAGTCAGTGACAGCAGCAATTTGGGGGGCTCACTTGTTGCAGAATATCTGGGAATTGGTGGAAAGTGTGTCTTCTCATTCAGTGACAGCAGCAATTTGGGGGGCTCGCTTGTTGCAGATATCTGGGAATTGGTGGAAAGTGTGTCTTCTCACTGCCAGTGACAGCTATTGGGGGGTCTCACTTGTTGCAGATATCTGGGAATTGGTGGAAAGTGTGTCTTCTCACTGCCAGTGACAGCAGCAATTTGGGGGCTCACTTGTTGAAGGTACTGTATATGGGAATTGGTGGTGGAAAGTGTGTCTTCTCAGTCATTGACAGTCAGCTATCAAGGGGTGTCACATACTTCCATAAAATTTCTGTGAATTGTAATCCGTGTCTTCTCAGTCCCTGACAGTCAGCTATCAGGGGGTGTCACATACTTCCATAACATTTCTGTGAATTGTAATCCGTGTCTTCTCAGTCACTGACAGACAGCTATCAGGGGGTGTCACATACTTCCATAACATTTCTGTGAATTGTAATCTGTGTCTTGCCACACTGCCACCCATCAGGGGGCTCACTGATTTATAGGAGGTTCCTGGGAATTGTAATTTGTGTCTTGTCACTGCCACCCATCGGTGGGCCTCACAGATTTATAGGAGGTTTCTGGGAATTTTAATCCTTGTCTTGTCACTGGCTGCCAGCTATCAGGGTGTCTCACTGAGTTTTACCAGAGTTCTGGAAATCTTTACTCTAGATAACACAGTTGAATCAGAGTTCTGCATATCTCCAATTTTTATAACAGAAATAGAAACATAGAAAAAATGTCGGCAGATAAGAACCTTTCATCCCATCTAGTCTGCCCAATTACATGGATACTTTACCTGGATTTATCTCTTGTTTAGGATAGCCTTATGCCTATCCCATGCCTGCTTAAATTCAATTACTGTTTTGGCCTCTACCACTTCAACTGGAAGGCTGTTCCATGTATCCACCACCATCTCAGTAAAATAATGCTTCCTGATGTTACTTTTAAACCTTTGCCCCTCTAATCTAAGACTATGTCCTCTTGTTTTGCTACTTTGTTTCCTTTTAAATATACTCCCTTCCTCTACCTTGTGGATTCCCTTTACGTATTTAAATGTTTCTATCATATCTCCTCTGTCTCGTCTTTTTTCCAAGCTGTACATGTTAAGATCATTAAGCCTTTCCTGGTAACTATTCTCCTTCAAGCCGTACACCATTTTAGAAGACCTTCTCTGAACTCTCTCTAAGATGTCTATATCCTTCTGGAGATACGGTCTCCAGTACTGCACACAGTACTCCAAGTGAGGTCTCACCAGTGCTCTGTACAGTGGCATGAGCACTTCCCTTTTCCTACTGCTAATACCTCTCCTACACAACCAAGCATTCTGCTAGCATTTCCTGCTGCTCTATTACATTGACTACTTACCCTTAGATCCTCTGAAATAAACCCCTAAATCCCTTTCCTCAGATGTTGAGGTTAGGACTGTATCAAATATTCTATATTCAGCCCTTGGTTTTTACATCCCAGGTGCATTATCTTGCACTTATCCACATTAAAGCTCAATTGCCACAGCTCCGACCATTTTTTTAGTTTACCTAAATCCTTTGTCATTTGGCTGATCCCTCCAGGAACGTCAACCCTGTTGCAAATCTTTGTGTCATCAGCAAAAAGACATACTTTTCCATTAATACCTTCTGCAATTTCACTAATAAAAATATTAAAGAGAATGGGTCCAAGTACTGACCCCTGAGGTACCCCACCGGTAACAAGACCTTGCGCCGAATAAACTCCATTTACCACAACCCTCTGTTGCCTGTCACTTAGCCACTGCCTAATCCATTCAACAATATTGGAATCCAAGCTCAAAGATTGCAATTTATTGATGAGCTTTCTATGCGGAACAGTAACAAAAGCCTTACTGAAATCTAAATAAGCAATGTCTACTGCACCACCTGTGTCTATTATTTTTGTTACCAAATCAAAAAAATCAATAAGATTAGTTTGGCATGATCTCCCTGAGGTAAACCATGTTGTTTCTGATCCTAATCTATGTGTTTTTAGATGTTCAACAATCCTTTCCTTTAACATGGTTTCCATTAATTTCCCCACTACTGACGTAAGACTAACTGGCCTATAGTTCCCCGATTCCTCCCTACTACCCTTCTTGTAAATGGGCACAACATTTGCGAATTTCCAGTCTTCCGGAACGACTCCCATTAACAAAGATTGGTTAAATAAATCTGTTAACGGTTTTGCTATTACACCACTGAGCTCTTTTAATAATCTAGGGTGGATCCCATCAGGCCCATTGACTTATTTGTCTTTACTTTAGACAGCTGCTGTGGAACCTCCTCCTCTGTAAACTCATATGTAAAGGTCTTGTTAGTGTTTCCTCCTAACTGAGGTCCCTTTCCTTCCTTTTCTTCTGCAAAGACTGAACAAAAATATTCATTGAGGCAGTCAGCGAGACTTTTATCCTCTTCTACATACCTTCCTTCCTTTGTTTTTAATCTAACTAATCCTTGTTTTACTTTTCTTTTCGTTTATGTATCTAAAATGTTTTGTCCCCCTTTTTTACTGACTGAGCTATTATCTCTTCTGCGTGTGCTTTGGAAGCTCTTATAAATTGCTTTGCCTCTTTCTGCCTATTCTTATAGGTTTGCCTATCCTCTTCACTCTGAGTTTTTTTATAACTATTGAATGCTATCTTTTTGTTCTTCACTATTTTGGCCACTTCTGCAGAGTACCACAGTGGTTTCTTCCCTTTTTTGTTTTTGCTAACAAGCCGAATGCAATTGCCAGTGGCCTTCAATAATACCTCCTTTAAATAATCCCATTTCTCCTGGACTCCCTTTAAACTCCTCCAGTCTGATAATGACTCATTCACATAAAATCTCATTTTAGAAAAATCTGTTTTTTTAAAGTCTAAAACTTTTGTTTTTCTGTGGTGCGGCTCCATCCCTGTTCTTATATTAAACCACACTGACTCGTGATCACTAGATCCCAAATTTTCACCTACAACAACGTCTGATACCAAACCTCCATTTGTGAGTATTAAATCCAATATGGCCACTTTACGGGTCGGCTCCTCAACTACTTGTGTTAGAGATAATCCAAGTAGGGAGTTTAGAATATTTGTACTCCTGGTGCACCCAGCTATTTTGGTTTTCCAGTTCACATCAGGAAGATTAAAGTCCCCCATGATAATAACTTCCCCCTTCATTGCCATTTTGGCTATTTCCTCAAACATCAGATTATCTAGCTCTTCTACTTGTCCAGCGGGTCTACAGATCACACCTACACGAGCTACTGTATGATTGCCAAATGTTAGCGTAACCCAAACTGACTCTATGTTCACCTCGCTCACTTTTATTTGGTTCGTTTTTATGTTGTTTTTCCACATACAGGGCCACTCCTCCTCCTTTCCTACCTTCTCTGTCTTTTCTCTATAAAGAATACCCCGGTATTGTTATGTCCCAGTTATTTTTCTCACTGAACCATGTCTCAGTAACCGCCACTAAATCTACTTTTTCAGCTGCCATCATTGCCTCCAGTTCATTGATTTTATTGACTAAACTGAGAGCATTTATAGACACGACTGTGAGCTTGTCATTTTTTACCCCGCATGTTGCTTGCATCCTCCGATTTAGTTTTGGTGGACAATCGGGCAGATTGTTTTTTACCTTTTTGTCCCCCCCTCCTAGTTTAAATATTCCTTTGTGAAACCTTTTAACTTCTCACTGAGAACATATGTTCCCCTATGAGTAAGATGCAAATCATCCTTTTTATACAGTTCCTTTCTGCTCCAATTAGAGCTATCATGGGACACAAAGCCAAATCCTTGCTCCCGACACCATTCCCGAAGCCACAAATTAAATTCCCTATTGCGCATCTGCCTATCCTGAATGTTATGCACAGGCAGAACTTCAGAGAATGACACAGTGGACGCAATCTGCTGTATTTCACCTCCAAGAACACAAAAGTCTTCCTTAATCTCAGAAACCTCATTGCTAGCCAAGTCATTTGTCCCTAGATGGACTAGAACATCCACTTCCCCTTGCTGCTTTGCTTGTTTGACAATATTGAGAATACGTCTCTTGTCGCTACGAGCAGTAGCCCCAGGAAGACATCTCACCAAACCACTACTCTCCAGCTCAACACCTCTTATGATAGAATCACCCAGCAACAATTGCCTTCTATCAAGTCCCACCTTTTCCTTTTTGTCCTTGTTGCAGTCCTGCATACCTTAGGCATAGGGGATGGTGGTCCTCAACTATGGTGTCTGAGCCGACTTCCGTCTTACCACTACACTCTCAAAAGAATTAAGAAGAGCCACAGACTGTGGGACATGCCTTCTATCCACAACTCTAAGTCTACCAGATCCTACAGTAGTCCATCTGCCGCTCCTAGGAGGCCTCTGTGGCAGTGGCTTTGTAACAGTCATAGCCTGAGTTTGTCTAACAGATAATTTACAAGTCTCAGACTTCAAACAGGCAATTTCCTGTTGCAATAAAGAGATCTGCCTACATATCAGGCACACTCCAAACCTCCAAAAATTGGATCTAAAAACAAATGCATGACAGCTCTTACACTGGACCAAGCCTGCCATTATAAAATAATGGTTTTAAAACCAGCAAATCTTACCTTTTTGTAAGGTTTTCTACCTCCTGTCTAACCTCAGACTACCTCCAGAGTATCTCCAGAATATCTCTAAGTGCTCACTTGGAAGGCTTCACAAGCTCTATTAGACAAGCTAATACCAGCAAGCTTTATATAGTAAATTTAGAACACCTCCCCCAGCAAGGCGTGGACAAGCTTAACCTCTTAGCAAATAGCACCCAATTGATTCCAATTCTATGCTAGTCAGTAAGAAAAATGAGTCACTAGCCTAACCTAATTTACTCACCAGACCTAATTTAAAACCTTAAGATGAATAGAAAAGATCTGTTTGAAACAAAAATCACTCACCAGAATATCTCTAAGTGCTCACTTGGAAGGCTTGCACTTAGAAGGCTTCACAAGCTGAATCAGAGTTCTGTATATCTTTAATCTATATATCACTCACTATGTCAGAAAGACCAAAAAGGACAGGCAGACGCTCCCAGACACAGATAAGAGGGCAAGCAGCCTCTGTGTCGGGAGGCTGTGCCTCTGGTCATCGTGGACATGGTGCATCCTCTGCAGGGGCACGCTTGTCCTTTCTAACTGGTGCTGGCCGTCTTAAGCAGCAGCAACATACAGAGGATTTGGTGGATTGGCTAACCAGGCCATCCTTATCCTCCGAGTCCTCTGCCAGCCAGACTTGTAGTGGTTTACAGTCCACCTCAGCTGCCAAAGCATCTAATGCAGCCTCCATGTCCACAGCTACTCCTGCCGTAGCCTACACACACGGAGGAGTCAGCTGAATTGTTTGACTACAATGACAGTGACATGCTGCTTGAGAATGCGCAGCAACTACAGTGCTCTCATTCAATCTCTGAGGTTGAGGAAGGGTGTATAATCAACCTAGAGGAAGGGGGTGCCAGTGACACACAAATAACTGGCACTCATGTTGCCCCAGCAGCTGCAGCATACTGCCAAGTTGGCTCCAGTGACGAGGAGATAGGGGGTGATGACAATGATGTTGAGGTCACTGACTCCACCTGGGTGCCTGATCGAACAGAGGAATCAAGTGAGGAGGAGCAGGCACAACAAACACAAGGCACAACGTCCTCTATGACCAACCGTAGCACTAGCCAGTCCAAGGCATCAGATGTCAGAGCTGCTCAGGTGCAGAGTGCTGTTGTCTCAAAGCACACATCCAGGAACTCTGGTGTCTGGGAGTTCTTTAAGAAATGTGCAGCAGACCGCACCATTGCTATTTGTAATCTATTTCAGATGAGGTTCAAGCGTGGGAAAGACACCGGACGCTTGGGTACCACGTGCTTGAGGTGACATATGACCACCTGCCACGCATCCTGTTGGCGCAAAACTTTGCGTAGGTCCTCCTCACCTGTCTCTACCCCCACTATATGTCCTGCCATGTCATTGACTCCAACCTCCACTGACAGGGATGATGCTACAGTTATGGATGTACCAGGTCCTTCCTCACAATGTGACAGCATCCCATCAGCTTTAGATTTACGCAGTCAGATTACGTTGCCCCAGCTGCTGCAGCGTAAGAAAAAATATTTTCCCAACCATCCCCAAGCACAGCATCTAAATGCCAGCTTAGCAACATTACTCGCATTGCAGCTGCTGCCTTTCCTTCGGTGAATTTGCTGAATGTGCTGTACCACAGTGGCAGGTTCCAAAACGCCATTTCTTTTCACGGAAGGCCATTCCAGCACTATACCAGCACGTGGAAGACAATGTTATGGAGTCATTGGGAAAGGCAGTCAGCAGCAAGGTGCACATGACTTTAGATACGTGGTCCAGCAAGCATGGACAGGGCCGTTACATTTCCTTCATGGCACACTGGGTAACTCTGATTGCAGCTGGGAGGGATCCAAGACGGGGCTCTGTGCTGGAGCTTGTTCATCCACCACGCCTCCAGATAGCTGCTTGTATGAGGTCTGTCTGCTCCACCACCACCACTTCCTCTTCCTCCTCCTCCTCCTTCTCTGTCTCTGGCAAAGTGGCAGTTAAACCAACGCGTGACAGAGGCTATGCAATGGCTCAAGCAAAAAGATGCTATACTGTGCTTGAGCTGGTTTGTTTAGGGGACAGGAGCCACACCGGGCCAGAATTTCTGTCATCTCTGCAGGGGCAGGTGCAGAGATGGTTAACATCACGCCAGCTTCAGCTGGGAATGGTCGTCTGTGATAATGGCAGCAACCTTCTCTCCGCCCTACGCCAGGGTAAATTGACGCATGTACCATGCCTAGCACATGTCCTAAATCTGGTGGTACAGCATTTCCTAACCAGGTACCCAGGGCTGGCAAAGCTTCTCAGCCAGGCCAGAAAAGTCTGCAGCCACTTCAGACGGTCATTCAAAGCAAGTGTTCGCCTGGCAGAAATTCAAAGAGAATTCCACCTTCCCACAAACCGTATGATCTGTGACATGCCCACCAGGTGGAACTCAACATTAGCAATGCTGCAGCGTCTGCACAAGCAGCAGAGGGCCATCAATGAGTACCTGTGTGAGTATGGCACAAGGACAGGTTCAGGTCAACTGGGTGATTTTTTCCCCCACGCAGTGGCTGATGATCAAGGATGCATGCACTGTACTTTCACCATTTGAGGAGGCAATGAGGATGGTGAGCAGGGATAGTGCATGCATCAGTGACACAATTCCTTTAGTGTTCCTGCTGGAGCGCACTCTGCGGGGAATTATAGATGTGGCACTAGAGGCAGAGCAGCAGGAGGAAGAGGAGGCCTTCCCTAGCTCTCAAGGCCCCAGTCTTTCCACAGGCAGCATTCCTGCGGGTCCTCCTCAAATCAGACAGGAGGAGGATAAGGAGGAGGAGGAATATTTAAGTAGTGGGGGCATTGAAGGTGGGGATTCCTCAAGGGAGGTTTTTGTGTGCCCAGAAACCCAAGGACTAGTACGTGGCTGGGAGGAGGAAGTACACGATACGGTTCTCCTCATTGACCAGGAAGACTCGGAAGCTAATGCCACCTCCAACCTATGCTGCATGGGCTCCCTTATCCTGCAAAGCCTTGTAAAGGACCACAGGTTTCATGCTATCAAGGAGAGGGATCATTACTGGTTGGCAAGCCTTCTTGATCCACGATACAAGGGTAAAGTTGCAGAGCTCATCCTGCTCTCACAGAGGGAGGACAGGATGAAAAAACTTGAGGACGCTCTAAAGCGACACTTGTGTAACACCTTTCCAGGCACTGGTAGGTTACCAAGTGATGACACAGGTGCTTCTGAGGCTGCGGTTGATCAGAGGAAGAGTGGTGAAAGGGGCCACTTGACTGATGCCTTTTTTACATTTTTCTAGTCCACAACGCCCAGGGACGTCAAATGTAGGCACCCATTGCCAGCGTCTTCACCGTATGGTTTAGGACTACATAGGGGCAAGGGCAGACCTGGATACCTTTCCAGCAGATGATCCACTGGCTTACTGGGTTTTGAGATTGGATCACTGGCCAGAACTTAGCCAATATGCTACGCAGCTACTAGGTTGCCCTTCATCCAGGGCCGCTGGAGGTTTTGTCACAGACAAAAGAGTGCGTCTGTCCACCGACTCTGTAGACCGGCTGACATTTATAAAAATGAATCAGACCTGGATCAGCAGCTATCAATCCCCTGATGCTGACGTAATGGAATAGATCAGGGATCTCTTCTGTATTCACAAAACCTCCACCACTGCACTCTTCCACAATACCACAAAGGGGTTACGGTGTGCAGTGTAGTTACCAGGCTGATGATCTGAGCAAGCAGAGCTTCTCTGGTGGCAAAAATCACAACACTTTACCTGCCTTCCCCTGCTCGCGTGCAGCAGTGAGAGAGGCTCCTCCCACCTACAGCCTGCTCTGTGTGTGTGAAGGAAGGAGACGAGAGACACTGTGGCCCAGCAGCCCTGAGTGATCTGGTGTCTGGTGAGTGTATGATGGCAGCCAGCTGTCACATTCCTCCCTCCCTGCAGAGCTGGGAAGTTTTAACCCATTTCCCCCCCCCCCATCCATGCAGAACGGAGAGTTTTTAACACCATCCATGCATCAATGGGAAGATGTGACTCCCTCCCCTCTCTGCAAAGCTGGGGTGATTTAACCCCCTCTGGAGAATTTAACCCTCTTTTTTGCCTTGCAGAGCTAGGGGGATTTAACCCCTTCCCACAGAAATGGAAGGAGTTAATGCATTCCAGCTCTGCAGGGATGGAGTTATGCTTCTCCTCAATTCTCCTGTCCCTACAAAAAAGGAAAGTATTTAACCCCTTTCCCTCCCTGCAGAGCTGGGAGGATTTAACCCCCTCCCCAATTCCCTCCTCCCACTGGGCTCCTTAGTATTTAACCCCCACCCCTCCATGCAGAACTGACAACTCTGTTCCCACTTGGCCCCTTGGGATGTAACTCCTCTCTCCAAAAAATGCCAGCATGAGAAGGGGCGACATGCATATTTTAAATAATATAAAATTTTAATATAATTATTTTATTAATGTTTGAATATGTAATTCCAATATATTATTTTAATATTTATCTTTATTTAGAATGATTTTTATATATAATTTTACAAATATATAAATATATGAGACAAAGCTCAGCATAGCAGCACTTCTGTGTCATATATATATATATAATATATATATATATATATATATACAGTTGTGTTCAAAATTATTCAACCCCCACTGAAATTGAGTGTTTTGGCCAGTTTGACATTGATTTTGATCATTCAGTCATCTTGCTTACAATTAAATCAAAGAGGCACGTGTAGGTCAGACAAATATACATAACATTTATAATGAAATAACCACAAATGTCTTTTCTGTGCTCACATCATTATCAGTTTTATTCAACCCCCAAGTGACATTCAATCTTAGTACTTAGTACAACATCCTTTTACAGTTATAACAGCTTTTAACGTGAAGCATAGCTTGACACAAGTGTCTTGCAGCGATCTACGGGTATCTTTGCCCATTCGTCATGGGCAAAATCCTCAGTTCAGTCACATTCTTAGGCTTGCGCACTGCAACTGCTTTCTTTAAGTCCCACCAGAGGTTCTCAATCGGATTTAAATCAGGTGACTGCGATGGCCACTCCAAAATGTTCCAGCCTTTAATCTGCAACCATGCTCTAGTGGACTTGGAGGTATGCTTGGGATCATTGTCCTGTTGAAAGGTCCAACGTCTCCCAAGCCTCAGGTTGTGACGGACTGCATCACATTGTCATCCAATATCTCCTGGTACTGAAGAGAATTCATGGTACTGCACACGCTGAAGCTTCCCTGTACCTGCAGAAGCAAAACAGCCCAAAGCATGATTGACCCCCCGCCATGCTTCACAGTAGGCAAGGTGTTCTTTTCTTCATAGGCCTTGTTCTCTTCCTCCCAAACATAGCGTTGATCCATGGGCCCAAACAGTTCTAATTTTGTTTCATCAGTCCACAGAACACTATCCCAAAACTTCTGTGGTTTGTCCACATGACTTTTGGCATACTGCAGTCGACTCTTCTTATTCTTTGGAGACAGCAAGGGGGTGCGCCTTGGAGTTCTGGCATGGAGGCCTTCATTACGCAGTGTGCGCCGTATTGTCTGAGCTGAGACTTCAGTACCCACATCTGACAAATCTTTTCTCATTTCCTTAGCAGTCACACGGGGACTTTTCTCCACTCTACACTTCAGGTAGCGCGCAGCAGGCGAAGTCAGCATCTTCTTTCTGCCACGACCAGGTAGCGTTTCAACAGTGCCCTTTGCCTTGAATTTGCGAATGATGCTTCCTATGGTCTCTCTTGGTATGTTTAACATCTTTGCAATCTTCTTATAGCCATTGCCCTTCCTGTGAAGAGTAATCACCTCTTCTCTTGTCTTCCTGGACCATTCTCTTGACTTCACCATGTTTGTAACCACACCAGTAAATGTCTAGAAGGAGCTGAGTATCACAGTCATTTTAAAGCTGCCTAATTGGTGCTTATTATGCTTTATTGCTGCTCCGTGACATCCACAGGTGTTTTCAATACCTGATTGAAAACACTTGAATGAACCTCTGTTCTTCAGAGTGGTAGTCTTTAAGGGGTTGAATAATTGTGTCAATGAAGAATTCACAAAAGAAACATTTACTACTGTATTACAAAACCAATTGATGTCATTTTAGTTGCATATGGTTCTTTAAAAAGTCCTTGTAGGATTTCATTCTGAATACAATTACATATGTACACTAAATTCCCTAAAACCCTTTACAGCATTGGGGGTTGAATAATTTTGAACACAACTGTATATATTATCCACTGTGAATATCCTACACTGTGAATATCCTACACTTTCAGCCACTGCAACACCTGAACTACCATCTGATTATTTAATTGATGATCTGTACAACACCACAGTATAGTAACACCCCATGGCATTTCTCTCCTGCTCAGTACGAGCAGACTGTCAGCTTTATAGTCAAGGTTTTAATTTATTACTAAAGTTTCTTCATGATCTGTGAAGCCTGCAGTCTGCTGTACTGGATATGAGACAGAGGATTTATGCATAATATGTGAGTATCCACAGCACGTTTGGTGACGCTGCCCATCAATTACTTTCAGGGTTATTCAGAAAGCGGTGAAAAGCAGGAGAATGACTGGAGAATGGAAAATTCTAGGTCAAAATAGCCGATTTGGAAAGTGAGATAAATGGGAGAATTTTTCTGGTTTGGCTATTTTGACCTAGAATTTTCCATTCTCCAGTCATTCTCCTGCTTTTCACCGCTCTCTGAATAACCCTGTAAGTTAAATTCTCATCGCTGAACACAAAAGCCTGTTCTGCATCGCTTTCCTAATGTCCCTCATTTTAGGGTCTCCTCCATATATTCAGGGTGTGTGGGTGTCTTTTAGGGGCTCCTCCATATATTCAGGGTGTGTGGGTGTCTTTTTAGGGGCTCCTCCATATATTCAGGGTGTGTGGGTGTCTTTTTAGGGGCTCCTCCATATATTCAGTGTGTGTGGGTGTCTTTTTAGAGGCTCCTCCATATATTCAGGGTGTGCGGGTGTCTTTTTAGGGGCTCCTCCATATATTCAGGGTGTGTGGGTGTCTTTTTAGAGGCTCCTCCATATATTCAGGGTGAGCGGGTGTGTTTTTAGGGGCTCCTCCTTATAGTCAGGGTGTGCTGGTGTCTTCTTAGGGCTCCCCCATATATTCAGGGTGTGTGGGTGTCTCTTTCGGGGTTCCTTCATATATTCAGGGTGTGCGGGTGTCTTTTTAGGTGCTCCTCCATATATTCAGGGTGTGTAAAAATAACATTACAGGAGTGGCACCAGCCAGTTCACTTAATGATTTGTTGAGCTGGTATATGCCAGCAGCGTATTTTCCCTTTCATCACGTCGGCAATGGCTGTACAGAGATTCAATATACAGTTGTGTTCAAAATTATTCAACCCCCACTGAAATTGAGTGTTTTGGCCAGTTTGACATTGATTTTGATCATTCAGTCATCTTGCTTACAATTAAATCAAAGGCACGTGTAGGTCAGACAAATATAACATAACATTTATAATGAAATCACCACAAATGTCTTTTCTGTGCTCACATCATTATCAGTTTTATTCAACCCCCAAGTGACATTCAATCTTAGTACTTAGTACAACATCCTTTTACAGTTATAACAGCTTTTAAACGTGAAGCATAGCTTGACACAAGTGTCTTGCAGCGATCTACGGGTATCTTCGCCCATTCGTCATGGGCAAAAGCCTCCAGTTCAGTCACATTCTTAGGCTTGCGCACTGCAAGTGCTTTCTTTAAGTCCCACCAGAGGTTCTCAATCGGATTTAAGTCAGGTGACTGCGATGGCCACTCCAAAATGTTCCAGCCTTTAATCTGCAACCATGCTCTAGTGGACTTGGAGGTATGCTTGGGATCATTGTCCTGTTTAAAGGTCCAACGTCTCCCAAGCCTCAGGTTTGTGACGGACTGCATCACATTGTCATCCATATCTCCTGGTACTGAAGAGAATTCATGGTACCTTGCACACGCTGAAGCTTCCCTTTACCTGCAGAAGCAAAACAGCCCCAAAGCATGATTGACCCCCCGCCATGCTTCACAGTAGGCAAGGTGTTCTTTTCTTCATAAGCCTTGTTCTTCCTCCTCCAAACATAGCGTTGATCCATGGGCCCAAACAGTTCTAACTTTGTTTCATCAGTCCACAGAACACTATCCCAAAACTTCTGTGGTTTGTCCACATGACTTTTGGCATACTGCAGTCGACTCTTCTATTCTTTGGAGACAGCAAGGGGGTGCGCCTGGGAGTTCTGGCATGGAGGCCTTCATTACGCAGTGTGCGCCGTATTGTCTGAGCTGAAACTTCAGTACCCACATCTGACAAATCTTTTCAGTTCCTCAGCAGTCACACGGGGACTTTTCTCCACTCTACGCTTCAGGTAGCGCACAGCAGTCGAAGTCAGCATCTTCTTTCTGCCACGACCAGGTAGCGTTTCAACAGTGCCCTTTGCCTTGAATTTGCGAATGATGCTTCCTATGGTCTCTCTTGGCATGTTTAACATCTTTGCAATCGTCTTATAGCCATTGCCCTTCTTGTGAAGAGTAATCACCTCTTCTCTTGTCTTCCTGGACCATTTCTTTGACTTCACCATGTTTGTAACCACACCAGTAAATGTCTAGAAGGAGCTGAGTATCACAGTCATTTTAAAGCTGCCTAATTGGTGCTTATTATGCTTTATTGCTGCTCCGTGACATCCACAGGTGTTTTCAATACCCGATTGAAAACACTTGAATGAACCTCTGTTCTTCAGAGTGGTAGTCTTTAAGGGGTTGAATAATTGTGTCAATGAGAATTCACAAAAGAAACATTTACTACTGTATTACAAAACCAATTGATGTCATTTTAGTTGCATATAGTTCTTTAATAAGTCCTTGTAGGATTTCATTCTGAATACAATTACAAATGTACACTAAATTCCCTAAAACCCTTTACAGCATTGGGGGTTGAATAATTTTGAACACAACTGTAGATAATAAAGGCACACAAGCTTGGTGATAACTGGTCCACTGGTGCAACCCTTTTATTTCTGCAATGAGCATATAGTATTGAGAAAGGAGGTCACCCTGACATGTTTGTGTTTGCTCCATTGCAGAAATAAAAAGAGG
This sequence comes from Leptobrachium leishanense, assembly GCA_009667805.1. Classification (NCBI taxonomy): domain Eukaryota; kingdom Metazoa; phylum Chordata; class Amphibia; order Anura; family Megophryidae; genus Leptobrachium; species Leptobrachium leishanense. Next base: position 212,782,084 of record CM019066.1, read on the forward strand.
TTGCACCAGTGGACCCTTTTTCACTGATCTCGTATGCCTGTCTTTTCTATATTGTATCCATATATTGAGGGTGTGTAGCAGGGCTCGAGTCGAGAGGGAACGCGCGGGAACGGCGTTCCCGCACCTCTCCCACAGCGGAACGCTGCGGGAACGCAGCGTTCCCGCTGTGGCCCGAGCCTGAATGCCGCCGCCACCACCGCACATTGCCGGCGGCCGCGTGCATCCTGTTAGAACGGCCCGCTGACCGGAAGTGGAGCCGCTCGGCTTCACTTCCTGTCAGCGGCGTTGAAGCAGGAAGCACGCGGCCGCCTGCAATGTGCGGCGGCGGCGGCACAGCCACAGCACAGAAGAAGCAGAGGTGAGCTGGGGGCACTATCCATGACACGGGGGGGCAATATCCATGAGACCTGGGGGCAATTTCCATGAGGCCTGGGGGCAATATGCATGAGACCTGGGGGGCAATTTCCAGGAGACCTGGGGGCAATTTCCATGAGACCTGGGGGGCAATATCCACGAGACCTGGGGGGCAATTTCCATGAGACCTGGGGGTACAATCAATGAGACCTGGGGGGCAATTTCCAGGAGACCTGGGGGGCAATTTCCAGGAGACCTGTGGGGCAATATCCATGAGACCTGGGGGGCAATTCCATGAGACCTGGGGGGCAATTTCCAATTTCCATGAGACCTGGGGGCAATATCCATGAGACCTGGGGGGCAATTTCCATGAGACCTGGGGGCACAATCAATGAGACCTGGGGAAATTTCCATGACACCTGGGGGCAATATGCATGACACCTGGGGGGCAATTTCCATGAGACCTGGGGGGCAATTTCCATGAGCCCTGGGGGCACAATCAATGAGACCTGAGGGCAATTTCCATGACACCTGGGGGCAATATGCATGACACCTGGGGGCAATATGCATGAGACCTGGGGGGCAATATGCATGAGTCCTGGGGGGCAATTTCCATGAGACCTGGGGGGCAATTTCCATGAGACCTGGGGGAAATAGCCATGAGACCTGGGGGGCAATTTCCATGAGACCTGGGGCAATATGCATGAGACCTGGGGCAATTTCCATGAGACCTGGGGGCAATTTCCATGAGACCCGGGGACAATATGCATGAGACACCAAGATGGAGGACAGGAAGTGAGTCAGCATCCGCCGCCACAGGACCGGAAGCCGGAAGTGAGCACAGTGGACACCGGCGATCAATATACAGAGATGATGGGGACTATAAAGGAAGGGGGGTTTGTTGTGTATATGTATGATATTTTTCCCTGATGAAGTTGGAATTAACACCAACGAAACGCGTCGGAATTTTATGAATAAATTATCTTTTTTCTACTGTTGGCGACTGGACTCCCTTTGTTTTGGAGTGATTGCAGAACCTGTTGACAGCGATCCAGGTGGAAATCTTCTGTGGATGACGAGATCCTGAGCCTTCCTATACATCTTTGGGATGAGTAATTTATGATATGCGCTGATTTCTCTTTTATCCTGTGAGTGCGTTTCTACAGGGGGCGTGTCATGATACAATATTGTTTTTACATATAACGCTATGATCCTTCTATTTCATATTGTCCTGTTTTAGATCTCGATACATTTTCCATTTGACAATATGCATGAGACCTGGGGGGCAATTTCCATGAGACCTGGGGCAATATGCATGAGACCTGGGGCAATTTCCATGAGACCTGGGGGCACAATCAATGAGACCTGGGGGCAATTTCCATGACACCTGGGGGCACAATCAATGAGACCTGGGGGCAATTTCCATGACACCTGGGGGCAATATGCATGAGACCTGGGGGGCAATATCCATGAGACCTGAGGGGCAATATCCATGAGTCATGGGGGGCAATTTCCATGAGACCTGGGGGCAATAGCCATGAGACCTGGGAGGCAATTTCCATGAGACCTGGGGGGCAATAGCCATGAGACCTGGGGGGCAATAGCCATGAGACCTGGGGGCAATAGCCATTAGACCTGGGGGGCAATAGCCATGAGACCTGGGGGCAATTTCCATGAGACCAGGGGCAATTTCCATGAGACCTGGGGGCAATTGCCATGAGACCTGGGGGCAATATGCATGAGAGCTGGGGCAATATGCATGAGAGCTGGGGGCAATAGCCATGAGAGCTGGGGGCAATAGCCATGAGACCGGGGGGCAATATCCATGAGACCTGGGGGGCAATATCCATGAGACCTGGGGGGCAATATCCATGAGACCTGGGGTGGGCAATATCCATGAGACCTGGAGGGGCAATATCCATGAGACCTGGGGGGCAATATCCATGAGACCTGGGGGGGCAATATCCATGAGAGCGGGGGCATTATCCATGAGACCTGGGGGGCATTATCCATGATAGCGGGGAGGCATTATCCATGAGAGCTGGGGGCATTATCCATGAGAGCTGGGGGGCATTATCCATGAGAGCTGGGGGGCATTATCCATACGAGCTGGGGCAATATATACCCATATGAGCTGGGTGCAATTATATCCATGTGAACTGGGGAAAATATATCCATATAACCAGTGCTGTGCATATTATTCTGGGGGCTCAGTGCTGTGCATATTATTCTGGGGGATCAGTGCTGTGAATATTATCCTGGGGGCTCAGTGCTGTGTATGTTATTCTGGGGATTCAGCGCTGTGTATATAATTCTGGGGGGGGGTCTGTGCCTGGAGATATATATAGATATATATAAAATGCGTTAGTCCAGTTGCCACAATCACAAGTACGTAGTGATACCTTTCACTGATCAGTATAGTTTCCAGTTTACACTCTTGAAAGCTTATCTTTTAAATGTAATGCTAACCCAATAAAAATGGTATCACCACGTACTGCTATACTCGTAATATATATATATTTTCTTCAGGTAATAGGGGTTGTGGAATTCGAGGGGGAGTTCCCTCAGTTTTTTTCCCAGGACTTGACCCCTGGTGTTTAGGTATTTTTAGGGGCTCCCCCACATATTCAGGGTGTGCAGGAATATAATGGATACAAAACAATTAAACTCCTAGCAATGAGTCTATTTGCTGGTTATTTCCTGGATACTCAAAATGTAAACCTGTACACTCTATGTCCAAGTCAGTGTGTGTCTCTGGTGTATAAAGCTATGTATGTGTCTTTTAAATGTGTGTCTGTATGCAGCTGTGTATGAGTTTGTACCTGGCCTCGTATTCCCCTAACGTCCCTGTTCTTGAGGGACAGTCTCAATTTTGGCCCCAAATCCCCCTTTCCCACTTTTTTTTTTTGTCTAATGCTCCTCATTTTAGAAACTCCTCAATATATCCAGGCAGTGTTGTGTTATTGCTGGTGGTGCTTTATTTTAAGTGACAGAGCACATGCAGTGCATTGCTGTATGGTGTCAGTCAGGTGTCACTTGAGCCGCATGAGGACAGACCCTGTGAGAACATGTTCTAGGGAGAGTGACAAGCAAAGCCTGAGATTAGGCGCATCTCTGCCTGTCACTGTGAACCCAACACCAGCTCTTAGCCAAAACTGAGGACTGCCCCCCCCAAAACTTGTCTCTGGATCCGCCCCTGGTGTGAAGGCACTTGCTGCCACCAAAGGCACAATATTTGGGTGCACTGCCACTGACGCCTATATTACCAGATTTATATCATTTTAATATTGGACCGCAGGGTCCAACCTTGCACTCTTCCACAATACCACAGAGGGTTACTTACGGTGTGAAGGCACTTGCCACCAAAGGCTCAATATTTGGGTGCACTGACACCTGTACCAGATTCATATCATTTTAATATTGGACCACAGGGTCCAACCCTGCACTTTTCCACAATACCACAGAGGGATTACGGTGTGACGGCACTGTTGCCGACACTAAAGGCCCAATTTTAAAGTACCTATTGTTACTTTCATCCAAAGCCTGCATAAGTTTCACCATAATTTAACCAAAAAAAATCACTAAACTTGTTCTGCGCGTCCTAAAATGTCTCCTCTTTTCATACAGACTGCCACCCCAAGCAGTTGTTTACGAATAGATTAAAGGAAAACCCATTTACCGTCATTTGAAATGTCATTTTTTTGTTTTTAAATGTTTCTATACATCCTACAAATCCGCCACTTCACGGGCAGGTTATGGGGACCTCCTAGGCACGATATTTGATGGAATGTTTCGTTTTTATTGTTAACCCTTATTTCATGGAAAACTCACTGTTCCTTTAAAAATGTTTTTTTTTTTTTTACTTTTTGTCTTTGTTTCCTGTCCCCCAGGGCACTACCCGGACCCCCATACATCTTTTATGGCAAATATCTTGCATATATGCCCTCTTGGAGGGCACCCCAAAAATCTAACTTTTTTGAGTTCGGTTTGTGTTCGCGTTCGAACTCCTACTTTTGAAATTGTTCGAGTTCGAATACGAACCGAACACGGGCGTGTTCGGCTCATCCCTACTTCTCGTGACCACGCCAAGCCCCGCCGCCTCAGACGCTCAGCCATTACCTGGTACTGGCACTCGACCAGGCCTTGGCACTGAACCTTGCCCAGACCCCCCAGGAAGCACAGCAGGGGCTGAGGACGTAACACACACATACACAGTGCATTGGGGGGGGTCACTCAAACAGAGCACTGGGGGGGTCACATAAACACATGCACAGAACACTGGGGGTCACAAACACACATACACAGAGCACTTTGGGGGATCACACAAACACATACACAGTGCACTGGGGGGGTCACACAAACAGTGCACTGGGGGATCACACATACACAGTGCACTGAGGGGTCACTCAAACAGAGCACTGGGGGAATCACACAAACACATGCACAGAGCACTGGGGGGGTCACAACCACACATACGCAGAGCACTGGGTGGGTCAGACAAACACACAGTGCACTTGGGGGAATCACACAAACACGCATACACAGTGCACTGGGGGATTCCACAAACACACATACACAGTGCACTGGGGGTCCATCAAACAGAGCACTGGGGGGGTCACACAAACACATACACAGAGCACTTGGGGGGTCACAAACAGCACTGGGGGGTCACAAACACACATGGAACACTGGGGGGTCACAAACATACATGCACAGAGCACTGGGGGTCACAAACACATGCACAGAGCACTGGGTGGGTCAGACAAACACACATACACAGTGCACAAGGGGGGGTCACACAAACAGTGCACTGGGGGTCACAAACACACAAACACAGAGCACTGGGGGTCACACAAACACAGAGCACTGGGGTCACACAAACACATAGCTCTGGGGGGTCAAACAAACACATACACAGAGCACTGGGGGTCACACAAACACACAGCACTGGGGGGGGTCACATACAGAGAGCACGTGGGGTCACATACACAGAGCAGTGGGGGGTCACATACACAGAGCACTGGGGGGGTCACACAAATACACAGCATTGATGGGGGTCACACAAATACACAAAGTGCACTGAGGGGGGTCACACAAACACACAGCACTGATGGGGGGGGTCATTGTCAGAATCAGCACCGGAGGGGTACAGGCCTTGCGGGTACGAGCCTGGTATGCAGTGAACACTTGGAGGATACACTTGAGGGTACCTGGGTGGAGGCAGAAGCAGGAGAGCCAGCACTGGTGATATACTGGGGTAGCAGAGAGATGACCAGGGTGGATGAAAGGGTTACCAGGAATCTGTATACAGCAGGGGGTCTTGAGAATGCTTGAGGGGGACACTTTGAGACAGAAGGTACCAGGATACTTGGAGGACACTTGGAGACACTGGGAAACTTTGGAGGTTCCTTGAGGAGGAGAACACAAGGGTGCTGTACACAGGACACAGGAGGGATCTTTGCACAGTACAGAGGTATATCCAGAAGCCAAATGGTCAAATAGGTAAGCCAGGAATGATACACAGGTATGTCTGAGCTTAAGCAGGAAAAGGCACTTAATGCAATGGCTCTGCTGGAAGGGAGGAAGGTACTTTTATTTCCAGCAGGGGTGTGGTGTGTGTGCACTGTGATTCACTGTTAACCCCTTTCAGTGCTGGATAGCCAGGACTGAGGCTGAGCAGCACTCTTCATGTGCTGTCCAGGGACACATATGGCAGGCACGGTGCAGTCATCGGCAGGGGAGCCTGACAGAATCCCCCCCTTAAGGCCGAACTCCTGAGCGGCCAACAAAGCTTGCTCGTGAGCTGGGAGTATTTAGTAGGAGAAATGTCCAGCATAGGGTTTATTCAGGAGCGACCTCCGGGCACTTGCAAGGCTCTTGAAGACTTTAAAATCAGTTTTGCGTACAATTGTCCCATTTGAGCCATGGAGGAAACCGAGTGGCAAGGGTTCTATGACAATCGAGCCTTCAGGCGTGGTGATGGTGGTACTGATATATCCGGTTCTCTGGCCCCTTGATCTTGAGGGGGGTTTCTTAGGCTGTGGTTTGATGGAGTGGCACTGGTAGGTTGCCGGATCATAGTAAGGTGTAGCAGTGCAGGGTGTCACTTCGGACTTAGGAACGGCAGTGCCAATGTACCTGGTTCTTTTCTCTTGCTCATGTGCCAGCAATAAATCGTCCAGCGACGATAAGTTATCCAGATCTTCTTCGTCTGAATCCTACTCTGAATCACTCTCATCGAAGAAGAACTCACTGCGTGGAAGGTAATCCTCCAAAGGGTCATGGTAAGGAACTGCAGTGTGGGGAGTCTCATCTGGCTTGTGCACGACAGGGCTGGACACAACGTTGTGGAAGGTACTGCCAATGTTTCTGGTATGGACACCAGGATACCCTTGGGATTGCCTTGCCATCTGCAGCTGAATTTGTGGATGTCCTGGACCACCACCATCTCGCTGTCTGAGTCTAGGGACACCATAGGCGTGCGCATAGGGTGTGCCTGGTGTGCCCAGGCACACCCTAATGTCAGACGAAGAGGTCCCTTTTCTCCTCCTCCATTGAGATTTTAGATGCCCCTTATCTGGTTCATGATAAATAACATTAAAATTGACTGTATCTCTGGTTACAGACTCGTTATTTTGAATGAAAAATGTGCGTTTTTTTGCAAAATCTTTGAGAACTGGAGCCTTTCTAGAAGCAGGTTTAGGCCGGGTGCAACTCTGGTCACGGGAGTTGGTGGGGACACAGGGTGTTTTCTGGGAACAGGTTTGTGTACCGGGGCTGATTGCTTGCAGGGTCTTAAGGGACAGCTCGCAAGCCAGTGGGTTGGAGAGGAACACCTTCAGTGTTTCTCCTGGCACATTCCTGAGGAGTCAGCGGACCATAGGTCTTCTTCGCTGCTGGAATGCACACCTTAGGCGAGGTGCCCCATATTGTCAGTAGCAGCTTTTTCAGGAGTCTGCTCAGGTGTTCAGACAGCTCCCTGAAGGTGATTTTCATCATTCCCAGCTGTGTGTCCTCTGGTATATGGGAGGCACGCTACAGCACTTGGATCGGCCCGCTATCATACAGACCAGCTCTGGATTCACACTCCAAGTCCGATACCGGAGCTCACCTGAGGATTAAGAAACTGGCAGTGGCCCACTGAGCCAGAAGGTATAGATAGAGAAGAGCAGAGGACCTAGGACAGAGCCTTGAGGTACACAAACTGATAGTGGTGCACCGAAATGGAAATTTACGGCCGATACCGAAACTGAGATTTCGGGATCAGTTTGGCAGAAAACCGATACTAAAACCGAAAATCAGACATGAGAACCTGGGCCTGGAGGTCGGGCCGAGCTGGGGACTCGCCTGATCCCAAAGGACGGCCGAGCAAGCTGCTCGACCGGCCTCCAGGTTCAGGCGAGCCCCCGGCTTGGCTGGGCCTTCAAGGCCCAGGTTCTCATGTTGATTTTTGGTTTCGGCCCTGAGCTCCAGCAGTGAAAGTCCTCCAGCTGTCGCGGGCTGCTCAGCCGGCCTCCAGGCTCAGTCGAGCCCCTGCCTCGGCTGGGCCTTCAAGGCCCAGCCGAGCCGGGGACACGCCTGATCCTGGGGGCTCACCTGAGCCTGGGGGCTGGCAGAGCAGCCTCTTCAGGCCCAGGTTCGGATTGCTGCACCTACATACTCCCCTACATCATCCTACTTCAGCCCTGAGCTCCAGCCGTTGCAGTCCCATGGTGACAGTCCTCTGGCAGCCGGTTCCCGTTCTCCGTCAGACGCAGGGATGATGTCGCAGAGGTGGAAGCCTTTGACCCTGCATCCAATGTCTGTTCTTGACCCAGGGTCAAAGGCTTCTGTGATGTCATACCAGCGACCAACGGAGAGAGGTCACTGGATGCAGGAGGGCTGCACTGCTGGAGGACTCAGGGCCGATGTAGGTGAGTATGTGCAATGCTCTCACCCCCCAACAAAACTCATCACCTGGGCCTGGGGGCCCACCTGAGCCCCCTGCTCGGCCGGCCTTCAGACTCAGGCGAGCCCCCTGCTTGGCAGGGCCTCCAGTCTGAGCCGGAGACTTGTCTGCGCCTGGAGGCCAGCCGTGCAGGCAGCTCGGCCGGCCCCCAAGCTCAGGTGAGCCCCAGGCTCGGCTGGTCCTCTAGGCCCAAGCAAAGCCAGGTGCTCGCCTGAGTTTGGAAGATGGTCAAGGAGGCAGCTCGGCCCGGCCTCCAGGCTCAGGAGAGCCCCGTCTCGGCCGGGCCTCCAGGCCCTATTTTGAAAGCACCATTTTCGGCCAATAATTTCGGTGGCCGAAATTTCAGTGCATCCCTACCAACTGATAAAGGCATTAAAGAGGAGGAGTTAGCAGTAAATGACACAGAAAAGGACCTTTTAGACAGATAAGAGTCAATTCAAGAGAGTGTAGTGTCACAGAGACCAAGAGAGCTGAGAGTCTGTAGAAGGAGGGGTGGTCAATAGTGTCAAAAGCAGCCTAGAGGTCAAGCAAGATGAGAATAGAATAGTGGCTGTGGTTTATAGCAGTAAGGAGGTCATTGTTGACTTTGGTGAGGCAGTTTCCATTGAGTGTAGAGGATAGAAGCCTGATTGCAGGGGGTCAAGTAGGGAATTAAAGGACAGGATGAGGGAGAGGCAATTGAAAACTAGTTTTTCCAAGAGCATAGAGCTAAACGGAACTAGGGATACGGGACGATAGTTCGATGGAGAGTTGGGATTGAGGAAGGGTTTCTTTAGTAAAGGGGTAACGTGAATGTGTTTGAAGGCGGATGGGAAGAAGCTGGTGGAGAGAGATAGGTTGAAGATGTGTGTGAGAGCAGGGGTGAGGGAAGAGGAGAGTGGAGGTATTAGATGTGATGGAATGGGGTCGAGCAGGCACGTAGTGAGATGTGAGGAGGACAGTAAGGAATTGACTTCCTCCTCAGTGGCTGGGAGTGAGCGGCAGAGGGTAGCAGAGCGGGTCTCTGGGAGTGGAGGTGGTGGATTACTGGTCTGTGTCAGGATATTGCTTCTGATAGTGAGAGCTTTATGTAAGAAGTATACAAGGAAGGTGTGGTGGAGTTGGCGCTTCTTGTCCTGTTTCTGCCTTCCTCTTGGTGTACTCTTGGGCTCACTGCGTGGTTCCTTACGATGTTGGACACTTCTGTGGCCCTCAAAGAGTAAACAAAACTCAAATAGAGTACTATCGTATAGGCACGGAGTTTATAAGGAATGAAGTTATGTTACTCACATTTGCTGGTGTCTCATCAATCAAACACCAGATGTTCAGGCAGCCAGTGACTTTATAAGGTGCACTGTATCACCTATCAGCCTCAGCCACCTCCTAAGTGAATAAGGGCCTTATTACATTCTTCACGCAAAATCGCACTCGTAACACGTGAATTTGTGCGCCCAGCATTAAACGTTAACGCGCGTAAATCAACGCTGGAATAACAATCCTCACACATTTTTCATCCGTCGAGCAATAACGAGCGTAAAATGGATGCGCAAAAACGAGTGCACAGCAGCGTTGCGTGCAGAAATCAGTATGCGGACTGTTTTTTTACGCGATTCAGCCAATAATAATTAAGAGCCACAATTGTCTCACGTTAAGTTTTTGCACCTGTCAAAGTCAATCTGCGCATATATGCTGCATCAATAAAAAAAGCACACACAACTTCTCGAATTTCTTGATTTGATATGAATAGAATGTGTGACTATACTTTGCTGCATTTTTTTTTGGGCTGGTGTATTTGGTTTGGCCAGGTTGATAGAATTTGCCATTAACACCAGCTTTTAGGAGTTGCTAAAATTATGCACGCAAAGGCTGTGCGTTACAAACTGCTCATAGATTGTAATACCATCCGCGTACTAGCACACAAACGCATTTGCGCTCACAATGTTAAGTATAGGATGCGCAACGTATAGTAAGCTCGTGCAGCGTTCTCGCAGGTTCACCCGCAGTAGACGTATACGCACATTTGTTACGCTGAGATTTTAATACGACGTTCAGGGCAAAGGGTTTTGCCCCTCACGTTAATGTGTTTTTGCGTGGGCGCAAACATATGCGGGAAAGATTGTAATAGGGCCCTAAATGTATCCAGGACCCAGAATAGGTGTAAAATCAGGCAAAATATTTATTTAATCAATAAAATTATAAAACAGTCCACTAAAATGTTGCCTGATTTTATTATTTTATTATAATATTATTTTATTGATTAAATAAATTTCTTGCCTTCAAACAAACATACAGTAAATGTCTCAATTCCTGGCTCCTTACTATTTTATCTTTCAATGGCTTATTTCACCTAAACTAAAATTAAACATTATTGAGAATTTAAAATCTATATAGATTTAGAAAATTTGCACTATTTTTCTTCCACTTTGTGTGACTCTAAGGGCCCTATTACATTCTTCGTGCAAAAGCACATTAACGCAAGGGGCAAAACCCTTTGCGCTGACCGTCGTATTACGACGTTCGCACATACGATGCGCGTTAACGTCTAGCGCAAGTGACCCTGCGAAACGCAAGTTCGTGAGCGCATCCTGTACTTCACATTGTGTGCGCAAATGCGTTCGTGCGCTGATACGCGGAAGGTATTACAATCGATGCGTATCTTTTTACGAACAATGTTTGCGCGCATAATTTTAATGTCTTTGAAATGCTGGTGGTAACTGCAAATCTGAACGTTCTGGCCGAAACGAAAAACACCAGCACGAAAAAAAAATTCAGCAAAGTATAGTTACACATTCTAAACATACCCAAACAATAAAATTGAGAGGTTGTGCGTGTTTTTATTATTGATGCAGCATATATACTCAGATTTATTTTGACAGCCGCAAAAACTTAAGTGAGTCAATTAAGGTCAATTAAGGTAAATTGATGTTAATTAAGGTTCTTAATTCTGATTGGCTGAATCCCGCAAAAAAAACAGTCCGCACACTGATTTATGTGCGCTACGTTACTGCGTGCGTATTTCTCTTCGTTTTGCGCGTCGGTTTTACGAACGTTATTTTTTGACGGATGAAAACATGCGTTCGGATCGTAATACCACCGTTAATTATCGTGTGATAACGCTTGACGCTGTGCGCAAAAAAAATTGTGCTGCGCGTACGAATTTGCACGGAGAATGTAATAGGGCCCTAAGTTAGCAAAGTATACCCTTTGTAAACAATGTGGCTGTTAGACATATCAATTCCCATTTAGGCCCCTGTCAGACGAACGCAGTGATCACGTCCTTGTTGCCGCACAGTTTAACGTCTGTCATAGTATAGAATCATGAGCAATAGAGACCCACACACTAAGGGCTCTATTACATTCCTTGCGCAAAACGCTTGCGCAGCGCAATTTTTTTTGCGCGTAGCGTTAAACGTTAACGCGCGTAAATTAACGCTGGTATTACGATCCGAGCGCATTTTTTCATCTGACCGAAAATATCGCGCGTAAAAAATACATGCGAAAATGAGCGCAAAGTAAGCTGCGCATAGAAATCGGTGGGCAGACTGTTTTTTCACGAGATTCAGCCATTCAGAATTAAGAACCACAATTGTCTCCTGTTCAGTTTTTGCACCTGCCAAAATCAATCTGAGTATATATGCTGCAGCAATAATAAAAACATACACAACTTATCAATTTTATTGTTTGGGTATGTGTAGAATGTGTAACTATGCTGTGCTGTATTTTTATTTTCGTGCTGGTGTATTTCGTTTCGGCCAGAACTTTCAGATTTACAGTTACCACCAGCTTTTAAAAGACATTAAAATTATGCGCGCAAACGACATTCGTAAAAATTTGCGCATCGATTGTATCGCGCAGGGTAACTCGCGTTAGACGTTAACACGCATTTTGTGCGCGAACGTCGTAATACGACGTTCAGCGCAAAGGGTTTTCCCCCTCGCGTTAATGGATTTTTGCGCACGCACACATGTAATATGAGCCCTATGTGTGTCCGCACCGAACTGCGCACGCACAACGCACGTGGCAAACGGACACAAGTTAGGCAAGAATGTAAAACCGCTACCACGAACACACAGAGTGCACCACGTCCGTGTAGTGTTCTGTGTGAGTGATGAGAAGATGTCAGACGCAGCACATTTGCGATGTCCAACACCTGGACGCACACAATGCCTTTTCATATACTTTTCATATTTTTATCATTTTCCATATTAATTTTATTTCCCATAGTTACCTTTTTTTTTTCTACGTCCGTCAAGAAAAATGGACTGTGTGGGGTCTACAGTATCTTCTGTCAGTACGTCTGTCCGTTATGCACGCACGCAGAGTGCACTCAGACTGCGTTTGTCTGACTCTAGCCTTATTCTGAAATTTGGTAAGAAATATGTTCTTATCTTAAAGAGTCAATATTGATTACTTTATATAATTGAATAATGATTTTTGTTATAAATATTACTACACCGCACAGAAAATTAATGTAGCACTATAGATACTATTCTTATATACATTTTAACTTCAAGTCTTCAAGTCTCAGTCTAGGTCAATACTGATAACAACTTCTCCTCTGGATGAGGTGGTTGCTAAGCTACAGAGAGTTCCAGCTGACCAATTTTGTTTGATTTTTTTTTCTGGGAAAGGCACTTAGGAATTACTTGACACTACAGGTAAGCCTACACAGGTTGCTTGAATCTGGGGATGATTTCAGTACTACTGTCACAGTACTTCTAATGCTGCCAGTCTGACACCCTTGGCAGAGATCTAATAGAATAAGTGGAGCCTGGGGATTACATGAACTTTACTCTGTGCTGCTTCATTAAGCCTGACCTTCTTAATTATGCATTAATAGTAAGTAGGAAGAGTTGTGAAAGGATTTGAAAGTAATGAATAGGGAGATTTGTGTTTAGTGAATGAATGTTTACAAACTAAAGTAGCACGCTGTCCACAATTTTCAGTATCTGTTCATGTTCTAGCTCTCTTATTTATTTGAATCTTAATGAATGAAATGATATGAATAATTTGTTCCAATCAAGCTGCTGCCTTTTTCCTCTCTAGTACATGTGTAACCCAATTGTGACCCCTGGAGGACGATTATAAGGCTGCTGCTAAAAGCAGTTTACTGAGAATTTGTAATACCAACATAATTTTAAAGTTTATTTTAAATGGATTTAGAAGAAAAGTATGTGCCAAATTGCCGATTTTATATAAAATATTTAACTTTTGAGTTTTTTTACTATTTTATTATTTATTTAAATATAGCTTGTTTTGTCTACTTGAAGTTGATTGTTTAAATACTTCTAGTGCGTTATGTATAATAAGGCATAGCATATAGATTTTTAAATATTTTGAGTTTACTTTCAAGGAAATGAAAGACAGAAGCCTTAACAGCACTAGCGAATGTAACCCGACAAATAAAAAAATAAAAAATTCAGTAGAGGTTGGGTATACCTTATGCGAAATTCTTCGGACCAGAAGTGTGCTGGATGTCGGATTTTGGAATGTTTGCATAATAAGATGTCTTGAAGATGGAACAGAGCTCCAAACATGACATTCATTTATGTTTCATATACAGTACACTTTATTCACATAATCTGAAGGTAACGTCATACAAAATATTTAAATGTTGTACTTGAAAGTTTGTGTACATTGCACCACTAGAAATTATAAAATCAGATTTAGAATTTTCCACTTGTGTCATCATGTTAGCACTCAAAACATTTGGACTTTTGAATTATGGATGCTCAACCTGTATTGCTGTTTGAAAATAATGAATTTATTTATTTATTTATAAAGTATTTTACCAGGAAGAATATATTGAGATTTCTCTCCTTTCAAGTGAAAATAATGAATAACCTCTAATATGGTACAATTAGTCCTCCTTTGATAAGTAACACAGAAAAAAAATAAAAACACATCTTCATAATTAGTTCTATGCTTTATTCCCATGGTATTTGGGTGGAAGCACTCACTCTCAGTATTTAGCCCCATTTCAAGGACAATATGTATACCAAACATTTATCATCTGCAATCCAGACTTGTAATGGCTAACAGTAAAAATGCATATCTATACCAAATGTACAGGTGAAATTGAGTTACGTATAACTTGCTAATGTATGAAATTTATTCTGACAGTAAAAAAACTGAAAAAAAAAATAGAAAAAAAAATCTGTTTTGAATTGATCTACAAAATAGCATTTAAAACTCCAGATCTATCAGGGTTATCCAAAGAGATTCGAAAAGTCACCGCACGTTCGGTGACTTTTCGTTCTCTTCAATTCGGTTCCTTTTGCCGACTGCATTTCGGTGACCCTGCGGTGTATTCAGCAAACAGCACAGGGTCCCCGAATTGCAGGGAAAAGCTGCCGCAAACCTGACGAAAACTCACCGAATGCATGCTGAAAACAAGCATAAACATCTGGATTAACCTTCGAAGAAGCCGAACAGGAACAGGAGCCGAAAAGGAGCCGAATCACACAGAGCCGAAGCAGCTGTGACGTAGAGGAGGCAGTGAATAAATTAGAAAAACCATTTGTATGAATCTGGGAAAATAAAAAGCTGTTTGCAAAGAAACTACTGAGCGAAAATGTCTGAAATTTTCACAGGAGGTCCAGGGAATGATAATAAAGAGGGCTGTTACAAAAAAAATAAGCAAACTGAAAAAAAAAAAAAAAAAATCGGACTTTTATTTTTTTTTTTAAAAATTCAGAAAAATGCTTAAAGTATCCTAAAAAATCTATAAATAAAGAGACTTTTTGCTGCAGAATTTTATAATGAACGGTTTATTAGATATTGAATTAAAACGGGAATATTTTTAACATTGAAGCCTATGGGATTCTCCTGAATAAATTTGCCGAATTAAACCACCGAATGGCAGGACATTAGGGGAACCTTTCACTGCTGGTTTGTGTTCTCTGAATAGCCGAAGCAGTGCTTTTTCATGGGGATTTCACTGCCCTCGAACAGGGACCGAACAGGCACCGTATGTTCAGGCAATTCGCCAGGATTTGGCGAATTGCCTGCTCTCTGGATAGCCGAATGGCCAGGAAAGGTAACCGAATGCTGATTTTCAGCATTCGGTTACCTTTCTCAAGCAATTCGGATCTCTTTGGATAACCCTGTATGTAATGCATGTTAATGTTCTCTAATGTATCTGTGAAATCTCATTCCAATCATCCTATTTTACTGTAATGGAGCTTCAAGGAGAAGCTTCCACCCTCACGTTAACCCCTTACCTCCAGGCAGGTTGTGCCCGGTGGGAGGGCATTAACGCAGGCAGGGCTCCTCGGCTGCTATGGTGGGCTCCACCTCAGCACCATGCACAGCTGATGCGAGTCATTGAGTGTGATACACTCATACACACTGCACATTACTGTATCACTGAGCTCCACAGCAATAAAACTCACAATCATGTGCAGTGTGTATGAGAGTATCACAGAGCTCCACAGCAATAAAACTCACAGTAATGTGCGGTGTATGAGTGAGAGTTTTATTGCTGTTAGCTCTGTGATGTGCTCATACACACACTGCACATTACTGTGAGTTTTACTGCTGTGGAGCTCTGTGGATTCACCGAAGAGTGGCAAAACACAAAGCACCGAAATTGCACGCTATTTAAAATAACTGAAATGTTCTCATTTCATTAAATGCCAAAAAATCAAAACAAAATCTTTAGCTCCAGCTCGTATTAATCCGGCCCTGCGTGTTTCCATATTGGAGTGGGCCGGTCTGGATGAAGTCCAGGGCCATTTTTTTGTCCCAGTCCAGCCCTGTCAGCCTGTGTGCCTGTGTCAATGTTTTTCCTTGGTTTCTGTGTTTGTCGGTGTCAAAGCCTCTATCAGTATGTGTGTGTGTGACTTTCAATGTCTTTTGACATTGTTTCCGTGTATGTATGTGTCTTCCTCTGATCTGTAATGACATTTCAACATATATACAAGCCTTTCAACAAGCATGATACTTCCAATAGAACTGCTGCATTAGAAGTGGTGTGTCTGGTCCCCATCTATTGTGTATGGATTGCTGGGTGGAGTCTGGCTTTATCAGGCTTCAATGGGGTCCTATTCTCATATTGTTTGCTTTATTGTGGAGTTAGCATTTTTTTCAGGGAGGGAGCGCAAGTAGCTGGTCTTGCCTAGGGCGCAAAAAAGTCTAGCACCGGCCCTGACGGGGGTCATTATAAACAATTGTCTGGAAACCTATTCATTAATAGGACTATACATAGGATGGCACAAGGTCACCATTTAGACTGGACAAAAGGAAATTCAGGGTACCTTCTCTGAACTCTCTCTAAGATGTCTATATCCTTCTGGAGATATGGTCTCCAGTACTGCACACAGTACTCCAAGTGAGGTCTCACCAGTGCTCTGTACAGTGGCATGAGCACTTCCCTTTTCCTACTGCTAATACCTCTCCCTACACAACCAAGCATTCTGCTAGCATTTCCTGCTGCTCTATTACATTGACTACTTACCCTTAGATCCTCTGAAATAATGACCCCTAAATCTCTTTCCTCAGATGTTGAGGTTAGGACTGTATCAAATATTCTATATTCAGCCCTTGGGTTTTTACGTCCCAGGTAATAAAGGTGTAATAATCTCTGCCTGTTGAGGTCAGAGTCTGTACAGACATTTAAAATACGACTGGATGAATTCCTGCAAAAACATAACATTAAGGGTTATAATCTATAACTATAAAACCGAATGTCCATGCGCGCGCAGCCAACAGAAACCCGATGCACAGCGTCGGACAGACACTGGATGCGCGCGCAGCCTCTACCTGTCGGCCGTGCCGCATCCAGGCAAACAGGATGCGCACGCAGCAGCCAGGTAGAGGCTGTGCATCCTGTAGAGTCGGATGCGCTCGCAGCCTGCTACTGTGTGCGCATCCTGTTCTCCTGGATGCATGCGCAGCCTCTACCCGGCTGCTGCGTGCGCATCCTGTTCTCATGGATGCGCGTGCGGCCAACAGCTAGAGTCTGCGCGCGGATCTAACTTCTGTGAGCTGGGGGCAAATATACCCATGTGAGCTGTGGGCAAATATACACATGTGAGTTTGGGGCAATTATACCCATGTGAGCTGGTGGCAATTATACCCATGTGAGCTGGGGACAATTATACCCATGTGAGCTGGGGGCAACTATACCATGTGAGCTGGGGGCAATTATACCCATGTGAGCTGGGGGCAATTATACCCATGTGAGCTGGAGGCAAATATACCTATGTGAGCTGGGGGCAAATATACCCATGTGAGCAGGGGGCAATTGTACCCATGTGAGCAGGGGGCAATTGTACCCATGTGAGCTGGGGCAATTATACCCATGTGAGCTGGGGGCAAATATACCCATGTGAGCTGGCGGCAAATATACACCCATGTGAGCTGGGGGCAATATATATATATCCATGTGAGCTGGGGGCAAATATATCCATGTGAGCTGGGGGCAAATATACGCACGCAGCCTATTGCTGTCTGTTGCGAGCGCATCTGGCTCTACAGGATGCGTGCGCAGCCTCTATCCGGGTTGTGCGCGCGCATCCTGTTCTAGTGGATGTGCGCGTGGCCAACGGGTAGAGGCCGCATGCAGATACAGTTTCTGTGAGCTGGGGTCATATATACCCATGTGAGCTGGGGCAATTATACCCATGTGAGCTGGGGGCAAATATATCCATGTGAGCTGGGGGCAAATATACGCACGCAGCCTATTGCTGTCTGTTGCGAGCGCATCTGGCTCTACAGGATGCGTGCGCAGCCTCTATCCGGCTTGTGCGCGCGCATCCTGTTCTAGTGGATGTGCGCGTGGCCAACGGGTAGAGGCTGCATGCAGATACAGTTTCTGTGAGCTGGGGTCATATATACCCATGTGAGCTGGGGCAATTATACCCATGTGAGCTGGGAGCAAATATACCCATGTGAGCTGGGGGCAATATATACCCATGTGAGCTGGGGGCAAATATACCCATGTGAGCTGGGGCAAATATATCCATTATTATTATTATTATTATTATTAATTTATAAAGCGCCAGCATATTCCGCAGCGCTGTACAATAAGCACAGTACAGACAGGGTTACAATACATTGAACAACATTTGACAAACAGTACAGGAGGAGATGAGGGCCCTATCCATGTTAGCTGGGGGCAAATAAATCCATGTGAGCTGGGGCAAATATACCCATGTGAGCTGGGGCAAATATACACCCATGTGAGCTGGGGGCAAATATACACCCATGTGAGCTGGGGAAAATATACACCCATGTGAGCTGGGGGCAAATATACACCCATGTGAGCTGGGAGCAATATATATCCATGTGAGCTGGGGACATATATATCCATGTGACCTGGGGCAAATATATACATGTGAGCTGGGGGCAATATATATACCCATGTGCGCTGGGGCAATATATATATGTTCCCATGTAAGTTGGGGCAATATATATATCCATGTGAGCTGGGGGTATATATATCCATGTGAGCTGGGGGCAATATATATATCCATGTGAGCTGGGGGTCAGAAACTGGGGGCGATAAACAGCCACATCGTTGGGAGCACTGGGCAGCCATATGCTCTACAACAATAGACTGCCCTCCGGGCAGGCTTTATACCTAGAATTTAATATTTGGGTAAAAGCCGTTTGATCCATAGAGATTTTTTACTACCATATGGGGTCAATATGGAATTTTGTTCCCAATATGTTGGATATTCAGCGAGAGTTTCAGGCTGGGGTTTTTGCCTTCTATTGGATCAACAGCAATAGGTGATGTGTGAAAGGTTAAACTCGATGGATACATGTCTTTTTCAGCATGTGCAACTATGTCTGAGTTTTTGAATTTTTGTCAGCTTCTGTATCTTTGTCAGTGTCTCTGTTAGTGTCTTTCAATATCAAATGTATCATTGTCTCTTTCTCTCAGTGTATGTGTGTCTGTGTCAGTGCTTTCGTCTAAATGGGTTATTCAGAGAGCACAGAAATGTCACCGACATTTCGGTGCTCTCCCGTTTGCCGCACTACGGTGAGTTAAATTAGTTGACTTTGCTGTGAATTCAGCATTCACCACAGGGTCCCCAAAGTACAGCGAATCGACCTGCTGATTGCATTTTCAAACCACCGCAAAACTGCCGGAAAACCACTGAAACCCGAATGAATCAAAAAACCGGCAAACGCATCCTCAAAACGCTGCATCAATCACTTAACCCGCCAAAAAAAATCAACTGAACAAATGCCAAGGAGCCGCCGAACAGGGGTAAAAAAATCCCCATAAAACACCGCACACCACAACATCTAAAAGCCTTTTTTAAACACAATATTACATGAAAATGCCTAGAAATAATATGAGGTCCTATGAAAAATAATAATAAGGTCTGTTACAGAAAAAAAAGCCATTAAAAAATCCCAGAAAATGCCTAAAAATCCTAAAGAATAAGTAAATAAAGAGAATTTTTGCTGCAAACGAAAAGAATAAAAGGTTGAATAAATAGTTAAGAAAAACTGGGAATTTTTTAAAAATTGAAACCTATGGGATTCGCCTGTTTAATCCTGTCGAATTAAACCATCAAATATCTGGGCACTTCACTGACATTACGGGCTGTTCGGTGTTCTCTGAATACATTAACCATTACTTCTCTATGGGGAATTTCACTGCAGCCGAATTTCAAATATCTGGCGAACTGTCAGCATTTTGAATAGGTTTAGATATCATGGGTGGCACGTAGCCAGCAACAGACATGGGTGGCACGTAGCCAGCAACAGACAAGGGTGGCACGTAGCCAGCAACAGACATGGGTGGCACATAGCCAGAAACAGACATGGGTGGCACGTAGCCAGAAACAGACATGACAGGTTCACTGTCATACAAAGGCAACTTGATTTTGCCGCTTGACATAGTCATTACGGCCTCGACACCAGACACTATGAGTGCGGTGGGTGATGCAGGTAGGCGTATAGCACTGCAGGGAATACAGCCTGTAACAATCTTACGCCATGGACCACCATTAGGGTGTCTGGCCGTTTGGAGAGGCCAAATATGGGAAGCCCCTATGGGAGCAATATCCATTGCTTCGTCCTCTGACCCCATGGCTGAGTAGGAGTCCATGTGTTCCTCAGGATCAGAAGGGGAAAACTCAGCTGGGTCTGAGATGTCAGTTGCCCCCTCCACAGACCAGGTTACCCCTGGAAGGGCTCTCCTAGGCCTGGACGGTAAAAGGGGTCTGACCTTGGATACATGGCGGGATCTGATGCCATCTGACCCAATACGGGGCCTGGCACCATCTGACCCATAGTCAGAATATTCAGCAAGGTCATTAACATCAGTTGCCCTATCCACAGGTCTGGTTACCCTAGGAAGGGCTCTCCTTAACCTGGACGGTACAGGGGGTCTGATTACCTTGGATTCATAACGGGAACTGGCCTTGGTGACCCGACTGTGGGTCGTGGGCACAGCGGGCACTTTGCCAGCCTCAGCGCGCACTGGCGTCTTTGCCAGCCTCAGCAAGCACTGGCATGTTGCCAAGTCTCGGCACGCACTGGCGTCTAGCCAGACTCGGCGCGCACTGGCATCTTGCCAGTCTCGGCATGCACTGGCATCTTGCCAGTCTCAGCACGCACTGGCGTCTTGCCAGTCTCAGCGCGCACTAGCTTAAGCGGACACCATGAAATGAAATGTGACGAACTGGCACAATATAAACAGAGCTGGCCAGTTCGCCTTCTATTCATCTCATCAGGGGAAAGCAGACCACGTACCCTGCTTTCTTGAACAGCTTGACCAGCAGTGAGAGAAAACACTGTGTCCATTAACCCTTTCCACTGAGACAGAAAATCACCAAACAGGTGCAGCATAGACTCTAACCAAGAATACATACCAGCAGGCATGGGGGGATCCAGTATAATGTCACAGTGGCCCCCCTCAGGAGCCAAAGGGGGGATCTTGCTGTGTGTTTTCATATTAAGCCCTTTAGGCCGGTATGTGTTTCTTTGCATATGCAGAACCCTGAACACGGATACAGAAATAACCAGACAAGACAAGACTGTATACACACACGAGGAACGCCCTGCTCTGGGATAAGGTCCTTGAATCGCCTTCTAATCTACACAGAGTACAGGGTGGACAACATACACGAGGATAGGGTTAAACCAGACTAGACAGGAAGGATCTAGCAACAATAGTACCAGAAAGAGATCCTTGAGGTGATCTCTAAAAACAATAAATTGCTGCACTGGATAACCACAGAGAAACAAGAACACCAGACTAAACAATATATTCTGCAACCTGCAGGGGAGGACTTAATTTGAAACAGATTATGCTGCAACCAGCAAAAACCACTGGATGCCTAGATTAGGTCTAAGTAAACAAACAACAGATACTTAAGTGTGGTTCAAAAGTAAATCAGAAATCCAGAAGACCACACAAACAACACAAAAAGGATAAAGTGAGAGATTAGTCAGAGTACTATGCCAGAAGTCAAAAACCAGGATATCAAAATACACGGAACCAAGGGTTGATCAGAAGAATCATCAAAACACAGAGCCAGAAGTCTAGAACCAGAATATTCAAATGTAACATACAAAAATCAGGACCACAGCAGAGAGAACCTTATACTGGATCAAGGAGCTGTAGCACTAAAAGCCAAATAAATAGGGCAGTACAGATCATGTGATCGCAGGTATGATCAGACACCGAGACTCCAGAGGCAGGGAGCCAAACAGATTAACCCAATACTCAAAAAGGGTTGAGAAAAACTCTCATAACCAGTGAGCATGGCTGGAGGGAACGTAACACAGAGGGAACTGCGGTGCCACGATGTCTGGGTGGGCAGGGATGTTAACTGTTGTTATCTCATTCTGTACCAAATAAAAAGAGGCCTGCTGAAATGGCCAGGGAGTCTGCTTAACCCAATATGACCAGTGTCGTCTGCTTTATTGGGAGAAATTAAGAACGGACATTGATTCAGCGCTGCTTGTTGAGGGTAGAATCCCAGAACTAGCAGAGTAAAGCGAGTCACGATGGCCGAGGGAAAATATTTGACCTTGGTTCTCGTAACACTAGTTATTTGTGCCCCCCATGGTTTTCAGTGTGGAGCCTTAGGTACTACTGCTACATATGGTTCCTAGAGTCACCACTGGTTGCATACCATAGTCTGATGTACTCTAGAAACTAAGAATGGAACTATTAAGAATATAAAATACACAATGTATAAAAGAACAGTATGTTAGACCAAAAAAAATAATTACTCCTTACTAGGTGTGTACATGGCTGAAAAATTTGTTTTGTTTCGATTCGTTTAGTTTTAAAATGATTTTGTTTTCGGAATTTCGTTTCTCAGTTTGAAACAAATTTTGATTCGTATTTCGTTTCCGATTGATTCGAATTTCATATTGATTCGAAATTACATTTCGATTCAAATTTTATATATCAATTCAAATTACACTAAATACAACCCCAATTAATCAAATTTTGCTGTTAATAGACAATCTAGGGTGAAATATTAAGCTGTGTCACAAATTTAGTATTTGAGTCAAATTAAACAGTGAAACAAAATTAATTTGTTTCATAAAGTCGTTTTCTGACTATTACTTGTATTGTAAGTTAAGATCAATTTGATAGTTGATATCAGTTCGATAGTTGATATCAATTCGAATTTCGGATCACTAAATAAAACCGTTAAAAGACAAGCTAAGGTTAAATATTAAGCTGTCTCACAGATTTAGTATGTGAGTCGATTTAACAGGGACAGGTGCTTGTGAAACACTGAAACAAAATTAATTTGTTTCATAAAGTTGTTTGCTGACTGTAGTACTTGTATTGTGTGTATTTTTAATTTAAGATCAATTCGATAGTTGATATATCAATTCGATATCGATTTGATAATTAATATCGATTCGAATTCCGGAACACAATTTTTTTTAAATAAAATGTTTCTTTTATTTTGATGAAACAGTGTATAACGAATTAAATTCGTTATATACCGTTTCGTTTCAAATTCGGATCATATCGATTCTTTATTTCGGAAGAACTTCCGAAATATGAATTAATGAATTTCGTTCCGAACTCCGAATTTTACCGAAACAAATGCACACCTCTACTCCTTACTAAATGTTTGGCCTTACAATGTTTCAGCACTCCTAGAAGTCATTATTTCTCATGATCTGTATTACCTAATGTACAAATATGATTCACAAAAATGTTATTGAATATTTAACCACACTGGATGGTTTGGAAAATATAGAGGGCAGAGTGACCCTAAAGCCTTATGGGAAAAAAAAGAGGATCCAATTCCAGTGGGATCGCTTTAAATTATGAATGAGAAGGTTATGACTAAAATCATCAAAGAATATAAAGATAGATTCAAAACGTACCTGCTATCCTGCAGTGAAGAGTAGAGTGTAATTTGTTACCTCCTCTCATAGGGAAGGACAAATGGTTCTCAAGTGTCCTTTCACTGTGAAGCACTATCCTATCAGATACAGGACAATATTTTTCAGGTTCCTATGCTACAATAGGTATAATAGCACTATATCATTTTGTTGCAAGTCGTATAAATGTAACACTCACAATGCTTTAATCTTGTTGTCCATATGAACTCTGGAGTACATGGCAATTGTGATATTGGCACTTACTGTAGCTAATGCTAACTAAGTATGAAGAGCTACTTGTCACGATTCCTGGATCCCACCCCACAGTCCTTAAAGCTCAACACTCCACAGAGCCAAAAACTACCAACAGGGTAGCCGTAAAGGAATCCCTAACTGTCTGGTCCTTAAAAATTGGCCAGGTATATGTATACTAGCTAGACAGAAAGAGTTAATCAAACACAATGTCGTAATACAAAACCAGGTCAGCAACACGGGGTAGTCAGACGAGCCAGAATCAGGAATACAGAGTATAGAATAGTCAAATGGAATAGCCGGGTCGATATCAGTGCAGAAGCGTAGTACAAGGAAATCGTCTAGGGCAACGGAAGGCAGAATAGTCAGAAAACAAGCAGAGGTCAATAACAGGTTAAATTACGAGAGAATTCAGGTACAAGGAGCTCAGGTATGGATAACCACGATCTGGCACTGCTTAGAAGGAACTGTTGGTTTTTAAAAGACCTTCACCAGACCGCGCCCCTCTCTCAAGCCGCACCTCATGCAGCCACCTCCCTGCCTGTTTCAGTTTAAACCGGGCGTTGGTGAGCGAGCAGCATCAGACATGCTGCCGTCAAGCACACCGGAAAGGCTGGAAGCCCCCAACGTTACACTACTATTCACAGGTTACCACTCAACTAGGAATACGACCCATTCTACTATAGTATTTTACATGAATAATGTCTTCATTTGCATTTTTTACTTGAAAATCCTTGTTTTTTAACTTTCTAAAACATTCATAAAAACAACTACAATAATCTGGTAAGCATGAATGTTTAACTTTCTTTATAGACATTATAGTTCATATTTTAATTGTATTTCTTCTGTTTTGTGGATTTGGTTCCATGATTTTTATACTGGATTCTGCTAAATAAATTTGAACAAACTAAAGCACAATTATCAATGAAATAACCCAAATTTCAATATTGTCTGTCATATCCAAATTGTTGACATTTAAAGTATCAACACTGAAGAGGTTTAATCTGTAAAATGTGTTTAATTAGAATATCATAAGAACTAATGAGAGTAATATAACTGTAATATATCTTGGTTTCACAAACACAGTTTAATTATATGAATTATGTGAAAGCAAGGCTAACATAAACTATGACTATAACAAAAGGCAATCATGTTTTCCCTTCTGAGTTAAAATAAAAAACACTTTTGGGGAAGCACTCTAACGTAGGGCATCAAGTAAATGAATGCTGTCATTAGAACAAATGTCAAACTCATTAGAGCAGCTGTTTCAGCTGAACATCACTACAAATTAAAATGCAGAAGAAACATAAAATCTATGATTGATTTGAGGGGTTATTTAATAAGCCCCGAACTTTCCACCATATTACACCATACAGTGATTTTCACTGTATGGTGCAATTTCGTGGCAGTTTGTCTTTTCACTAAACTGTGAATTCACGAAATACTGGCGAATTGACAGCAAAATACGGTGCAGATTGCAGCAGATCAGCAAACTTTGGCGATCTTCGGCAGCAGCGAAATTGTCCCATAGAGAAGTAATGGTTAATCTATTCACAGAACACTGAACTGCACCGAAGTGTTGGTGAAATGCTATGATTTTTGGTGATTCGGTTCGACGGGTTTAAACAGTCAAATCCCAAAGGATTCAATGTATAAAAATATTATCATTTTTTTATTTTTTGGAACATCTTTTTGTATTTTTTAGGCAAAATTTTTAATTCTCTTTTTTTTTTTTAGAAAATATTTTTTCTGTAACAGACCTTGTTATTTAGACAAGTTTTAATGCGTTTTTATTAGTTTATACACCTATTGGGAGAATAGAAAAGTACCTTTTTTTTAAATATATATTTCTACAGTTCGGTGGCGTTCCACACAATTCAGGGACCCTGTGAAGAACAGTGACTTCACCACAGGGTCAGTGAAATGGAATCGTCGAAGCGTACCAATTGCGCGAGCGAGAAAGCCACGAAATTTCACTGAAATTTGGGTGCATTCTGAATAACCCATTTAGGACTCTATTACATTCAGCACGCAAAAACGCACACGCAGCGCTATTTTTTTTGCACGCAGCGTTAAACGTTAACGCGCATAAATTAACGCTGGTATTAAAATCCTCGCGAATTTTTTCAGCCGTCAAAAAATAACGCGCGGAAAAAAGACGCGCAAAACGCACACAAACTAACAATGCGCGCAGAAATCGGTGGGCGGACTGTTTTTTCACGTGAATCAGCCAATCTGAATTAAGAACCACAATTGTCTCCCGTTCAGTTTTTGCGCCTGTCAAATCAATCTGAATATATATGCTGCAGCAATAATAAAAACACGCACAACTTCTCCATTTTATTGTTTGGGTATGCATAGAATGTGTAACTATACTTTGCTGTATTTTTTTTTCGGGCTGGTGTATTTGGTTTCAGCCAGGACTTCAGATTTGCAGTTACCACCAGCTTTTTAAAGATGTTAAAATTATGTGCGCAAACGTTGCCCGTTACAATTTGTGCATAGATTGTAACACCATCCATGTACCAGCGCACAAACACATTTGCGCTCACAATGTTAAGTATAGGACGCACAAAGTACTTTACGCTTGCAAAGGGTTCGCGCAGGTTCACCAGCGGTAGACGTTAGCACGCATTTTTTGCACGGACATTGTAACAGTACCGGCTGGGTGGAGCAGAGGTAACATCAGTGCTCTGCGTGCAGAGAGCCTGTGGAGGCATGGGTTTGATCCCAGCAAGAGCACCTCTCCAGTAAGTGTTCTTGGGCAAGACACTGAACGGTACATACTCGCCACCCAGGACATACTTGAAAACGAGAGAAATCTCAATGTATCCTTCCTGGTAAAATCTAGGGATGTGCGTTTCGGGTTTCGGAATTTTGGAATTTTCACGAAATTTCCCGATTCGTGTCTTCAGATTCGGCCGAATTTCCGAATCGGGCGGACCCGAAAACCGATAGATCCGAAAAGTTTTCCGAGCCGAAACTAAAAAATTTCGGATTTTTCGAATGGACTTGGAATGTGTCAAATCGAAATTTATTTTTGCTCTATTCATGATTTCGGTTCCATTCGTGATTTCGGTTCCATTTCGGTAATTCTGGAAATCGTATATTTAACTGTTATCGGTTATATCGCTGATTCTGTAAATTTTGTTTTTGTAAATGCGTATCACTTGTTTCTTGTGGCATTCGGGTCAGTTTAGCGTTTTTTAAATCGGTTTGTTCATTTTTTTTGTTCCTTGGCTTTCATACCATTTTAATATGATTAAATAAAGTTGTGAAATATATATTCAATTATTCATAAGAAAAAAAGGATCTTTATTTAATAAAAAAAAACACGATAGAATCGCCAGAATTATCGTAGACACTTTGAAACGAGGAGAACAGACGTTCCGAAAAAACGAAAATTTCCGAAATTTCCGAAAAGTCGATACAAAAAACGAGCAAAGTGACACAAAAATACGAAAAATGGTCGATATTCCGAAAAAAAATATACACGAAAAACGAGCCGAACCTAACCGAATCGAAACAGAAATCGGTCAAAACGAGCCGATCGAAAAGTTTAAACATCCGAACAAATCGAACCGAATCGAACCGAAAAAAAAATCGGTGCACAAGCCTAGTAGAATAATTTCTCAAAAAAAAAAATACGACGTTCTAGAAAAACCCTTCGCGTTAATGCGTTTTTGCGCACACATTAACGTTTGAGCGAAGAGTGTAATAGTGCCCTTAGTGTTCCATTTTTAATGAGTTTCATTCTTAACCCCTTCACTATCAATATCAAGATATCTTGGGCTTCCAAGGCACCATCTGATGCCCCGATATCGAGATATCTCGGTATGCTGATCTGCAGCCCAAAAGCAAATGAAATTAACTTGCTGCTAACGGATTTCTTTAGCTTTTAGTCTAGGGTCAGACGAGCGCAGTATTAACGTGCATTTAGCCGCACTTAATCACGGCCGTGCTAGCAGCAAATGACGTCCAATGCCGGGCAGCATACAAAGAACGGCTGCACGAAAGTGTGGCCGGGCAACGCAAGTGGCAAACGAACCCTTTTTATTCGAGAACGTCAAGCTGCTAGTACTGACGTACAGAGTGCGCTGCGTCCGCTAGCGGCATGTGTGCGTGATTAGGAGATGTCAGACGCTGCTAATGTCCGTCCAACATAACGTCCAGACGCAAAAAGTGTTTTATTGATGATCCGTACAAAATCACAGACGTGAAAAAATACGTCCATTCCTTCAAACGCACTTTTTCAAAGACAATGCGAAAAGTGCGTTTGTCTGACCCTAGCCTTAGGCTGCAGGTGGTACACCCAAAGTTTTAGCCCTGTGGGCATAATGCCCAAAGAGTTAAAACTGTACAGTCAGCTGCTCAAAGCTCTGAAATATCGGGCTTTCAGTAGCCAATGCAGGAGAAATAGAAGAAATAGATCTGCTGTTAAAACCTCTAACTCAATTTGGCAGTAGATGGTGCCATCTACTGGCCAAAAAATAGGATATTTACAGTAAGACATACAATAGGTATAAACTCAAATATTTCTTATATAATTAAATAAAAATTATTTTACAAAAAAAACACTGGTTTCTGACCACGTTTTTTTTGGTTAATCACTTGGTAGTGAAGGGGTTAAAATAATTTATTAAACCATGTCCTTTTACATAACGTTAGGTTTAGAAATATAATATTTATTTACAGTTTTTAAAGAAATATTAAAACAAATGTAAAACTTGTACACTGTTCACCTACAACCTTAAAATCACCTGCGTGATATCATGTAGCTCCCCTCGCTCTGCCAAAACAGCTCTGATGCATTGGCATGGTCTCCACAAGACTTCTGAGAGTGTCTTGTGGTATCTGGCACTAAGACATTTGCATGTGGTCCTTTAGGTCCTGCACGTTTTGAGGTAGGCTGGGCCTCCGTGGACCAGATTTCTTGTTTCATCATATCCCACAGATGCTCGATCAGATTGAGACCTGGTGAATTTGTAGGCCAAAGGAACATTTAAAACCTTTGTCATGATCCTCGAAATGTTTGTCTAACTATGCTGCTGAAAGAGGCCACTGCCATAAGGGAACACCTTTTCCATGAAAGTGTATGTAGTCTGCAACAATCCCTAGTTAGGGGGTCAGTGTCAGATGTGTTTTGAC
Source organism: Leptobrachium leishanense (assembly GCA_009667805.1). Taxonomy (NCBI): domain Eukaryota; kingdom Metazoa; phylum Chordata; class Amphibia; order Anura; family Megophryidae; genus Leptobrachium; species Leptobrachium leishanense. The sequence goes on from CM019066.1 coordinate 212,811,092, forward strand.
ACCTTTCAATAACGGCCAGCATTAATGTTTACTGGAATTTGATCTACAGTAGTTCTTCTTTATGATCAGACTAAATGGAGTAGCCTTCGGCCCCCACATACATCACATGACCCTGACGCCGGTTCACCAGTTGTGCTTACTTGCACAACCTTTGGTAGGTACTAAGCACTGCATACCAGGAACACCCAATAAGACTTGCCAATTTGGAGATGCTCTATCCCAGTCACTTAGCCATCACTATTTGGCCCTAATCAAAGTTACTCAAATCTTTCTGCTTGCCCATTTTTTGTGCTTCTAACACATGATATTCAAGAACTGACTGTTCACTTGCTCCCAAATATTGACAGATGCCATTTTCACCAATATAACCCGTCACCTGTTAGTGATTTTAATATTGTGACTGATCAGCATATATTGCACTACAAAACCAATTAAATGATCCATGCCCTGTCATACCTCCTAGAATTCTCAATACTTAATGAAATGGTTGTCGAAACAAATATTGAGGACAAATAGATCATGTATACACACAAAACGTTCAATTACACACAAACGTGTTTATCAAATTGAAACATTTAATTATCACACAAAGGCTGGGGTCAGACGAGCGCAGTTATTACGTCCGTGGTGCCGCACATTTGTATGTCCGTGGCAGCATAACATTCTGACCAATGGAGCCCCAAACACGCAAGTGCGGACGCATGACGGACATGGCAAACGGACGAAGGTTAGGCAAGAACGTAATACTGCTAGAACGGATGTGCGGAGTGCGCCACGTCTTCAACGTCCGTGGCGCTTTGTGTGTGAGTGATGGAACGTAGTCAGACGGACTGCATTTATACGTCCAGCATTTTTGACGGACAAAATGTTTTTTCATTTCCCATCTGTTTCAGTCAAAAATAACGTCAGTCATAAAAACGGACTGTGTGGCCACTACCTTGCTGTCAGTCAGAAAGTATGTCCGTACTGCATAGATGCACAGTCCGTACAAAATGCGCTCGTCTGACCCTAGCCTAAAATGGACCATTCCGGCAAATTGCACCATTTATCTGGTTTCCTTATTTTGCATGACAAATAATATCTTCATACAGAGAAGAATCACAGAGAAGGCGCTCTCCTGTTACATGAAGATGATGCAGGAGGGGATCAATTACCTAATCAAGGCAGTTCAGTTGAGATCCCACTCTAATTAATGGAATTGATTGAGCTGGATTGCTCACCTATACACTGAACTTAGAACCCTGTTTGGAGTGTGATCTAGTAAATGTAACATGCTTGGTTTCATAGTGATAAACAATCAATCATGTCACTGCCAATTTCATTCCAAATGTTATGCTAGCAATGGCTTAAAAATATGATCATACTGCAACAGTTTTAATGGCTGCATGCATAGTACCTGATGTGGAGAAGTTCATTCCTAAAGAACCAGGAAGCCACTGTACCCAGCAGCACTTTTTTAAAGATCCTGAAGGAGCAGCTTTATCCCTAAGCAATCACGGGACTTACTCTGTATTCTGCTCTTTCTCTGGATTGTTGCAATGTTTGTTATAATGCATGTTGGGGCTGCACTATGTATTTTTTTACAGTATTACAGGATGACAGGTAAGAGATCTCAGAGAATTTCATTACTACCTAGAGAACACTAAGGACCCTATTACATAGTTAATTTTAACATTAGTGCAGCTGTGTGAACCTTAACGTTAGCTTAGGTGGCCCTAGCGCGGGTCGATCATATTACATTCCGAACGCTATCAGGTTAAAAAACCCGTTAGCGATTTGGAGCTTCCGCTTCTCATAGTGAGCTTACTGTACTTTGCACTGAGGGCCAGGCCGTCCATGGAGCGCTGTGGAGCACCCGCTCCAGGCGGCCCTTTGTCTGGAGAAGCATTTTGCTGCCCTGTCAAAGGCCGCGGCACTCTGGACCTCTACGAGGCTTGGCCCCCCGCCGCTGCCATCCCCCTGCTGCTCCCCCCCCCCGTCGCCACCACCACCGGTGACAGCATTGTTGGATTGAGAGGGTGAGAGGCTACGCAAAACCTGCGACCGGCGCACTTCTGGTGGGCGTGTACGACATCACCGGAAGTGCGCCGGTCAGCACGTTTTCAGCGGTCCCCTCGTGCCTGAATGCAGGCGCCTGCTTTTCAAATATGCCACCGACCGACCCTCTGGCATCCTCCAAGCGGGCCTTGCAGCTCGGGGGCCGACGACCTGTGGATGCTGGACATTGCATCCTTCGGAAAGAGGGTGCTGTGTGTGCCACTTTGTGTGTGGGTGCCGTGTACCCCCTGCCTGTCCCCCTTGTCTGCCTGTCCTGTCCCCCCTTGTCTGCCTGTCTTGTCTTCCCCCTTGTCTGCCTGTCCTGTCTCTCCCCCCTTGTCTGCCTGTTCTGCCTCCCCCTTGTCTGCCTGTCCTGTCTCCCCCTTGTCTGCCTGTCCTGCCTCCCCCTTGTCTGCTTGTCCTGCCTCCCCCTTGTCTGCCTGTCCTGTCTCCCCCTTGTCTGCCTGTTCTGCCTCCCCCTTGTCTACCTGTCCTGTCTCCCCCTTGTCTGCCTGTCCTGCCTCCCCCTTGTCTGCCTGTCCTGTCTTCCCCTCTTGTCTGCCTGTCCTGTCTTCCCCCCTTGTCTGCCTGCCCTGTCTTCCCCTCTTGTCTGCGTGTCCTGTCTTCCCCCTTGTCTGCCTGCCCTGTCTCCCCCTTTCTGCCTGTCCTGTCTTCCCCTCTTGTCTGCCTGTCCTGTCTCTCCCCCTTGTCTGCTTGTCCTGCCTCCCCCTTGTCTGCCTGCCCTGTCTCCCCCTTTCTGCCTGTCCTGTCTCCCCCTTTCTGCCTGTCCTGTCTTCCCCTCTTGTCTGCCTGTCCTGTCTTCCCCCCTTGTCTGCCTGTCCTGTCCCCCCTTGTCTGCCTGTCCTGTTTTCTCCCCTTGTCTGTCTGTCCTGTCCCTCCCCCTTATCTGCTTGTCCTGTCTTCCCCCCTTGTCTGCCTGTTCTGCCTCCCCTTGTCTGCCTGTCCTGTCTCTCCCCCTTGTCTGCCTGTCCTGTCTCTCCCCCTTGTCTGCCTGTTCTGTCTTCCCCCTTGTCTGCCTGTCCTGTCTCTCCCCCTTGTCTGTCTGTCCTGTCTCTCCCCCCTTGTCTGCCTCTCCTGTCTTCCCCCTTGTCTGCCTGTTCTGCCTCCCCCTTGTCTGCCTGTCCTGTCTCTCCCCCTTGTCTGCCTGTCCTGTCTCTCCCCCTTGTCTGTCTGTCCTGTCTCTCCCCCTTGTCTGCCTGCCTGTCTTCCCCCCTTGTCTGCCTGTTCTGTCTTCCCCCCTTGTATGCCTGTCCTGTCGCCCTGCCTGTCCTTTCTCCCTGTCTGTTGCCCTGCCTGTCCTTTCTCTGTGTCTGTCACCCTGCCTGTCCTTTCTCCCTGTAAAATGGAAATTTTGCATATTATTTTGGTATTGCAAAATTGCAGGATTACAAAGTCCTACGTCCTGCTGCAGTTAACTCAAAAGTTAGCACCAGCTCCTAGCTGAAGTTAGCTGATTCCGCTTCTGCACCAGCTAAAAAACCCCATCAAAAATCACATACTCACCTCTCACACCCCAGCGAGAAAGGTGACTCTATCTGCTTCTTCTTGTCGACAGGAAGAGATCCTGCAGGTCATGAGACCGGCAGTAGAAGCCTTAATGGAGTCCTATGGACTCCATGGAGGGAAAGGTTGTGGCAGCGCTTAGCGCTGCCTCGAGCATCCCGAGGCTTAGCGCCACATTATGGGGCAGGCTGCTGGTTTAGCGTCTGCCCTGTAATATCACGTTAAAATGGGGACATTAAGGAGAAACCTGCAGGCGCAGGTCTTCCTTCTTAGGGTCCCCTTTTTAGCGTGATGATTGTAATAGGGCCCTAATTGTGTAATAATCCCTTCACTACCAAGCTATGGTTGGAACAAAAACTATAACAATCATTTGAAACATGGGATGCGTAGTTAATATAGGGTAAAATGGAAATTTTGCTTATTATTTTGGTATTGTAAAATAGTTAACATTTTAAAATTAGTAATTATTTTTTATGCATTTATTTGTTTTCCTTGGTTCCCCTTATTATGTACAATTTCAAACAGGGTCTGCATTATTAGACTACAGGCAGTGATCCTCTGATTAAGATTAGTGATGTCCCGTACCTTTGTCCGATACACAATATCTGTAACATAACCCCACAGAAAGAAGTCGAGGGGAGTGATACACTATATTGTCAAAAGTATTCGCTCACCTGCCTTAACTCGCATATGGATGGGTGAGCGAATACTTTTGGCAATATAGTGTATCTGGTGAACGAGGTGGCCAGAGAATTGAGCCACCCCTTCCAATCCACCGGTCTGGAAATGTTTCATTTAGGAACCCACGAACATGCAGTCCCCAATGTGGTGGTGCACCATCTTGCTGGAAAATGATGGTTGGTTGAAGGTCATGTAGTTGTGGTGCCACGTATTCAGTCAAAAGGTCAAGGTAAACATTTTCAGTAAATGATATCTCATGGAAGAAAACCAACTTCTTTCTATGGGGTTATGTTAAAGATATTGTGTATCGAACAAAGGTACAGGACATCACTAATCTAAAGCAGAGGATCACTGATGCCATTGCCACCATTGATGAGGGTATGCTACAGGGAACATGGCAAGAAATTAAGTATCATCTTGATATTCTTGGTGCAACTAATGGTGCCCATATATATTATATTAAATTAAGCAAAAAAACTTAATTATGTACGCTTCATTTTGTAATAATTTTCACTTATCTGTCTTTTCATTTGCCTTTGAAATACATTTTTGAAATTGTAAAGAGACTTTACGGACACCCTGTATATTTGCACTAAATTTGGAATGCAAATCTTTAGGATTATCTCAGTACAAATTTGATTGTACGCGTGTTACTTTGCTTTATTTCACTTGTATTGTATATGTATATTAGTAACACGGTTCCTTAAATTTGCTTGGGAAATGAATTAATGCCTAACACTAGCCAGTAATACTTTCCAATTTTTAAGATTTCATTCATGAAACTATGAAATAAACTTGACAAAGAAAAGCAAATACCCCATTACACATGACTCGTTTACCAAGCGTGTGTAACTGCACAATAACTGTATTCACTACAAATTGACTTGACTGTCAAACTTCTTTTGCATTTGAAATTCTAATAGGTTTACATTTGAGTTCATGCTATAGAGAAAGTTAAGCTTTTTACCTCTTTTTTTCCCCTTCTTTTCAACTTTAAATGTCTGTCATGTGGTCTTTTTTATTATTGAAAGTTTTATAATGCATTAGAGAGTAACTGATTCTCTGCATGTTAACATAATCCATTAAAGGTCATCATCAAACCATTGTGAGCTGTTGAGATAAGACTCTAAGCATAGGCAGAATTCCTTTTACGTTTGAATAGATTCCCTTTGAAGAATATATTCTTCAATATACTTGAGGATTGCTTTCCAGAGCTTGCTCTTTAATTTATTATTACTGTTTTGAACAACACAAAGAACAAATTGACTTGCAATTACTTTCCAAAACATTTGAAAGTAAATATTATATAAACGTTGATTGCCTTAAGTGTGTGTGTTGTGGCAGATGTTGAACTCTAGTATTAAAAATATAATGATTTATTGGAGCCATTATTTTAAATATTTGTATTATATTATTAAACATATTATTGCTGAATGCTAGATCTACAAAAAAAATACATTATTGTTAGCAAATGTCACAAATGTGATTAGAATACTGTTATTGTCATGCTTCCATCCCTGGTGCCCGCTGGAGAGCCAGGAGAGCCACTGATAAAACTATGTTCGGGACCAGGTTTTGCCTCAGCCTTGTGCTCCTAAAGAATCCGACCTGAATTTCTGATGACTCCAAGGTCCCTCAGGCGAACCCCATTCCACCTGATGAGGCCTTTTAGAAAATGAAGCAACGCCTCTAGCGCAGGGCTTATACATTGAAGACTGTGTCTAACCTTTCTGCCAGCTACCAGTGTTCTGTGATCTTGCCTTGCCTTAATGCCCACCGTTATCCTGCCCTGCTACCCACCTGTGCCTCCAAGTGTTCCTGTCCTGTGTTCCTGGTTTGTCCTTTTGGATTTCCTGTGCCACAACCTATTGCCACGGATTAAAGACTGTGCTCTCTGCCAGCTGCCTGCCACAAGCTCTTGCCATGGTTAATGGCTATGCTCTCTGCCAGCCACATGCCACAGAATAGACCACTTTCTCTGCCAGCCAGCTGCCACATCCCTTACTTTGAAGACCTGTGCTGTTACAGCCCCCTTTCTTGTCTTTGCCCATCTGTCATGCACAGGCATTGTCACGTTTCCACATCCAGCCAGGCCCCCTGGTGGTGAGAGCTATCCTTGTCAGCCCTTGTGGGTTTCGGGGATAATCTGTTCAAGCTCTCCACCCCTGGAGTCTCTGTGACTAATCAGACCTGTGGTCACATGACCTGCACTGCCCTATATATATGGCCAGCAGTGCATTAGATCTTTGGCCCAGTATAGGTCTTCCTTTCTGTGTGTCTGTATCTAAGTTTTAGTTCTGTTATTCTGTGTATGACTTCTGGCGTATCTCTTGACTATTTGCTTGTCTGCGCCCTGTATGCTGGATATCCTGTTGCTGACCTGGTCTGACTGAGAACCACTCCTGTGTATGGCTTTGGATTGTATGACAACTCTTCTGACTCCTATTCCTGGTTTTGGCTGACAATCCTCCCTTGTGTCTAGACCTGGCTATTCCCTGACAATTCTTGTATGTTCTTGTTTATGTTCTGTATGCAGTGGCGTAGCGTGGGGGGCTGGGGGGCCGTGGCCCTGGGCGCAGTTTTGTTAGGGGCGCATTTGCGCCCCTAAAACTGGCCCGGGGGTTGAGGGGACGCAGATGCCGGGCAGCGCGGGAGCGCCTGCCCGGTCTTTAACAGTCCGTCCTGTTAGGTGATGCGGCTGCGCGGCGTGCGCAGCCGGTCACGTGGTCCGGCTAATCAGGTGGTACGGAGTCTCTGTACCACCTGATTGGCCGGACCACGTGACCGGCTGCGCGGCATCACCTAACAGGACGGACTGTTAAAGACCGGGCAGGCGCTCCCGCGCTGCCCGGCATCTGGGTCCTGGTCCCTCAACCCCCGCCGGAGCTGGGGCCTGGGGCAATATCCAGGTAAGGGCTGGGGGCAAATCCATGAGCTGGGGGCAAATCCATGAGATGGGGGCAAATCCATGAGTGAGCTGGGGGCAAATCTATGAGCTGGGGCAAATCCATGAGCTGGGGCAAATCCATGAGCTGGGGGCAAATCCATGTGAGAGCTGGGGCAAATCCATGAGCTGGGGCAAATCCATGAGATGGGGGCAAATCCATGTGAGAGCTGGGGCAAATCCATGAGCTGGGGCAAATCCATGAGATGGGGGCAAATCCATGTGAGAGCTGGGGCAAATCCATGAGCTGGGGCAAATCCATGAGCTGGGGCAAATCCATGAGATGGGGGCAAATCCATGAGTGAGCTGGGGGCAAATCCATGAGCTGGGGGCAAATCTATGAGCTGGGGCAAATCCATGAGCTGGGGGCAAATCTATGAGCTGGGGCAAATCCATGAGCTGGGGCAAATCCATGAGCTGGGGCAAATCCATGAGATGGGGGCAAATCCATGAGCTGGGGCAAATCATGAGCTGGGCAAATCCATGAGCTGGGCAAATCCATGAGCTGGGGCAAATCCATGAACTGGGGCAAATCCATGAGATGGGGGCAAATCCATGTGAGAGCTGGGGCAAATCCATGAGCTGGGGCAAATCCATGAGCTGGGGCAAATCCATGAGATGGGGGCAAATCCATGTGAGAGCTGGGGCAAATCCATGAGCTGGGGCAAATCCATGAGCTGGGGCAAATCCATGAGCTGGGGCAAATCCATGAGATGGGGGCAAATCCATGTGAGAGCTGGGGCAAATCCATGAGTGAGCTGGGGCAATCCATGAGCTTGGGGCAAATCCATGAGCTGGGGGGCAAATCCATGAGTGAGCTGGGGGGCAAATCCATGAGCTTGGGGCAAATCCATGAGATGGGGCAAATCCATGAGTGAGCTGGGGGCAAATCCATGAGATGGGGCAAATCCATGAGTGAGCTGGGGGGCAAATCCATGTGAGAGCTGAGGCAAATCCATGTGAGAGCTGAGGCAAATCTATGAGCTGGGGGCAAATCCCCGTGAGCTGGGGCAAATCCATGAGTGAGCTGGGGGGCAAATCCATGAGCTTGGGGCAAATCCATGAGCTAGGGGCAATCCATGAGCTGGGGGGCAAATCCATGAGCTGGGGCAAATCCATGAGCTGGGGGCAAATCCATGTGAGAGCTGGGGCAAATCCATGAGCTGGGGGCAAATCCATGTGTGAGCTGGGGGCAAATCCATGTGTGAGCTGGGGGCAAATCCATGTGTGAGCTGGGGCAATATCGATAACGTCCACAGGTTGGGGGGGGGCGCACAATTCTTTGCTGGCCCCGGGCGCTGACAACCCACGCTACGCCACTGTCTGTATGTCTTGTATTCTGGTCTTTATGTATTGTTGCCCAGCAGCATATTGTAGTATATTAGATGCCAGCCTATGGACCTCTTCCTAGTTCAGAGTTCTGTGTTGCTGCTAGGCATATTGGTTGTTGTTGTGGTGTTTATTCCCCACCCTGTAATCTGTATAGTTAGAAGGCTGCTCAAAGACCTTGCCTCCTCTTGTGTCTGTATCCTGTCCTGTCATCTCTGGTTCTGTTCCTGTATACTGTGTGCTGGGTTCTGCATCACTCAGCAAAGCACATACCTTCCTAAAGGGCTTAATAATGTACCGGCTGGGTGGAGTAGAGGTAACATCACTGCTCTGCGTCTGATCAGTGTTGAAATGAAATTTGGTCTGTGTGTTTCTGTGTGAAAAGGAAATTAGTTCAGGTAAGTGTCTAGGTGTCGATCCCAGCAAGAGCACCTCTCCAGTAAGTGTCCTTGGGCAAGACACCTAACGGTACATACTCGCCACCCAGGACATACTTGAAAATGAGAGAAATCTCAATGTATCCTTCCTGGTAAAATCCTTTCTCAAAAAAAATTAAAAATAACACTCTGTATAAAGGGCTCTCCTTGGCATCTGCTTGGGGCACTCGTGACAGGCATGGTTTTTGCACTGTGCCAGATTTTTAATGCAGAGTTCGAGGCGTTTTTTTTCCTGTCATCTTTCCAAAGGAAAAAAGTTTGTGTGTAACATACCCTTACTCTTACAGCTACACAGCTATCTGCACAAAGTCTGATCTGAAAAAGACACAATGGGATGATGTATAGATCATAAAAAGTATATTACAAGAAACATATAAGAGAATATAAAAGATATCTCATTACAAAATATCCTATAAAAAAAGACACAAGATCTGCCTCTTTGTTGAGATCATGCGGAGTGAGAGTGTTTAAATGGTATATCCAGTATAATTCTCTCTGCTTGAGTAATTTCTCTCTATCTCCGCCTCCTTTTGACTTTGGTACTTCATCAATCACCTGAAGATGCAATTGGGAGATATCATTCATGTCCACTCTCTATAAAATAATATGGGACTGGGAGTTCCATTTTTTTAGTTCTAATGTCTGATTTATGTTTGATGAACCAATTCTTGACTTTTTGTGTGGTTTCTCCAATGTAAATTAATCCAAATGGGCATTTCAACAAGTATACCACATATGTGGAATTACAGGTGAAATACCTTTTAATTTTATATTTATATCCTGAATGGGGGTGTGTAAATGAATCGCCGCCAAAAAAACGCGTTGCAACATGAGCAATTCAAACACGGAAATGTACCACTCTTCGGTCTCCCAAAGAATTGTCTCCCACCTGGATCGTGTTTGAATTCTGCCCTCACCAATGTCTCCCTCAGTGACCTCCCTCTTTTATATGACATGAGTGGAGTTGTTTGAAATTCTGGTACATTTGGGTATGTATCTCTTAAGATATACCAGTATTTAGATAGAATTTTCTTTACTTGATTAGTATGAGTGCCATACTTAGACACAAAAGCAATTCTTCCGTGGCTCTGATTCTGACGAGCACGAGGCATAATCTGTTGTTGATTATTGAGACCAGAATTGGCTAGGATTAATTTATTGGGGTACCCTCTGGTCCTAAATCTCCCAATCATTTCATCTAGTCTTTTATCCCTATTTTCAGGTAGACTCACCACTCTATTGACTCGCATGAGTTGGCTAAGGGGGAGTGAGTCTAACAATGTAGTGGGGTATGCACTGTCATTTCTCAGCAAGGAATTTTTGTCTGTTGGTTTACGAAAGAGATCCGTCATCAAATTCCCATTCCTTTTGACAACCAAAGTGTCCAAGAAACTAATTTGTGTGGTGCTAAATGACATTGTAAATTTGATAGATACTGACCCAGCATTCATGCAGGGACTTCATGCAGGGAATTCATGCAGGGAATTCATGCAGGGACTCCTCGGGGCCGTCCTACAAAAAACAATATCGTCTATGTAATGATACCAATGGTGGATATATCGTTTAAAAAGATCACACTCGTATACAATATTTTTCTCAAATTCTGACATGTAAATGTTTGCATACGTTGGCGCTACATCAGTACCCATGGAAGTCCCACGGATCTGTGCATAGTACACCTATTTCCCAACACCAATTGTAGTAGATCAAGTAGGAATTGTAATTGGTCATCGCGGTAACCCAGTATTTCCAATGCATTTTTCATTGCATTAATACCCTCTCTGTTCTTGATAGACGTGTATAGACTATTAAAAATGCATTGGTAACTGGGTTATCGCGATGACCAATTACAATCTTCAAGGGTGGACCTTGAAAATGAAAGTGTGATAAGAATGATTTAAAAATGAGAGCACAAAAGTCACTATACTATATTCTACTATATTCTGAAGAATACTTTTATTTCTTTATTATTCTCACTTGCATTACATTGAATGCATGCACACAGAAATGAAAATCACATTGATAGTATTTCAGCTAAAGGTATTCTCTCTTGGTTCACCCTAAGACACACCCTAAACTTACTTTCTCTGATTCAGTTGCCTGCAACTGTCCATCAGTTTGCTACGAGGCAAGAAAGGGAGGCGAGTACGATTTAACAATATGCTTCATTTACTGAGAGCATATACATATATATTAATCCATAATTTACACAGATGATATAAACTTCCAAAATCATTTTCTGCATACAAGTTCCAGAGATCCTGGATAGGTAAGTATCGGAGGAATATTGATTTTAAATGATCAGTTATTTTCAGCAACTTTACATTACTTGTAAATTGATCTGCAGAGTAACAATAACTCACTCAGGGTTGTGATTGAATTGCTAGTATTTAAATTAATAAGACCAGACGATACTGCAGCTCGTCTTGTCATATATTTGATTTCTCTATTAATAATTGAATTAATTTCCATATTACAGCTCAATTCATCTGCGTTTATTAATTGCAAGAATAATATGCTATGCTGTATAAATTCATAGTTCTATCTAAGAATAAATGCTCGAGGTTGATTTTTGTGATAAAGCAGGAATTCCTTGCAGATAGATATCTGTGTATAACTCTTGACATTTGATTCTATCAGGGTTATTCAGAGAGCATGAAAAGCAGGAGAATGACTGGAGAATAACTGGAGAATGAAAAATTCTAGGTCAAAATAGCCGATTTGGAAAGTGAGATGAAAGGGAGAATTTTTCTGGTTTGGCTATTTTGACCTAGAATTTTTCATTCTCCAGTCATTCTCCTGCTTTTCACGCTCTCTGAATAACCCTGTATGTGTTATAGCAAACATATTATTTAGGTGTAACAACCGGTCTATTGTATCTTATGTGAATAATAATTGTTAGGAACATGTCTTGAGAGAGATAGAAACATAGAAAAATGTCGGCAGATAAGAACCTTTCGGCCCATCTAGTCTGCCCAATTACATGGATACTTAACCTGGATTTATCTTTTGTTTAGGATAGCCTTATGCCTATCCCATGCTTGCTTAAATTCAATTACTGTTTTGGCCTCGACCACTTCAACTGGAAGGCTGTTCCATGTATCCACCACCCTCTCAGTAAAATAATGCTTCCTGATGTTACTTTTAAACCTTTGCCCCTCTAATCTAAGACTATGTCCTCTTGTTTTGCTACTTTGTTTCCGTTTAAATACACTCCCTTCCTCTACCTTGTGGATTCCTTTTTTTGCGTATTTAAATGTTTCTATCATATCTCCTCTGTCTCGTCTTCTTTCCAAGCTGTACATGTTAAGATCATTAAGCCTTTCCTGGTAACTTTTCTCCTTCAAGCCTAACCTCAACATCTGAGGAAAGGGATTTAGGGGTTATTATTTCAACCCTGCACTCTTCCACAATACCACAGAGGGGTTACGGTGTGACGGCACTGTTGCCGACACTAAAGGCCCAATTTTATAGCACCTATTGTTACTTTCATCCAAAGCCTGCATAAGTTTCACCATATTTTAGCCAAAAAATCACTAAACTTGTTTTGCGTGTCCTAAAATGTCTCCTCTTTTCATTCAAGATGCCACCCCAAGCATTTGTTTATGAATAGATTAAAGGAAAACCATTTACCATCATTTGAAATGTCATTGTTTTGTTTTTAAATGTTTCTATACATCCTACAAATCCGCCACTTCACGGGCAGGTTATGGGGACCTCCTAGGCACGATATTTGAAGGAATTTTTCATTTTTATTCTTAACCTTTATTTCATGGAAAACTCACTGTTCCTTTAAAAACGTGTTTTTTTTACTTTTTGTCCTTGTTTCCTGTCCCCCAGGGCACTACCCAGACCCTCATACACCTTTTATGGCAAATATCTTCCATATATGCCCTCTTGGAGGGCAGGGCACTCTAAAAATCAAACTTTCGAGTCCCATTGCCTTGCATTGAGTTCGGTCCGTTTTCGCTTTCAAAATCGAACTTTTGAAATTGTTCGAGTTCGAATGCAAACCAAACATGGGGGTGTTTGGCTCATCACTTATTGTTAACCAGGTGGTTAAACTAGTCCCATTATAATCTCAGTGTTAATGAATAAATAGCTGTAACTTAATGCTGCGCTTTAAATTACTAAATTCTTGATATAAACCAGGTGTAAAGGAAGGAATTGCAGGAAATGTCATTAGGTATCATTGAGAATTATTTGGTTGCTGATTATATTTACAGAATAGTTAGATGGAGTTTTATTTTTTATTATAAAAATTACCAGGAAAGGCTTAATGATCTTAACATGTACAGCTTGGAAAAAAGACAAGACAGAGGAGATATGATAGAAACATTTAAATACGTAAAAGGGAATCCACAAGGTAGAGGAAGGGAGTATATTTAAAAGGAAACAAAATAGCAAAACAAGTGCACATAGTCTTAGATTAGAGGGGCAAAGGTTTAAAAGTAACATCAGGAAGCATTATTTTACTGAGAGGGTGGTGGATACATGGAACAGTCTTCCAGTAGAAGTGGTAGAGGCCAAAACAGTAATTGAATTTAAGCAGGCATGGGATAGGCATAAGGCTATCCTAAACAAAAGATAAATCCAGGTAAAGTATCCATGTAATTGGGCAGACTAGATGGGCCGAAAGGTTCTTATCTGCCGACATTTTTCTATGTTTCTATGTTAGGACTGTATCAAATATTCTATATTTAGCCCTTGGGTTTTTACGTCCCAGGTGCATTATCTTGCACTTATCCACATTAAAACTCAATTGCCACAGCTCGGACCATTTTTTTAGTTTACCTAAATCATTTGTCATTTGGCTGATCCCTCCAGGAGCGTCAACCCTGTTGCAAATCTTTGTGTCATCAGCAAAAAGACATACTTTTCCATTAATACCTTCTGCAATATCACTAATAAAAATATTAAAGAGAATGGGTCCAAGTACTGACCCCTGAGGTACCCCACTGGTAACAAGACCTTGCGCCGAATAAACTCCATTTACCACAACCCTCTGTTGCCTGTCACTCAGCCACTGCCTAATCCATTCAACAATATTGGAATCCAAGCTCAAAGATTGCAATTTATTGATAAGCCTTCTATATATACACTTTGAAATATTTAGCAATAAATATACCTTTTTGCATAAGGCAGGCTGTGAATGACATGTTTTTGATATATATTCAATCAATAATATTATCAACTCATAATCCACTAACTGAAGTAAATGTTATAATTTATGTCACTTTCTAGGAAATCTTGTTCGATACTTTACAGTGAAATAATTTTAATGCATCTTTAATTCATTTGAATAAAATTATTGGCATATTATTTATCTGTAATAAGAATAATATTTTGTACACCAAAATTACATGACATTCCCACAGTGGTCTGACTTTGAAGTCATACCACCGCTTTTATGGACGCTGACCATCGTACCTCTCTCCCTCCTGATCAGTAGCAGATCCAGCTTGAAGAGAGACATCGCTAGAGAAGTCATATGTGCAATGACACCAGTTGGACAATTAACCCCTAGCTGCCCAGGGATTTCCACTGGAAATCCCTATGGCATAGATAGTGGGGTTATTTTGACCTGTGTCAGCTAGAGAGTCATCAGTGGCAGTTAGAGAGTCATGTTTGTTACCATTGTAAAGGCCACAACATGGCCTTTCCAAATATACCAAACATGACCATGTGGGAGAATGAGAGGGGACAAGTAAACAGATTCATTAATCTTGCACACAAACACAAAACTGCAACAGAGACAAACATGTTAGTATAGCAAAACAAAGACACAGATACTATACAATAAAATTTCCCAAAGAGGCCAATGGTAAACTCAAAAATAAAAACCCAACCCAACACATTGTCATGGACCTCATGCAGCCTCTTTTGTATATAACTCCCAGGGTAATACTAAACCGGACTCTGTTCATTATAGAAAAAGTATATGCACAACCCTGGCCCGAAGACCAGCTAATGTGCACCCCCACCCATTTAGCAACAAAATATTGCTATACACTCCTGTTTTTGTTCAGTGGTCAATTAAACAAAATATTTCTAATAAAAAATAAAACTCCATCTAACTATTCTGTAAATATAATCAGCAACCAAATAATTCTCAATGATATCTACTGACATTTCCTGCAATTCCTTCCTTTACACCTGGTTTATATCAAGAATTTAGTAATTTAAAGCGCAGCATTAAGTTACAGCTATTTATTCATTAACACTGAGATTATAATGGGACTAGTTTAACCACCTGGTTAACAATAAGTGATGAGCCAAACACCCCCGTGTTTGGTTTGCATTCGAACTCGAACAATTTCAAAAGTTCGAGTTTGAAAGCGAAAACGGACCGAACTCAATGCAAGGCAATGGGACTCGAAAGTTTGATTTTTAGAGTGCCCTGCCCTCCAAGAGGGCATATATGGAAGATATTTGCCATAAAAGGTGTATGAGGGTCCGGGTAGTGCCCTGGGGGACAGGAAACAAGGACAAAAAGTAAAAAAAAACGTTTTTAAAGGAACAGTGAGTTTTCCATGAAATAAAGGTTAAGAATAAAAATGAAAAATTCCTTCAAATATCGTGCCTAGGAGGTCCCCATAACCTGCCCGTGAAGTGGCGGATTTGTAGGATGTATAGAAACATTTAAAAACAAAACAATGACATTTCAAATGATGGTAAATGGTTTTCCTTTAATCTATTCATAAACAAATGCTTGGGGTGGCATCTTGAATGAAAAGAGGAGACATTTTAGGACACGCAAAACAAGTTTAGTGATTTTTTGGCTAAAATATGGTGAAACTTATGCAGGCTTTGGATGAAAGTAACAATAGGTGCTATAAAATTGGGCCTTTAGTGTCGGCAACAGTGCCGTCACACCGTAACCCCTCTGTGGTATTGTGGAAGAGTGCAGGGTTGGACCCTGCGGTCCAATATTAAAATGATATGAATCTGGTATAGGCATCAGTGGCAGTGCACCCAAATATTGTACCTTTGGTGGCAGCAAGTGCCTTCACAACGTAAGTAACCCCTCTGTGGTATTGTGGAAGAGTGCAGGGTTGGACCCTGCGGTCCAATATTAAAATGATTTGAATCTGGTATAGGCGTCAGTGGCAGTGCACTCAAATATTAGGCCTTTGGTGCCAGCTAGTGCCTTCACAACGTAACCCCTCTGGGGTATTGTGGAAGAGTGCAGGGGTGGAGGTTTTGGTAATGCAGAAGAGATCACCGATCTATTCAGTTACGTCAGCATCAGGGGATTGATAGCTGCTGATCCAGGACTGATTCATTTTTATAAATGTCAGCCGGTCTACAGAGTCGGCGGACAGACGCACTCTTTTGTCTGTGACAAAACCTCCAGCGACACTGAATGTCCTTTCAGAAAGCATGCTGGATGAAGGGCAACCTAGTAGCTGCATAGCATATTGGCTAAGTTCTGGCCAGTGATCCAATCTCAACACCCAGTAAGCCAGTGGATCATCTGCTGGAAAGGTATCCAGGTCTGCCCTTGCCCCTAGGTAGTCCTGCACCATATGGTGAAGACGCTGGCAATGGGTGCCTACATTTGACGTCCCTGGGTGTCGTGGACTAAAAAAATTGGAAAAGGCATCATTCAAGTGGCCCCGACCTTCACCGTTCTTCCTCTGATCATCCGCAGCCTCAGAAGTACCTGTGTCATCACTTGGTAACCTACCAGTGCCTGGAAAGATGTTACACAAGTGTCGCTTTAGAGCGTACTCAAATTGTTTCATCCGGTCTCCCTCTGTGCGGGCAGGATGAGCTCTGCAACTTTACCCTCGTATCGTGGATCAAGAAGGGTTGCCAACCAGTAATGATCCCTCTCCTTGATAGCACGAATCCTGGGGTCCTTTATCAGGCTTTACAGGATAAGAGAGCCCATGCAGCGTAGGTTGGAGGTGGCATTAGCTTCCGAGTCTTCCTGGTCAATGAGGATGACCCCATCGTGCACTTCCTCCTCCCAGCCACGTACTAGTCCTTGGGTTTCTGGACACACAAAACCCTCCATTGAGGAATCTCCACATTCAGTGACCCCACTACTTAAATATTCCTCCTCATCCTCCTCCTGTCTGATCTGAGGAGGACCCGCTGGAATGCTGTCTGCGGAAAGACTGGGGCCTTGAGAGCTAGGGAAGTCCTCCTCTTCCTCTCGCTGCTCTGCCTCTAGTGTCACATCTATAATTCCCCGCAGAGTGCGCTCCAGCAGGAACACTAAAGGAATTGTGTCACTGATGCATGCACTGTCCCTGCTCACCATCCTCGCTGCCTCCTCAAATGGTGACAGTACAGTGCATGCATCCTTGATCATCATCCACTGCGGGGGGAAAAAAACAAGTTGACCTGAACCTGTCCTTGTGCCATACTCACACAGGTACTCATTGATGGCCCTCTGCTGCTTCTGCAGACGCTGCAGCATTGCTAATGTTGAGTTCCACCTGGTGGGCATGTCACAGATCAGATGGTTTGTGGGAAGGTGGAATTCTCTTTGAAATTCTGCCTGGCGAACACTTGCTGGGATTGACCATCTGAAGTGGCTGCAGACTTTTCTGGCCTGGCTGAGAAGCTCTACCAGCCCTGGGTACCTGGTTAGGAAATGCTGTACCACCAGCTTTAGGACGTGTGCTAGGCATGGTACATGCGTCAACTTACCCTGGTGTAGGGCAGAGAGAAGGTTGCTGCCATTATCACAGACGACCATTCCCAGCTCAAGCTGGCATGGTGTTAACCATCTCTGCACCTGCCTCTGCAGAGCTGACAGAATTTCTGGCCCTGTGTGGCTCCTGTCCCCTAAACAAACCAGCTCAAGCACAGTATGGCATATTTTTGCCTGAGCCATTGCGTAGCCCCTGCCACACGTCGGTTTAACTGCCACTTCGCCAGAGACAGAGAAGGAGGAAGATTTGGTGGAGCAGACAGACCTCATACAAGCAGCTTTCTGGAGGCGTGGTGGATGAACAAGCTCCAGCACAGAGCCCCATCCTGGATCCCTCCCAGCTGCAATCACAGTTACCCAGTGTGCTGTGAAGGAAATGTAACGGCCCTGTCCAAGCTTGCTGGACCACGTGTCTAAAGTCATGTACACCTTGCTGCTGACTGACTTTCCCAATGACTCCATAATATTGTCTTCCACTGGTAGCACTGCTGGTATAGTGCTGGAATGGCCTTCCGTGAAAAGAAATGGCGTTTTGGAACCTGCCACTGTGGTACAGCACATTCAGCAAATTCATGGAAGGAAGCAGAGTCCACCAGGTGGAAAGGCAGCAGCTGCAACGTGAGTAATTTTGCTAAGCTGGCATTTAGATGCTGTGCTCGGGGATGGTTGGAACTATATTTTTTCTTACACTGCCGCAGCTGGGGCAACGTAATCTGACTGCGTAAATCTTCAGCTGATGGGATGCTGTCACATTCTGAGGAAGGACCTGGTACATCCATAACTGTAGCATCATCCCTGTCAGTGGAGGTTGGAGTCAATGACATGGCAGGACATATAGTGGGGGTAGAGACAGGTGAGGAGGACCTACGCAAAGTTTTGCGCCAACAGGATGCGTGGCAGGTGGTCATATGTCACCTCAAGCACGTGGTACCCAAGCGTGGGATGTCTTTCCCACGCTTGATCCTCACCTGACATTGATTACAAATAGCAACGGTGCGGTATGCTGCACATTTCTTAAAGAACTCCCAGACAGCAGACTTCCCGTACATGTGCTTTGAGACAACAGCGCTCTGCACCTGAGCAGCTGTGACTTCTGATGCCTTGGACTGGCTACGGTTAGTCATAGAGGACGTTCTGACTCGTTTTTCACGTGCCTCCTCCTCCTCCCTTGACTTCTCTGTTTGATCAGGCACCCGGGTCGACTCAGTGACCTCATCTTCGTCATCACCCCCTATCTCCTAATCACTGGAGCCAACTTGGCAGTATGCTGCAGCTGCTGGGGCAACATGAGTGCCAGTTATTTGTGTGTCACTGGCACCCCCTTCCTCTAGATTGATTATACTCCCTTTCTCAACCTCAGAGTTTGAATCAGAGCACTGTAGTTGCTGCGCATCCTCAAGCAGCATGTCACTGTCATTGTAGTCAAAAAATTCAGCTGACTCCTCTGTGTGCGATAGTGAGGCTATGGCAGGAGTAGCTGTGGACATGGAGGCTGAATTAGATGCGTTGGCAGCTGAGGTGGACTGTAAGCCACTACAAGCCTGGTTGGCAGAGGACTCGGAGGATGAGGATGGCCTGGTTAGCCAATCCACCAAATCCTCTGTATGTTGCTGCTGCTTAAGACGACCATCACCAGATAGAAAGGACAAGCGTGCCCCTGCAGAGGATGCACCATGTCCACGACGACCAGGGGCGTCTGCCTGTCCTTTTTGGTCTTTCTGACATGGTGAGTGATATATAGATTAAAGATATACAGAACTCTGATTCAACTCTGTTATAAAAATTGGAGATATGCAGAACTCTGATTCAACTGTGTTATCTAGATTAAAGATATCCAGAACTCTGGTATAACTCTGTGAGACACCCTGATAGCTGGCAGCCAGTGACAAGACACAGATTAAAATTCCCAGAAACCACCTATAAATCAGTGGGACCGCCTGATGGGTGGCAGTGACAAGACACAGGTTATAGTTCCCAGATATCTGCTACAAGTCTGTGAGACCCCCTGATGGGTGGCAGTGACAAGTCACAGATTACAATTCCCAGGAACCTCCTATAAATCAGTGAGACCCCCTGATGGGTGGCGTGGCAGTGACAAAACACAGATTAAAATTCCCAGAAACCACCTATAAATCAGTGAGACCCCTAATGGGTGGCAGTGACAAGACACAGGTTATAGTTCCCAGATATCTGCTACAAGTCTGTGAGACCCCCTGATGGGTGGCAGTGACAAGTCACAGATTACAATTCCCAGGAACCTCCTATAAATCAGTGGACCCCCTTATGGGTGGCGTGGCAGTGACAAGACACAGACTACAATTCCCAGGAACCGCTTATAAATCAGTGAGACCCCCTGATGGGTGGCAGTGACAAGACACAGATTACAATTCCCAGATATCTTGTAGAAGTGAGACCCCCCAATAGCTGCTGGCAGTGAGGACACACAGATTACACCAATTCCCAGATATCTTGTAGAAGTGAGACCCACCCAAAAGCTGCTGGCAGTGAGAACACACAGATTACAACAATTCCCAGATAACTTGTAGAAGTGAGACCCCCCCAATAGCTACTGGCAGTGAGAACACACAGATTACAACAATTCCCAGATATCTTGTAGAAGTGAGACCCCCCAATAGCTCATGGCACTGAGAAGACACACTAACAGAACAATCTCCTCTCAAAAATCACTTGCTGGGGCTGTGTGAAGCCTTATATAGTGTGCTGCGGGATTTGCCCAAACAGGACTGAGTTGTGATTGGCATAGTCTTGCACCTGACCTGTGGTCAGGTGCAAGGCTGTAGCCAATTACAAGCTTCAAGCTTCAGGCCAGTGGAAAAGTGCATTGTGGTCCATTGTGGTGCATTGTGGGCGAACTCGAACCCAACACGCGGAAATGTTCAGAGTTCGCGAACAGCCGAACGGCCGATGTTCGATGCGAACTCTGAACAGATCGAACCGAACATCCCTATTAACAATATATTATATTCTATTTAATATGTTATATTCTAGTTAACACTGGATATCTCATAAGACTATTTTAGAAAAATATATTAAAAGACAGTTATAATTTCCCGAGTACATTATTAAAAATACTTTGACTCCAGTTTTAAGCTCACCATAAGAAAAGGCTGTGCACTACATACAGATATTCTTTACTTACAGACGAGGATTATAAAGGTGTTTATTCTCTGAGCCTCAGAAGTACACATTATTGTCTTGCGATGTAAAGACAGATGGTCAGTTGCAACAATGAATCTTAATTGCAGCCAAATGAACATGATAGGCTCAGCTGCTGATGGACGGTCCAATGTGTAAGAGTGTGCATGACAATCAGGGCTATTCAAAGAGATCCGAATGGCTGGAGAAAGGTAACTGAATGCTGAAAATCAGCATTCGGTTACCTTTCTTGGGCATTCGGCTATCCAGAGAGCAGGCAATAGACCAAATCCTGGCAAATTGCCTGCACATTCGGTGCCTGTTCGGTGCCTGTTCGAGGGCAGTGAAATCCCCATAAAAAAGCACTGCTTCGGCTATTCAGAGAGCACAAACCAGCAGTGAAAGGTTCCCGAATTGCCCTGCCATTCGGTGGTTTCATTTGACAGGTTTATTCAGGAGAATCCCATAGGCTTCAATGTTAACAATATTCCGGTTTTAATTCATATCTAATAAACCATTCATTATAAAATTCTGCAGTAAAGAGTCTCTTTATTTATAGATTTTTTAGGGTATTTTAAGCATTTTTCTGGATTTTTTTTCTCAAACAAAGGCAAATTTTTTTTAAGTTTACTTATTTTTTCTGTAACAGCCCTTTTTATTATCATTCCCTGGACCTCATTTGTAAATTTCAGACATTTTCGCTCAGTAGTTTCTTTGCAAACAGCGTTTCACTTTTCAAACATTCATGCAAACTGTTTTCCTAATTTATTCACTCCATTCGTCTGCGGTGTTGGCTTTTTCTGGAGGCTGCGCTGCGGGTGATCGGCTCCTCGGCGGGTTAATCCAGATGTTTTTGCTGGTTTCAGCGTGCATTCACCGGGTTTTTGCAGTGACTTTTCGTCTGGTTTGCGGCAGCTTTTCCTTGCGCTTCAACGACCCTGTGGTGCTTGCTTAATACAACGCAGGGTTGCCGAAATGGGAAAGCTGAATTGGCCCGAATTGAAGACAACAAAAAGTCACCGAACATGAGGTAACTTTTCGATTCTCTTTGAATAACCCTGAACGTGTATATGTGAATGTGGATGAGAATGTGTGTGTAAATGTGTATGTGTTGGTGTGTATAGAAAACAAGGCATTTATATGCCTACAAACTGCTTCTATTCTAATTTCTACTAAGAAATGTAATTTCACTACATGGTCAGTTAGCTGTTAAGGGGGCAAAGCTTTTCAAGAACAGACCTGCAGCGTAAGCAAGTATAGAAGCTCATATTGGTCAGTCTATATATAAATAGAACGATACAGGGATGTCACTGCTAAACAGTAGGGATGAGCTGATCGGTTTGATCTGTTAAGAGTTCACATCGAACATCAGCCGTTCGACAGTTTGCGAACTTCGAACTTTTTGGGACGTTCGCCAAAAGTTCGAAAACATTTTTTTTTTAAAAAAGTATAAAAATGCTTGAAAAATACAAAAAAATCTAGAAATAAAGAGACTCTTTACTGCAGAATATTATAAGCAACAGTTTATTAGATATTGAATTAAAACGGGATTATTTTCAATATTGAAGCCTATGGGATAAAACATTCTTGTTACTAAAACTAATCAGGCACTGTAGAGGGCAGCCTGCAGGGGCCTCCCAAGGATCCCCTTGAGGAGCATGTGATGACAGAGCTGCAACTGTGCGGGCTAGCCGCCCGGGTGCATGTGGCAGAGACAGGCAGCGCAGGGAGGGAGCCACTGCACCTGCGCCACGGCAGACCCCCCCCCCACAACCAGGATCCAGGGAGCCCCCACTGACCACCAGGCTAAGGTAAGGCGACACACTTCTAAAAAAAAAAAAATCCGAGGACATTTTTAAATGTCCCCAGGAACATAAAATATAACTTTTTTTTTCTTTCTCTACCTGGCTGAATGTATTTAATTATATATATTAGATACATTCAGCCAGGTAGAGGGGGTGGCATGTGGACTGTGCGGGGTCTCAGGCAGTGGTTTGTTTTTTTGTGTGTATATATTTAGCAAATTTATAGGGGAAGGTAAGGGCAGGTATGATATATATATATATATATAGATAATATATATCTATATTCTTATAAATATATATATCCAGACTTGTATTACACACACATTTTGGCAACTAATTGCCCCCCCCCCCGCTATTTGGTTGATCCCTCCAGAAGAAATGTTGAACCTGATAGAGCAGAGAATAATATATATATTCTCTGCTCTGTCGGGTTCAACATTTCTTCTGGAGGGATCAGCCAAATGGGGCGGGGGCACATTTAGTTGAGATTGTACACATGCCACCCCCCCATGTGCATATGTGTATATATGGTCTGAGGTCTGTGGGTGTATATATATATCTGCGTGTTGATATATACGTATATATAGGTCTGCATGTTGATATATACGTATATGTCTGTGTGTGGTATCAATGCATCCCTACTCTATTCACAGCGCTCTGTGTCCCTATAATATATATGATCAGGGGTTATCTTTTCTTATATTTTTATACTATTCCTATTAAATTAATAGTAATTTTTGATGTATTTTATTCAGTAGAAACTTTTTTTTGCCTATATAACATGTGCTTTGTGAAAATAAAACGGTTTTGTGTGTACATTTTAATTTAGTTAGTGGATTCCTGTCCAGTGCGGTGAGAAGCAAACGTAATGTAGTGTAGACATGCTGCGAGGCGGAGCGGAGTGAAGTCAAGCCTGCAAAATGTTTGCTTCTTTTCGCTATGCTGTGCATCGCTACACGCTCATTGTGTCTCAGCCTTTATTCCCGCATCGCTATCTTACCGAATCAGTTTGTATACTTGTTACTGACCCTGTTTGTTCTGAGGACCCGATCTGTTGCCGACTTTGCCTGCCATTTGACTATTCTCTCTGTATTCCCTGCCTGTTCTGTTTGCTTCCTGTTGCTACTGGTGTGCGCCGATTCTCACCATATGCAGTAGTGCAGTACAAGTGCCTAAACATTGCTGACCCGGTTTTGCTATAGCTGCTGATGTAACTGAAAAAATCGGGGATCTCTTCTGTATTACCAAAACCTCCACCACTGTACTCTTCCACAATACCACAGACGGTTTACTTACGGTATGAAGGCACTTGCTGCCACCAAAGGCACAATATTTGGGTGCACTGCCACTGATGCCTATACCAGATTCATATCATTTTAATATTGGACCGCAGGGTCCAACCCTGCACTCTTACACAATACCACAGAGGGGTTACGGTGTGACGGCACTGTTGCCGACACTAAAGGCCCAATTTTAAAGCACCTATTGTTACTTTCATCCAAAGCCTGCATAAGTTTCACCATAATTTAGCCAAAAAATCACCAAACTTATTCTGCGTGTCCTAAAATGTCTCCTCTTTTTATACAGACTGCCACCCCATGCAGTTGTTTATGAATAGATTAAAGGAAAACCATTTACCGTCATTTGAAATGTCATTCTTTTCTTTTTAAATGTTTCTATACATCCTACAAATCCGCCACTTCATGAGCAGGTTATGGGGACCTCCTAGGCACGATATTTGAAGGAAGTTTTTGTTTTTATTCTTAACCTTTATTTCATGGAAAACTCACTGTTCCTTTAAAAACGTTTTTTTTTACTTTTTGTCCTTGTTTCCTTTCCCCCAGGGCACTACCCGGACCCCCATACACCTTTTTATGGCAAATATCTTGCAAATATGCCCTCTTGGAGGGCACTCTAAAACTCAAACTTTCGAGTCCCATTGACTTGCATTGAGTTCGGTTCTTGTTCGCGTTCAAACTCGAACTTTTGAAATTGTTCGAGTTCGAATGCGAACCGAACACGGGGGTGTTCGGCTCATCACTACTAAACATCTGTTGTCAGCGCAGCCATCAGAAATCATGGGGCCCCGTGTACACTCCCTCAAGCTTTAATAGCTTGCTTTTCTCCCCCCTCCAAAACAAAAAAGGACATAACACAGTTCCATAGCCATAAACTTCACAGTAATGTGCGGTGTGTGTGAGCATATCACAGAGCTCCACAACAATAAAACTCACAGTAATGTGCGGTGTATATGAGAGTATCACAGAGCTCCACATCAATGAAACTCACAGTAATGTGTGGTGTGTATGAGCGTATCACAGAGCTCCACTGCAATATTAGTAAAGTAATAAAAACAAAATAAGAGTAATAAAAACAAAATATGAATCGATCCAAAATATGAATTCTCCCGAAATAACAAATTGATCCGAAATACGAATCAAGGTAAAAAAACAATGCACCTAAATGGTGGAGAGCGCTGTTGTCTCGCAGCACACGTCCAGGATCTCTGCTGTCTGGGAGTTCTTCACGACATGTGCAGCAGACTGCAGCGTTGCTATTTGTAAGCTATGTCGGAAGAGGATTAAGCGTGGGAAAGACATCAGACACTTCGGTACCACGTGCTTGAGGTGACATATGACCACCTGCCACACATCCCGTTGGCACAACACTTTGCATAGGTCCTCCTCTTCATCGGTCTCTACCCCCACTATATGTCCTGCCATGTCATTGCCTACAATCTCCACTGACAGGGATGATGCTACAGTAATGGGTGTACCACGTCCTTCCTCTGAATCTGCCAGCATCCCATCAGCTGCAGATTTATGCAGTCAGATTTCGTTGCCCCAGCTGCTGCAGCGGAAGAAAAAATATTGTCCCAACCATCCACATGCACATCTAAATGCCAGCTTGGCAAAACTACTCGCATTATAGCTGCTGCCTTTCCACCTGGTGGACTCTGCTTCCTTCCGTGAATTTGCCGAATGTGCTGTACCACAGTGGCAGGTTCCAAAACGCCAATTCTTTTCACGGAAGGCCATTCCAGCACTATACCAGCAAGTGGAAGACAATGTTATGGAGTCATTGGGAAAGGCAGTCAGCAGCAAGGTCCACATTACTTTAGACACATGGTCCAGCAATCATGGACAGAGTCGTTACATTTCCTTCACGGCACACCGGGTAACTCTGCTTGCAGCTGGGAGGGATCCAGGACAGGGCTCTGTGCTGGAGCTTGCACATCCACCACGCCTCCAGAAATCTGCTTATATGAGGTCTGTCTGCTCCACCACCTCTTCCTCCTCCTCCTTCAATGTCTCTGGCAAAATGGCAGTTAAACAGACGCATGTCAGGAGCTACGCAATGGCTCAAGTAAAAAGATGCCATACTGTGCTTGAGCTGGTTTGTTTAGGGGAAATTAGCCACACCGGACAAGAAATTCTGTCAGCTCTGCAGGGGCAGGTGCAGAGATGGTTAACACCACGCCAGCTTGAGCTGGGAATCATCATCTGTGATAATGGCAGCAACCTTCTCTCCGCCCTACGCCTGGGTAAGTTGACGCATGTACCATGCCTAGCACACATCCTAAATCTGGTGGTACAGCGTTTCCTAACCAGGTACCCAGGGCTGGCAGAGCTTCTCAGCCAGACCAGAAAAGTCTGCAGCCACTTCAGACGGTCATTCCCAGCAAGTGTTCGCCTGGTAGAAATTCAAAGAGAATTCCACCTTCCCACAAACCGTCTGATCTGTAACATGCCCACCAGGTGGAACTCGACATTGGCAATGCTGCAGCGTCTGCACAAGCAGCAGAGGGCCATCAATGAGTACCTGTGTGAGTATGGCAAGGTTCAGGTCAACTTGTTTTTTCTTTCCCCCCGCAGTGGCTGATGATCAAGGATGCATGCACTGTACTGTCACCATTTGAGGAGGCAACGAGGATGGTGAGCAGGGATAGAGCATGCATCAGTGACACAATTCCTTTAGTTTTCCTGCTGGAGCACACTCTGCGGGGAATTATAGATGTGGCACTAGAGGCAGAGCAGCGAGAGGAAGAGGAGGACTTCCCTGGCTCTCAAGGCCCCAGTCTTTCCGCAGACAGCATTCCTGCGGGTCCTCAGATCAGACAGGAGGAGGACGAGGAGGAGGAGGATTATTTAAGTTGTGGGGGCATTGAAGGTGGGGATTCCTAAAGGGAGGGTTTGGTGTCCCCAGAAACCCAAGGACTAGTACGTGGCTGGGAGGAGGTAGTGCACGATACGGTCATCCTCAGCGACCAGGAACACTCTGAAGCTAATGCCACCTCCAACCTATGCTGCATGGGCTCCCTTATCCTGCAAAGCCTGCTAAAGGACCCCAGGATTCGTGCTATCAAGGAGAGGGATCATTACTGGTTGGCAACCCTTCTTGATCCACGATACAAGAGTAAGGTTGCAGAGCTCATCCTTCCCGCACAGAGGGAGCACAAGATGAAGCAAGTTGAGGACGCTCTAAATCGATACTTGTGTAACACCTTTCCAGACACTGGTAGGCTACCAACTGATGACACAGGTGCTTCTGAGGCTGCTGTTTATCAGATGAAGAGCGGTGAAGAGGGCCGCTTGACTGATGCCTTTTCCAATTTTTTTGTCCACGACGCCCAGGGATGTCAAACGTAGGCACCCATTGCCAGCGTCTAAACCATATGGTGCAGGACTATCTAGGGGCAAGGGCAGACCTGGATACCTTTACAGCAGATGATCCACTGGCTTACTGGGTTTTGAGATTGGATCACTGGCCAGAACTTAGCCAATATGCTATGGAGCTACTAGGTTGCCCTTCATGCAGCGTGCTTTCTGAAAGGACGTTCAGTGTCGCTGGAGGTTTTTGTCACAGACAAAAGAGTGCGTCTGTCCACCGACTCTGTAGACCGGCTGACATTTATAAAAAGGAATCAGTCCTGGATCAGCAGCTATCACTCCCCTGATGCTGATGTAACTGAATAGATCGAGGATCTCTTCTGCATTCTCAACTCCACCATGGGCACTCTTCCACAATACCTCAGAGGGGTTACGGTGTGAAGGCACTTGCTGGCACCAAAGGCCAAATATTTGGGTGCACTGACACTGACGTGTGTACCAGATTCCAATCATTTTAATATTTGAATGCAGAGTCCACCCCTTCACTCTTCCACAATACCTCAGAGAGGTTATGGTGTTAAGGCACTAGCTGGCAACAAAGGCCCAATATTTGGGTGCACTGACGCGTGTACCAGATTAATATCATTGTAATATTTGACTGCAGGGTCCACCCCTGCACTCTTCCACAATACCTCAGAGGTGTTACGGTGTGACGGCACTAGCTGCCACCAAATGCCCAATATTTGGGTGCACTGACACTGACGCGTTTACCAGATTCCAATCATTTTAATATTTGAATGCAGAGGCCACCCCTGCACTCTTCCACAATACCTCAGAGGGGTTACAGTCTGAAGGCACTAGCTGGCACCAAATGCCCAATATTTGGGTGCACTGATGCGTGTACCAGATTCCAATCATTTTAATATTTGAATGCAGAGTCCCTGCACTCTTCCACAATACCTCAGAGGGGTTATGGTGTTAAGGCACTAGCAGGCACCAAAGGCCCAATATTTGGGTGCACTGATGCGTGTACAATTTTAATGCACCTGTTGTTACTTTCATCCAAAGCCTGCATAAGTTTCACCATAATTTAGCCAAAAAATCACTAAACCTGTTCTGCGTGTCCTAAAACGTCTCCTCTTTTCATACAGGCTGCCGCCCCAAGCAGTTGTTTATGAGTAGATTAAAGGAAAAACATTTACCGTCATTTGAAATGTCATTTATTTATTTTTAAATGTTTCTATACATCCGACAAATCCGCCACTTCACAGGCAGGTTATGGGGACCTCCTTGGCATGATATTTGAAGGAATTTTTCATTTTTATTCTTAACCTTTATTTCATGGAAGAATCACTGTTCTTTTAAAAATGTATTTTTTTAACTTTTTTTCCTTCTTTCCTGTCCCCCAGGGCACTACCCAGACCCCCATACACCTTTTATGGCAAATATCTTGCATATATGCCCTCTTGCGGGGCACTCTAAAAATCGAACATTCGAGTCCCTTTGACTTGCATTGAGTTCGGATCGTGTTCACGTCCGAACTCGAACTTTTGAAATTGTTCGAGTTCGAATGCGAACCGAACACAGGGGTGTTCGGCTCATCCCTAGTTGTGGAGTGCTACAATGTGATCTGTGCTTTGCGCACAGACCGTAGAACACGTCCCACACTCGAGATGAGTGCCGGCAATCGTTGATGACCTGTCACCTGACCTCCAGCGCTCCCCCTCCCTGACCCCCCCTTCTCTGCCACTGGGCCATCACTGATTCGCATTTAACCCAGTTTTATACATTAAAATATTTTAAATAAATTAGTATATTTAAAATGTTTATACGCATCACACATTACTGTGAATTTTATAGCTGTGGAGCTCTGTGAAAGGCTCATACACACCGCACATTACTGTGAGTTTTATTGCTGTGGATTCTGTAATATGCTCATACACACCCCGCATTGCTGTGAGTTTTATTGCTACATACTCCCGGGTGTAGGGGATATATGTTTATGTATGTGAATGTATGACTGTCTGTAAATGAATGTATTTTTCTTTAAACAGGCTGCCGTGTGTAAAATTATGCTTCTGTGTCCTTGTTGCACCTCGGCTTTCCCCCAAAAGGATGCCATTGTATTGCTCCTAGAATCGCCACAAAATCTTCTGCCTGCAGTCCATAAAGTAAGAATGACAGTGGGCGTCTTGGCAGCATCGTGATGTACAGGTAGGAGACTAAATATTGGTGCGCTGCAGCAAGAGGTTAAATGGGCACTCTTCCCAATTGTTACCCCCTTTTTTCCCTTTAACCTCTTTGCTGCTGACGATGTGCTGAGCGCATCCTATGGTTTCATGTTTGGGTGCAGAGGCTGTACTCAGCACGTCATTGAAGTCCTGCAGCTCAGTGCCATTTCTTTATTCTTTCACAGCAGGCTGACATCTTTTCCTCACCGTAGGACTTTTACCTGGACATGGATATAATCGCTCAAGACAGTGATGATGTCAGAGTCTCTCCCACCCACCCCCCACCCATTTTCACATTAAGGGCCACATTACAATCCTGGTGCTAACGTTAACGCTCATCTGCGTGAGCATTAACGTTAGCCCCGGTGGCTACCACAGATTACAATCCAAACGCTAATGGGTTAAGTAACCCGTTACCGTTTGGTACCTTGCTCTTTTCAGCACGGGGTTACTGTACTTCGCGCTCCCTATACTTAACATGGGGAGCGCAAATAGTTAATCAGCGTTAGGATTACAAAGTCCTAACGCTGATTAACGTCCGTCTGTGGTTAGCAAAAAGTTAACCACAGCCTGTACTTGGTGCTAACGGTTTCCGCTGGTGCAGAATCCATTAGTACCAGCCAAAAAAAAATTATTAATTGCCAGATACTCACCTCCTGTCTCACGGCGAGGACCGTGGCTCCATCCACTTCCTCTGTTGCCAGGAACCGAGGGAGAGACTGGGGGAAAAAGTCTCCTAGTCTCTCCCTGCAGATCACTTCGCCGACCTGCCGGATCTCTCGAGGCGAGATCCGGCAGGTCATGTGACCGGCAGGGGGAAACTCAATGGAGTCCTATGGACTCCATCGAGTGGATGCTCGCGGCGGCGCTTAGTGCTGCAGCGAGCATCCCGGGGCATAGCGCCTGCTAACAATGCAGGCATCTTTTTAAGCGCCTGCATTGTAATCTCCTTTAAAACGGGGGCGCTAGGGAGAAATCTGCGGGCGCAGTTTTTTCTCCATTGCGCTCTTGTTTAAGCGGAAAGATTGTAATATAGCCCTAAATGTTTTAGGATGTCCCAACTGAAGCCAAATTCTTTGACACGTCTGTGTGTTAGGGCTCTTGATGCCTTGACCCCAACCTCAGTCCATTCCTTGTGAAGTTCACCCAAATTCTTAATTCAATTTTACTAGACAAGTCTCTCAAGGCTGCAGTCCTCTCGGTTGGTTGTGCATCTTTTTCTTCCACACAACTTTCTGTCAACATGCTTGGATTGCACGATTATAGAACAAAGTACACCGGGGATTTGAATCCTAGCCAGTGTCAAAATGGGCATAACCCTTATAGTATAGACAAAAAAGAGAGGGTAGACACTGGCTACCTAATAATCTTTATTAAACGAATACAACACATACTTGACACTTTAAAAATTGATAAATAGAAATGTATATATATTTCTATTTATCAATTTTTAAAGTGTCAAGTATATGTTGAATTTGTTTAATAAAGATTATTAGGTAGCCAGTGTCTATCCTCTCTTTTTTGGCCAACATGCTTGGATGCAGCATTCTGAACAGCCAGCTTCTTTGGCAATGAATGTTTGTGGCTCACCATCCTTGTGAAGGGTGTCAATGATTGTCTTCTGGACAACTGTCAGATAAGCAGTCTTCTCCATGATTGTGTAGCCTAGTGAACCAAACTGAGAGACCATTTTGAAGGCTCAGGTAACCTTTGCATGTGTTTTGAGTTGATTAGCTGATTGGCATGTCAACATATTCTAATATGTTGAGATAGTGAATTGGTGGGTTTTTGTTAAATGTGAGCCAAATCATCACAATTAATAGAAACAAAGACTTAAACTACTTCAGTCTGTTTGCATTGGTTTCATTTAATACACAAGTTTCACAATTTAAGTTGAATTAATGAAATAAAATGAACTTTTCCACGACATTCTAATTTATTGAGATGCACTAGAGATGTGCATTCGTTTCAGAAAAATTCAGAATTTGGAACGAAATTTGATAATTCGTATTCAGAAGTATTTCCGAATAACGAATCGATAAGATACGATTTCGAAACAAAATGGTATATAACGAATTTATTTCGTTTTACACTGTGTCATCATCATAAAAGAAAAATTTGAATAACTGATATCAACTATGGAATTTAAAATGAACTATCAAATAGATATCAACTATCGAATTTGAAATGAACTATCAAATTGATATCAACTATCAAATTTGAAATGAACTATCAAAATGATATCAACTATCGAATTGATCTTAACTTACAATACAAGTAATAATAAGCAAAGGACTTTATGAAACAAATTTATTTTGTTTCACTGTTTAATTTGACTCAAATACTAAATCTGTGACACAGCTTAAAATTTAACCCTAGCTTTTCTTTTAACAGCAAAACTAGATTATTTGGGGTTTTATCTAGTGATCCAAAATTTGAATTGATATCAACTATCGAATTGATATATGAAATTTGAATTGATTCAAAATTTCAAATCGATTCGAAACGAAAAGAAATTAGTTACAAAATTCCGAAAACAAAATTATTTAAAAACGTAACAAAATTAAAGTAAACAAATTTTTCAGCCATGCACATACACACATGATATAATAACATAAATGATACTGCGTGGGTGGTGTTCTTTATGTTTTCTATTCTAGGATATACACTCTGTGAAAGAACGTTACCTGAACAAATTGAATACTAAGCTGCGTTTTTTAACTTGCTTTATAATTGGGTTTAAAGTTACACCACTGTGTGATTTTAAATGTTTTTGAGCTCCCAAATAGTGCACTTGTGGAGAACCCCTAATAATAATATAGGGTGAAGGATACACCCGTATTGGTGAACAGCATACCAAAAATACTGACATAGAACAACAACAAATACTGTCATCAGCCACAGAAGCTGACGCCCCCTACAGAAACCCCATAGGCAAACACTTAACCTCTCTGCCCAGAAAAGACACTGACACCTAACCCACCTCCACAGACCCCCCCATAAACAGACACTATCAACTGCCCCACCCCTCCAGACACTGACAGCTTCCTGACCCCCAAACACATACTCTGACCCCCTTCAGACACTGACCTGCCAAAAACGACCCCCAATACCATCCCTACATACATAGACACTGACCCTCCAAACAGTACCACCCTCCCATAGATT
Source organism: Leptobrachium leishanense (assembly GCA_009667805.1). Taxonomy (NCBI): domain Eukaryota; kingdom Metazoa; phylum Chordata; class Amphibia; order Anura; family Megophryidae; genus Leptobrachium; species Leptobrachium leishanense. The sequence continues at coordinate 212,843,682 of CM019066.1, forward strand.
TAACCATCCATCTTTTACAACCTTGAAAACTCTAAATATATATATAACTTTTAAAAAATTATACTTGTGCTCACAGACATCATTGTATGAAATTATTTTATAGCTTAGCCACAGAATTATACAAGGCTGTCTGAACCAGCAAGGTCTACATTAAACAGTGTATTATATGGGTAAACACTCCAGGAAATTAAAGTAAAGGAGATTTGATTATCAGCTCAGGACAGATTTCAAATCAAAGCTGTATGTTAATGATATCAGTCTGAGGCTGCATAATTTATATTTATATATTTTTTTTATACATCAAATGAACTAATTAACGACCTATCATGTTTTGGATTTAGGAGTTGCTATAAAGCTTGAAAAAAAAAGCATGCAGTCTTGTACAATAACTGATAAGTAAGCTATATCTAGATTTTCACAAATTATATCTTGATTGGTACAAAGATAGAAAAATATAAGATCCAGTATATCATAAAATAGCAGTTAAAAAAAAGCACTCCTTCATAACGGATATTTTTTTGCTTCTGAAATCTTTAACCAACGGTCAGTTAAGACCAGTCCACAGTTAAGACCAGTCCACAATATTTAAAGGGACCCTCTAAAGTAACAACTTCAGCCTGCTAAGGGCCAGATCTTATAGTTTGCGCTAAACCGCGAGTGCAACAGCCAAAAATTAGCTTGAGGCGTAAATGTTAGTACGTGCCAACTACCGAGCAGATCACCCACGCAGGTTCCGTGACATGATCAGTTAGCGCTCACATGTGAAGCGTTACCCTAATGCTACCATAAGCGCAGCCTAGCGCTGCCCAGATTGCACGCATATTAGAACTGGTTCTTTTTTCCAGTCTGGCCTCACCTGTCCCCTGCCAATAAATACAGTCTGCGTGTGCAATTTCCTGACCGTGGTCACGTTTTCCAAGTCAGACACAGAACTCTGGGCATTTGGAGGTCAGTAGTGAGTATTGAGTTTTTGGAGTGTGGTTGTGAGCGTAGGAGGGAGATTTTCTGATTTATCATCTGTCATCTCTGTTAACTTTTTCAGCACACATCACAAACAAACATCATTACATGCAAATATGCATCACACATAGTTACACATACACCTATACACTACTATTCTTCACATACATACCTGTCTTTACCATTACCTTGCCCCCCTTATTTTACACATCCGTGTACATGGGCATCCGCAGAAATGTTTCCGGGGGGGGCAAAATTTTACTGGCATCCATATTCTGTCCTTTTTACAATGTCATGAAGAGAACAGTCATAAAATGAAGCGCAGTAATACAGAGGCTGCGAAACAAGATGCAAGTCTAATAGAGGAATAGAGGTGTAAGTGTCTGATCTGAGTGTTGCATTTTCTAGGCAATCTCTGTATACACGAAGCCAGCTCTGTATACACAAACCATGACCTCCCCCCCACACATACTGGCACACACACCAGGCCCCCCTCCAAACATACACATATACACATGTAGTGCTGCTTAAAGATTGTGTTTGCTGCATTTACTTATTACGGCCACCAGGGGGAGACAGAGGCATAAAGGACTATGCTGGACATAAACAGAACTACAATTTACATCATGCTTTGCATGAGTACAGGAAGTGGGTGGGAGGAAGAGGAAAGACATCAGCAGCCTCGTGCAAAGGAGAGGCAGAGTGAGCCGAGGGGCGAAAGGTGAAGGACGCACGTGAAACTACCAGGGATCGTGACCAGGCCAGAGTGCAGGCGCTGCCTCGCTGGTGCTGGAGATCGGGACGGTGACCTTGCAGAGACCTACCTACGCACCGCTGAGAGGTCTGAGTAATAATCTGGTTCCGGCTGGACCCTGAGTTAGGAGACTGCGATGATCCATTGGGAGTGCAGGCGGTAGACCATTGTACGCAGTGTGGAGATCGGACAAGCAGGGAGCAGATCCGGTGGCACAGAGTCCTAGTACACAGCAGAGAGAAATCCTTGATCGGGTCCTGAACAGATTGTCTATCGGATGGGTGAGAGGCCTCCCAGGCCGCAGTTCCAAAAATAAGAAACGCACGCTGCAGTATTGTTTAATACTTGACTAGTCAAAGATTTGTTTGTTTCATTCACTGGCCAGTTGAATACAGTACCCGGGTACCCGAGACCATACACAATTTAGAGCTATCATTCACGGGACTTACACTCCAGAACTGAGGGGGTTAATCTTTTTGTTTTGCCGCAGCATGTTTTTCCCGCATTACGAAATCCTGTCGTTCCAATATCGTATCTACATTACATATGCTGCTTTATTCGGATCAGTAAAGAATATAATTTATAAAATCCACAACAGTGCTGGTGTATATTTATTCCCTAGTGCGGTGAAACTAACCCGAGGTTAATTCAGCGGCTCCTCCGGGAGTGAGCGCTACAAAAGGAGGCTCGTGTGGGATTCCAGTCTCTGTAACAAAACGCAATTAAAGGGTTAATTATGGATCCAGACACTGCTGTCAAATGGTGTGAGGAGCAAAATAGCCAGATAGAGTTAAGCATAGTGATGGACATTCCTGCAGACACTTGGGCCGAAGATCAGATTCGCCGGGCCGTGGCCGCGCTGACACCAGATCATCGGGGGTTAATTTTGGACATTAAAGCGAACCCGGATACTTCTCACACATATGTTCTTTTTGAGTGGAGAAAGGGTGTTCCAGTGTGTTTTCAGGGCGCGAGCGTGAAGCTGACCGACGAGGTGGAAGTTCAACTGATTCAGCCAAGTGCGCCACGTGGCGATCCCACAAATGTTCCCAGACCCAGTCCGCTGGCCATGGTCGGGCCTGAATTTATAGTGGCTATCGGAGATTTGCTGGCTAAATGTCAAAGAACAAGCCCTCCACACACTAACTTTGGTTATCGACGGTTGAGGAATTTTAGAGGAAACGTACCAACTCCGGCGGGAGAAGAAACCTTCGAAGAATGGGTAGAACAGGCGATGCAGGCTCTGGATGAGTGGGACGTCCCTGAAGCGCAGAAGAAGCAAATAATTACTGAGAGCTTAAAGGGACCTGAGTCAGAGGCTGTCAGAAACCTGAAGTTGAGTAAGCAAGACTGCACTGCTTTAGATTACCTAAACATATTACAGGAAGTCTTTGGGCGAACAGAAAAGGCTGCTGAGCTCATGTACCAGTATGACCAAAATGACTGAATATATGAGGCGCCTAGATAAGATTCTGCACCAGATACTTCTTAAGAAAGGGGCCGAACCGGCCACAATAGACAAAATCCGAATGCAGCAGATATTGAGGGGCGCTCAACCTCTAGATCCTGTGATGTTACAGCTGAAAACATAGAAACATAGAAAAATGTCGGCAGATAAGAACCTTTCGGCCCATCTAGTCTGCCCAATTACATGGATACTTTACCTGGATTTATCTTTTGTTTAGGATAGCCTTATGCCTATCCCATGCTTGCTTAAATTCAATTACTGTTTTGGCCTCTACCACTTCAACTGGAAGGCTGTTCCATGTATCCACCACCCTCTCAGTAAAATAATGCTTCCTGATGTTACTTTTAAACCTTTGCCCCTCTAATCTAAGACTATGTCCTCTTGTTTTGCTACTTTGTTTCCGTTTAAATATACAGGGTTATCCAAAGAGATTCGAAACGTCACCGCACCTTCGGTGACTTTTCGTTCTCTTCAATTCGGTTCGTGTTGCCGATCCCATTTCGGTGACCCTGCGGTGTATTCAGCAAACACCACAGGGTCCCCGAATTGCAGGGAAAAGCTACCGCAAACCTGACGAAAACTAACCTGCCGAATGCACGCCGAAAACCCTCAAAAATATCTGGATTAACCCGTCGAAGAAGCCGGAAAAACCCGAGCAGGAGCCGATCACATGCAGCGAAGCCGCCGGAAAAAGCCGAGAGAAAGCTGACACCGCAGACAGAGGGAGGTGAATAAATTAGCAAAACCGTTTGTATGAATGTGAAAGTAAAAAGCTGTTTGCAAAGAAACTACTGAGCGAAAATGTCTGAAATTAGCATATGAGGTCCAGGGAATGATAATAAAAAGGGCTGTTACAGAAAAAATAAGTAAACTTAAAAAAAAAAAAAATCGGACTTTAAAAAAAAAAAAAAAAAAATATGCTTAAAGTATCCTAAAAAATCTATAAATAAAAGACTCTTTACTGCAGAATTTTATAATGAACGGTTTATTAGATATTGAATTAAAATGGGAATATTTTTAACATTGAAGCCTATGGGATTCTCCTGAATTAACTTGCCGAATTAAACCACCGAATGGCAGGGTATTAGGGGAACCTTTCACTGCTGGTTTTAGTTCTCTGAATAGCCGAAGCAGTGCATTTTCATGGGGATTTCACTGCCCTCGAACAGGCACCGAACAGGCACCGTATGTGCAGGCAATTCGCCAGGATTTGGCGAATTGCCTGCTCTCTGGATAGCCGAATGGCCAGGAAAGGTAACCGAATGCTGATTTTCAGCATTCGGTTACCTTTCTCAAGCAATTCGGATCTCTTTGGATAACCCTGATACTCCCTTCCTCTACCTTGTGGATTCCCTTTACGTATTTAAATGTTTCTATCATATCACCTCTGTCTCGTCTTTTTTCCAAGCTGTACATGTTAAGATCATTAAGCCTTTCCTGGTAACTTTTCTCCTTCAAGCTGTACACCATTTTAGTAGCCCTTCTCTGAACTCTCTCTAAGATGTCTATATCCTTCTGGAGATACGGTGTCCAGTACTGCACACAGTACTCCAAGTGAGGTCTCACCAGTGCTCTGTACAGTGGCATGAGCACTTCCCTTTTAAAACCAGAGAAGGTAACCGAGAATTGAAATACCTGGAACTGATTCGATCTGTTAGAGAGGAAGAGGCTCTGCTGGAAGAAAAATCCTTAAGGAGAGGAGAAAGAGCTTACGCACAACCCGTGAGGCATAACGAATATTTGCAAACTGAAGATGATTTGTTGGACACCTATGGATCCGAAGTTGACAGACAAGAGCATCGGTTTGTTCCTATATCCACAGAGAGTGCTGCCAAAGAGTCAACCATTCCTGCATATAGTGAGTTACACAAGACCGTTAAGAAGGTGCAAGAAGCTCAAGCTGAACTGAAACAAGCGCACACGGACCTGTGCCGAGCACTTTTGAAGGTGGCAGAGACACAGACCGATATGCAGAAGTTCCTTACTGACCTGCGGACAACGGGAGTTGCTGTGGCATCTGGCCAGGGTCCTTCAACCGAGTCACCACGAGCAAGTGCTCCTCCGTCTTCAAAGAAGAGATGTTTCAGTTGTGGGGAAATGGGTCATTTCCGAGCACGGTGCAAAAACCAAAGGCCTGAAGGAAATAGAGTGGAAGAGTTCCTAAAGGCCTTGCAAGGGCTGCTATCTACTTTACAGGCGGGAAATGCCAGAGGGCCCAAGTGAAGGAGCGAACTAGGTGCCCAATGGTTGAAAACCGCTCCAAACTTCAAACCAGAACTGAAAGGCCGAGAGGGCCCTGATTCTTGCCAACTGCTGAGCCTACCAGGACTGAAAGACTTACTCCCTTAGTATCCAGTCTTATGTCATGGGAAAGCAATGCACACCCAAAACCTCCACGAGTCAAGAAGAAGGCTAGGGTACAGCGAACTGGGTCTATACCTCCTGCGGCTACAAACAAGTTTCCTGACCAGCTGATAGGTCCTTCTCCCATCGTTCCAATCCAAGTGGAGGGAGTCTACACTAAAGCCCTGTTAGACTCGGGGGCTCAAGTGAACTTGATCTATCGAGACTTCTACAAGAAGCACTTGAAACATATACCTCTACAGAAATTAAAGGACCTTGAGATCTGGGGTATCGAAACTGAGAAGCTTCCCTATGATAGATATCTACAGGTGAAGTTAGAAATTGGATCCGAAGTCATCGGACAGTCTGGAGGTTGTGATGCATTGGCCATTAGAAACATAGAAACATAGAAAAATGTTGGCAGATAAGAACCTTTCGGCCCATCTAGTCTGCCCAATTACATGGATACTTTACCTGGATTTATCTTTTGTTTAGGATAGCCTTATGCCTATCCCATGCTTGCTTAAATTCAATTACTGTTTTGGCCTCTACCACTTCTACTGGAAGACTGTTCCATGTATCCACCACCCTCTCAGTAAAATAATGCTTCCTGATGTTACTTTTAAACCTTTGCCCCTCTAATCTAAGACTATGTCCTCTTGTTTTGCTATTTTGTTTCCTTTTAAATATACTCCCTTCCTCTACCTTGTGGATTCCCTTTACGTATTTAAATGTTTCTATCATATCTCCTCTGTCTCGTCTATTTTCCAAGCTGTACATGTTAAGATCATTAAGCCTTTCCTGGTAACTTTTCTCCTTCAAGCCGTACACCATTTTAGTAATTTTAGTAGCCCTTCTCTGAACTCTCTCTAAAATGTCTATATCCTTCTGGAGATACGGTCTCCAGTACTGCACACAGTACTCCAAGTGAGGTCTCACCAGTGCTCTGTACAGTGGCATGAGCACTTCCCTTTTCCTACTGCTAATACCTCTCCCTACACAACCAAGCATTCTGCTAGCATTTCCTGCTACTCTATTACATTGACTACTTACCCTTAGATCCTCTGAAATAATGACCCCTAAATCCCTTTCCTCAGATGTTGAGGTTAGGACTGTATCAAATATTCTATATTCAGCCCTTGGGTTTTTACGTCCCAGGTGCATTATCTTGCACTTATCCTTCAGGGGCCAACAGAAGTTCTATGATAGTGGGGACGAATACTGATCTGGTGAGACGTCTTCTGACTCCTATAGTGATGGAAGAAGGTTCTACCAGAGGAGTACACCAGATGTTACGTCCAGTCTATCAGCGAATGGTCGAAGAACAGAGGGCACCTGCCGAAGTGGAGATTGCAGAACCTTCTCTGTTCCTCCCAATCAGGAGAAGTGGCGAGTTTCCGGGCTTCAGTCAAGTTGAACGGATCACAACCGGGTCCTTATGTGGTACTGGAAACTGATCTCAGTCATGGGAGTGAGGCCGGAGTAGAAGTAATCCCTGAGATAATCTCCATGAGAGCTTTGAAACAGACACGAGGAAGAGTCTCAGTTAGTGTGTGTAATGTGTCTGATTCTCCAGTGATCCTGAAAGCACGAATGCCCATCGGGCAAGTAGCGTCCGCTACACCTCTCTCCCCTACTGATTTAGGGGGGGAGTAAATAAAGAGATTCCAGCTGAACGGTTCTATCCTAAAGACGCTCCCATCTCGCCTGAGTGGAAGAAATGACTTCAGTCCCAGATCCTAAAATGGAAGGACTTGTTCTCGAAGGATGAGTTCGACGTGGGTTTAGCTAAGAGTACTGAACATCGCATTCGACTACAAGAAGATAAGCCGTTCCGAGAAAGGTCAAGACGAGTTCTGCTGGGAGACTTGGATGATCTACGAGAACAGCTAAATGAACTACAGAGGACTAAGGTGATTCAAGAGTCCAGGAGTAAGTACGCTTCTCCAATAGTGATGGTTCGAAAGAAGAATGGTTCTATGCGTTTATGTATAGACTATCGCACGCTAAATCAGAGAACCATTCCGGATCAATATGCCACTCCTCGGATAGAAGATGCCCTACAGTGTTTGTCTGGAGCAAAATTGTTTAGTGTACTAGACCTGCGAAGTGGGTATCATCAGATAGCAATGCATCCTGAGGACAAAGAGAAGACTGCTTTCATCTGCCCACTGGGGTTCTTCGAGTTCAACAGAATGCCTCAAGGCCTTACGGGGGCTCCCGCCACGTTCCAATGGTTAATGGAGAAGACAGTCGGGGACATGAACCTGATCGAAGTGTTGGTGTATCTAGATGATATTATTGTGTTCGGGAAGACTCTGGAAGAACATGAGCAGCGGTTGGAAAAGGTCTTGAAGCGGCTCCACGAAGATGGGTTGAAACTGTCCCTAGAGAAGTGTCAATTTTGTCTACCTTCCATTACGTACCTGGGACATGTTGTTTCGGCAGAAGGTGTTTCGACGGATCCTCGAAAGTTGGAAGCCGTAGCTTCCTGGCCTACACCCCGAAATGATACTGAACTTAGATCTTTCCTGGGGTTCTGCTCATATTACCGAAGATTCGTAGGAGGATTTGCCAAGATAGCTCAACCCTTGAATAAGCTCCTACAGAAGGAAGACGTGGAAGAAGGCTCCAAGGCCTCTGATCGAAGTTCTTTGACTCAAAGGCCAAGGAAGGCTCGAGAATCCATCCAAGAAGAATGGACTAATTAATGTGAAAGTGCCTTCATGAAGTTGAAAGAGAGTCTAACTCGAGCTCCCATCCTGGCTTACGCTGATCCTCATAAGCCGTACGAATTGCATGTGGATGCTAGCAGAGAAGGTCTAGGGGGAGTCCTATACCTAGAATATGATGGATTGTTGAGGCCTGTAGCGTATGTGAGCCGAAGCCTTACACCTTCAGAGAAGAACTATCCTACCCACAAATTAGAGTTCCTAGCCTTGAAGTGGGCAGTAGTAGACAAGCTGAAAGATTATCTGTATGGAGCTGAATTTGTGATAAAGACTTACAACAATCCTCTTACGTACGTCATTACTACGGCGAAACTGGATGCAACGGGACATCGGTGGTTGGCCGCTCTGTCAGGGTTTCAGTTCAGCCTTAAGTATCGCCCTGGAGTGAATAACCGAGATGCAGATGCTTTGTCAAGAAGACCCTACACTACAGAATGGACTCAGCTGACTCCAGATGGGGTGCAAGCCTTATGTCAAGGGGCAGAGCGCCATGTCAAGGGAGTAGTTGAAGCAGAAGCTATAGGAGTTATGGCTGCGGCTGTTCCAGAGTTTTATTGTAATCCTACACAGCTGAGGAATGAAAGTTTGCCTACTTTTTCGAAACAGGACCCGAGAGCCGATCAGGCTGGAGATCCTCTGATTGCATTAACAGTGAAGGCTATAAACACGAACCAAAGGGAAATTCTACTGACAAATTCCCCAGAAGGAGCCCGATTGGTATACAAAGAATGGGAACGGCTGAAGATGTTGGATGGGGTGGTCTACCGAAGGGGCCCCTCGAACAATGCTGAAGAGACACAACAGTTGTTCCTTCCCACCAAACACAGAGAGGGTATGCTGAGATCATTACACGATGACCATGGACATTTGGGTGCAGAGAGAACTTTTAAGCTGGTGCAAGACAGATTTTATTGGCCCTGTATGAGATCTGAAGTTGAAAGTTACTGCCATTCGTGTCTAAGGTGTATCCAGAGAAAGACCCTACCAACTCGAACTGCTCCAATGAGCCACCTGCAAAGTCAAGGACCTATGGATTTGGTGTGCATTGATTTCCTGTGCTTAGAGCCGGATGCTAGTGGGCAGGGAAATATTCTAGTAGTGACTGATCATTTCACTCGTTATGTCCAAGCGTTCTCTACTAAAGATCAACGTGCTCCTACAGTGGCAAAGGTTTTGATGGAGAAGTTTTTTGTTCATTATGGCCTACCAAGGAGAATCCACTCGGATCAGGTCAGAGACTTTGAGAGCCGGCTTGTTGGGCAATTGCTGGAGCTGTTTGGAATTCAGAAGACCCGAACTACTCCATATCACCCTCAAGGTGATGCCCAACCAGAAAGATTTAATCGCACGCTGTTAAATATGTTGGGGACACTGTCAAACAGAGAGAAGCAGAATTGGAGTCATCACATAGCTACGTTGGTGCATGCGTACAACAGTACAGAGAGTGACGCTACTGGTTACTCACCTTACCGTCTCATGTTCGGAAAAGAAGCTCGACTGCCTGTTGATTTGGCATTTGGGCTATCTCTTGATCAGACGTCCTTGGCCTCTCATAGAAATTATGTGGTTAGACTTCGGAAAAATTTGGCTTCTGCGTTTGAACAGGCCCGTTTGACTTCAGGGAGCAGAGAACAGAGGAATAAGCGAAACTATGACTTGAGAGTTCGTATACAGGATCTACAACCCGGTGATAGGGTTTTGTTGAAGAACTTGGGTGTTTCTGCAAGGCATAAGCTGGCGGATAGATGGAGTTCTCAAGTTTACATTGTCTGCAAGCAACTGCCGGGTCTGCCAGTTTACCAAATCCAACCGGATGGAAAGGCCGGGCCTCTAAAAAACTGGCACCAAAATCATCTGTTGCCTTTGAGAGAAGCTGTAAGAATACCAGTTGGAGACAAACTTTCTTTGCCGAACCCGCCTGTTCCACACTCGATTCCCGTTACTCGGTCTCAACAGACACGGGTTGTTGAAGAAAGTGAAGGGAACAGTGAGGAAGTGTCAGGCACACTCACGTACCCGAGGGTTAAAACGGTCAGCCCTATGAAATAACAGAAGACTCTAATACTAATTGCGATACCAGTCCTTGAGTTGGCTGGGTTACACAATAGCGAGGGGTGAACCTGATGTCAGGCCAACACACATAATGTCGAAGGTGTGCTTCAGCAGTACTAATAAAACAATAGGTAACCCTAAACCTAGATGCAATACCAGTCCTTATAATGGCTGGATTCCACAATAACTAGAGGTGAACCTATAAGGCAGGGACACACAAACGAGGAGGACAGAAACCAGTCCTTAGAGTGGCTGGTGTAAAGACAGGTAGGTAAGGAGTGGTAAATATGAGCCAAAGTAAGGGATAGGTAAAAAGCAGAGTCGAGTAACAATAGCCGAGTCAAGGGGATACGAGGTACACAAGTCGAAATAGAAAGCCAGGTCATACACAAAATATCCGTCAAAGAGTGAAATACACGAGCACTTAAAGGAACACTCTACTCAAAAAATCACCCCCCGTTTTTTTATCCTAACCTATCCCTATTCCCTTAATAAATCTTTAGATTTTTATTTTTTTTGTAACTGTAATACTTACCCTAAAATCCTCTTGTTTCCAGCGGGGGTTTTTTTTATATACTCACCTCCCTCCTCTTCCGCTCCCGTCCTTCTTGCTGCGTCTTGGCTTCTGGTTTAGGTGAGAAGCGCGCATGCGCGCCTCTCACATAAGCCAGCCAATCGGCAGGCTTCCTCCCGGCTCCCTCTGAGGATTAGTGTTGCGCGCAAGAGGATGCGCGCAACACTAACCCTCAGAGGGAGCCGCCAGCTTCTGCGGTGAGTAGGAGACGTCATCGCGCTGAAAGCGCGATGACGTCTCCTACTCGGCAAAAGTCGGCAGAAGCGGGAAATATGATTCCCGCTCTGCTGACTGACAGCTGGGAGGGCGGAGTAAACTCCTCCGCCTCTCTCAGCTGTTTTCAGCTTTTTCAGCTGAACCGCTGAGCGGAGGGAGGGGGGACAGGGGGCAGGATACTCCGGGCATCATGACCACCTAAAATAGCTTAGGTGGTCATGTTGCCTAGAGTGTCCCTTTAAGGGTCAGACAAGCAGAACCACGAAAGGGCATAGAGGAATGGCAAGAGCAAGTTTAAATCCCGCGCCCTGCCTTCCGATTGGCCAAACGGGTCACATGCTGTAAGGAGACCCAGATGGAGGCGTGAGGATGTTGCGCTGCTGGGGGAACTAAATCTGGAGCCGCCGGCAGCGCGCGCGCATACAGCGCAGGAAAAGGATGCGGGGGAGATGCTGACCACGGAGCCGCGGGGAGGGACGCCGGGGCCGCCCCAGCCGCGGAGGCATGACAGCACCCCCTCCCCGAGGAACGCCCACCGGGCGGCCAGGAGCCGGTCTATCGGGGAAACGACGATGGAAAGCGGACACTAAACGGGGAGCATGAATGTCACGCGATGAAACCCATGTACGATCCGCGGGACCATAACCCTTGCAATGAACCAGATACTGCAACCGAGTACGAAAACGGTGGGAATCCAGAATGGACTCAATTTCATACTCGGGATTCCCGTCTACCACTACAGGAGGAGGAGAGTCAGGACAGGTAAAACGGTTGCACAAGAGTGGTTTCAGTAAGGAGACATGAAAGGAGTTAGGGATACGAAGAGAGACAGGCAACTGCAGAGCGTACGAGACGGGATTAATGCACCGAAGAATTCTATACGGGCCTATAAACCGAGGTGCGAACTTCATGGAAGGGACTTTCAACCGGATGTGACGTGTGCTGAGCCAAACCCTGTGCCCTACACGGTAAACTGGTGGAGGCCTGCGCCTGCGGTCTGCCGAACGCTTCTGAGCCAAAGAAGCGGACTCAAGATTTCTTTTAGTCTTTTCCCAAATCGCACATAGATTGCCTAGGTGTTCCTCCAGGGCAGGAATATTCTGAGGTGGAAATGAGGATGGGAAAACGGTGGGATGCATACCAGTGACTATTTCAAACGGAGAATACTTGGCGATTGTGATGTGGCATTGTTATACGCAAACTCCGCCCATGGTAATAGAGTAACCCAATCGTCTTGCGCGTCTGAAATAAAACACCTTAAATAAGTCTCGAGCATTTGATTGGTTCTTTCGGCTAATCCGTTCGTTTGTGGGTGGTACGTGGAGGAAAAGGACAGTTTAACACCTAACTGGTGACAGAAGCCTCTCCAAAACCTAGAGATAAATTGAGAACCGCGATCCGAGACGAGAACATTCGGAACACCATGAAGTCTAAATATTTCTTTGGTAAAAATCTGTACTAGCTCGCTAGAGGAGGGGAGTTTCCTTAATGGGATGAAATGTGCCATTTTAGAAAAGCGATCAACAACGACAAAAATCACTGTATGGCCAAGCGAAGGGGTTAATTCCACCAAGAAGTCCATAGCTAAATGAGACCAAGGGCGCTCAGGGACAGGTAGAGGCTGGAGAAGACCAGTAGGGCTAAGACGGGAGGGTTTAGTATGGTTACAAACAAAACAGGTGGTTACGTATTCTTTCACATCATTGGTAAGTGTACTCAGAGAGGCTAAGATTTTCCTTTCGGGAACTATGGGGACTGGTACCGATACTTGAGTAGATAGGGGTTCGTGCTGTCTGGAGAGTGCATTAGCCTTAATATTTTTAGACCCGGGTCTGTAAGAAATGATGAAGTCAAATCGGGTAAGGAAGAGGGCCCACCGGGCTTGTCTGGGGTTCAACCTTTTAGCCTCAGACAGGTAAATCAGATTCTTATGGTCAGTGATAATGGAGAACGGACAATTAGACCCCTCCAAGAGGTGGCGCCATTCTTTTAAGGCGAGTATAATGGCTAGCAATTCCCTGTCACCAATGTCGTAGCGGGCCTCGGTAGGTGACAGTTTCCTAGAAAAAAAAACACAAGGTTGCATAGGTTTGTCGTCGGCCGGACGTTGGGATAACACAGCTTCCACCCCGGTCTCTGAGGCGTCCACTTCTAATACGAAGGGTCTAGTTGGATCGGGGTGATGGAGGATGGGAGCAGTGGAAAATGCCATTTTTAACCTCCCGAAAGCCTCCAAAGCAATGGGGGGCCAATTCTGAGTATCAATTCCTTTTTTTGTCAATGCTGTAATAGGTGCTATGATGGTCGAGAAACCCTTAATAAATCTTCTATAATAGTTAGAGAAGCCTATAAATCTTTGAATAGCCTTGAGACCCTTGGGAAGAGGCCAATGAACGATAGCATCTAGTTTCTTGGGGTCCATCATGAAGCCAGAGGAAGAGATTACATAGCCTAAAAATTGTACCTGTTGGAGGTCAAATAAGCATTTCTCGAGTTTACAATAGAGACCATTGGATAACAGTTTAGACAAGACGAGTTGTACATGTTGATGGTGGGTTTTCGAGTCGGGGGAATGTATCAACACATCGTCAAGGTAGACCACGACAAAATAGGGGGTGTATTCTCGTAACACATCATTGATAAACGCCTGAAACACTGCTGGAGCGTTACATAAACCAAAGGGCATAACTAGGTATTCATAGTGCCCTAATTTAGTATTGAACGCAGTTTTCCACTCATCCCCGTGTTTGATTCGAATCAGGTTGTACGCTCCTCTGAGATCCAATTTAGAAAATATTTTCGAATATTTCAGGCGATCAAATAACTAGGGGATGAGTGGAATGGGGTAGGCATTCTTAACGGTAATTTTGTTCAACCCTCGAAAGTCAATGCACGGTCTGAGATCTCCCTCTTTTTTCTGAACAAAGAAAAATCCTGCTCCAGCGGGAGAGGAAGAAGGACGAATAAACCCTTTGTTAAGGGAATCAGTAATATACTCCTCCAATACCTTATGCTCTTTTTCAGATAAAGGGTAGACAACCCCTCTAGGAGGAGTGGTACCGGGAAGAAGGTCGATTGCGCAATCGTACGAATGATGTGGGGGTAGTCTATCGGCCTCTTTCTTATTGAACACGGGTGCCAAATCAGAGTACGGATTAGGTATAGTAGTCGTCAGAGGAGGAGCCGTAGGTAAATTCAGGATGTTGACGGATAAGGGGATCTCAATACAGGAAGACATGCAATCTATATCCCACTTCGCGATTTGACGAGCTCGCCAATCTATTACAGGGTTATGACGGGTTAGCCAAGGATACCCCAGGACGATGGGGTAGGAGGGTGAAGAAATGACATGAAAGAACATCTTTTCTATATGACATAATCCTATCTTAACAGTAATGTCTGGAGTCTCGAAGAGGACAAAAGGGGTTTCAAGGGGTCTGCCGTCAATGGCCTGTACCAGTAGAGGTGTTTTCTTCTCTATCAAAGGAATAGCGTGCTTACGAGCAAAAACAAGATCGATAAAGTTATCGGCTGCACCAGAGTCAACCAGGGCATGGAGATGCACCGGGTTGAGGGGGCTCTCAAAACAGAGAGTGACCGGAACCCGGAGTCTATTTTCGAGTTTAGGGGACGAGGGACATGAACCTAAGAGTTGTCCCCTAGAGGCACTTAGGCATGCAAGTTTCCCGCCGGACCCTGAGGGCGTTTGGAACAGCCTTTAAGCAAATGGCCCCCTAAACCACAATATAAGCAAAATCCCTCACGTCGACGGCGTTGCTTTTCGATTTCAGGGAGTTTAGTGCTATCTAGCTGCATGGGCTCAGGAAGAGAAGTAGACTCTGGGAGTGCGGGAAAAAGGGGTCGGGGAGGTACCCTAAGAGGTAGTTTTCTAGCTTTATCCTTCGTATTCTTGCGATGGCGAATACGTTCATCTATGATGGACAAGTAAGTGATCAGATCCTCCAGAGCGTCTGGAAGTCTCAGGCCGCTACTTCATCCTGGAGCTCATCGTTCAAACCTTCTAAGAACACTGCTATCAAAGCCTTATCAGTCCAATTTAATTCAGAAGCTAAGGATCTAAACTCCAGTGCGTAATCACCCAGGGATTTAGCACCTTGGCGCAGGCGTAACAAGGACTTAGCGGCATTGGTCTTACGACCAGGGGGGTCAAACACTCTGCGGAAAGCAGTCATAAATTCCCAATAGTTGTACACAATGGGCTTGTCAGTATCCCAGAGGGGGTTAGCCCAACACAATGCTTTATCAGTCAGATGATTAATAACAAAGGCTACCTTCGCTCGATCTGTGGGGTAGGACCAAGGGTTTAGCTCAAAGTGGATTGAGATCTGGTTAATAAATCCTCTACAGGCAATAGGATCGCCACCATAACGTATCGGTGGAAGCAAATTGGGACACGGGCTCGGCGTGGCAAATGGTTCAGAAATAGGCAGGTTAACAGAAGGAGGCACCTCTAACGGTGTAGGTGCAGTACGCTAACAACGTTTGGAGGGCTTGTGCGAATTGATCAAGTCGGTGATCCTGATCCTCCAAACGACTCTCTAAACCCGATAATTGTTGGGCAGTCCCTGCTAGGTCCATGGCCCTTTCGTGATGTCCGGCACACTCACGTACCCGAGGGTTAAATTGGTCAGCCCTATGAAATAACAGAAGACTCTAATACTAATTGCGATACCAGTCCTTGAGTTGGCTGGGTTACACAATAGCAAGGGGTGAACCTGATTTCAGGCCAACACACGTAATGTCGAAGGTGTGCTTCAGCAGTACTAATAAAACAATAGGTAACCCTAAACCTAGATGCGATACCAGTCCTTATAATGCCTGGATTCCACAATAACTAGAGGTGAACCTATAAGGCAGGGACACACAAATGAGGAGGACAGAAACCAGTCCTTAGAGTGGCTGGTGTAAAGACAGGTAGGTAAGGAGTGGTAAATATGAGCCAAAGTAAGGGATAGGCAAAAAGCAGAGTCGAGTAACAATAGCCGAGTCAAGGGGATACGAGGTACACAAGTCGAAATAGAAAGCCAGGTCATACACAAAATATCCGTCAAAGAGTGAAATACACGAGCACTTAAGGGTCAGACAAGCAGAACCATGAAAGGGCATAGAGGAATGGCAAGAGCAAGTTTAAATCCCGCGCCCTGCCTTCCGATTGGCCAAACGGGTCACATGCTGTAAGGAGACCCAGATGGAGGCGTGATGACGTCGCGCCGCTGGGGGAGCTAAATCTGGAGCCGCCTGCGGCGCGCGCGCATACAGCGCAGGAAAAGGATGCGGGGGAGATGCCGACCCCGGAGCCACGGGGAGGGACGCCGGGGCTGCCCCAGCTGCGGAGGCATGACAGGAATGAAGTTTTTGTCTGGACTGGGTGCGCTCGCCTGAGCCTGAAGAGGTCATTCCAGTTTCTGAACGGTGGGAAAGTAACCTGAGGCCTGAGGCTCCTGAATTCAGATTGGAAGTTCCTGAGACTTCGGAAGTTCCTGTAGTTCCAGAAGATGTGTCCATAGATTATAGTTCTATGCCTTCACTGGAAGGCTCATATTTAGAAGAGGTGTCTGCTCCAGTTGTGGATGAAAGAATTGAGCCCGTAAATGTGGCACTTCCACCCGAAGAGGAGATGATTGAACCAGAGTCTAAACGTTCTATCCAACCCCCTCAGAGACTCACCCACGATTCACCGGGACATAGCACTGAAGATGCTGTTACCACAGTGCGAAGGTTGCCTGAAGTGTCTGCTATGCTAGCTGAGGTAGTCAGGAGCATGAGTCAACTTGAGGATGTATATCTGACCCATTATATGTTTGCTACTGAGCCTGAATATATTGCTTAATGTAAATGCTGAAATGTCATGTAACTGTTACACTTCCTTGGAGAGACCCAAGAGTTCAAGGGGGGGGAGAGTGTAGCGCTGCTTAAAGATTGTGTTTGCTGCATTTACTTATTATGGCCACCAGGGGGAGACAGAGGCATAATGGACTATGCTGGACATAAACAGAACTACAATTTCCATCAGGCTTTGCGTGAGTACAGGAAGTGGGTGGGAGGAAGAGGAAAGACATCAGCAGCCTCATGCAGAGGAGAGGCAGAGTGAGCCGAGCAGCGAAAGGTGGAGGACGCACGTGAAACTGCCAGGGATCGTGACCAGGCCGGAGTGCAGGCGCTGCCTCGCTGGTGCTGGAGATCGGGACGGTGACCTTGCAGAGACCTACCTACGCACCGCTGAGAGGTCTGAGTAATAATCTGGTTCCGGCTGGACCCCGAGTTAGGAGACCGCGATGATCCATTGGGAGTGCAGGCAGTAGACCGTTGTACGCAGTGTGGAGATCGGACAAGCAGGGAGCAGATCCGGTGGCACAGAGTCCGAGTACACAGCGGAGAGAAATCCTTGATCGGGTCCTGAACAGATTGTCTATCGGATGGGTGAGAGGCCTCCCAGGCCGCAGTTCCAAAAATAAGAAACGCAGGCTGCAGTATTGTTTAAATCCACAGGGCCCCAACTTGACGAGGTTAATTCAGCGGCTCCTCCGGGAGTGAGCGCTACACACACACAAACACCAGCCCCCCTTCCTACACATAAATATACACACACACCCTCCCTCCATCACTGTATACACAGAGCCAGCTCTGTATACAGAAATAAAATCTGTATCCCCTCTCTGCTTAGAATGTAAGCTTTGGAGCATGGTCCCCTCTCTTAGATTGTAAGCTCTGGAGCAGGGTCCCCTCTCCTCTTAGATTGCAAGCTCTGGAGCAGGGTCCCCTCTCCTCTTAGATTGTAAGCTGTGGAGCAGGGTCCCCTCTCCTCCAAGATTGTAAACTCTGGAGCAGGGTCCCCTCTCCTCTTAGATTGTAAACTCTGGAGCATGGTCCCCTCTCCTTTGAGATTGTAAGATCTGGAGCAGTGTCTGTGTTGCTCAGCTTTTTAGTGTACTGAAATGATCCACGAGGTTCTGTTTAAAGCAACTTCTTTTTTATTATAGGACATGAGATGAGTGCTGCTTTCCTGACTCTGAGCTGACTCTCCTGCACACACTAACACATCCTGAGGCACCAGCTCACTTCCTGTTCCCTGACCCTTATGAATATGCATTACTTACTCAGCTCAGCACATCCTTTCTTTTCTACAAAAACAAACAAACAACAAAACACAAACAATAATAATAAACAATAGAACAATGGCATGACAATCAATTTAACTATGTATAACAGAAATGTCAATGAGATTAGTGTCAATAGCAGTTAACATTCTTCAATGAGTCTTTGTGGCCTTCTGACAACTCTGCCACTTGAGTAATGTTGGTCCCCTTGTGATGACTGTTGTAAAGCTCTTCCTGCATGTTCTACTGGGGCAGGAATGTCCTCTGTATTGTCAGTATCCTCAAAAGAGGGATCCTCAGGGGTATTTAGCAGAAATGGTTCCTGATGAATTACATCTTGGTCAGGTTGCTTATTAGAGCAAGCCTTTTCAGAATTCTCACCATTACTGAAACAATCCATGTCCAGTGACTGTGGTAGGTCCAGAGAGTGACATGGTATCTTCAATAAATGTTTCTGATTGCGTCTCAACACCACTCCATGCTTTGTTTTAACTTCAAAGGACCTGTCTGTGACTTGACGCAGCACCACAGCTTCATTCGTCCAGCATTGACCTGTCCAGATTTTTACAGTGTCTCCAACCTGCAGCATTTTTACATTCTTTGCACTTTTCTCATAGTTTCTTTTCTGACGTCCCTAATTTCATCCTTCTTTGCAATGTAGGAAGTATGCAACTTACTGTCATTAGGGATGTGCACCGATTCTTTTTTCGATTTGATTCGATTCGATTTTTCGAATTTTTAAACTTTTCGATTCGGCTCGTTTCGACTGCTTTCTGTTTCGATTCGGTTCGGCTCGATTCGGTTTTCGGGTACATTTATTTTTCGGAATATCGACCATTTTTCGTATTTTCGGGTAACTTTACTAGGTTTCTGTATCGACTTGTCGTTATTTCGGAAATTTTCGTTTTTCGGAATTGTACATGGATTTCGGCATGTCGCCCATTTTTCGTTTTTCGGAACTTTTCGTTTTTCGGAACTTTTCATTTTTCGGAATTGTACATGGTTTTCGGCATATCGGCAATTTTTCGTTTTTCGGAACTTTTCGTTTTTTCGGAACGTCTGTTCTCGTTTCAAAGCTGTCTAACTCTATTCGTTTTGATGAAAACTACTATGGTTTACTTTTTTAATACTACTTTATATATTTTTTATAATAAATTTTTGGTTTTGTTTTTCGGATCCAATAATTCATTATGTCGATACGATAATAAATACGATAATTTAATTAACCCTTTCACTGCTGAGGCTTTTCCCACCTCTGTGCTGAGATCATTTTTACCGGTTTTGCTCATCATGTTTAAACGTGTTTTTTAAGGCTTATTTTAATATATGACCCAGACATATTATATATCGTTCTTTCTGTCAGACTCGGCAGATTCATAATATGTCATTATTATATGTATACGTCATGACCTGTCTGTATATTATAACAAAAAATGCAATAAAATAAGATTTTTCAATAATTTACAACGTGTTAAGTGGTTTTTTTTCACATTTTAACATGCGAGCAATTGCGGTTATATTTTGTATGGGGTGCGCTTGTTAAAAAAATTAGAGATGGGGTCTCGTTACAATTTTTTTGGGGAAAATTACAAAATTTTTAACAAACGCACCGCATACAAAAATCGTTAGTGCAGCATCATTGTTCACATTATAATTGAAATGGGAAGAATATTGCTGCATTAACAACCAAAAAAAGAAAAAAAAATTGTTTATTTTTTTTTATAAATTTTTTTAAATATTTTTTTATTTTTAATTTTTTTACAAACGTTTTTCACATTCGTGTTTGGTATCGTTGGAACGGCCATGCTCTTTTTACTTTAAACTTTAACCCCTAGCTGCCACGGATCGGGAGATAGGGGGTTCATTTTGGAACCCCCTATCTCCACCATTGGTGGCAGCTAGGGGTTAACTCCAGGACTGGCGTCATCGTGCTATGCACGATGACGCCAGTCCTCAGGGGGAGTTCCCGGAAGCTTGGCCGACATCCGACATCCTCATGGATATGCCCCAGCTCCTCATGGATATTGCCCCAGCACCTCGTGGATATGCCCCAGCTCCTCGTGGACATGCCCCAGCTCCTCGTGGACATGCCCCAGCTCCTCGTGGATATGCCCCAGCTCACACATGGATTTGCCCCAGCTCCTCGTGGATATTCCCCAGCTCACACATGGATTTGCCCCAGCTCCTCGTGGATATGCCCCAGCTCCTCGTGGACATGCCCCAGCTCCTCGTGGACATGCCCCAGCTCCTCGTGGACATGCCCCAGCTCCTCGTGGATATGCCCCAGCTCACACATGGATTTGCCCCAGCTCCTCGTGGTTATTCCCCAGCTCACACATGGATTTGCCCCAGCTCCTCGTGGATATGCCCCAGCTCCTCATGGACATGCCCCAGCTCCTCGTGTACATGCCCCAGCTCCTCGTGGACATGCCCCAGCTCCTCGTGGATATGCCCCAGCTCACACATGGATTTGCCCCAGCTCCTCGTGGATATTCCCCAGCTCACACATGGATTTGCCCCAGCTCCTCGTGGATATGCCCCAGCTCCTCGTGGACATGCCCCAGCTCCTCGTGGACATGCCCCAGCTCCTCGTGGATATGCCCCAGCTCACACATGGATTTGCCCCAGCTCCTCGTGGATATGCCCCAGCTCCTCCTGGATATGCCCCAGCACATGGAATGCCCCAGCTCCTCATGGATATGCCCCAGCTCCTCGTGGATATGCCCCAGCTCACACATGGATTTGCCCCAGCTCCTCGTGGACATGCCCCAGCTCCTCGTGGATATGCCCCAGCTCACACATGGATTTGCCCCAGCTCCTCGTGGATATGCCCCAGCTCCTCCTGGATATGCCCCAGCACATGGAATGCCCCAGCTCCTCATGGATATGCCCCAGCTCCTCATGGATTTGCCCCAGCACATGGAATGCCCCAGCACCTCATGATAATGGCCCCAGCTCACCTCCGCCGCCTTTTTCGCTCCCTCAGAGCGTCCGGCGGCGCGGAGCTTGGGCGCTCGCCAGGGGGAGCCACGTGACCAGCTGCAATTGGCTGGTGACGTGTTTCCTCCAGGCGAGCGCCGAAGCTGCATGCTTCGGACACTCGCAGGGAGCGAAAAACACGGCGGAGGGTGAGACACCCGCCCTTAGGGTGACGGTGTCACCCTAAAGGCGGGTGTCACCTGGTGCGGGCCGCACCCCCGCCCCATGTTACGACGCCACTGGTATATACATTTAACGGCCGCACGCCCACGGACTTACTCTATCCAAACAAAGTTCAGAATGATGTGAAACATTGGGACTTTTTGGATAGATTTCGATTTTCGACTATCCAGAAGTTAAAAAAATAAAAATGGTCAAAATCTAATGCAAAAGTCCTGATGTTTCACATCGGGATGTCAGATATTAATAGGCTTGTGCACCGATTTTTTTTTCGGTTCGATTTGTTCTGATGTTTAAAATTTTCGATTGTGTACATTTTTTTTGGAATATCGACCATTTTTCGTATTTTCGGGTCACTTTGCTCGTTTTTTGTATCGACTTTTCGTGATTTCGGAAATTTTCTTTTTTTTCGGAACGTCTGTTCTCCTCGTTTCAAAGTGTCTAACTCTATTCGTTTTGATGTAAAGTACTATGGTTTACTTTTTTATACTTTATATATTTTTTTATAATAAATTTTTGGTTTGTTTTTCGGATCCGATAATTCATTCTGACGATACGATAATTCTGGCGATTCTATCGTGTTTTTTTTTTTTATTAAATAAAGATCCTTTTTTCTTATGAATATACATTTCACAACTTTATTTATTTAATCACATTAAAAAAATGGTATGAAAGCCAAGGAACAAAAAAAAAAAAACCAAATCGATTTAAAAAACGGTAAACTGACCCGAATGGTCTGACTTTAAAAATAAAAACCAGAACAAAAATGTTTTAAAACGGAAAAATAGTTGATCAAAATGATCTGAAATGAAAAAAAATAATAAAATTAAATGATTTTAAAACAGACAAAAATATAAATTAACCCTTTCGCTGCTGAGGCATTTCACGGCTTCCTTCACGCCTGTGTGCGGCACTGCGGTCTGCTGCTGAGCTAATTTTTAACAGTTTCGCTCCTCTTGTTTAAACACGTTTTGAAGCCTTCTTTTATAATATGACCCAGACATGTTATATATCGTTCTTTCCGGCAGACTCGGCAGATGATTCATCATAATATATCATTATCATATGTATGTGTCATGTCCTGTCTGTATATTATAACAAAAAATGCAATAAAATTAGAATTTTCAATGTTTGTTTTACAAGGTGTAAAGTGTTTTTTTCACATTTTAACATGCGAGTGTGTTTGCGGTTATATTTTATGAGTTGCGTTTGTTAAAAAAAATTGAAAAGGGGACTTGTTATATTTTTTGGGTGACAATTACACTATTTTTTAACAAACGCACCCCATACAAAAATCCTTAGTGCAGCATCATTGTTTCACATTATAATTGAAATGGCAACAATATTGCTGCACAAAACAAAAAACAAAAAACCTGTATTTTTTTTTTTATTTAAATTTTTTTAAATTTTTAACATTGTCATGTTTCGTATTGTTGGAAAGGCCATGCTCTGGTCGATCCAAAGATACCAAACATTAACCAACCGATAGCTGCCGCGGATCGGGAGATAGGGGTTCCAATGAACCCCCTATCTCCACCATTGGTCACAGTTAGGGGTTAACTCCAAAACTGACGTCATTGTGACGAGGTCTTGGGACTGTCAGCAGCTGCTGTTCCCCCACGCTGTTGTCTTCCTGCAAAGACGTGACCATGTTGGCGGGCAGCGTCTTAGCGGGCAGCGGTGGGAGAGAGAGAGCTCATAGCTGGGAGGAGTGTGTTGTGTGAAGCTGCAAACAGGGACAAATAAACTAGACCTGAGCCGCACTAAGGATCTTTGGGTTGTGTCGGAGAAGACTTCACGCAGTGCTGCCATCAATATTTTTTGATAAATTCTTGGTTATACAATGAATGTGACTGTGGACAAAAATCCGTGTTGTTGTGACATCGCCTAAGCTTAACAAAAAAACAGGCCACGTCGGTAATCAAATCTCAAGGCCGTACAACAAGGTTGGGTTAGTGTGTGACATTTTTTGGCCAGGCAGGAAGTGTAGAATGTGCACAGTCACATTCATGACCACAAATATGTTGACAAATTTATGACAAAGGGTCCATAGAAATGTCAATACATTTATGTACATATAATTTTAACAGTGTGGAAACCAAGCAATACATATTAACTTATTAAGTAAGGAAAAGCAACGCACACAAACAGGAAAATAGTGAAAAAATAGAAAATTTATTTACAACATATTAACATAGGGAAGGGAACATGCCAAGGATGGCAAACTGCCCAACAAGTTACTGGCATTTGAGGAGATGTTGGAGCTGGTCCGCATCTTGGACTGCAAAGATTACGATTGCTGTAAGGGCCCTTACGGCAGGAAGAATAACACCCGCAAGGATCGTATCCTTGAAAAGCTACGCACCACCATCCTGGAGCTGTTCGGGAAGGACTGGACGAAGGACCATCTCTGAAAACGCTGGTCCGACCTCAAGGCACGCGAGCAGGAGCAGCTGAGGCACATTCTGGAGGAGGCTGCCACTGGTCTCACTGCTGCTCCAGGAGGTCTGCGGCATTGGTTATGTGCTCCCACAGTTCCTGGAGCAGTTCTTGTAGGGAGATGATGGCGGTAGCTGCCAGGCGAAGCTCGCCGATCGCCTCCCGTCGGCGTCTGGCTTCTCCTTCTATATATCCAATAAATGAAAGAAGGAAAATACAGTAAGTAAAGCAGGTTTCTATTTTTGACTGAAAGTCTTGAAAAAATATAACAGTAGTATATACCAGAGCTGGCGGCCTCCTGAGGCTCCGACTCCTCTGACTCTCTCCCCCACCACCACTGTCTGCATATCCAGTGCTATATGTAAGAAATTAAAGAAATAAAAAATACAGTAAACAACAAAACTGATTTATTTTTGAAACAAAAGTCGATACAAAATAACAACAGTAAAAAAAAAAACCTGGACTGGCGGCCTCCTGCTGCACCGCTCCGGCTCCCTCTCTCCATCATCGCCATCCTCATCTTCCTCCTGCTCCTCCTCCTGCTCCTCTTGTGCTATACATAAAAAATTAAATTAAAATACAGTAAACAAAAAATGTTTCTGTTTTTGACCAAAAGTCGTTGCAAAATAAAACAGTATATACCAGCGCTGGTGGACGCCCGTGGCCTCCCTCCTCCTCCGCTGGGGCACTGGTCCCTGCCGGGCAGATTCTGCGTCCTGTGCCTTTTCTTCCTGTCTTCTGCCAAATCCAAAAAATAACACGTAAATAATGCAGACTGGAAAAAATGGTATATCTATACAATATATTGCCGAAAGTATTGCGACACCCTCCTACCACTACCACTCCACTTCCCACCACTACTCCCATCTCAGCTTAAGTCACAAATATTACTATTTCCTCTGCACAGACATATATTACCGTTCTAAAGTCAGAAAAACATATTTATTATATCCAAAGCTACATATATTTTTCATTTATTTTTTAAACATTGTACTTTATTAGTATATATTTGTGTTGTGTGCGTACAAAACGCATTGTGTTGACTGCTAGTTAGTTTTTATAGAAGGCCTCAGCCTCAGTTTCACTTTCAGTCTGTGAATAAAACTGGATATTGCAGAAACAACAACAGAAATCCACCATTTTGTTTTGAAATTTGCATCTAAAGCATTCAATGACACTGCTGCAGCAGCTGCTGAGGATGTATTGAACGCAGCTCTGTTTGGATGCACTTTCAGAAGAACTACATGTCCCATCCTATCACTTAGCAGAGACGCAGAGATTTTTATTGATGCGCAGGTGGGAGTCAATATTGGGTAAGCTGCGGGTCATCTCGTATGCATCACTCAATCACAACAACCCCCCCCAGCACACTACAGACTATACACACAGTGCCAAAAGAAATCCAGCATTGTAATTTCATCTATATACATCAAATATCACAATTTTCACGAATACGTAAAATCACAAAAAAGAAGAGCTATGGCAAAACTGCATGTATGACGAATTGTGAAAACGCAAAGCTATACACAATCACATTGCATGAAAAAAGGACTAGATAAATCAGCGTATTTCTTTGCACATTAGCACATGCAAGCACATTATTATAATTATACAGGATTTATATAGCACCAACAGTTTGCGCAGCGCTTTACAATATAACATGACACTTACGTTTCGCTATGACGCGGCGGATGCGCCTCAGCTGCTCCTGCTCACGTACTTTCAAATCAGACCAGAGTTTCCGGAGCTGGTCCTTTGTCCTGTCCTTCCCGAATAACTCCAAAATGGTGGTGCGTAGCTTCTCTAAGATACGATCCTTCCTGGCGTTAGACTTCCTGCGGTAAGGGCCCTTACTGCAATCATAATCTTTGCTATCAAATATGCGTACCAGCTCCAACATCTCTTCAAACACCATATTGCTGGCCCGTTTCTTCCTGGGTGCCGGTGGTTCATCATGAGATGATGAGGTGCTTGAATGGCACTCCTCTCTTTCAGCGGCCATTATGAAGAATAATAAAAACAATATTTTGTTCAAAAAGTTGTCAATAAAACTGGCTCAATAAAGTTACGACATGTGCGCGCGCGCGCATGCGCGACCCGCGGACGAATCTGATCTGACCAAAATACGAAAATTCTTATCGGATCTTTGGAAACAATAAAAAATTTTACAGAATCAGCCATATAACCGATACTAGTTAAATATACGATGTCCAGACTTACCGAAATGGTACCGAAATCCTGAATGGAACTGAAATCATGAATAGAGGGAAAATAAATTTCGATTTGACACATTTCAAGTCCATTCGAAAATTCGAAAAATTTTCGATTTGGCAAAATTTTTCGTTTTTTCGGAAAGTCTGTTCTCGTTTCAAAGCAATAGATTTCGATTTGACACATTTCAAGTCCATTCGAAATTCCGAAATTTTTTCGATTCGGTTCGGAAAACAGTTCGGATTCGACTTTTTCGGATCTAAAAAATTTCGGAATTTTGGCCGCATCGAAAGACCCAAATCGGGAAATTTCGTGAAAATTCCGAAATTCCGAAACCCGAAACGCACATCCCTAACTGTCATTGTGATACCCTGTCAAATTAAATTGTGGTAACTAACAGGGTTATTCAGAGAGCGTGAAAAGCAGGAGAATGACTGGAGAATTATTGGAGAATGAAAAATTCTAGGTCAAAATAGCCAAACCAGAAAAATTCTCCCTTTCATCTCACTTTCCAAATCGGCTATTTTGACCTAGAATTTTTCATTCTCCAGTCATTCTCCTGCTTTTCACGCTCTCTGAATAACCCTATTAGTCTTTTCTGACACCCGAAGGAGATTTGCCCCCCTCCAAAGGTGTGGCTCTATAATTAAGCAAAGCAACCTGTGGTGCCTCCCCTGAGTGACTTGCCTTTGTAAAGGGTCTCTTAATGATTTTACTCTGCTAATCCATTGCTTTGAGGATATTTCGGACTCAAGGTTCTGTGAAGAAATCCTAACTCTTCAGAAAATGCCTTAACCAATTCGCTGCAGAGGACGCGATGCAAAATGCGCAGCCGGCTTCCCCGCTACACTAGTAGCATATCTTCTCAGAAGCTGCACACAGCGCGCTGGTTTAGGCTAGGGTCAGACTAACGCATTTTTCACGTTGTCCGTGAAAATGTGCGTTCGAAGAATGGACGTATTTTTTCACGGAATACGCAATAGCGGTCATACTATGCGCAGTTTCATCCGTGATTTTGTACGGATCATCAATAAAACACTTCTTGCATCTGGACGTTATGTTGGCCGGACATTAGCAGCGTCTGATGTCTCCAAATCACGCACACACGCCGCTAGCGGACGCAGCGCACTCTGTACGTCAGTACTAGTGGTTTAACGTTCTCGAAAAAATGCGTTCATTTTCCACTTGCGTTGCGCAGCCGGACTTTTGTGCGACCGTACTTCGTATATTGGCCGTCATTGCCCGTCATCTGCTGCTAGCACGGCCGTGATTAAGTGCGCCAGAATGCGCGTTCGCACTGCCTCAGTCTGACCCTAGCCTAAAGCTAGCGTCAGACTGTAGAGGTGCTGCCTGGCAGTGTGAGGATTCATATGCTGCATTAATTATTCTTCTTACAAATTTGGTTTCTTAACCCGTTTGCGTTTGGATTGTAATATTGTGACATCCAGGGCCCCAGGTGGCGATCGGGGTGGTCCCTGACGCATGGTGCCACCTGCTGGCCGAATGCCAGGAGCTCCGGGACCTTTAAATCAGGAGCGCGCGCTGTACATCTTGCCTTGCCGTGGAGTTTCATTCCCGCATCGCTAGCTTACTGAATCAGTTTGTATACTTGTTATTGACCCTGCTTGTTCTGAGCACCCGATCTGTTGCCAACTTTGCCTGCCATTTGACTATTCTCTCTGTGTACTCCCTGCCTGTTCTGTTTGCCTCCTGTTGCTACTGGTGTGCGCCGATTCTCACCATATACAGTAGCGCAGTACAAGTGCCTAAATGTTGCTGACCCAGTTTTGTTATAACAACTACTCTCGCTCTGTGCCCCTGTCTGGTATATCTGCTGCTTGTTACTGCTGGTGTGTGCTACAGATCCTGCCACATATAATAGCGCAATACAAGTGCCTAAACGTTGCTGACCCGGTTTTGTTATAACAACTACTCTCGCTCTGCGCCCCTGTCTGGTATATTCAGCTGCTTGTTAATGCTGGTGCGCTTCCATCCTGCCATACACTATAGTGCAGTACAAACGTATATTGATCTCAGTCTGTGGTGTATATTGTTGGTGCTGTCTCCCTGGCCTGTGTGGCTGCTAGAGGTTAGGTTTAGTGGTCCCGAGTCCCGACCATCCTAAGGATCGGAGGGTTAGAGGTCTGTTACTAGGTATCCTACCAGGTCTGTCCTGGGGAATCGTTACAAATATGCAGTGAACACCGCAGCAAACGTTAATGCTCACGCAAGTGAGCGTTAACATTTGCGTTAAGATCGTAATTTTTCAAACTCATTGTCGCTCAAACATTTCCCATGGCTTCAAATTGCGTTTAAACATGAGCAAAAGCAGTAAAAATTAGCTCAACGCACAACGGTGAAATGGCTCAAAAAAAGTTTTCGGGTTAAAAATGCTTTTTTTTAAAAAAAAATAGTTTTTCATTGTTTCCTGCCCCTAGGGCAGTACCCGGACCCCCATACACCTTTTATGACCAATATCTTCCATATATGCCCTCTGGAGGGGACCTTCATTTTCGAACTTTTGAGCCCCATTGACTTGCATTTCTTTCGAATCGTTTTCGCGTTCGAATTCAAACTTTTTCAAATGTTCGAGTTCGAATGCGGACCGAACACGGGGGTGTTCGGCCCATCCCTACTTTGGACCTCTCTCCTTCCCCTTCTGTAAGGGACACGTTCAAAAGCCAGGTACCGCTTGGATGGGCACAGCCTGCTGGCTTTAACCCTTTGGGGGCTGGATCGTGATTTGGCGCCCCTTCCCGGAGCTGGCCGACATCTTGGATGCTTCCGGGATCTCCCCCAGATGACGGGTAGTGCAATGACGTCAGTTCTGGAGTTAACCCCTAGCTGTCACCAATGGTGGAGATAGGGGGTTCCAATGAACCCTCTATCTCCTGATCCGTGGCAGCTTGGGGTTAATGTTTGGTATCATTGGAACGGCCAGAGCATGTTAAATATGACCATGTTAAATGTAAAGAAAAAGAAAATAAAAAAATAATAAAAAAATAATAAAAAAAGAAACAGGTTTTTTTTGTTTTTATTACTGCAGCAATATTGTTACCATTTCAATTATAATGTGAACAATGATGCTGCAAAAAACAATTTTTCTATGGGGTGTATTTTTCTTTTGGAGAAAGGATTTTACTAGGAAGGATACATTGAGATTTATCTCGTTTTCAAGTATGTCCTGGGTGGCGAGTATGTACCGTTAAGTGTCTTGCCCAAGGACACTTACTGGAGAGGTGCTCTTGACGGGATCGAACCCATGTCTCCACAGGCTCTCTCCATGCAGAGCAGTGATGTTACCTCTACTCCACCCAGTTTGTTAAAAAACACGTAATTTTCCCCCCAAAAAATGTAACGAGTCCCCCATTTCTAATTTTTTTAACAAGCGCAACTCATAGAAAATATAACCGCAAATGCTTGCATGATAAAATGTGAAAAAAAAACACTTTACACACTAGATTATTGAAAATTCAATTTTATTGCATTTTTTGTTATAATATTCAGGCAGGAAATTATGTATACAAATAATAATGATATATTATGAATCTGCCGAGTCTGCCGGAAAGAACGATATATAATATATCTGGGTCATATAATAAAACGTGGCTTCAAATCGCGTTTAAACATGATGAGCAAAACCGTTAAAATGAGCTCAACACACAGGCGTGAAATGACTTAGTAGCAGTGGTGGAAGTATCAGGGTCGCAGTGGTCACACCTGCGACCGGGCCCAGGCAGCCGTGGATTTTCAGCATTATTTTTTTCAGTGTTGGCACCTGGGAGCAGTGCCGCCGGCTGACGCACCCACACACACATGCGGCCAGCCGGCGAACGTGATTAAGGTGTGTCACACGTGGGGGCAGATCCATCCCCTAGGCTGCAGCAGCTTCTCTCCCACCGGCGCCAGCACCATCCACCAGGTAATCGAGTCCAGCTCTAGTGGGAGCCACCGAGTCTGGCTCCAATGAGTGGTGTGTGTGTAGGGTCTGATGCTGGCTGGCTAATTACTGGGGTTTGATACTGCCTAATTACTGGGGGTCTGATACTGGCTGACTAATTATTGGGAGTCTGATACTGGCTAATTACTGGGGGTCTGATACTGGCTGGGTAATTACTGGGGGTCTGATACTGGCTGGGTAATTACTGGGGGTCTGATACTGGCTAATTACTGGGGTCTGATACTGGCTGGCTAATTACTGGGGGTCTGATACTGAGGGTCTGATATCTGGGTATACATATATCTGGGGCCCATGTGGAGGGTGGGTCTCGAAGGTGCGTGGCGTACTGGTACACCCCGCTGACTTCATTGGCCTGCCTCGGCCCCTCCCCACAGCCGACGAGGGGGGGGCCTTCATGGATTCTTGAACCAGGGCCCTGAGGTTTCTAGTTATTCCTCTGCTTAGCATTGAAGGGTTAAAGTACCTGCAGGAGAACTGGGGATCATTGTCAGTTTTTAGGATTGTAGGTATGCCAAATCTTGAAAATATTGCTCGAAATTTTCAGCATACATGCTCTGAGGACGTATTCTTGAGTTTAGCAACCTCAGGGTATGATGAGTAAGAGTCAGCACTGCTAGGTAATCACATCCATCAAGTGAAAATATATCCACTCCCACTGTTTGCCAAGGAATCTTCACCATATCGTCCTGAAGTAAAGGTTCTTTTGGTCTGGCTGGCTGAAACACCTGACAAGTAGGGCATGAAGAGGCTAAAGCTGCTATGTCACTCATTATGGAAGGCCAGAAAAGAATTTCCCTTGCTCTCCTCTTGCATTTTTGTATTCCTAAATATCCTTCATGTATTTTTTGAAGCATTTCTTGTCTGAGAGAAACTGGAATTACCAATCTCCTGCCTTTCAAGAGTACATTGTCAAACACTGACAGTTCATCCCTGTGTGCAAGATATTGTTTCGGCATGTAAATTTTCTTATTTGTTGAAAGTATGGCTTGTATCACATTTTGAAGAGTTTCATCTTCTGCAGTAGCTCGTTGCAGTTCTTTCCACATGACTGGTGAAATCATGCCCGACATCACAATGCTGTTAATATGCACACCTACATCAGAATCGATTCCATCACCCGGAGACCTGGTCCTTTCAGGCCAAATTTGTGACAATGTATCTGCGATTAAAAGATTTCTGCCAGGGGAAAACTCCAACACAGTCATATTTTTGCAACTGGAGTAGCAGTCTCTGAACTCTAGGTGGAGCTTTCCACAACTCTTTCTGAGATATAGTTATTAATGGTTTATGATCAGTTTCAATTGTAAATGAAGTCCCATAAACAATATTGTGAAATGCTTCACAGCCAAATGCTATGCCAAGTGTCTCCTTTTCTATCTGAGCATACTTGTATTCCGTTTCTGTAAATGCCCTGGCTGCGTAAGCAATAGGCCTCCACCCTGTGCCATCATGTTGTAAAAGGACTGCACCAAGTCCATCTTTGGAGGCATCTGTGGAAATTTTTCTTATATGTGAAGCATCAAAAAAATGTAGTGTAGGTGCCGTCATTAGCAATTCCTTTAGTAAGACAAATTCAGCCTCTTGCGCCTTTCCCCAGTGCCACTCAGCAACAGAATTTCTGATTGAAGAAATCTACACTTTGTTTGATTAAACTTTAACCCATTGTCATGTGAAATCTGTAGTACATTCTCAAGTCGTTCATTATGCTCAGCTTCATCAGCACCCCATATAAAAATGTCATCTATGTATACTTTGACACCTTCTACCCCATCAAACAGTTGCTGGATGGTTCAGTGAAATATTTCAGGTGCGGAGCACAGACCAAATGGAAGACACTTGAAACCGTGCCTCCCAAAGGGTGTATTGAAAGTACATATGCGCCGGCTCCCTTTCTCCAGAGGTACCTGCCAAAATCCATTTGAGACATCAAGAACTGTAAACAGCTGAGCACCAGCCATCTCCCCTAGAATTTCATTTTGTGTTGGTATTTGGTAGTATTCCCTTTTAATACTGGCATTTAACTCTTTAGGGTCCAGACACAACTTTAGGGAACTGTCCTTTCTAGCCACAATAACCAAAGAATGAACCCATTCAGTTGGATCATGCACCTGCTCGAGTACATCCATCTTTATCAAGCGCTGTAACTCTTTTTTAAGTGGGTCTAATAGGGCTACTGGTACTTTACGAGGAGCATGAATCACAGGCAGTGCTTCCAGCTTCAAGGCAATTTTATATTTAATGGGGAGTTTACCAAGTCCACTGAAAACATCCTTATACTTTTCAAGTAAGGTATTGAGACTCTCGTGCTTCAATTCTGTAATCTCAAAGAGTTTGGTGACAAGCCCTAGATGTTGTATAGATTGTAACCCAATTAAAGGAACCTTTTCTCCAGGAACCACAATAAACGGGTGTTTTTTTACTGTGGAGTTATGCTTTAGGGTGAGTATGCATTGACCCACAGTTGGAATGTCAAGTCCATTATATGCTTTCTGTACTTTAGTTTGTTTCTGAAGTTTAGGTCTAGGTTGCAGCTGTTTCCATAGAGCCTCTGGAATAACATTGGGTTTTGCTCCAGTATCTACTTTAAATGGTATCAGTACACCATGAGCTTCTACCTCTACAATCCATTCCCTATCTGTTGTAGGTACTTGATCCACATCCACAAAAAGATCATCATCACTGGAGCTAGAGGTATATGTTTTAACAGCATGTAGTTGTGTAGCTTGCTTACACTGTTCGGCAAAGTGATTATATTTTTTGCAGATACTACATTTCTGTCCATAGGCTGGACATTTGCAGAACTCATGAATTTTTCCACATTTCCCACATGCAGCACCTCTGTATTTTGAATCTTCTATATTCACTTTATTCTTTGGTCTCGCTGACATTTGTGGAAAGGACTGTGCTCTGGAACCTGCAGATCTGTGTTTTCTGACTTCATTAACCAGTTCCTGACAATCTTGCTTACACAAAATATCTAGTTGGTTTTTGGTCTGCCTTCTGCAGAGTCAAATCACAATCCCTTAGTAGTCTCTCACATAATTTATTACTGTTGCAGCCTATCTCTGATTAAAGATTCTTGCAGAGGGCCAAAGTTACAAGACCTGCTTTTTAATCTTAGGTCAGTGACAAACTCCTCCACTGTCTCATTTGGCAGCTGCACCCTGGAGTTAAATTCAAAACGCTCATATGTTTCATTTTTCTTTGGTGTACAATATGCAGCAAATCTTTCCATAACCATCTCATAATTCTCATCATCAGATTCAGATAATTGAAAACTGTTATAAATGTCCAAGACTTCTGCTCCAGCAATAGTGAAGAGCAATGCTACTTTCTGATCACTTGGCAAAGTGCAGGCTTAATCTCTGCTTGAATGTTCTCCACACTTCCTCCAGATTACCCACAAACCTGATTTCAGGAGGTGGCTTCAGTTCTCACAGGTAAACTCTGTGAGGTTTGCTGGCCATGTGCTGTACCTTGCAGATCTATGATGCTTTACTTGCTGGTAACTGGTAGAACTTGAAGAAAATCCACTTCTGGTACTGAAGGAAAAGGAATCCTCAGACCACCATCTGCTAACCTATAAGAAGGACCCTATAAGTAGTTAAATAACACCCCAGGAATTATAATATTAATAGATAAATTAAGGTTTAAAATATAAGAAATAGTTTTAAGATAAATTGATAATCAGCAGTATTATAGGACTAAGGTTCACTTCTCAAGATGTTTGCAAATGTCTTTAGAATGACAAGGATACTGATGTTTGCAAATGTCTTTAGAATGGCAAGGATGCTGATGTTTGCAAATGTTTCTCTCAAGTGATAAAAAAGTGCTGATGTCTTAAAAAAAGTACTGATGTCTTAAGAAATGCTGATATCTCAAGAAATCACATGCCGAGGCCACGGGACTGTCTAGAAATGTGTCACCAGACCTGTATTGAAACTGGCCAATGAACTATGTTATGTTTTGAAATGCTAACTAATGAAATAAAAAGACAACGCCTTGACATAGGTATAAATATGTGTCAAGAACCGTTGGAAGGCAGAGAGAAATTGCCAGACAAAATTACATGCCTCGTGTGTCCTTTTTGAAAGGATTTTCTCTCTCCCTGCGCAGGAGGAGAGTTAACTCAAGGTGTGCCTAAGACAGGGTCTTAGGGGTCAAAGGACGGACAATTGGAGACCATTATTCTCTTCAATCTGGAGGCACTGCCGACATGAACGGTCACCCCTCGTCCTGGTGAGTATATTGTCTTGTCTGGACGAGGGCAATGACACAGTTTATCTCGAACTAAAGTTAGTTGTCCATGTCCTATAGTGTAAAAGGAAACGTTGCCAGGGGCCGTTTATTAAAAGGAAACGTTGCCAGGGGCCGTTTATTACAAATTAAAAGAAAACGTTGCCAGGGGCCGTTTATTTAAAGATGGAGTGGGTCAGGGACCACACTCAATAGAAGGGACATTATATGTCCAATTGATCACACCTTGCGTTAACCCTCATAAAATGTAT
This sequence comes from Leptobrachium leishanense, assembly GCA_009667805.1. Lineage (NCBI taxonomy): Eukaryota > Metazoa > Chordata > Amphibia > Anura > Megophryidae > Leptobrachium > Leptobrachium leishanense. The sequence continues at coordinate 212,878,177 of CM019066.1, forward strand.
AGAGTATAAGAATAATAGAGTATAAGAATAATAGAGTGTAAGAATATTAGCGTATAAGAATATTAGAGTGTTAAGATTTACTGTTGAACGATCTGTAAGGTAAGACAGACGTCCCTCAGTTGTGATAATAGAGTAAATTACATAAATTGTAGAGGTATAAGTTAAGGTGCCGAGTGGTCTGTAAGGTAAGACGGACGCTCGTCATTCCTGTATTACCGGTTTAATTACATGTATATACATGTATATATTGTTAAAGTATATATTATGAGAGTGATAAGTTAATTGGGTGGCAGGAAAATCTGTAAAGTATGCAGACTTTTGCCCCATTGTATACTGATGGTACTGTGTATATATATATGTATATATAAGAGCTGACTGGTTGGACATTGTTTGCTGTGAGGTGCATGTTGTATTAAGCAGAGGTGTTTGTTGGCCATTTGTGTGTTAGTTGCTGACTGATGGGGTGGATGATGTTGGTCATGTATGCAGTTACTAACCGGAGATACATATATTGTGAAGCTAGTTTTTATATACTATTGGATTGTGGTTTATAAATTTTTGTTTATGATATGAAGGAATTATATAACTACAAAATAAAAAGCAAAAGATTAGAAGTTTGATTCTCGAGATTAGGGGAGGATTCACTAAATAAGTTTTTATTACTTATCCTTAAATTAGCTCATTTTTTGTTGATCCATGTAGCATAGATATATATATATATATATATATATAGTAAGAATTTAAATTGTTTTTCTTTTCGAGCACTGTGAAGAGCCTCTCTTTTTTTTCTTTCTTTCTCTATTTTACCTGCCTGATTATTCAATTGTACAACTAACCATGGGTATTTAAAGTAGCAAGGTTAAAGAATATCCCTTACTGAAAATAGGAGAGTTTTGTAAAGATTATGTAGCACGAGTAGGGGGCACAGATTGTTATTTAATTAACCCATGGATAGATAATCTAGCGGGATGGACAGAAGCAGTGGGAGTTGTGATCCTTTCCTCAGACAGGGAGACCACAGCCCATTCTATATGGATATAGTGAAAGGATTATGTCTCGACGACACCGAGGCATGGCCCTATTATCAGGGAGACCCTCAGTGGGACATGCAGTATATGAAATTGGGGAGGGGGGGACAATGATTAATGGTGAAACAATGTAGAAGAGGGACCTCATGGTCCTCTGACAGCGCCAGACTGCATAAAATAGAACAGAGTATACCACGGAATAAACAAGAAATACCCCGTGTCAGCTGGGAACCACGACCCCCTCCGTCTTATAGACAATCCATATATCCGTCCCTTTACTGAGACAGAGGTCTTGGGTGCGGTGGGGGCAATGGAGGATTTGAAACCTTCGGCCCCATCCACATCCAAAGACGGGAAAAAAAAGAAAGAGGAAGCAAAAGAGAAAAAAAAAAATAAAGTAAAAAAAAAAAAAAGCAGAAGAATATATACTGCCTTTCGTTATTATGGCCACTCGCATATAACAAAGGATCGCCATTAATAAGCCCTTAAGATATGAGAATAACACCAACAAAACCCATTTTCCATTTATGACCGTGGGGAATAAGTTACTTAGAAATAGAAGCTATTAATAGAATTTTTAAACATTGTCAAAAAGAGAAAGAGGACGGACTACGTCCTATGATTGACCAGTTTCTACAGGATGGTATCCTGGAACCTGTAGTCTTCCCCTTCAGTACCCCAATTACCCCGTGAACAAAGCTGACGGGACTGTCAGGTTCGTTCAAGACTTGCGCGCAGTTAATTCCCTAGTGATTCTAATTGCGCCAATTGTCCCAGATGTCACGTCACTTCTGTCATCAATATCAGCGACACATACACATTTTTCTGTAATTGACCTGAAGAATGCATTTTTTAGCATCCCTGTACATCCGGAAACGGCATTACTTTTTGCATTTTCATTTGAAGGCACCCAATTTACATGGAAAAGGTTATCTCAGGGGTACGTTGACGCCCCGGTGGTCTACAGTATTGTACTGCAGGCCACTCTGAAATTCTGGCACCCCAGCCATGGTTCTGTCCTGCTGCAATATGTGGATGATCTCCTCGTATGCAGTCCATCAGAGGAGGCCTGCCGGAGGATGGTAAAACACTTTTTAGTTGGTTACAGGAATGTGGGCACAAGGTTTCCCTTAAAAAAATGCAGTGGTGTCAAACGCAAGTTGAATATTTAGGGTTTGTTCTCAGACAGGGGGAACGGAGCATCAGTCAGAAGAGAGTCCAGTCTGTCACGGGCCTGGTCAACCCGAAAACTAAGAAGGACATGCTGTCATTCTTAGGCATGATAAACTATTGCAGACAGTGGATCCCTGACTGCTCCTACTACGATAACATTCTGAGACAAGCCACCCTGTTGGGTCAATCCAATGTGATAACGTGGTCTAATGAAATGTTAAATGCCTTTAGGGTTCTCAGAAATGCAATGATGTTAATAAGCCCCGCGCTTGGCCTCCCTGATTATGTACTTTCATTTCATCTGTTTGCAAGGGACAATTGTAAAACCATGGCCGCGGTACTGACGCAAGAACATGGGGGCCGGTGCGCCATAGCATTTTTTTTTTCTTCAAAGATTTTGCCAGTAACGGTACAAGGGATGCCGGCCTGTTTGCGTGCCCTGGCAGCATGTGCAATGGCCGTTAGTATGGCAAGCCAATACACATTAGGGTACGAACCTCACCTACCCACAACCCATGATGTTTTATTTTTACTTAAGGGCATACATACACAGCACATATCACAGCGCTTTCGTGGATATGAAGTCACACTGCTAAGCAACCCTGCACTGCACATAGAATACAGTTCAAGTGTCTCTGGTCCAGCACCAATCCTAAACGCTTTACTGGGTCTTAAGAATCCCTCAGATACCATCCCACTCGAACATGACTGTGCTCTCTCCATTGAGTCTGAAACTGCACCCCGCCCTGATCTCATGTCAACACCTGTTCCGGACGCAGATGTCGTCTTTGTTGACGGCTCCTGTACCCGCCCCAATGACAACACTTATCATGCAGGCTATGCAGTGGTTCAACTCCCTGACACTGTTCTAGAATCAGGGCCTGTACCCTACCAGTCTGCCCAGGCAGCAGAACTGATTGCATTAACACGAGCATGCAGGCTCTATGCGGGTAGACCTGTCACGATATACACTGACTCCAAATATGTTTATGGTGTGGTCCATGACCATGGACGATATGGGAAAAGAGGGATTTGTGGCCGCAGATGGCAAGAAGATTTCCCATTCGACCCTGGTCACGGACCTCCTGGCAGGCATTCTTATGCCCTCTCAGATAGCAGTGTTACATTGTAGAGCACACACCAGAGCCTCAGATCCTATTGCAAAAGGGAATCATCTGGCTGACCAAGCAGCTAAACGAGCAGCACAACAGGACATAGCTAAACTAGTAATGCCGGGTTTTGCAACCTCCCACGATGGATAGGGACCAATTATTTTGTACCTTACAAAAATATGCAACCACAGAAGAGCTAAAGAATTGGAAATTGGTACTCCCATCATTCTGGCTGAAATCAGAATGGCGGTTAATAGGAACACAGGCTACTCCCCCTTCGAGATATTTATGGGCAGACCCTTTCCATTACCATGGGTCTACAGGTAGGCTAACAGTGGAGACAGGGGACTTAGAGCAGATAAGGGATGAATATGTTAGGCAGCTGATCTCAAACCCTCGAGACAACCAGAGACGAAGTTATATTTAAGTTCCCCTTTCTTTCAGACAAATCTACCCACACCATTTAATCCAGGAGACAAGGTGCTGGTAAAGCGGCTACAGAAAGAAAAAAGACCAGAGGATTTCGCCTATGGACCAGAGACCACGGTGTAGCCGTAACCCGCACAGCTATACTGACAGAGGACAGCCCAGTCTGGATTCAACAAGGGACCCTCTCGAGTCAAGCGGATTCAACAAGGGACCCTCTCGAGTCAAGCGGATTCAACAAGGGACCCTCTCGAGTCAGAGGATTCAACAAAGGACTCAACAAGAGACACTCACGAGGGGCAGATAGCCCTGGTTTCCAACAAGGAGAAAATGACAACCAAGGATCCTTTTCGAAGAGTATGGAGACGCATGTGGGGGAAGAAAAAGACTGAAATAATAATGTTTACCCCCCCCTTTCGGAACATATGTCACAACCCCTATTGTCCACACCCCCTACCAGAAAGAACCCCAACCCAAACCATCACTGTCTGGCCACTGTTGTTTTTTTTTATTTGTCCACCATTTCTGCAGTATGATACTGTACAAGGCAACTGTATATATATGTGTAACCGATGAGTACTGGGGACATAATTGTGATTATTGGGCACAGTGGGGTGGGACACGGGCAATATGGGATATGGTACCTCTGATGCCGTAGTTAACAGATGGGGATATAAACCAGATAGCGCCGCACGACGACGCAGTTCCGAGGACAAAGCCTATTAAATCGTATGACTTTAATTGGGAGAGGTGGGTGGCGGTGCTCAATCAGAAGCGGAGCTCAGACAGTACAATTTCAGATGTAAATGTTTGGATAGAATGGGTAAAATTTAGTGCCCTAAACAATAACCGTACAAATTGTTATGTGTGTGGTGCTGCTAGGCCACATCTAGGCACCGTACCTTTTAATATTCCGCAAGATGTAGAAGAATGTTTCTTAGTTTATATACTAACACCACTAATAGCCAGAGTTTATGTGAATATTGGAAGAATAGCTACCCTATACTAACACGCCTCCCACAACCAGGAGAAGGGATACATGTTTACCCAGGGAACTATACCTGCTATAGGTCAGCAGAAAAAGGTAGGAACCTCACCTTCTTCCCCGAGGGTTATTGTGCCAATTATAGCAATATCAACAGTATTAAGTTACAGAATCAAGTTTTTCTGATTGGGGATCTCTACTGGATATGTGGAGACCTCAAGATTAGGGCGCGTCTGCCCCTTCAATGGTCAGGTGAATGTGCCCTAGCTAAGGCCATAATGGATTTCATATTGTTTCGGATCCTGAGGAAATTCCAAATATTAGCTCACGTCGAAGGAAAAGGGAAGTCCCAAGCCCACAAGGTAGTCTTGATCCGCATGTCTATATTGATGTTATAGGGGTACCAAGAGGGGTCCCTGATGAATTTAAAGCAAGGGATCAGGTAAAGGCAGGGTTTGAGTCATTCCTAGTACCTCTTGTTACTATTAATAAGAATGTAGGTTAGGAAGATAAATAGGCACTGGGAGACTGCCATGTGTTACCCGTTCCGTGGCAGGTACAGCCCCCCTGGTTCTATATTGATCCACATGGGTATTGAGGGTCTCGCTCCCCAACCCATACTAACTTACAGTAGATAGATGAAACAAAGAAAGAATCAAATAGTATGATCATACTATGATTCTAAGAGGGATTGAAGGAAAAGGAATCCTCAGACCACCATCTGCTAACCTATAAGAAGGACCCTATAAGTAGTTAAATAACACCCCAGGAATTATAATATTAATAGATAAATTAAGGTTTAAAATATAAGAAATAGTTTTAAGATAAATTGATAATCAGCAGTATTATAGGACTAAGGTTCACTTCTCAAGATGTTTGCAAATGTCTTTAGAATGACAAGGATACTGATGTTTGCAAATGTCTTTAGAATGGCAGGATGCTGATGTTTGCAAATGTTTCTCTCAAGTGATAAAAAAGTGCTGATGTCTTAAAAAAAGTACTGATGTCTTAAGAAATGCTGATATCTCAAGAAATCACATGCCGAGGCCACGGGACTGTCTAGAAATGTGTCACCAGACCTGTATTGAAACTGGCCAATGAACTATGTTATGTTTTGAAATGCTAACTAATGAAATAAAAAGACAACGCCTTGACATAGGTATAAATATGTGTCAAGAACCGTTGGAAGGCAGAGAGAAATTGCCAGACAAAATTACATGCCTCGTGTGTCCTTTTTGAAAGGATTTTCTCTCTCGCTGCGCAGGAGGAGAGTTAACTCAAGGTGTGCCTAAGACAGGGTCTTAGGGGTTAAAGGACGGACAATTGGAGACCATTATTCTCTTCAGGTACCATGTGTTGTTCAGCTTTTTAATGTACTGAAATGATCCACGAGGTTCTGTTTACAGCAACTTCTTTATTATTATAGGACATGAGATGAGTGCTGCTTTCCTAACTGAGCTGGCTCTCCTGCACACTAACACATCCTGGGGCACCAGCTCACTTCCTATTCCCTGACCCTTATGAATATGCATTACTTACTCAGCTCAGCACAGGGTCCCCTCTCCTTTTAGATTGTAAGCTCTGGAGCAGGGTCCCGACTTTTTTTAGATTGTAAGATCTGGAGCAGGGTCCCTTCTTCTTTTAGATTGTAAACTCTGGAGCAGGGTCCTCATCCCCACCAGATTACTATTCGGTGTCTCTCCTCCCCAGACAGACAAACTAGACCAGATCAGTGGCCTCTCATAAAGAATGATAATGGCATCAAACTTAATAAAAAAATAAGACAATCATCACCTTTTTTCCTGTGTCCAGCATTCCCTGCATCTCAGCCCTGCCTCTCCCAGCATGCAAAGTGAGGGGGAGCACATGGTGGATTGGAAGCGGAGTGGGGAGGTGACGTCACAAGATCAACACAGACCACCCCCACACTGACTGGAACATCTCGTGCGGTGCAGCCTGCTGTTTGTAACAAACACTCGAGCAGGCTGCACACACAGCTATCAGAACAGAGCAGACAGGCAGCGCTGGTTCACGAGGAGTAGAGCAAATGACCCCCCTTGCCCCCTCCTGTGGACGCCCATGCCTGTGTATTCACAATCATCGCTGTTTCTCATGGAGGGTTTTGGGAGAGGAGAAAGTGACATGGACCACATCGTCATCGGCGTAGGAAGGTCAAAACCAGTGCTGCTACATAATTCCTGGGCAACATCCTTCCCGCAACGTTGCACTGTTTTCCCTCAGGCAGATTCTGGCTGTGTGCTCACACCAGGTGCTCTCTATAATGAGGCCTGTGTTTCCCATTATAAGGGTGGAGTACCCATGATGCATTGCTCCATCATTGTCTATCCTGGTAGCCTTATTCTCCTGAAACCTGCTCCTTAGACAAATGACATCGTGTCCAGTTCGATGGCGTCAATGGGTGGGGGAGAGATCCCGGAGGCTTGGCTTACATCCAAGATGTCAGCCACCTCTGGGAGAGGACCGCGATCGGCACCGGATTACGATCCAGCACCTATGGGGATAGACACAGGCACTGCTTGGAAGGGCAGACTGTGCCCTTTCCAGCGGTGCCTGTCTTTATTACATGGCTGCTAGAGAGGGGTCCAAAGGACAACCCCTGCCTTTGAGGCACTCTCCCTGCTCTGACAGGGTGGGTGCCTGAAACAGATGTCATTGTACGCGTCACGATGATGTCAGTCTGCTGGCCGGGGTCCTGGATCCAGGGCTGACATCAAAGATGTCAGCCCGCACTGGGAGAGCACAGCGATCGGCTGAAATACTGGCCAATCGCCATTGCAAAGTCAGGCTGAACGTGTTCGAGAGGACTCATTGAGCAATCCTGCGCAGCGAAGTGGTTAAGACTTTGCTTGCCAAACCCAGAAAGGTGACTCCAAAGAGTGACTCAGAGGATCTGTTGTGCCTATGGAGACAGAACCAACCATACCTGGGGAGACTGAGCCCATGGAGCTGGAGTCTGATCATGCTGTGTCTATAGATATCATGTCTCTCCTGCCATGCCCAGATGCAGGGGATGGTCTACCTCCCCAGTGCCTCTGCCTCAGCCCCATCAAGTGCCTCTGCCACCTCCTCCAGGGGACGTACCTGTCTCGGATCAAAGAGAGCTATGATCAAGTGAATGAGCAAATTTTTTAAGGTTTATATTGTTGATGTTATTTTAATGGGTTTACCTGTCGTTTTATTTAAAGTTCCTTATGTTCTATTGAATGTGACTCTGAATACATACAGTCAGGTCCAGAAATATTGGGACATCGACACAATTCTAACATCTTTGGCTCTATACACCACCACAATGGAGTTGGAATGAAACAAACACAACGTGCTTTAACTGCAGACTGTCAGCTTTAATTTGAGGGTACATCCAACTCAGGTGAACGGTGTAGGACTTACAACAGTTTGCAGATGTGCCTCCCACTTGTTAAGGGACCAAAGGTAATGGGACAGATTAATAATCATAAATCAAACATTCCCTTCTTAATACTTGGTTGCAAATCCTTTGCAGTCAATCACAGCCTGAAGCCTGGAACGCATAGACATCACCAGTAGGGATGTGCGTTTCGGGTTTCAGAATTTCGGAATTTTCACGAAATTTCCCGATTCGTGTTTTCGGATGCGGACGATTTTCCGAAAATTTTTAGATCCGAAAATGGCAGATCCGAAAAGTTTTCCGAGCCGAAACGAAAAAATTTCGGAATTTTCGAATGGACTTGAAATGTGTCAAATCGAGATTTATTTTCGCTCTATTCATGATTTCGGTTCCATTCGTGATTTCGGTTCCATTTCGGTAATTCTGGGCATCGTATATTTAATTATTATCGATTATATCGCTGATTCTGTAAATTTTGTATTTGTAAATGCGTATCACTTGTTTCTTGTGGCATTCGGGTCAGTTTAGCGTTTTTTAAATCGTTTTGTTCATTTTTTTTGTTCCTTGGCTTTCATACCATTTTAATATGATTAAATAAAGTTGTGAAATGTATATTCAATTATTCATAAGAAAAAAAGGATCTTTATTTAGTAAAAAAAACCACGATAGAATCGCCAGAATTTTCGTAGACACTTTGAAACGAGGAGAACAGACGTTCCGAAAAAACGAAAATTTCCGAAATTTCCGAAAAGTTGATACAAAAAACGAGCAAAGTGACACGAAAATACGAAAAATGGTCGATATTCCGAAAAAAAAATGTACACGAAAAATGATCCGAACCGAACCGAATCGAAACAGAAATCGGTCGAAATGAGCCGAATCGAAAAGTTTAAACATCCGAACAAGTCGAACCGAATCAAACCGAAAAAAAAATCGGTGCACAAGCCTAATCACCAGATGCTGGGTTTCATCCCTGGTGAAGCTCTGCCAGGCCTCTACTGCAACTGTCTTCAGTTCCCGCTTGTTCTTGGGGCATTTTCCCTTCAATTTCGTCTTCAGCAAGTGAAATGCATGCTCAATGGGATTCAGGTCAGGTGATTGACTTGGAGTCACTTCAAAAACTCGTTGGTTGCTTTTGCAGTATGCTTTGGGCATTGTCCATCTGCACTGTGAAGCGCCGCCCAATGAGTTCTGCAGCATTTGGCTGAATGTGAGCAGATAATATTGCCCGAAACACTTCAGAATTCATCCTGCTGCTTTTGTCAGCAGTCACATCATCAATAAATACAAGAGAACCAGTTCCATTTGCAGCCATACATGCCCACGCCATGACACTACCCACCACCATGCTTCACTGATGAGGTAGTATGCTTAGGATCATGAGCAGTTCCTTTCCTTCTCCATACTCTTCTCTTTCCATCACTCTGGTACAAGTTGATCTTGGTCTCATCTGTCCATAGGATCTTGTTCCAGAACTGTGAAGGCTTTGTTAGGTGTTGTTTGGCAAACTCTAATCTGGCCTTCCTGTTTTTGAGGCTCACCAATGGTTTACATCTTGTGGTGAACCCTCTGTATTCACTCTGGTGAATTCTTCTCTTGATTGTTGACTTTGACACACATAGACCTACCTCCTGGAGAGTGTTCTTGATCTGGCCAACTGTTGTGAAGGGTGTTTTCTTCACCAGGGAAAGAATTCTTCGGTCATCCACCACAGTTGTTTTCCGTGGTCTCCCGGGTCTTTTGGTGTTGCTGAGCTCACCGGTGCGTTCCTTCTTTTTGAGAATGTTCCAAACAGTTGTTTTGGCCACGCCTACTGTTCTTGCTATCTCTCTGATGGGTTTGTTTTGTTTCTTCAGCCTAATCATGGCTTGCTTCATTGATAGTGACAGCTCTATGGATCTCATCTTGAGAGTTGACAGCAACAGATTCCAAATGCAAATAGCACACTTGAAATTAACTCTGGTCCTTTTATTTGCAAATTGTAATTGGGGTAATGAGGGAATATCACACACCTGGCCATGGAACAGCTGAGAAGCCAATTGTCCCATTACCTTTGGTCCCTTAACAAGTGGGAGGAACATCTGCAAACTTCTGTAAGTCCTACACCGTTCACCTGAGTTGGATGTACATACCCTCAAATTAAAGATGACAGTCTGCAGTTAAAACACATTGTGTTTGTTTCATTCCAACTTCATTGTGGTGGTGTATAGAGTCAAAGATGTTAGAATTGTGCCGATGTCCCAATATTTCTGGACCTGAATGTATATACAGTGGCAAGTAAAAGTATGTGAACCCTTTGGGATTACGTGGAGTTTTGCAAGTCACAACAGTTTGAAAAACACAGTCTGCTTAAAATAATACAACACAAACATTATATGTTTTCATGTGTTTATTGAACATAAAATGTAAACATTCACAGTGCAGGGTGGAAAAAGTATGTGAACCTTTGGACTTAATAACTGGTTGGCCCTCCTTTGGCAGCAATAACCTCAACCAAACGTTTCCTGTAGTTGCAGATCAGACCTGCACAACGATCGAGTAATTTTGGACCACTCCTCTTCACAAAACTGTTTCAGTGTAGCAATATTCTTGGGATGTCTGGTGTGAATCGCTCTCTTAAGGTCATGCCACAGCATTTCAATCGGGTTGAGGTCAGAACTCAGACTGGGCCACTCCAGAAGGCATATTTTGTTTTGTTGAAGACATTCTTTTGTTGAATTACTTGTATGCTTTGGGTCATTGTCCTGTTGCATCACCCATCCTCTGCGGAGCTTCAGTTGGCGGACAGATGGTGTTACGTTTTCCTGCAAAATGTCTTGATAAACTTTGGAATTTATTTTCCATCAATGACAACAATACGTCCAGGCCCTGAGGCAGCAAAGCAGCCCCAAACCATGATGCTCCCTCCGCCATGTTTTACAGTGGGGATGAGTATGATGGAACCGTTCCCTTCCATCTGTCCTGATTCTCCAGACACCCCTTCGTTGCGGTCAGCCCGGCTACTGGGAGCACTGTCCTCAGTGCCTCGAGCAGCTTGACCCGCCTGCTTCTGTTCCTCTGCCCTGGAGCCGTTAGGAATCTCCAGAAGGCCGCTCGGTACTTTCTGAGGGTGATAGTGTATAGTGTAGCGTCGCTGAAATAAAGACACCAGGCGCGGCTGTATGCTTTAAAACAGGATTCTCTCTCTCTGAGCTCTGAGAGTTCTCTGACTTTTTAATGAACAAAACGCCACCATTTATGCTGAAGTCCAACAGTCATAATTTGCATACCCATACTAATTACTAGTCATAATTTGCATACCCATACTAATTACATTATGTCAGTTATTTACAATAAACATTCTTTACATTCTCTAGCCTTCAGCTAGCACAACATTTGTATATCCATTGTTCTAACACATCAGATTAAACACACACTATCAGAGATCCATTGAATTAAACATGCAGCTAGATAATGGGAAAAGCCCTGGTGCATAAATTACACAGCAGTAAAGCTTGTTTACTGTATACACAAAAACACATTTACCTACAGGAATATAAGTATTTTTAAAACCAAAGCTATGCCATTTTACACTAAACTAAATTAAACTAAAACCAAACGATGTAAAATATATTTAAAACCACACGATATAAATGAACATAAAGTCTCTTGGGGTTTGAAGCATGGAGCGTTACATCAGCTCCATGACAATGAGGTTTTGATGTTGGTGTGCAGTGCCTTTTTTTCTCCACACATAGTGTTGTGTGTTTTTTCCAAACAACTCAATTTTGGTTTCATCTGTCCACAGAATATTTTGCCAGTAGTGCTGTGGAACATCCAGGTGCTCTTTTGCAAACTTCAAACTTGCTGCAATATTCTTTTTGGACAGGAATGGCTTCCTCCGTGGTGTCCTCCCATGTACTCCATTCTTGTTTAATGTTTTCCTTATTGTAGATGTGTCAACAAAAATGTTAGCATGTGCCAGGAATTTCTGTAAGTCTTTAGCTGACACTCTAGGATTCTTCTTTACCTCATTAAGCATTCTGTGCTGTGCTCTTGCAGTCATCTTTACAGGATGACCACGCCTAGGGAGAGTAGCAACAGTGCTGAACGTTCTCCATTTGTAGACAGTCTGTCTTACCGTGGACACATGAACATCAAGGCTTTTGGAGATACTTTTGTAACCCTTTCCAGCTTCATGCAAGTCAACAATTTTTGATCGTAGGTCTTCTGAGAGCTCTTTTCTGCGAGGCATGGTTCACATCAGGCAGTGCTTCTTGAAACCAGTAAACCCAAAACTGGTGTGTGTTTTTAAAGGGCAGGACAGCTTTCAGGAACACATCCAATAATATCACACTGATTGGACTCAAGGTTGGCTCACTCCTGGCTCCAATTAGCTCTTGGAGAAGTCATTAGGCTAGGGGTTCACATACTTTTTGTTTACATGTTCTGTTCATTAAAAACATGAAAATATATAATGTTTGTGTTGTATTATTTTAAGCAGACTGTGTTTTTCAAATTGTTGTGACTTAGATGAAGATCAGAGCACATTTTATGACCAATTCATGCAAAACTCCACGTAATCCCAAAGGGTTCACATACTTTTTCTTGCCATTGTATGTATGTAGCATTTAGGTTCTCATTTTTGGGATAGTCCTCTTGAGGTTTGCCTTTCACATTTTTTAATTTGTACGGCTGTGTGCCTATTTGTGATTGCAAATAAATCTGTCACACACATATCCAACATGTTTCCATATCAATGAGGCGATTGGAAATTATTCTTACACTTGAAATACTGCCGTATGCCACATCATACTCAAATGTACAATATGTCCCATAATGATATGACCCAGACAACATACACAATGTATAATGCATGGATCCCCTATTATATGTCTGGCATATATGATCAACAATTGACATGTGGGGTCATCCACATTACAACATCTAATACTGTCCTGTGGTAGTACCATTATCTATCCTGGTGGATTCCAGCTTGATACACACATAACATTACGATGATTATTTTTCTGCAACTAAAATGGAAATTATTCCCAGCATGGTGGTCTATTGTCCCCACTTAATAGATCCTAATACACACATATCACGTCTTTAAACTCATGGAAATGCATATGATTAAGTCCCACTGTATTCCGCAGATGAAAACAGGTGTTTTTTGTATACAACTAATTTAATATTTTCTTCAAAGGAAATGTTTTAGGCTGGGGTCAGACCAGCGCACTTTTAACGTGCGTTCTGGCGCACTTAATCACGGCAGCACTAGCAGCAAATGACGGGCAATGACAGCCAATATACGAAGTACGGTCGCACGAAAGTCCGGCCGCGCAACGCAAGTGGAAAATGAACGCATTTTTTCGAGAACGCAGAACCGCTAGTACGGACGTACAGAGTGCGCTGCGCCCGCTAGCGGTGTGTGTGTGTGATTTGGAGACGTCAGACCCTGCTCATGTCCGGCCAACATAACGTCCGGACGCAAAAAGTTTCCTGGTTTGGATTCGTAAAACATCACGCACGAAAATGCGCATCGTATGACCGTTTTCGCATATTCCGTGAAAAAATACGTCAATGCATTCGGACGCACTTTTTTACGTTCGCGTGTAAAAATACTTTCGTTTGACCCTAGCCTTACTATTGACAACTGTCATGTTATTTTTCACATGTACAGTAATGTGTAAAAAGTTTTTTAAAGTTGTTGCTATATTCTTTGAAGTGACGAAACAATCATATTGTGTGTCCCCATCTGCAAAATAAAAGTACAATCAGTGAGATGACAGTAATGACTAAACTCCATCCAGCCCAGTGTTCATTTTAGTTGCATTTTAGTCACCTGAATTTTTTCCTTTTTAGTCTACTTTTAGTTAACTAAATATCATAAGATTTTAGTTGACTAAAACTATAGTAAGTTTAGTCTAGTAAAATAAAAGTAGACTAAAAATAAAACAATTCAGATGACTAAAATTTGATAAAATTAAATGGCATTTTAGTCAAAAGACTACGACTAAAATTGATCAAAATTTGCTGTCAAAATTAACACTGCATCACACTTTAACTAAACCCATTAGATTTTAATAGACTCAATTTACTGTAGTATTAGTCGACTAAAATCTTATGATAATTAGTCAACTAAAACTAGGCTAAAACGGAAAAAAAAATCAGATGACTAAAATGCAACTAAAATTAACACCGATCCAGCCATATTCTCACAAGTGTGGCTGGCGACATTTCTTAGCTTCGGTACTGTTTTTGCCAGCATACCTTGTTGTCTGTAATTATATTTCTATGTCACATTGACATGTGGAACATAATCTTTTTTACCTGCTACGTTTACATCCTTTAGGTAATTAACATTCAATCTACCTTTTTAATATTTTTTTTATTAATAACATATGTCTTTAATGTAGAAAAACAAGTTCATGCCTATTCCCTACCAGGGCGGCTGCATCAACCAGAAGTATCCAGCCCACTTCGGGCTTTATCACCTTCTTCAAGCTAACACTAGCGTCAGCTTAAAGGAGGTCATAGCGCTGCAGCCAGAAAGCCTTCGAATTGCTAACAGGTTAAAAAACCCTTTAGCGCTTGTTAATTAGCGATTCGTAGCTCGAGTTTACTGTACTTTGCACTCCCTATACCTAACATGGGGAGCGCAAAGTGCAAGCACAGATTAACTAGCATTAGGATCACTTGGTCCTAACGCTAGTTACTAAGAGCTGCGCTAATTAAAAAGTTACCACCAGCTCAGAGGTGTAGATAACGGATTCCGCTGCTGCAGAATCCATTACCTGAAGCTCAAACCCCCCAAAAAATCACATACTCATCTGTCATCACCCAGCAAGAACGGCAGCTGGTCTGCTGCTTCTTGCCGACGTGAGCAGAGGGAGACTGGGGAAAGAAAGTTCCCTGTGTACCTCCGTGATCACTCTGCTGACCAGCAGGATCTCACGAGAGGGGAGATCTTCCTGGGAGACTCCATGGAGTCCTATGTTAGCGTTAGCAGCCACTATGGGGCAGGCTGCTTGACTCAGCACCTGCCCCATAATCTGCTGAATCTGGTTAAACCAGGACTCAAAAGGGAAATTTGCAATCACAAATATTTTCCCTTAGTGTCCCGATTTTAGCAAGCACCACGCGATAGTGCCCTTCATGTATAAAACAGACCAAGAAAAAAAAAGTGTCATCTGCGCTTTCCCCTAAAGCTCCATGCAAAACAAAACTATTCAGAGGTTTTCGTTTACTTAAATGGCCGTTAGAGTGTAATCCCGCCTGTCATGTCACGATAACTTCTGGCTAAAGTGGCTCCTAACTTAATTAAACCAAGAACTGCTTTTCTAAGCAACCACATATCATCATGCTGCTTCTCTGCTTATAGGCAAAATGGTGGGTATTTTTTATATCCTCACCAGATACATTTCCACTTTGAGATTAAAAACAAAACCACGGAAAGGGACAGCAGAAAAAAATTGCCTGGCTGGAGATACAACAAAATATACATACAGGCAGAAAAAACGGTTTTGCGCCTAATCCCTACCAGGGAGGCTGCATCAACCAGAAGTATCCAGCCCACTTCATTTATAAAACATAAGAAAAAAAGTGTCATGTTTTATACATGAAGGGCCAAATTACATTCTTCACGCAAAAACGCCCGCGCAACGTGTGAATTTGTGCGCCAAGCGTTATAAGTTAATGTGCGTAAATCACCGCTGGAATTACAATCCTCGCACATTTTTTCATCTGTCGAGCAATAACTTGCGTAAAACTGATACGCACAAATGCTCGCGTAGTAACGTAGCGCGCAGAATCAGTGTGGCACTGTTTTTTCACGCGATTCAGCAATCAGAATTAAGAACCACAATTATCTCACGTTAAATTTTTGCGCCTGTCAAAGTCAATCTGAGCACATATGCTGCAGCAATAATAAATGCACACACTTCTCCATTTTATTGCTTTGTTATGAGTAGAATGTGTAACTACTGTATATGTTTGAACCTGTATCGCCCGAAGACTGTGTCAAAAGTAGTGAGTTTGGAGGATTCTTCAATAAGCTTAATAGCCCAATAGCCAGATCTAGCATCCAGGACACTAAAGTACTGAGCATCTGCTAGCTTGGAAGTGATGTCTTCAAGAGTAGGTAAAGGATAATGATGTCGCTTGATCGCCTTATTAAGATCTCTTGGGTCTAGACCAGTGTTTCTCAAGTAGGGATGAGCGTTCGGTTCGGATCTGTTCGGAGTTCGATTCGAACATCGCCCGTTCAGCTGTTCGTCGAACTACGAACATTTCCGCGTGTTCGCCGCATGTTCGCCGCATGTTCGCCCACAATGGACCACATTGCACTTTTCCACTGGCCTGAAGCTTGTAATTGGCTACAGCTTTGCACCTGACCACAGGTCAGGTGCAAGACAGGTGCAAGACTATGCCAATCACGGCTCAGAGTCCTGATTGGGCAAATTTTGCCCAATCATGGGCTCACAGAGCTAAATCCCGCAGCACACTATAGAAGGCTTCCCTACCTGCAGCCCCAGCGCGTGTATTTGCAGAAGTAAATCAGAGAGGAGAGGAGATTGTTCTGTCAGGGTGTATCAGTAACGTTGTAGGAGATTTCTGGGAATTTGAATCTGTGTTGGCACTGCCAGGCTATCAGGGACAGTGTGTTTCCGTGAGTTGTAGGAGATTTCTGGGAATTTGAATCTGTCTTGGCACTGCCAGGCTATCAGGGACAGTGTGTATCATTGAGTTGTAGGATATTTCTGGGAATTTGAATCTGTGTTGGCACTGCCAGGCTATCACGGACAGTGTGTATCAGTTAGGCTTGTGCACCGATTTTTTTTTCGGTTCGATTCGGTTCGATTTGTTCGGATGTTTAAACTTTTCGATTCGGCTCGTTTCGGCCGATTTCTGTTTCGATTCGGTTCGGCTCGACTCGTTTTTCGTGTACATTTTTTTTCCGAATATCGACCATTTTTCGTATTTTCGTGTCACTTTGCTCGTTTTTTGTATCGACTTTTCGTGATTTCGGGACTTTTCGTTTTTTCGGAACGTCTGTTCTCCTCGACCATTTTTCGTATTTTCGTGTCACTTTGCTCGTTTTTTGTATCGACTTTTCGTGATTTTGGAAATTTTCGTTTTTTCGGAACATCTGTTCTCCTCGTTTCAAAGCTGTCTAACTCTATTCGTTTTGATGTAAACTACTATGGTTTACTTTTTTATACTTTATATATTTTTTTATAATAAATTTTTGGTTTGTTTTTCGGATCCGATAATTCATTCTGTCGATACGATAATTCTGGCGATTCTATCGTGTTTTTTTTTAATTAAATAAAGATCCTTTTTTTCTTATGAATATACATTTCACAACTTTATTTAATCACATTAAAAAATGGTATGAAAGCCAAGGAACAAAAAAAAATGAACAAAACGATTTAAAAAACGCTAAACTGACCCGAATGGTCTGACTTTAAAAATAAAAACCAGAACAAAAAGGTTTTAAAATGGAAAAATAGTTGATCAAAATGATCTGAAACGAAAAAAAAAAAAAAAAAATACGAAAAAAAAAAAAAATTAACCCTTTCGCTGCGGAGGCATTTCACGACTTCCCTTCAGGCCTGTGTGCGGCACTGCGGTCTGCTGCTGAGCTAATTTTTAACGGTTTCGCTCCTCTTGTTTAAACGCGTTTTTTTGAAGCCTTATTTTATAATATGACCCAGACATGTTATATATCGTTCTTTCCGGCAGACTCGGCAGATGATTCATAATATATCATTATCATATGTATGCGTCATATCCTGTCTGTATATTATAACAAAAAATGCAATAAAATTAGAATTTTCAATGTTTGTTTTACAAGGTGTAAAGTATTTTTTTCACATTTTAACATGCGAGTGTTTGCGGTTATATTTTATGAGTTGCGTTTGTTAAAAAAAGTTTCACTTTCAGTTTCTGCGAATAAAACTGTGGATATAGCAGAAACAACAGAAATCCGCCATTTTGTTTTGAAATTTGCATCTAAAGCGTTCAATAATGACACTGCTGCAGCAAACTGAATTGCTGCGCTGCAACAATTCAGCAGCTGCTGAGGATGTATTGAAGGCGGCTCTGTTTGGATGCACTTTCAGAAGAACTACATGTCCCTTCCTACCACTTAGCAGAGACGCAGAGATTTTTATTGATGCGCAGATGGGAGCCAATATTGGGCAAGCTGCGGGTCAGCTCGTATGCATCACTCAATCACAACAACCTCCCCCCCCAGCACACTACAGACTACACACAGTGCCAAAAGAAATCCAGCATTGTAACTTCATCTACATACATCAAATGTCACAATTTTCACGAATACGTAAAATCACAAAAAGCAAGAGCTATGGCAAAAATGCATGTATGACGAGTCGTGAAAACGCAAAGCTATACACAATCACATTGCATGAAAAAAGGACTAGATAAATCAACATATTTCTGTGCACATTAGCACATGCAAGCACATTATTATTATTATACAGGATTTATATAGCGCCAACAGTTTGCGCAGCGCTGTACAATATAACATGACACTTACGTTTGGCTATGACACGCCGGATGTGCCTCAGCTGCTCCTGCTCGCGCACCTTGAGGTCGGACCAGCATTTTCGGAGCTGGTCCTTCGTCCGGTCTTTCCCAAATAAGCTACGCACCACCATCGCGGAATTATCTAGGATACGGTCCTTGCGCGCGTTATTCTTTCTGCCGTAAGGGCCCTTACGGCAGTCATAATCTTTAAGATCAAAGATGCGGACCAGCTCCAGCATCTCGTCAAATGCCATGTTGCTGGCCCGCTTCTTCCTGGGTGTCTCTGGGGTGGAAGCAGATGAGGAGGTGTCCGAATGGGATTCTCTGTCTCTTCCTTCATCCATGATAAATAATTTCTATATTTTTTGGCAATTGTCAAAACTCTCTACAAAAATGGCTCAATAAAGTTACGACATCCGCGCGCGCATGCGCGACCCGCGGACGAATCGGATCCGACCCGATTCCGAAGGAATTTTTGTATCGGCAGAATTATCGGATCATTGGAAACAAAAAAAACAAGTGATACGCATTTACAAATACAAAATTTACAGAATCAGCGATATAACCGATAATAGTTAAATATACGATGTCCAGAATTACCGAAATGGAACCGAAATCACGAATGGAACCGAAATCATGAATAGAGCGAAAATAAATTTCGATTTGACACATTTCAAGTCCATTCGAAAATTCAGAAAATATTTCGTTTTGGCTCGGAAAACTTTTCGGATCTGCCATTTTCGGATCTAAAAATTTTCGGAGAATCGGCCGGATCCAAAAACACGAATCGGGAAATTTCGTGAAAATTCCGGAATTCCAAAACCCGAAACGCACATCCCTAGTATCAGTGAGTTCTACCACAGTTGAGCAAATTAGAATCTGTCTTGGCACAGCCTGTTATCAGTGTGTATCAGAGAGTTATACCAGAGTTCAGCAAATTTGAATCTGTCTTGGCACAATATTTGGGTGCACTGCCACTGACGCCTATACCAGATTCATATAATTTTAATATTGGACCTCAGGGTCCAACCCTGCACACTTCCACAATACCACAGAGGGGTTACGGTGTGAAGGTACTTGCTGCCACCAAAGGCAAAATATTTGGGTGCTCTGACGCCTGTACCAGATTCATATCATTTTAATATTGGACCGCAGGGTCCAACCCTGCGCTCTTCCACAATACCACAGAGGGGTTACTTACAGTGTGAAGGCACTTGCTGCCACCAAAGGCACAATATTTGGGTGCACTGCCACTGACGCCTATACCAGATTCATATCATTTTAATATTGGATCGCAGGGTCCACCACTGCACTCTTCCACAATACCACAGAGGGCTTACGGTGTGAAGGCACTTGCTGCCACCAAAGGTAAAATATTTGGGTGCACTGCCACTGACGTCTATACCAGATTCATATCATTTTAATATTGGATCACAGGGTCCACCACTGCACTCTTCCACAATACCACAGAGGGCTTACGGTGTGAAGGCACTTGCTGCCACCAAAGGTAAAATATTTGGGTGCACTGCCACTGACGCCTATACCAGATTCATATCATTTTAATATTTGACCGCAGGGTCCACCACTGCACTCTTCCACAATACCACAAAGGGCTTATGGTGTGAAGGCACTTGCTGCCACCAAAGGTAAAATATTTGGGTGCACTGCCACTGACTCCTATACCAGATTCATATCATTTTAATATTGGATCGCAGGGTCCACCACTGCACTCTTCCACAATACCACAGAGGGCTTACGGTGTGAAGGCACTTGCTGCCACCAAAGGCAAAATATTTGGGTGCACTGAGGCCTGTATCAGATTCATATCATTTTAATATTTGACCACAAGGTCCAACCCTGCACTCTTCCACAATACCACAGAGAGGTTACTTATGGTGTGAAGGCACTTGCTGCCACCAAAGCACAATATTTGGGTGCACTGCCACTGACGCCTATACCAGATTCATATCATTTTAATATTTGACCGCAGGGTCCAACCCTGCACTCTTCCACAATACCACAGAGGGGTTACGGTGTGACGGCACTGTTGCCGACACTAAAGGCCCAATTTTAAAGCACCTATTGTTACTTTCATCCAAAGCCTGCATAAGTTTCACCATAATTTAGCCAAAAAATCACTAAACTTGTTCTGCGTGTCCTAAAACGTCTCCTCTTTTCATACAGGCTGCCAGCCCAAGCAGTTGTTTATGAATAGATTAAAGGAAAACCATTTACTGTCATTTGAAATGTCATTTTTTTGTTTTTAAATGTTTCTATACACCCTACAAATCCGCCACTTCACGGGCAGGTTATGGGGACCTCCTAGGCACGATATTTGAAGGAATTTTTCGTTCTTATTCTTAACCTTTATTTCATGGAAAACTCACTGTTCCTTTAAAAACTTTTTTTTAAAACCTTTTCTCCTTGTTTCCTGTCCCCCAGGGCACTACCCAGACCCCCATACACCTTTTATGGCAAATATCTAGCATATATGCCCTCTTGGAGGGCACTCTAAAAATCGAACATTCGGGTCCCATTGACTTACATTGAGTTCAGATCGTGTTCGAGTTCGAACTCGAACTTTTGAAATTGTTCGAATGCGAACCGAACACAGGGGCGTTCAGCTCATCCCTATTCTCAAGTAGGGGGTCGTGAGTCGTGACCCAAAAGTGGGTCACGACCAGGGTCGGACTGAGTCGCGGTGCAAGTGCCCCAGGCCTCTCTAATGCCTGGGACCCACTGATGCATGTTACCTGCAGCATCGGGTCCCAGGTGGCATGGCTACCTTTGCCTCCCTCACCTGCTTGAAGGAAGTTCCGGCGCTCAGTTGCTTGTGAGGGAAGCAGGGATAGCCCCACCAAAACAATGGATAGTTGCTAGGATTTTGGACACCTGGGAATACGTATGCAGGGAAATCAATATGTATACGTATCTTAATAGTGCTTTTTGTGATGATTCCTCCTTTTCAGCCATACACAGCAAACCATAAAAGATTAATTAAGGAGCACTATATAAGAGAGATGAGATAATCATAGCGTTATACTGTAAATTAGTGGTACATATAATCCCCTGCTACATAATTTCGCTCACAGGATAACAATTAAAGGAATCCTTCGTCAGGTCATCCAGTCCTCAATAGGTAGTGGGAATGATTGAATATAACTCAAAATTAGAGTAAAAAAAAATTATTTAATAAAAAGCAATAAAACAATATTTAAAATAAAAACTAATTTGGTAAAGAATGGGGTCTCTTAATCCGATGCATTTCGTCCTGATGGACTTTTTCAGGGATCCTTGAAAAAGTCCATCAGGACGAAACACGCCAGATTAAGAGACCCCATTCTTTATAAAATTTGTGTTTTTTTATTTTAAACATTGTTTTATTTCTTTTTATTACAAAAAATGTTTTACTCTAATTTTGAGTTACTGTATATTCAATCATTCTCACTACCTATTGAGGACTGGATGACCTGATGAAGGATTCCTTTAAGGAAATAGGTCGATGGTGATGCAACGGTTCCAGAAAAAACCTAAAGGAATGCAACCACGGCAACTACGTTAGGCTGAGTATTTGTGATGAACATACATTTCATTGTTGTCCTGTGAGCGAAATTATGTAGCAGGGGATTATATGTACCCGCTAATTTACAGTATAACGCTATGATTATCTCATCTCTCTTATATAGTGCTCCTTAATTAATCTTTTAAGGGATAGCCCACCTCCTCAGCTACAGGTCCAGCTGCCACGTGCAGGCTGGGTCCTGCTGCATCAGGTAAGATACTCTGTAATGGCAAGGAGGGGGCAGAATCTGTAATGGGAAGGTGTGGTGTGGGACTCAGTGACTGGCAGCAGCTCTGTACTCCCAACAGGGAATGACATGTGTCCAGAGAATTCTACTACTGGCTGCCAACACCGAGAATAACTGTGCATATCTCAGTGAAGCAAAAGGCTGTTGGGTAAGGAGGGCTACCTACAGTATGTATATTTGATTGTGTTTTTCCCTTTTCTGTTCGTCCTTTTGTTAATCTGTCCTTTTACCTATTTATGCACCCTTCTTTCTGAATATTTGTTATACTGTCTGTCCATATATATCTATGTGTCCTTCTGTGTATTTTTCCATCTGTCCTTGTAGATGTCCTCTCTCCATTTCTCTATTTCTCCTCATCCATCTCCTTTCTCCCTCTATCACTCTCTCCTTTTTACTCTTTAAATCTCTCATTACTCGTCCTTTCCTGCCTTCCTCCCGATGTGATAATCCTTGCAGAAAATTAGAATGTACACTGGGAATTCTCTCAGCAGAATCACACAATGCTTCCTGATCCCAGCCTCCCTGCATATCAGGGACATGCAGTGAGGTCAGTGGCTGGTGATGCACTGGCTAGTATCAGAGCCAGATATACACAGGTTACATAGGTTCAGGTTCAGTGCTCCCCAGGATCTGGCTGCTCTCAGTGCTCCCCAGGATCTGCGTCGTCCACTCCAGGCAGCCAAGTGTCAATTGCGCACTGTCCTTTCCACCTGCAGGGAGGAGGCGCCACCACAGTGAACAGTCACACTGAGGCCACACCCTGAGCACAGCCTACGCCCACTGACTGTGCGAGACGAGAACAGTCACATGACTGTCTTGCGTCAATCAATGCATGGGAGGCCAGCCTCCTATGGAGGCTTTCTTTGAATGGCTTGGACCAATGGTGCTTTCTCTTTGGAATGGTGCTTTCTCATTGGTCCATGCTATTCCATTGCTCGCACTTCCTCTCTGAGGCACTGAAGAGCGTAGCTTCAGGAAGTAGGCAGTGCCAGACACGCGCTGCAGACTTCTTAATCTCTTGGCCAGCTTGAGTTTACACGTTTAGCGTAGCATTCAGCTATGCAAATTGCATAAACTCAGGAGGGCAGGCTGCCGCGAAGAAATAATGCACGCAGCGGCAGAGACGGATGGCGAGGGAGCGTTGAGCAGGTGAATTTGTTAAGATTTTTTTATAATATTCTACTATTCATTCAGTAGTGATTTAAATTAGAGTGGCTTTGTGTAACGGTAGCTGTATAGCTTACCCAAGAGTAGCGGAGTTGGGATCCTTGAGGGCAGAAGTATCTGCTTGAATAATACAAAAGGTTTATAACTTACAGACTGTAACAAGGAGACACAAGGACTAACTGAATTGTCTCTAAGCTCTGAAGGTTTCGAGACCAACAGATTACCTAGGACACGCTCAGAAACACCATACATGGAACGACAATCTGTGAAGTACTCAAGGTGCAGGGCAGTTAGAGATGCAGAAATAACATAAAACAGAAATAAACAAAAGTTTGTTATCGTGGTCTTAGCAAAACCATAAACCTAAGTAGTAACCTGGATAAAGGGACCCCGAAGGGTTGCAAACGATACCCCTAAACAAATAAATAAATAAGTAAATAAACGTGAAGGGTTAGAATCCAAAACAGCTAGTGATCAACCCAGAAACCAGCAGGGGGTTAAATCACTAAAACAAGTGATACAACGTAAAATGCACAATAGAGAGAGAGAAGTCAAAAGTCAAGCCGGGTCAATAAACAGGAACAGGAATATCATACAAAGCCGGGTCGTCAACAGTAGTCAAATAGATATAGAAGTAGTGTTGCGTGAATAACTCCACAACAGGGCAATGAGGTCATTCCTAGAGCCCTGTTTTAAAGCCTGTGGCTCCTGGTAACCACACCTGACCCCGCCCCCTCAGATGCCGATCTGCCAGCAGAAAGTGCTGGCATCCAACCAGCCAGCGGTCCCTCTTCTTGCCCAGACCCCCCAGGGGGCACAGCGGGGGCTGAGGATGTAATACTTTGTCTACCATCACCCCAAACTTTGAGACACTTATTAAGAGCAAGAAGCATCCACAGTTTTCCCATACATTCTAATTAATTTCATATGTTTCAATTACAGTTTATTTTATTGGATTTTTGCCTCAACAGCACTTTCGTTTTCACTAGTGCTGTGGTTACTGCACTATCCTTTTTGGAAAGAATCCCGGTTTGTTTACAAAATTGTTTAAAAAGTGCATACATTGTAGAATAAATTAAAATGTTTCAGAAATTCAATTATTTTTGGGTTGCGATTTAATGACCATGGACAATTGTGGGTCCTGTGGGTCCACAGGTTGAGAACCACTGGTCTAGACATAACCATAATTTTCCTGTACGTGGCTTTTCTGCAATAACCATGGAGTTAGCCCGAACAGTAGGCGCTCTAACTTTAATGATTATACCCTGTCTCTCCATGTTCTCAACATCTTTTTTAAGGTGACTGCGTAGTGCAAGAGGAATTCTCCTTGCTGGGATTCATGTGATCTGGCGATTTTGATCGCATTCACTAGTGTTAACTCAGATCCGACATTTAATAATTTCTCCTTCACCCTCAGAGAGTGTATGCTGAAGACAATGTAGTCTCATATCATATCATCGCTCTGAGCATAATTGAAGTCCTGAGCAAGGAGCCGTACGTCTGTCACAAACTGCTTAAAAGGTTCCTTAATCTGCTGCACTTTTTGGTGGAATTTATATCGTGCAACTATTACGTTAGCTTTCGGGTGCATATAGCTGGCTGTCACTCTTCACGGCTGACCTGTCCACGCAGCAATTCAGTCAATACTTCCATGAAGTACAGACTACAAAGCATCTCGCTACAGGGCCACCCAGGCAGATAGTCTGCCTCTCTGACTCCTCCCCGCTCCAGTCCTCCCCATTCTCTTGCATTTCCTGTCCCCGCGCTGGAGGCTGAAAAGTGAGGTGAGCAGGGCTGCAGGAGGAGGCATCAAGGTGGTGCAGTAAGCTGGTCTGCACAGTTTGAAGGCACCTGCCCTGGTTTTAAGTGTTTGGCCCCAACCCTCTCCCTGCTGCATTGTCTCTTCCCTGCTGATCGAGGTTGGGTTGTGTACAGTGTAAGAGTGTCAGTGTGTGCAGTGTGTAGTGTCAGCAGGTGTGATACACTTGTACGTGCAGTGTGAGAATTTTTGTGTGCAGTGTCAGGGTGTGTGTGATACACTTGTAGCGGCTGTGTCAGTGTTTGCAGCGTCAGTGTGTGCAATGTCAGTGTGTGCAGTGAATGTTTGCATTGAGAGAGTGCAGTGTCCATGTTTGCTGTGAGAGAGTGTCATTGTGTGCAATTATGTGAAAGGCCTGAGGAAGGATGACGTCAAAAGGTTTATGAGGGTCCTGAGAATGAACAACAACATAGCTGGTCTACCCAATGGTGGGTCCCACAGTACAGCATGCTACTTATGCTGATGCCCATTATCAGGACCCTCACAAACCTTGTGAGGTTGCCCGTTCTCAGGGATGTCACATCCCTTTGCTCACTATTAGTGTAGAACAGTGTTTCCCAAACCTGTCCTCAGGACCTGCTGACACGCCAGGTTTTCCAGATATCTGAAGCACAGCACAGGTGATATGATTTGCTTCTCAGTGATTGCAGGATTCGGTTGCATTCCCAAAGGTGAGAGGATATTGCCTTGGCATTTCATTTCAGACTACCCTTTGGGTGTGATAGCAGAATGATTTGCATATGGTTCAGGTTCCTATGTAACGGCATCATTGGGTGAAAACTTTGTGAGAACTGAGCGAGTACCCACTGTAAAGCAGGCCATTTATGCTGTTGCTATTTCTCACGACCCTCACAAACCTTGTGACAGTGGTGTATTTAGGTTTCGTGCTTGCTGCCCTAGGCCTGACTAAACTTGTGCACCCCCTAAATTAAATGGGTCACACCCTTTCATGTTTAAACCCCACCCCTTCCTATTTAGGCCCCACCTTTTCCTCTTAGAGCTCTGCCTTTCCTCTCTGTATATTAAAAGTGGATACCAAGTTCTTACTTGTAAACTTTGTTGTTTTGTATTCCATTTCAAATGTTGTATCTATTATTTTAAGAGATAGTCATGAAATAAAATAATGAAATGTGTAAATTCAACAAATTTTACAAAGATCAGTCATGCATGTCAAAGTGTACTGGATCCTACTTTTTGTAAAGAAATGCTGCTGCCTCGTCCTAGAGCACAATACTATGCGTCCGGCGGCATTTTAATGATAATAAATGATTATGACTCTCACCACTTGGATGATAGACAGAAGCACTTTGGTTTCGCTGTCACATGACACTCACGGGGTAAAACACTAAAGAGAAGTATGGGCAGAAATTTACACGTTTTAGGCCACAAATGTCCAGGTTAGAAATTTTTTCATTTTGATAATTTAAATCTAGAGATTTAAACTCACTTGTCAACTCTAGCCAGTCACTTTTTAGTAGAAAGTCCTGCTTATGCTATGTAAATATACAGAACTATGGATATAAATAATGATATCTATCAAGTCCTAAAAGTGAAGCGTGGGAACAAACTTAACAATAAACACACACTCAAATTTGATTTATGTGGATTTAAGCAAAATTATATGATAAATCCTAGATTTATTCTGACCCAACAAGGAAATAAATGATTGAACACTTGTATTCAAGCTTTATAGTGTATGGGAACAATGCGAACTCAGTTCCCTCTGTAAAAAAT
This sequence comes from Leptobrachium leishanense, assembly GCA_009667805.1. Taxonomy (NCBI): domain Eukaryota; kingdom Metazoa; phylum Chordata; class Amphibia; order Anura; family Megophryidae; genus Leptobrachium; species Leptobrachium leishanense. The sequence continues at coordinate 212,905,351 of CM019066.1, forward strand.
AGTTGAGGAACTGCTTTCCCCCTCAGTACACACACACGCTGATCAACGTTTCGACCCTCTAGGGGTCTTTATCAAGAGTATGGATTATATTTGAACTGTGCATTAATGTAGCATAACAAGATGATGAGTGCCCTGTATATGACATACACTACTATATCAAGTTGGCTTTACTATGACTGTTGGAGAGTAAACCCACTATGCCCTTTCAGGAAGAATTGGGTTCCTTGTTGTCTAAAGGGAAGGAAGCGGGTATTTTAACAAGATAAGGAGTTTGACTTTTTATTCAATACTAGTAGCAAGATTGTAGTATTTTATTTTTTACCAAAGGTGCATTAAAGTATGGATTGTCCTCCTGGTAGACCTATAATAAGTGGGATTAATTCCCAGACCAATAATCTATCTCAATATATTGATAGTTTTTTACAGCCCTTAGTTCAAAAAACAAGATCTTATCTTAAAGATACTGGACATATTCTGAGAGACCTGGATAATTTAATCTGGGAACCGGATTTTTGTTTTGCAACGGTGGACGTTGTATCTTTATACACCTCCATCCCCATAAAAAAGGAGTTCAGTCCATTAGAAAATGTTTAGAAGAGGACAGTGTCTTGCCTCAGGAGCAGATTGAGTTCCTATTGGAATCGATCATGTTTATTTTGGAACACAACTTCTTTTGGTTTCAGTCCAAGTTTTATTTACAGATTTGTGGAACGGCCATGGGGACGAGGTTCGCCCCCAGCTATGCCAACCTGTATATGCACCAATGGGAGTGCGAGCAGGTTTGGCCTAGGGTGGGTCTGGGGGCGGGCCTCATCCTCTGGAGACGTTTCATTGATGATATTTTTATTGTTTAGAGGGGAGATTCTGAGTCATTGAAAGAATTCATTTTATCATTGGAAGATAATCAGTATGGTTTGAGATTCACCTCCACTATTAGCAGGAATACTATAGATTTTTGGACCTTACTATAAATGTCCAGAGTAACAAAATTGAAACTAAAACTTTTTTTAAGCAGACAGATTCGAACACGGCCATCCATATGGAGAGTTCACATGCAAAAAACTGGCTAACCAATGTCCCAAAAGGCCAATTAGTGAGACTCCGAAGAAACTGGTCAGATGTAAAGATCTTTTACGATCAAAGTGAAGCTCTAATGGACAAGTATATACAGAAGGGCTATGATAAACAAAGATATGAGAGAGATAGGGAACAGCTGTTATTGACGGACAGAAGTAGACTTTTAATCGATAAGAATAAACAAAAAGCAGTTAATGATAGATTTAGAGACATATCTTTTATTACCCAATTCAATCCACACGCCCATGGTATACGGAAGATTATTAACCCCTTAAGGACCCCTGACGTACCCTGTATGTCCTGTCCACAGGTCTCCCTTAGACCCGCGGACGTACAGGGTACGTCAGCGGCGCCTAATCCCCCTCCCGCCCGATACTCACCTCCCTCGCTGGATCCCATGGCGATCTGGCAGGGAGGAAGCCTGCCCATGTGATTTACATGGGCAGGCGAGGCTGATGACGTTGCCACGCTGCGTGGTGACGTCATCAGCAGGCGTCCCCATGCAATTCAATGGAGGGGAGGGGGGAGGCTCATTCGGAGCCCTCTATCTCCCCAACCATTGAAGCTAGGGAGATGCTGTTTGCACTGCTGGAGAGGGGAGAGTCTCCCCTTTTCAGCGGTGTATGGCATTAACCTTTTCGCTGCCGAATCGCTTTTCGGCACTAATTGGCGCCAAAACGCGATTCGAACCTGGAGGGGGGCTGACATCTTGGATGTCAGCCAAGCCTCCAGGTCCCCCCCACCCACTGACAACCTCACCATATGTGTGAGGATGTCAGTGGGCCAGTTAACCATCTAGCTGCCATGTAGAGAAAAGGGGATCCTAAGGATCCCTTTATCTCCCGATCCATGGCAGCTAGATGGTGATGCTGATTATGGCCTTTCCAATGATACCAAACATGACCAGGTTTAGTTTTAAAACAAAATTAAAAAAATAAAATAAATTAAAAAAAATAATAAACAATTAAATAAAATAAAAAAATGTTTTTTTTTAAAAAGTTTTTTTTGTCTGGGGGGGTTTAATTAAATAGGACCTAGGCTTTCATCTAAAAATAATTAGCACAAAATGGTCAGAATGAGCGCAGCGCACATAGGTGAACTGTCTCAGCAGTGAAGGGGTTAAAAAGCAAACGCATGTAAATATTGGGTATTTCTAGTCTCGGGACAAAATTTTTAACCTATTTAGCCGGGGTCTTTTTGGGTGGTTGTAGATTTTGGGGATTAAATTACGAAAAAGTGTGTTTTTACCATTTTTTTCATCATATTTCATATTTCTTTTATAGTAAATTATTGGATATGATGGAAATAATGGTATTTCTAGAAAGTCCATTTAATGGCGGGAAAAAGGGTGTATAATATGTGTGGGTTGAATAAACGAGTAAGAGGAAAATTTGACCTAAACACTAACAGCGCAGAAACGTAAAAACAGCATCGGTCACTAAAAGACGGATTTGTGTAAAACCGCCCGGTCACTAAGGGGTTAATAAACACTGGCATGTCCTAAAGAACAATGATATTTTAAGAGATGTTCTACCAGATAAACCATCTATTATTTTTAGAAAAGCTAATAACCTTAAGAGTATTCTAGCTCCCACAATACTCCCTAAAAAACAGCTAAAGGATGGTTCTAAAAAAACTTTTTTAACTAAAAATGCTGGTTTTTACAGATGTGGGGGCTGCAAGGCTTGCACATATTTGGGTAGGAAAAGCACCTCCTTTAGATGTACAGTCACAGGGAAGGATTATATTATTAAAGATTTCATCACGTGTAAAAGCAAGGGGGTTATATATCTTTTAAAATGCCCCTGTGGCAAGCAGTATGTGGGTAGGACCACCAGAGAGCTAAAAGTACGTATCATAGAGCATCTTTGTAAAATTAGGAATGGTAAAGTTCATAGTGTCCCCAATCACTGTTTAAGTTGTCTGCAATTTAATTTTGCAAACTTCAGATGGTTAGGTATAGAATTAGTTAAACCAGACTGGAGGGGGGGAGCCTTCATGAGACTTCTGGCCAAAAAAGAGAGCAGGTGGATTTATGAACTGGGTACCTGGGGTGTTGGGGGTTTGATCATGGAGATTGATGTGGTTAATTGCATTTAGTTTTGTGTTGTGTTTGATTTTTGATTTTTCTTTTCTGCTGTTGTTTTCTTTTTGGGCTTAAGTTCTGATTTAAGGGTAAAAAAAAGGACTTTTAAAGATGGCGCTTAAGGATACTGCTTCCTGTTTCCTGTTTTGAGTGGATCAAGGAAGTAAATACACGGCAATTGCAAGAGGCTGGTATTTGCAATTGAGACACAATTAAGAACAGATGGACATCTTCACTGGAGGATATCGATTGGTTGACTGGACTATTAAGGATATTATAAATGTACTTGTTTTTTATTTGTATACATATCCCTGATGAAGTTAGCTTAGACTAACGAAACATGTTGGATGTGTTTTATTTAAATAAACATTTTTTACTTTTATTCATTGCGAATTATGTCCTAATTTTATCCTAACGCTGCCGGAGTCCTGAGCTTGCTGTATATCCTGCCCAAGGCTGCCGGATCCACCATTAAAGGCTTCTGTATGGTAATTATAATTGTATGCCAAAACAGTTGTCCCACCGGAGAGAAGGAGTTATAATTGCTGCCGGTTGGTGTGGATAAGAAGATGGCGTGCACTTTTAATGGGTTTGAATACTTTCTGCTTTTTGTAAGTGTGGTCCTAGCAGGGGCCTAAATACTTACTCACAATAACAGTATTATGCTATGGTCATCTCATTTTATCCTTTACAGACTTCAATTCTCTCTTTTTTTGCTATGACATACTACAATTGGAAGAATTGCAATTTTTAAGCCAGCAAATCATACACATATATCAAGTTGGCTTTACTGCTACAGGTCTATTTTGGATTAAAAATTGCATTTTTTTTCCCAATCAGTTTGACAAGACCTGAAGTCCTTCTGACTAGGGATGAGCTGTTCGGTTCGATCGGTTCGGAGTTCGATTCGAACATCGCCTGTTCGCATGTTCGCAAACTTCGAACATTTCCGCGTGTCCGCCGCATGTTCGCCCCAATGCACCACAATGGACCACAATGCACTTTTCCACTGGCCTGAAGCTTGTAATTGGCTACAGCCTTGCACCTGACCACAGGTCAGGTGCAAGACAGGTTCAAGACTATGCCAATCACGGCTCAGAGTCCTGATTGGGCAAATTTTGCCCAATCATGGGCTCACAGAGCTAAGTCCCGCAGCACACTATATAAGGCTTCACACAGCACTTCAGCACGTGTTTTTGAGAGGAGATTGTTCTGTTAGTGTGTGTTCTCGCTGCCAGTCTGCCACCAGCTATTGGGGGGGTCTCATTTCTACAAAATATCTTGGAATTGTTCTAGTCTGTGTGTTCTCACTGCCACCAAGTATTTTGGGGTCTCATTTCTACAAAATATCTTGGAATTGTGGTAATCTGTGTGTTCTCACTGCCACCAAGTATTTTGGTGGTCTCATTTCTACAAAATATCTGGGAGTTGTGGTAATCTGTGTGTTCTCACTGCCACCAAGTATTTTGAGGGTCTCATTTCTACAAAATATCTGGGAATTGTGGTAATCTGTGTGTTCTCACTGCCACCAAGTATTTTGGGGGTCTCATTTCTACAAAATATCTGGGAATTGTGGTAATCTGTGTTTTCTCACTGCCACCAAGTATTTTGGGGGTCTCATTTCTACAAAATATCTGGGAATTGTTCTAATCTGTGTGTTCACACTGCCACCAAGTATTTGGGGGGTCTGATTTCTACAAAATATCTGGGAATTGTTCTAATCTGTGTGTTCTCACTGCCACCAAGTATTTTGGGGGTCTCATTTCTACAAAATATCTGGGAATTGTGGTAATCTGTGTGTTCTCACTGCCACCAAGTATTTTGGGGTCTCATTTCTACAAAATATCTGGGAATTGTGGTAATCTGTGTTTTCTCACTGCCACCAAGTATTTTGGGGGTCTCATTTCTACAAAATATCTGGGAATTGTTCTAATCTGTGTGTTCACACTGCCACCAAGTATTTGGGGGGTCTGATTTCTACAAAATATCTGGGAATTGTTCTAATCTGTGTGTTCTCACTGCCACCAAGTATTTTGGGGGTCTCATTTCTACAAAATATCTGGGAATTGTGGTAATCTGTGTGTTCTCACTGCCACCAAGTATTTTGGGGGTCTCATTTCTACACAATATCTGGGAATTGTGGTAATCTGTGTGTTCTCACTGCCACCAAGTATTTTGGGGGTCTCATTTCTACAAAATATCTGAGAATTGTGGTAATCTGTGTGTTCTCACTGCCACCAAGTTTTTTGGGGGTCTGATTTCTACAAAATATCTGGGAATTGTTCTAATCTTTGTGTTCTCACTGCCACCAAGTATTTTGGGGTCTCATTTCTACAAAATATCTGGGAATTGTTGTAATCTTTGTGTTCTCACTGCCACCCATCAGGGGGTTTCACTGATTTATTTTATTGGAGGTTTCTGGGGATTGTAATCTGTGTTTTCTCACTGCCAGCTATCAGGGGGTCCCACATACTTCTATCATATTTCTGCGAATTGTAATCTGTGTCTTGTCACTGTTGCCAGCTATCAGGGGTCCTATCAGGGGGTCTCACTGACTTGTAGGTGGTTTCTGGGAATTGTAATTTGTGTCTTGTCACTGCCACCCATCAGGGGGTCTCACTGATTTATAGGAGGTTTCTGGGAATTGTAATCTGTGTCTTGTCACTGGCTGCCAGCTATCAGGGTGTCTCACTGAGTTATACCAGAGTTCTGGAAATCTTTAATCTTTATACCAGAGTCGAATCAGAGTTCTGTATATCTTTAACCTATATATCACTCACCATGTCAGAAAGACCAAAAAGGACAGGCAGACGCTCCCAGACACAGATAAGAGGGCAAGCAGCCTCTGTGTCAGGAGGCTGTGCCTCTGGTCATCGTGGACGTGGTGCATCCTCTGCAGGGGTACGCTTGTCCTTTCTAACTGGTGCTGGCCGTCTTAAGCAGCAGCAACATACAGAGGATTTGCTGGATTGGCTAACCAGGCCATCCTTATCCTCCGAGTCCTCTGCCAGCCAGGCTTGTAGTGCTTTACAGTCCACCTCAGCTGCCAAAGCATCTTATGCAGCCTCCATGTCCACAGCTACTCCTGCCGTAGCCTCACTATCACACACGGAGGAGTCAGCTGAATTTTTTGACTTCAATGACAGTGACATGCTGCTTGAGGATGCGCAGCAACTACAGTGCTCTGATTCAATCTCTGAGATTGAGGAAGGGAGTATAATCAACCTAGAGGAAGGGGGTGCCAGTGACACACAAATAACTGGCACTCATGTTGCCCCAGCAGCTGCAGCATACTGCCAAGTTGGCTCCAGTGACGAGGAGATAGAGGGTGATGACAATGATGATGAGGTCACTGACTCCACCTGGGTGCCTGATCGAATAGAGGAGTCAAGTGAGGAGGAGGAGGAAGCACAACAAACACGAGGCACTACATCCTCTATGACCAACCGTAGCACTAGCCAGTCCAAGGCATCAGATGTCAGAGCTGCTCAGGTGCAGAGCGCTGTTGTCTCAAAGCACACATCCAGGAACTCTGCTGTCTTTAAGTTCTTTTAGAAATGTGCAGCAGACCCCACCATTGCTATTTGTAATCTATGTCAGATGAAGCTCAAGCGTGGGAAAGACACCGGACGCTTGGGTACCACGTGCTTGAGGTGACATATGACCACCTGCCATGCATCCCGTTTGCGCAAAACTTTGCGTAGGTCCTCCTCACCTGTCTCTACCCCCACTATATGTCCTGCCATTTCATTGACTCCAACCTCCACTGACAGGGATGATGCTACAGTAATGGATGTACCAGGTCCTTCCTCACAATGTGACAGCATCCCATCAGCTGAAGATTTACGCAGTCAGATTACGTTGCCCCAGCTGCTGCAGCGTTAAGGAAAAATATAGTCCCAACCATCCCCAAGCACAGCGTCTAAATGCCAGCTTAGCAAAATTACTCGCATTACAGCTGCTGCCTTTCCAGCTGGTGGACTCTGCTTCCTTCCGTGAATTTGCTGAATGCGCTGTATCACAGTGGCAGGTTCCAAAACGCCATTACTTTTCATGGAAGGCCATTCCAGCACTATACCAGCATGTGGAAGACAATGTTATGGAGTCATTGGGAAAGGCAGTCAGCAGCAAGGTGCAGGTGACTTTAGACACATGGTCCAGCAAGCATGGACAGGGCCGTTACATTTCCTTCACGGCACACTGGGTAACTCTGATTGCAGCTGGGAGGGATCCAAGACGGGGCTCTGTGCTGGAGCTTGTTCATCCACCACACCTCCAGAAAGCTGCTTGTATGAGGTCTGTCTGCTCCACCACCACCTGTTCCTCCTCCTCCTTCTCTGTCTCTGGTGAAGTGGCAGTTAAACCGACGTATGGCAGGGGCTACGCAATGGCTCAAGCAAAAAGATGCCATACTGTGCTTGAGCTGGTTTATTTAGGGGACAGGAGCCTCACCGGGCCAGAAATTATGTCAGCTCTGCAGGGGCAGGTGCAGAGATGGTTAACACCACGCCAGCTTTAGATGGGAATGGTTGTCTGTGATAATGGCAGCAACCTTCTCTCCGCCCTACGCCTGGGTAAGTTGACGCATGTACCATGCCTATCACACGTCCTAAATCTGGTGGTACAGCGTTTCTTAACCAGGTACCCAGGGCTGGCAGAGCTACTCAGCCAGGCCAGAAAAGTCTGCAGCCACTTCAGACGGTCATTCCCAGCAAGTGTTCACCTGGCAGAAATTTAAACAGAATTCCACCTTCCCACAAACCAGTCTGATCTGTGACATGCCCACCAGGTGGAACTCAACATTGGCAATGCTGCAGCGTCTGCACAAGCAGCAGAGGGCCATCAATGAGTACCTGTGTGAATATGGCACAAGGACAGGTTTAGGTCAACTTGTTCCCCCCCCTCAGTGGCTGATGATCAAGGATGCATGCACTGTACTGTCACCATTTGAGGAGGCAACGAGGATGGTGAGCAGGGACAGTGCATGCATCAGTGACACAATTCCTTTAGTGTTACTGCTGGAGCACACTCTGCGGGAATTATAGATGTGGGTCTAGAGGAAGAGCAGCGGGAGGAAGAGGAGGCCTTCCCTAGCTCTGAAGGCCCCAGTATTTCCGCAGACAGCATTCCAGCGGTCCTCCTCAGATCAGACAGGCGGAGGATGAGGAGGAATATTTAAGGAGTGGGGGCATTGAAGGTGGGGATTCCTCAAGGGAGGGTTTTGTGTGCCCAAAAACACAAGGACTAGTACGTGGCTGGGAGGAGGAAGTGCACGATGGGGTCATCCTCATTGACCAGGAAGACTCGGAAGCTAATGCCACCTCCAACGTACGCTGCATGCGCTCTCTTATCCTGCAAAGCCTGGTAAAGGACCCCAGGATTCGTGCTATCCAGGAGAGGGATCGTTACTGGTTGGCAAGCCTTCTTGATCCATGATGCAAGGGTAAAGTTGCAGAGCTCATCCTGCCTGCACAGAGGGAGCACAGGATTAAAAACTTGAGGACGCTCTAAAGCGACACTTGTGTAACACCTTTCCAGGCACTGGTAGGTTACCAAGTGATGACACAGGTGCTTCTGAGGCTGCGGATGATCAGAGGAATAGTGGTGAAGGCCGGGGCCGCTTGACTGATGCATTTTTAAATTTTTTTAGTCCACGATGCCCAGGGACGTCAAATGTAGGCACCCATTGCCAGCGTCTTCACCGTATGGTGCAGGACTACCTAGGGGCAAGGGCAGACCTGGATACCTTTCCAGCAGATGATCCACTGGCTTACTGGGTGTTGAGATTGGACCACTGGCCAGAACTTAGCCAATATGCTATGCAGCTACTAGGTTGCCCTTCATCCAGCGTGCTTTCTGAAAGGACGTTCAGTGCCGCTGGAGGTTTTGTCACAGACAAAAGAGTGCGTCTGTCCACCGACTCTGTAGACCGGCTGACATTTATAAAAATGAATCAGTCCTGGATCAGCAGCTATCAATCCTCTGATGCTGACGTAACTGAATAGATCGGGGATGTCTTCTGCATTCACAAAACCTCCACCACTGAACTCTTCCACAATACCACAAAGGGGTTACGGTGTGAAGGCACTTGCTGCCATGAAAGGCACAATATTTGGGTGCACTGACGCCTGTACCAGATTTATATCATTTAATTTTTTTGGAACACAGGGTCCAACCCTGCACTCTTCCACAATACGACAAAAGGGTTACGGTGTGAATGCACTTGCTGCCATGAAAGGCACAATATTTGGGTGCACTGACGCCTGTACCAGATTTATATCATTTTAATTTTTTGGACCGCAGGGTCTAACCCTGCACTTTTCCACAATACCACAGATGGGATACTGTTGCCGACACTAAAGGCCCAATTTTAAAGCACCTATTGTTACTTTCATCCAAAGCCTGCATAAGTTTCACCATAATTTAGCCAAAAAATCACTAAACTTGTTCTGCTGTCCTAAAATGTCTCCTTTTCTAATACAGACTGCTGCCCCAAGCAGTTGTTTATGGATAGATTAAAGGAAAACCGTTTACATTTTTTTGTTTTTAAATGCTTCTATACATCCTACAAATCCGCCACTTCACGGGCGGATAGGTTATGGGGACCTCCTAGGCACGATATTTGAAGGAATTTTTCATTTTTATTTTTAACCCTTATTTCATGGAAAACTCACTATCCCTTTAAAATGTTTTTTTAAAACTTTTTGTCCTTGTTTCCTGTCCCCCAGGGCACTACCCGGACCCCCATACACCTTTTATGGCAAATATCTTGCATATATGCCCTCTTGCAGGGCACTCCAAAAACCGAACTTTTGAGTCCCATTGACTTGCATTGAGTTTGGTTCGTGTTCGCGTTCGAACTCAAACTTTTGAAATTGTTCATCCCTACTTGTGACTTTAGACTAGGACAGGTGGCAGCTAAAGGTGACAAGGCACTTTAGATCTTGGCCACCTTATGGGTCACCTTCTGCCCAGACCTGCTGTAAAGCATGGCATCAGGGGGCACTGCATATTAGTCCTGAGCTAGCATTGCTTCTTATGTGAACAACAGGTTAATGATCTGGAAATAAGGAAATATATGAGGTCAGTAAAGAGCACTTAACATGTTACCAGTGGATCCCAGATACAAGTTACTACAGCTCTTCACCCAGATCCAGCACCAGACACACACACAGCACCAGCCAAACAGGATCATCTCATCATTGAAATTCACTTTACCATGGAGCCGTGACAAATGCAGTAACCAGTAACAATCATCCCTACATTGTGAAACCAAAGGTGCAGCTCCAAATGGGGGGGGGTATAAAACACATACAATGATGGTGCCTCCTCTCCCCTCCCACTAGTTGGACCTTCTCTCTGCAGGGGCCCTGGTATGAGAGATATGCGTGTGTCATGCAGGTAAAACAGCCCAAACTTTCCAGGGATGGGAAGAGATCACTTGGTGAGCTTGTGAGTCAGGGATGCAGCTCCGCTATTACTAACATACAGGGAGGAGGAGCCAGACACCTCAGCCCTGCACTCGGTGAGGTGGGGAGGAGCTCCAGCTCATGCTTTTTCCTGTTTCCCCAGCAGCCAGCGTCTGACATCCACATGTGTGTCTGCGTCTGATGTCAGCCGCTGGCAACAAGGAGGAGCTGAATTCCTCTGCTCTGAGTGCCGGATTTTGCCAGAACATCTGCCTGATGACGGTCGGACAATGCATAGTGGTGGCTTTATTTGCCACCTCTCAGGAAAGTTCCGCCTTAGGCCTAGGCCTTGTCAGCATAGGCCAAAATACAGCACTGCCTTGTGACTTCCAAGCAAACCATTAGACTGTTAAGTTATTTTGTCGATGCCAACAACCTCCCTTCTATTCCAGCCAAGCCACAAACTTTGCTTGTGACTTGGCTGTTTTGACAGGTTATTGTAAATTAAGATCTCATATACTATTTCTAGTAAGTCTTAACTTCCTGACAGCATCAGAAGAATGGGCAATTCCAACACTGCTTGCCTTGAGATATTATTAAATCACAAATTTTACCAGCCCTAAAACTCTGGTGCTAAGTGATTTTGCATTTGCAGAAAAACTTAAGCTTTCAAAAATACCTTTTTTTAATTCTAGTTCCATTTAGCAGAGCACAGCATAATCCCGCCTACTCTCAAATTATTTCAAAATCTGAAAAACAGTTTCCCTCTGCGCACAATCAGAAGGGACAGAATCTGTTGTCTTAGGCTGGAGTCAGACAAGCTCACTTCAGAGTGGAAGGAACGTCCGTGAGAGTGGACGTTCCTTCCACTCGACTCCCATCTGGCTAGCTCGCTGAGAGCAGTCATTGCCCTCAGTGCTGCAAAGCGCGAACCTCCTATGGAGGATCGTGCTTTGTAGCCCTGTTGATGCGTGTCTAGCGTTTCGACAGGGAGGCCTTGTGGACGGATGCTTGTTGCGCACGCATGTCGTGCGCACGCGCAAGCGTGTGACCGACACGTTACAGTGTCACAACACTGCGACAGTCACCAGTAGGCACATCAGTATGGGCGCACCTAGTGCGCTCGTCTGATACGGCCTTATTTGAGTTAGTGCAGTGGCATTGTTTGTTTTATATGTAAAAGAATATATTGCCTCTCCTCACTGCAGTCAGGGCTGCCATCAGGGCATTACACCCCATACTGTGGTAAGGGGGCCGCCAGCAGGGGGGCCCGCCGTTGGCAGGGTCCTTCCCTGATCTTGGAACACTCAGAGCCTGGCTAGCAAGATCCTATCAGCTCAGCTGACAGCCCGGGCCCTGCAGCCTTCTTGATGTCCCCCTTTCCTCCTATCCCTGGTGGTCTGGTGACACTGGGAGTGCTATGCGACCTTTGCTTTCAGTGAGCGCAGACCGCATAGCATAGCGTAGCATTTCTCCCACACAGAGCAGGCAGCGCTTTGATGATGTTTCAGAGTACCGGCTATCAGTGGGGACGGAGGACAGTGAGGTCCTAGAAGTGCGAAACACTTCTCCGGTCTTGATATTCCACTAGAGAACAGGCAGTAATCTCTGCAAAGTTTTTATAACACATTATTTTTACAGGTGTGCTGGGGACTTCACAGGGATTTCTGCCTGTTATTTGCCCTTGCAGGACCTTACTTAGCAGTGTGTGAAGGAGTCCAGTGATTATCCCACCAGGGATATCTCCTACTGGGCCTCCACGGAATTAACCCCTCCTGTTCAAAAAGGTAAGCAGGTGAGGGGGCTACACGTGCATTTTATCAATAATGTATTATAGTATTGGAATTTTTTAAATATATAAATTGTTTAAATGAAAAGGCATCATATAGATAAAAAAAATCATTGTTGCTGAAATATATAGTTGAAAAAAGGGAAACAAAAATTTAAAAGGACTGCTTCCCTCTTTATAATTATATATTTCTACACCAAAAGCTGATCTAAGAAAAGGTAGAGATTCCCTGTCAAATTGGAAAACTTGTTTAGCCATAACAGGTCAAAGTTTAATAATAAATATGTTTGGGTTTTGTTGTTGTTCATCTCTGTGAGTGTGTGATTTTCATTTTGCCAAAAATACTGTGAATTTACTATTTAGAGAATGTTCACCATATTTTTCCAAAATTGGAATCGCCATAGCAGTTCTCAGACGTCTGTGAAAAGTGCAGAATTGCGCAAATTCCACTGAACTGGAAAAAAAGTCTCTTAGTAAGAGCTTAAAAATCAATGAAGATTTAGCAAAAATATATCTAAATAATAAATAATATCCTTTAACCCCTGTCCCCATGCATCTGACGCACGACATGCATCATTGCCTGAAGTGGCCCACAGAAGTCAACGGGGTGTACTAGTAAGCCCCACATCGTCTAAGCCCATCCACCGCAGGGACATCATAGTATACCCTGCGGTGGGAACGGTTAAAAAATAAGGTCTTTTAAAAAAAACAATAAAAAAGCAATTTTTTAAAAAGAAAAGGTCTTTTAGAAAATACAAAAAATACAAAAAGGTCTTATAAAAAATAAAACGCTAAAAAGGTTTTTTAGTAAAAAATTAAGTAAATGGTCATTAAAAAAAGGATTTTTTTTTTACATTGCAACCTATGGGATTTGCCTGTTTAAACCTGTTGAATTGAAACACCGAAAATCAGGGCATTTCACCAGAATTTTGGTGGTATTCAGCGTTTTGTGAATACAAGACACAATAGTCTTCTATGGGACAATTTTGGTGCCAAGATGCGGCGAATTGCATCGTAGATCGATTCACTATCAGTTCACCTGTATTTGGCGAATTGACAGCTTTGTGAATAGATGAATTGCCCTGTACGGTGAAACTCACCAATTCGGAGGATGTAGAGCTCTGATACACTCATAAACACCACACATTTCTGTGAGGTTTATTGCTGTGGAACTCTATCATTTCCTTTTTGGGTTTTTTCGAGGGGGGAGTAGAAAAGTGAGCTTTTAAAGGTTGAGGGAGTGCAAGGGGGCCCCATCCTGAGGTTCAGTAAGGGGTCCCAAGTTTTCTGATGGCTGCCCTGACTGCAGTGCCACGGTCTAGGTTGTCGATGAAACAATGAATTGCATCATTAGCTCCACAATTGCTGGCAGTGTGGGAAATAAGAAGGTGAGTTAGCACAGCATTACTGTTCACTTTATAATTGTAAACTGAATAATTATGCTACATTTGAAGATTTTTTTTATTTTATTTGGCCTTTATAATTTGGCCTTTCCAATGATTCATCTAGCCCTTAGGGCTCCAGAGATATAGTGGTCTAAACGATTGTAAAAAACAGTCAAAACTTTTTTTACACAGAGCAAGGCATCTCCTTGTGGCAGGTGCCTGTAGGCACATGCCTACTCTGCCTAGTTATAAATTTGGCCCTGACAGGAATCACACTTGTCTCCATTGAGTCCATATGACTCCAGAAGAGTATACCAGTGCTGGCACTGGCACATGCCACTGCTGTTGGTATTAAGTGCCTGCTGTATAAGTTGAGCTGCTATTATAGCTGTTCACTTGTAAGAGAGTCAGTAATAGGAAGCCACTAAGGGATAATAGTTCACAACAATGTTACCCTTTTGTGGCACCCTATTCCCAGTTGATTCAGAATAGCGGTCTAACTATTTAATTATTGTATAAGGATTAAGTAGGCATTTTGCAATAGGAGTAATAAAATAAAAGCAAATATGTGGAACATTCTGATTATTCATCACCAACACTGTATATAACATGATATAGTCATCATAAAGGTCCAAAAAAATCCATTGGAAACAAAATGTAGTAGACTGGAAACAAAAAGTACAAATTGAGAAAACTTGCTTGAAGCATTTTCAAAATGTTTACTTATATATTCTGCTAACTTCAAAGTTCCTTTATCCTTGCAGTGGAGTAATGGAACATCAGTAGCACTGAATGAATCTAGGGCCAGTGTCTATTTTATGGATCATACTGCTGGGTGACATCTTGTATCGTCTCTTGGCTATCAAGTCTACAACACTCATTAAATATATATATATATATGTTTTTTATTTGGATCTGCTATTAAAATGGCCATGCATATAAATATGGGGGTTCACATTTATGGTATTATGCTGCTGTCATAAATATATGAATTTAATTGCACGTAACGATGCTTTGAAAATCAACTAATGTGATTATATACATGGAGAGAACGTACAGCTTAGGCACTCAAAATAATTTATGAATTTCATATATATTTAATGTAATTTTTAAAGAAATTATTTGATATTTTTAATATATTATTGTGCTGTATATAGGCAACTTTCTTTAGTGATCTCTGTTATTATGATTCCTTTTGAAATCTTGTAACAAAATAACCATTCACTCCACCAAAATCCAGATATGCCAGTTAGCTGATGTACACTTCAAAAGATTAACAAATGGCAGATCAAAAAACAAACATCCACATATAGCAATACTGAGTCGAACCTGACATTTTCAGTACAGCATGTTTCACAGAATGTGCATAGGGAAAGGAAAACATGAAACAAAAATGATTAAAAAGACTGATGTGTTTTGCATCTAACAGATGCTGTTTGTTGTTAAGTAACCTGCAATAAATGTCACTTTTCAAGTATACACCAACTGACTTGTTACAAGTTCTCGAACTCCAACATACAGGGCCGCTCAACCTTTGTAACCGCTGAATGTCCACAAGTGTGTGTTTTCATTTATGTTTTGTTCCATGATTTATAATTTCCTTTCACATGTCTGAATATCAGTTGTATTTTGGGGTAATAGCAAATTGGACTGTTGGGAAATATTTGTCTGCCTTTGCTGTAAAATTAATGGTATAAGTATACAATTTTGTTCAATTCTCACACACTTGTAAAACCATGAACCATTCAATACACAAACACAAACACACATACTGGTGTAGATTGGATAAGCTGTATTAATTCAGATGGAGAAATCAGCAGAATATTGCAGGATGTAGTGATACCTTTTTTATTTGGACTAACATGACATTTAAACGATTTCAACATATATATAAAACATAAGAAAAAAGGTTGTCAATTGCCCTCTCCACTGTAGCTCCAAGCAAAACAAAACACAATCAGAGGTTTTGGTTTACTTGAATGGTCATTTAAGTGTAAGCCCACCCGTCACGTCAAGGCACCTCTGGGTCAGATGGGTCCTACTAAATGAAACCGGCTGGG
Source organism: Leptobrachium leishanense (assembly GCA_009667805.1). Taxonomy (NCBI): domain Eukaryota; kingdom Metazoa; phylum Chordata; class Amphibia; order Anura; family Megophryidae; genus Leptobrachium; species Leptobrachium leishanense. The sequence continues at coordinate 212,921,157 of CM019066.1, forward strand.
TGGAGTAGAGGTAATGTCACCGCTCTGTATGGAGAGAGCCTGTGGAGTCATGGGTTCAATCCCAGTGAGCGACCTCTCCAGTAAGTGTCCTTGGCAAGACACCCAACGGTACATACTCGCCACCCAGGACATACTTGAAAACGAGAGAAATCTCAATGTATCCTTCCTGGTAAAATCCTTTCACAAAAAAAAAAAAAGGGTTGCTCTCTAGGCAACTGGATATCCTCATGCTGTTCCTCAGTCATGAGAGAGACTGGTTGGTTTATATTTATACCCTCACCAGGAACAATTCCACTTTGGGATTAAAAAGAAAAGCACGGAAAGAGGCAGCAGCAATAATGACTTGGATGGGGATACAATAAAATATACATATATGTAGAAAATACAGTTCTGCGCCTATTCCCTAACAAGGAGGCTGTTTAGACCAGAAGTATCCAGCCTGCTTCATGTATAAAACATAACAAAAAATGAAAAAGTACAATATTCCCAGGGCACCCAAAGGGGAAATATGGTATTTTTTCTGTATATATATATCTATATATTGCATTTCCATTCTTTACAAGCCTCAAAGTAATGTTAGGCAGTACTGGACAGGTTAGAGTCTGGCCATTCTAATGATACCAAACATGACCATGTAAAATGTCAGATTAAAAAAAAGGAAAACACAAACATACATAAAACAATTTTTTACATTTTTTTTAAAAATTACTTATTTTTTTGTTTCAAAGCAATGGCATTGTCCATTTGTCAATATAAAATGAGAAATACCACTGTCGTTACTCATTTTCTCATTTACCACACTGTGAGCAAGTTATATACAGAGTTATATTAGTCTTAAAACACACTGCGCCAAAATACAAGCAAAAGGTTTTTTTTTTCAATTTTAGTTAAAATTGTGTAGTTTCTCAGAAAAATACAGTAACCGGTTCCCATTTCTACTTTTTTTAACCAGAGCACCGCATAGATAATATAACCAAAAAGGTTTGGATGATAAAATGTTAAAAAAATTAATTTAGAACTTGTAAATGATAGAAATCTGAATAGAAATTTGCTTTTTTTTAAAAAAAATTTTTAAAACATTCTGACAGGACATGACGTATACTCATAATAATGATATATTATGAATATGCGGAGTCTGCTGAAACTAAGGATGCATACTCTGTCTGAGTCCTACAATAAAACATGGCGTCAAATCGCGTTTAATCATGAGGAGCACAAAACAGTCAAAATTAGCTCAGTGCAGCACAGAGGTGAAAAGGGTCAGCAGTGAAGGGGTTAGAGATCGTTCTACTTCCCTGCAGGTCTATTCACTAAAGATGAAACTCAGGAGAATTGGCAGGAGAAGAGAACAATCTAGACAAAATAGCCAATTTGGAAAGTGAAATAAATGTGAGAATTTTTCTGGTTTGGCTATTTTGACCTAAAATTTACACCTCTGTCACTTCTCCTGAGTGTTACCTTTAGTGAATAGACCTGTAAGCCTTCTCTGGTGTTTGGGGAGAGATTCATAGAATTGCACAGCTCACCTGCAAATTTTGGCTGAGGGTTATGAGAGAAGGAAAGCTGCTACGGATCTGCTTGACTGAAGAAAAAGAGACAGATGCCGTCTCTGATGCAAAAAAAGTGAGAATTTATGGCCTTCATTTACATGTGTTACTTAGAATTCCTTGCTGCATACAGGCAGTGTACCAAAGCAAGTCTCTGATTTGCTTAAATGTTTAAATGTCTTTCACAATTGTTTTATATATATATATATATATGTAGCGCTGCTTTAATATTAGCTCTGGTGCATTGGACTATGGCTGCCACAAGGGGGAGATAGTGCTGGAGACATTGTGGACTATGCTGGACAAAGGGAACTCCATCTCCCAGCACCCTTGGCGTGAGGACAGGAAGTGGGTTGGGCACAGCGGAGGATATACATCGGCAGCCTCGTGTTTGGCGCGGAGAGTGTGAGCGGAGCAACGAGAGGTATAGGACGCACGCTGAAATAATCAAGGATCACAACCAGGCCGGAGTGCGGACACTGCTTTATTTGTGCTGGAGATTGGGACGGAGATCGTGCTGATACTCAGCCCGGAGAGATTTGGAGGACAAGCTAGTTCTGGCAGGACCCCGAGTTAGGAGGCCGCGACGATCTATTGGGAGTGCAGGTGGCGGATCGATTGTTCCAGTTGCAGAGATTCAGCAGGATGTGGGCAGGATGAGCTCTGTAACTTTACACTTGTATCGTGGATCAAGAAGGCTTGCCAACCAGTAATGATCCCTCTCCTTGATAGCACGAATCCTGGGGTCCTTTACCAGGCTTTTCAGGATAAGGGAGCCCATGCAGCATAGATTGGAGGTGGCATTAGCTTCCAAGTCTTCCCGGTCAATGAGGATGACCCCATCGTGCACTTCCTCCTCCCAGCCACGTACTAGTCCTTGTGTTTCTGGGCACACAAAACCCTCCCTTGAAGAATCCTCACCTTCAATGCCCCCAATACTTAAATATTCCTCCTCCTCCTCATCCTCCTCCTGTCTGATCTGAGGAGGACCTGCTGGAATGCTGTCTGCAGAAAGACCTGGGGCCTTGAGAGCTAGGGAAGGCCTCCTCTTCCTCCCGCTGCTCTGCCTCTAGAGCCACATCTATAATTCCCCGCAGAGTGCACTCCAGCAGGAAAACTAAAGGAATTGTGTCATCGATGCATGCACTGTCCCTGCTCACTATCCTCGTTGCCTCCTCAAATGGTGACAGTACAGTGCATGCATCCTTGATCATCAGTCACTGTGGGGGGGATAAAAACCAAGTTGACCTGAACCTGTCCTTGTGCCATACTCACACAGGTACTCGTTGATGGCCCTCTGCTGTTTGTGCAGATGCTGCAGCATTGCTAATGTCGAGTTCCACCTGGTGGGCATGTCACAGATCAGACGGTTTGTGGGAAGGTGGAATTCTCTTTGAATTTCTGACAGGCGCACACTTGCTGGGAATGACCGTCTGAAGTGGCTGCAGACTTTTCTGGCCTGGCTGAGAAGCTCTGCCAGCCCTGGGTACCTGGTTAGGAAACGCTGTACCACCAGATTTAGGACGTGTGCTAGGCATGGTACATATGTCCACTTACCCAGGCGTAGGGCGGAGAGAAGGTTGCTGCCATTATCACAGATGACTATTCCCAGCTGAAGCTGGCATGATGTTAACCATCTCTGCACCTGCCCCTGCAGAGCTGACAGAATTTCTGGCCCGGTGTGGCTCCCTGTCCCCTAAACAAATCAGCTCAAGCACAGTATGGTATCTTTTTGCTTGAGCCATTGCGTAGCACCTGTCATGCGTCGGTTTAACTGCCACTTCTCCAGAGACAGAGAAGGAGGAGGAAAAGATGGCGGTGGAGCAGAAAGACCTCATACAAGCAGCTTTCTGGAGGTGTGGTGGATGAACAAGCTCCAGCACAGAGCCCCGTCTTGGATCCCTCCCAGCTGCAATCAGAGTTACCCAGTGTGCCGTGAAGGAAATGTAACAGCCCTGTCCATGCTTGCTGGACCACGTGTCTAAAGTCACATGCACCTTGCTGCTGACTGCCTTTCCCAATGACTCCATAACATTGTCTTCCACGTGCTGGTATAGTGCTGGAATGGCCTTCTGTGAAAAGTAATGGCCTTTTGGAACCTGCCACTGTGGTACAGCACATTCAGCAAATTCACGAAAGGAAGCAGAGTCCACCAGCTGGAAAGTCAGCAGCTGTAATGCGAGTAATTTTGCTAAACTGGCATTTAGACGCTGTGCTTGGGGATGGTTGGGACTATAATTTGTTTTACGCTGTAGCAGCTGGGGCAACGTAATCTGACTGCGTAAATTTTAAGCTGATGGGATGCTGTTACATTGTGAGGAAGGACCTGGTACATCCATTACTGTAGCATCATCCCTGTCAGTGGAGGTTTTAGTCAATGAAATGGCAGGACATATAGTGGGGGTAGAGACAGGTGAGGAGGATCTACGCGAAGTTTTGCGCAAACGGGATGCATGGCAGGTGGTCATATGTCACCTCAAGCACGTGGTACCCAAGCGTCCGGTGTCTTTCCCACGCTTGAGCCTCATCTGACATAGATTACAAATAGCAACGGTGCAGTCTGCTGCACATTTCTTAAAGAACTCCCAGACAGCAGAGTTCCTGGATGTGTGCTTTGAGACAACAATGCTCTGCAACTGAGCAGCTCTGACATCTGATGACTTGGACTGGCTAGTGCTACGGTTGGTCATAGAGGATGTTGTGCCTCGTGTTTGTTGTGCCTCCTCCTCCTCCACACTTGACTCCTCTGTTCGATCAGGCACCCAGGTGGAGTCAGTGACCTCATCATCATTGTCATCACCCCCTATCTCCTCGTCACTGGAGCCAACTTGGCAGTATGCTGCAGCTGCTGGGGCAACATGAGTGCCAGTTATTTGTGTGTCACTGGCACTCCCTTTCTCTGGGTTGATTATACTCCCTTCCTCAAACTCAGAGATTGAATCAGAGCACTGTAGTTGCTGCGCATCCTCAAGCAGCATGTCACTGTCATTGTAGTCAAACAATTCAGCTGACTCCTCCGTGTGTGATAGTGAGGCTACGGCAGGAGTAGCTGTGGACAAGGAGGCTGCATTAGATGCTTTGGCAGCTGAGGTGGACTGTAAACCACTAGAAGCCTGGCTGGCAGAGGACTGGGAGGATGAGGATGGCCTGGTTAGCCAATCCACCAAATCCCTGGTATGTTGCTGCTGCTTAAGACGGCCAGCACCAGTTAGAAAGGTCAAGCGTGCCCCTGCAGAGGATGCACCCCGTCCACGACGACCAGAGGCACAGCCTCCCAACACAGACGCTGCTTGCCCTCTTATCTGTGTCTGGGAGCGTCTGCCTGTCCTTTTTGGTCTTTCTGACATGCTGAGTGATATGTAGATTAAAGATATACAGAACTCTGATTCAACTCTGTTATAAAAATTGGAGATATGCTGCAGAACTCTGATTCAACTCTGGTATAAAGATTAGTATAGATTGGTGTAAAGATAAGTCAGTGAGACTGACTGGGTGGCAGTGACAAGACACAAATTACAATTCCCAGAAACCACCTACAAGTCAGTGAGACCCCCTGATAGGACCCCCTGATAGCTGGCAACAGTGACAAGACACAGATTACAATTTGCAGAAATCTGCTAGAAGTATGTGGGACCCCCTGATAGCTGGCAGTGAGAACACAAAGATTACAAAAATTCCCAGATATTTTGTATAAATGACTGACCCCCAAAATAGTTGGTGGCAGTGAGAACACAAAGATTACAACAATTCCCAGATATTTTGTATAAACGACTGACCCCCAAAATAGTTGGTGGCAGTGAGAACACACAGATTAGAACAATTCCCAGATATTTTGTAGAAATGAGACCCCCAAAATACTTGGTGGCAGTGAGAACACAAAGATTAGAACAATTCCCAGATATTTTGTATAAATGACTGACCCCAAAACTGCTGGTGGCAGTGAGAACACAAAGATTACAACAATTCCCAGATATTTTGTATAAATGAGACCCCCACAATAGTTGGTGGCAGTGAGAACACAAAGATTACAACAATTCCCAGATATTTTGTATAAATGAGTGACCCCCAAAATTGCTGGTGGCAGTGAGAACACAAAGATTACAACAATTCCCAGATATTTTGTAGAAATGAGACCCCACAATAGTTGGTGGCAGTGAGAACACAAAGATTACAACAATTCCCAGATATTTTGTATAAATGACTGACCCCCAAAATTGCTGGTGGCAGTGAGAACACAAAGATTACAACAATTCCCAGATATTTTGTATAAATGAGACCCCCACAATAGTTGGTGGCAGTGAGAACACACAGATGACAACAATTCCCAGATATATTTTATAAATTAATGACCCCCAAAATTGCTGGTGGCAGTGAGAACACAAATATTACAACAATTCCCAGATATTTTGTAGAAATGAGACCCCCACAATAGTTGGTGGCAGTGAGAACACAAAAATTACAACAATTCCCAGACATTTTGTATAAATGACTGACCCCCAAAATTGCTGGTGGCAGCGAGAACACAAATATTACAACAATTCCCAGACATTTTGTATAAATGACTGACCCCCAAAATTGCTGGTGGCAGCGAGAACACACAGATTAGAACAATTCCCAGATATTTTGTAGAAATGATATCCCGCCCCCCCCCAATAGCTGGTGGCAGACTGGCAGTGAGAACACAAAGCGAGTATGTGAGCCAGCCTGAAGTGTGTTGGTCCTGGAGCAGAGTCCTCATCCGCACTGCCCAGGCAAGACCCTGCCTAGAGTGCCTGTATACTGCCAATATTGCCCTGGCCTGTACCTCATGCGAGCTCTGAGCTTAAGCACAGACCACCACCAGATTACTAATCATTGTGTCCCTCCGACAAACTAGACCTCAGATCAATGACCTCTCAAAGACAATGGCATCGTGCTTAAAAATTTAAACAAAAAAAACCACCCTTCTCTCGTGTCTAGCATCCCAGCCTGTGGCCCATAGGAGCAGCTGCCCCTGCATCTCAGCCCTGCCTCTCCCAGCCTGCACAGTGAGTGGGAGCATGTGGTGGATTGGAGGTGGAGTGGGGATGTGACACTTATGCAGCCTAGTAGAGAGCCAAGGAACTTCAGTGGATAAAATTATAATTTTAGCCTGTTGATCCGGGGGGCGCAAGTGCCCACTTGTCCCATCCTGCAGACGCCCATGGGAAGAGGTGATGCAGGTCACTGATCTTTGGGAGCAGACTAGGGTGTTTTTGATGATTTTACAACTGCAGCCCATTACCCAAGTTGGCTCATTTTCCCTGCCCCTCCAGATCCAAGGCGCAGAGATTGACTTTCAGCATGGCACTGTTACCCAGAGTCTCTCTGCCACCCAACAGATTTCCCTTTCACCATTGTAGAACCTGGAGGTTTAGTAGAGGCAGGGAGTCTTTCCATGCATGACTCACATTACATGAAGACCTTTTGTAGTTGTGATCAAAATTCTATGTATGAAAGGTTAGTTGGTATCCCATAGCTGACAATAACTTGGATCTTTGGCCTTCATCTTTATAGGTTGCTTCTGATGCTAGAGAAGCAGAATTCTAAACACATACAATCCTTTATAATGGAGATCCTACCCATAACCTGGTTTGGAATGTTATGGTTTAGCTGAAGCTTGAGGGAATGTAGAAAAACAGGAAGAAGTGGGTCAGAGCATCTGCTCTATTTAACATGCGCTTAAGAATCCAAACACAATCTGCAAATACAAGTTTATTTCAGTTTTCTGCCCCTTAATACATTTAACAGTTTTGTGCACTTGGTCACCTCTGTGGTCAGCAAAACCATCACTAATCTTTAGTAGTTGTTTTTTGTACTGAAAATGTAAGGCAGGATTCAGTGAGACAATCGAGGAGACTTGTCTGTGCAAAGGCTGCCCCTAGAGTGAATACACCGCCCCTACAAGAGAAAAAGTCAGGGTTGAACGGAGATATTTCTGAAGATTAATCTGCATTGGTTTCAGATTAAGTGTATAGGCATACCTGTAGCAAGATCGAAATAATGCAATGGTAAAGGGCATATTGTTTGTGTTCCTAGATGTGTGTCACCAAGTCAAGTGAACTGAGAGACTAGGAACAAGGTCAGGAATGGCAATATCCACAACACGATTGGGCCACGAAGTGGTAGACTATGTCTGCATCCAAAGACTAGCCTTTAAACCCCATTCAAGTTAGGCTAAAGTCAAGCAGTTTACATACTTATGCTCCAAGTCTTGATTAGACCACATCTTAAAATGCTTTCTAGCCAGGTAGTGTACTGTGATTGATGCACCTTTGGCAGGAGTTTTTGCTCCTCGATCATGGTAACTGCCGCTTGTACCATTGCTATGGAAGTAGTTACATATGCAGGCTCTGTGAAGAGTTTAGTACCAAAGTAAGAATTAGTGCAGCTTTTAGGTGTTTGGCAGGGTAGCAAGCGGGGTAAAGCTACAGCATACACTGTAGGTGCATGTACATACCTGGTCCTTCAACACTGGTTTAGGCCACCATGTTTGGTTTGTCATAAACTGGGTCCTTATCCATACTATAGCCCTTGCTAACGAACCGCATTTGAAACAAGGTTTCTTTGATCTGTCAGGGGTAAGACAGCTTCATGAACACTCATGCAAAGACAGTGTTGTAGTTATGTCCAAGTTATTGGAGCATTAGTGATCCTCTGAAGAGATCAGGAAAGTGGGTGGAGTAACAGCTAAAAAGATGTGAAAGACTGAAAACAAAGCAGTCCAAGATGCAAACCTACAGGTCTATTCAATTAAAAAAAAAGTGAAAATTAGAACAATCTAGACTAAATAGTTGATTTGAAAAGTGAATGACTGACCCCCAAAATTGCTGGTGGCAGTGAGAACACAAAGATTACAACAATTCCCAGATAGTTTGTATAAATGACTGACCCCAAAATTGCTGGTGGCAGTTAGGCTTGTGCACCGATTTTTTTTTCGGTTCGATTCGGTTCGATTTGTTCGGATGTTTAAACTTTTCGATTCGGCTCGTTTCGGCCGATTTCTGTTTCGATTCGGTCCGGCTCGACTCGTTTTTCGTGTACATTTTTTTTTAGGAATATCGACCATTTTTCGTATTTTCGTGTCACTTTGCTCGTTTTTTGTATCGACTTTTCGTGATTTCGGGACTTTTCGTTTTTTCGGAACGTCTGTTCTCCTCGACCATTTTTCGTATTTTCGTGTCACTTTGCTCGTTTTTTGTATCGACTTTTCGTGATTTCGGAAATTTTCGTTTTTTCGGAACGTCTGTTCTCGTTTCAAAGCTGTCTAACGCTATTCGTTTTGACATAAACTACTATGGTTTACTTTTTTATACTTTATATATTTTTTTATAATAAATTTTTGGTTTGTTTTTCGGATCCGATAATTCATTCTGTCGATACGATAATTCTGACGATTCTATCGTGTTTTTTTTTAATTAAATAAAGATCCTTTTTTTCTTATGAATATACATTTCACAACTTTATTTAATCACATTAAAAAATGGTATGAAAGCCAAGGAACAAAAAAATGAACAAAACGATTTAAAAAACGCTAAACTGACCCGAATGGTCTGACTTTAAAAATAAAAACCAGAACAAAAAGGTTTTAAAACGGAAAAATAGTTGATCAAAATGATCTGAAAAAAAATAAAATAAAAATATTTAAAACAGACAAAAAAAATTAACCCTTTTGCTGCTGAGGCATTTCACGGCTTCCCTTCACGCCTGTGTGCGGTCTGCTGCTGAGCTAATTTTTAAGGGTTTCGCTCCTCTTGTTTAAACGCGTTTTTTTGAAGCCTTATTTTATAATATGACCCAGACATGTTATATATCGTTCTTTCCGGCAGACTCGGCAGATGATTCATAATATATCATTATCATATGTATGCATCATGTCCTGTCTGTATATTATAACAAAAAATTCAATAAAATTAGAATTTTCAATGTTTGTTTTACAAGGTGTAAAGTATTTTTTTCACACTTTAACATGCGAGTGTTTGCGGTTATATTTTATGAGTTGCATTTGTTAAAAAAAATTGAAAAGGGGACTTGTTATATTTTTTTGGGTGAAAATTACACTATTTCTAACAAACGCACCCCATACAAAAATCCTTAGTGCAGCATCATTGTTCACATTATAATTGAAATGGGAACAATATTGCTGCATTAACAAAACAAAACAAAAAAAACCTGTTTATTTTTTTATATTTTAATTTTTTTAATTTTTAACATTGTCATGTTTGGTATTGTTGGAAAGGCCATGCTCTGTTCGATCCAAAGATACCAAACATTAACCAACCCATAGCTGCCGCGGATCGGGAGATGGGGGGTTCCAATGAACCCCCTATCGCCACCATTGGTCGCAGTTAGGGGTTAACTCCAGAACTGACGTCATTGTGACGAGGTCTTGGGACTGTCGGCAGCTGCGTTCCCCCACGCTGTTGTCTTCCTGCAAAGACATGACCATGTTGGCGGGCAGCGTCTTAGTGGGCAGCGGTGGGAGAGAGAGAGAGCTCATAGCTGGGAGGAGGTGTTGCGTGAAGCTGCAAACAGGGACAAATAAACTAGACCTGAGCCGCACTGAGCATCTTCGGGTTGTGTCGGATAAGACTTCACGCAGTGCTGCCATCAATATTTTTTGATAAATTCTTGGTTATTATACAATGAATGTGACTGTGGACAAAAATCTGTGTTGTTGTAACATCGCCTAAGCTTAACAAAACCAGGCCACGTCGGTAATCAAATCTCAAGGCAGTACAACAAGGTTGTGTTAGTGTGTGACATTTTTTGGCCAGGCAGGAAGTGTAGAATGTACACAGTCACATTCATGGCCACAAATATGTTGACAAATTTATGACAAAGGGTCCATAGAAATGTCAATAAATTTATGTACATATAATTTTAACAGTGTGGAAACCAAGCAATACATATTAACTTATTAAGTAAGGAAAAGCAACGCACAAAAACAGGAAAATATAGAAAAAAATAGAAAATTTATTTACAACATGGGGAAGGGAAGGGAACATGCCAAGGATGGCAAACTGCCAACAGGGGCACAAACAACACAAACAAACATAGTGTAGTGGAAATAGACTGGAAGATGGCCGCCATTGTAAGCCAGGCGAACATCTTGTTCAGAATATTGGTTCACTTTGAGATAATTACTGGCATTTGAGGAGATGTTGGAGCTGGTCCGCATCTTTGATTACAAAGATTATGACTGTCGTAAGGGCCCTTACAGCAGGAAGAATAATACCCGCAAGGATCGTATCCTTGACAAGCTACGCACCACCATCCTGGAGCTGTTCGGGAGGACCGGACGAAGGACCAGGTCTGAAAACGCTGGTCCGACCTCAAGGCACGCGAGCAGGAGCAGCTGAGGCACATCCATCACGTCATAGCCAAACGTAAGTGTCATGTTATATTGTAAAGTGCTGCGCAATTTCGGGAGGAGGCTGGTCTCACTGCCGCTCCAGGATGTCAGCGGCATTGCTTATATGCTCCCGCAATTCCTGGAGCAGTTCCTGGATGGTATCTATGGAGGTAACAGCCAGGCGTAGCTCGCCGATCGCCTCCCGATTTATTCTGACACTGGAGGACGTGTCCGGTCTGGCTTCTCCTTCTATATATCCAATAAATGAAAGAAGGAAAATACAGTAAGTAAAGCAGGTTTCTATTTTTGACTGAAAGTCTTGAAAAAATATAACAGTAGTATATACCAGTGCTGGCGGCCTCCTGAGGCTCCGACTCCTCCGACTCCTCCTCCTCCACCACCACCGTCAGCATCTCATCCGGTGCTATAAGAAATTAAAGAAATAAAAAATACAGTAAACTGTATTTTTGACCGAAAGTCGTTGCAAAATAAAACAGTATATACCAGCGCTGGTGGTCACCCGTGGCTCCTCCTCCTCCTCCACTGGGGCACTGGTGCCCGCCGGGGCAGATGCTGCCTTCTTCCTGTCTTCTGCCAAATCCAAAAAATAACACGTAAATAATGCAGACTGGAAAAAATGGTATATCTATACAACATATTGCTGAAAGTATTGCGACACCCCTCCACTACCCGCTTGACCCCCCACTACTCCCATCTCATAGGTCTAAAGTCACAAAATATTTATTTATTTCCTCTGCACATAGACATATATTACCTTTCAATTATATATTTTTTTCAGAAGTAAACATTGCGTTTATTCAATAAAAACTATTATTTGTGTTGTGTGCGTACAAAGCGCATTGTGCTGACTACTTTTAGTTATTTTATAGAAGGCCTCAGCCTCAGTTTCACTTTCAGTTTCTGCTAATAAAACTGGATATTGCAGAAACAACAGAAATCCGTCGTTTTGTTTTGAAATTTGCATCTAAAGCATTCAATAATGACACTGCTGCAGCAAACTGAATTGCTGCGCTGCAACAATTCAGCAGCTGCTGAGGACGTATTGAACGCGGCTCTGTTTGGATGCACTTTCAGAAGAACTACATGTCCCATCCTACCACTTAGCAGAGACGCAGAGATTTTTGTTGATGCGCAGATGGGAGCCAATATTGGGCAAGCTGCGGGTCATCTCGTATGCATCACTCAATCACAACAACCCCCCCAGCACACTACAGACTATACACACAGTGCCAAAAGAAATCCAGCATTGTAACTTCATCTACATACATCAAATGTCACAATTTTCACGAATACGTAAAATCACAAAAAAGAAGAGCTATGGCAAAAATGCATGTATGACGAGTCGTGAAAACGCAAAGCTATACACAATCACATTGCATGAAAAAAGGACTAGATAAATCAACGTATTTCTGTGCACATTAGCACATGCAAGCACATTATTATTATTATACAGGATTTATATAGCGCCAACAGTTTGCGCAGCGCTTTACAATATAACATGACACTTACGTTTGGCTATGACACGCCGGATGCTCCTCCTCGCGCACCTTGAGGTTGGACCAGCGTTTGCGGAGCTGGTCCTTCGTCCGGTCCTTCCCGAACAGCTCCAGGATGGTGGTGCGAACCTTATCGAGGATACAGTCCTTTCTTGCGTTATTCTTTCTGCCGTAAGGGCCCTTACGGCAGTCGTAATCTCGTCTGTCAAAGATCCGGACCAGCTCGAGCATCTCCTCAAATGCCATGTTGCTGGCCCGCTTCTTCCTGGGTGGTGGTGTTTCATGGGTGCAAGACGATGAGGAGGTGTCTGAATGGCACTCGTCTCTTGCAGCCATGATGAATAATAAAAACAATATTTTGTCCAAAAAGTTGTCAAAAAACTGGCTCAATAAAGTTCTGACATCCGCGCGCGCGCATGCGCGACCCGCGGACGAATCGGATCCGACCCGATTCCGAAGGAATTTTCATATCGACAGAATTATCGGATCATTGGAAACAAAAAAAAGTGATACGCATTTACAAATACAAAATTTACAGAATCAGCGATATAACCGATAATAGTTAAATATATGATGTCCAGAAGTACCGAAATGGAACCAAAATCACGAATTGAACCGAAATCATGAATAGAGCGAAAATAAATTTCGATTTGACACATTTCAAGTCCATTCGAAAATTCCGAAAATATTTCGTTTCGGCTCGGAAAACTTTTCGGATCTGCCATTTTCGGATCTAAAAATTTTCGGAAAATCGGCCGGATCCGAAAACACAAATCGGGAAATTTCGGGAAAATTCCGAAATTCCGAAACCCGAAATGCACATCCCTAGTGGCAGTGAGAACACAAAGATTACAACAACTCCCAGATATTTTGTATAAATGACTGACCCCCAAAATTGCTGGTGGCAGTGAGAACACACAGATTAGAACAATTCCCAGATATTTTGTAGAAATGAGACCCCACAATAGTTGGTGGCAGTGAGAACACAAAGATTACAACAATTCCCAGATATTTTATAGACATGAGACCCCCAAAATAGTTGCTGGCAGTGAGAACACACAGATTAGAACAATTCCCAGATATTTTGTATAAATGACTTACCCCCAAAACTGCTGGTGGCAGTGAGAACACAAAGGTTACAACAATTCCCAGATATGTTGTAGAAATGAGAACCCCAAAATACTTGGTGGCAGTGAGAACACACAGATTAGAACAATTCCCAGATATTTTGTAGAAATGAGACCCCCCAATAGCTGGTGGCAGACTGGCAGTGAGAACACACACTAACACAACAATCTCCTCTCAAAAAACACGTGCTGAAGCGCTGTGTGAAGCCTTATATAGTGTGCTGCAGGACTTAGCTCTGTGGGCCCATGATTGGGCAAAATTTGCCCAATCAGGACTCTGAGCCGTGATTGGCATAGTCTTGAACCTGTCTTGCACCTACCTGACCTGTGGTCAGGTGCAAGGCTGTTGCCAATTACAAGCTTCAGGCCAGTGGAAAAGTGCATCGTGGTCCATTGTGGTGCATTGTGGGCGAACATGCCATGAACGCGCGGAAATGTTCGTAGTTCGCGAACATGCGAACAGGCGATTTTCGAATCGAACTCCGAACCGATCGAACAGAACAGCTCATCCCTACTACCAACCCCAACTGCTCCAATGAGCCACCTACAAAGTCAAGGACCCATGGATTTGGTGTGCATTGATTTCCTGTGCTTAGAGCCTGATGCTAGTGGGCAGGGAAATATTCTAGTAGTGACTGATCATTTCACTCGTTATGCCCAAGCTTTCTCTATAAAAGATCAACGTGCTCCTACAGTGGCCAAAGTTTTAATGGAGAAGTTCTTCGTTCATTACGGCCTACCAAAAAGAATTCACTCCGATCAAGGTAGAGACTTTGAGAGCCGACTGGTTGGACAGTTGTTAGAAGTACTAGGAATTCAGAAGGCTTGAACTACTCCATATCACCCCAAGGTGATGCTCAACCGGAAAGATCTAATCGCACTCTACTGAATATGCTGGGGACACTGTCAACAAAAGAGAAGCAGACTTGGAGTCGTCGCATAGCTACGATGGTGCACGCGTATAACAGTACTGAGAGTGATGCTACTGGATATTCACCTTACCGTCTCATGTTTGGAAGAGAAGCACGGCACGGCTGCCAGTAGACCTAGCCTTTGGCCTATCTCTTGATCAGACATCTGTCACTTCTCACAAGAATTATGTGGATAGACTCCGGAAAAACTTGGCTTCTACATTCGAATAGGCCCGTTTGACTTCAGAGGGTAGAGAACAGAGGATAAGCGAAATTACGATTTGAGAGTTCGGGTACAGGACTTACAACCCGGCGATAGGGTTTTGTTAAAGAACTTGGGCGTTTCTGCAAGGCACAAACTGGCCGATAGATGGAGTTCTCAAATTTACATTGTCTGCAAGCAACTGCCAGGTCTGCCGGTATACCAAATCTGTCCGGATGGAAGGGCCGGACCCCTAATGAACTGGCACAGGAACCATTTGCTACCTTTGAGAGAGGATGTAAGGATACCAGTTGGAGACGAACTTTCTTTGCCGAAACTGCCTGTTCCTCGCTCGGCTCCTGTTACTCGATCTCAGCAGTTGCGTGCTGTTGACGAAAGTGAGGAGAACAGTGAAGAAGGAAGTTTATGTCTGGACTGGGTGTACCCCTCTGGAACTGAAGAAGTCATCCCGGCCTCTGACCAGTGTGAGAGTAAACTGAGGCCTGATGCTCCTGAGTTCCGACCCGAAGTGTCTGAGTCGGTGGAAGTTCCTGAAGTTCCAGAGGATGTGTCTATAGATTACAGTTCTATGCCTTCACTGGAAGGCTCGTACTCAGAAGAAGTGTCTGCTCCAAGTATAGATGAGAGAATTGAGCCTTGTAAGAAGAAGCCTTGAGAGAATGTAACCCTTCCGCTTGAAGAGGAAATGACTGAATCTGAGTCCAAACTTTTAATACGACCCCCTCAGAGACTTACCTATGATTCACCGGGACATAGCACTGAAGAAGCTGTTAACACTGTGCAAAGGCTGCCCGAAGTGTCTGCCACGCTAGCTGAGTTAGCTAGGGACATGAGTCAACTTGAGGATGTATATCTGACCCATTGCATGTTTGCTACTGAGCCTGAGTGTATTGGTTGATGTACATATTGCAATGTTATGTATCTGTTACACGCCCTTGGGAGGGCTCAAGAGTTTAGGGGGGAGAGCGTAACACTGCTTTAATATTAGCTCTGGTGCATTGGACTATGGCTGCCACAAGGGGGAGATAGTGCTGGAGATATGTGGACTATGCTGGACAAAGAGGACTCCATCTCCCAGCACCCTTGGCGTGAGGACAGGAAGTGGGTTGGGCACAGTGGAGGATATACATCGGCAGCTTCGTGTTTGGCACGGAGAGTGTGAGTGGAGCAACGAGAGGTGTAGGACGCACGCTGAAATCGTCAAGGATCACAACCAGGCCGGAGTGCGGACACTGCTTTATTTGTGCTGGAGATCGGGATGGAGATCGTGCTGTCAACTACATACTCAGCCCTGAGAGATTTGGAGGACAAGCTGGTTCTGGCAGGACCCCGAGTTAGGAGGCCACAGTGATCTATTGGGAGTGCAGGCAACGGATTGATTGTTCCAGTTGCGAAGATTCGGCAAGCAGGGAGCAGATTCGTTGACACAGAGTCCCTGTATACAGCGGAGAAAGATCCTTTGGTCGAGGCATCGAGTGCTGGACAGTTCGTTCGACAGAATGGGTGAGAGGCCTCCAGGCCCACAGTTCCGAAACGGAAACGCACGCTTGTTATATTGCTTCAATTCACAGGGCCCCAACAGTGACTAGTCGAAGATTGCTCTTTTTGTTCACTGGCCAGTTGAACACAGTACCTGGGTACCCTAGACACCACATATATATATTTTTGAGCCATTTCTCGGGACTTACACTCCAGAACTGAGGGGGTTAACCGTTTCTTTTCCGCCGTGTGTTTTTCCCGCATTACGAATTCCTGCCATTCAAATACCGTATCTGTGTATTATATGCTGCTTTATTGGGATCAATAAAGTATATAATATAGAAAAATCCACAACAGTGCTGGTGTATAGTGATTTCCTAGTGCGGTGAGACTATCCTGGGGTTAATCAGCGACTCCTCCGGGGGTGAGCGCTACATATATATTACATTTTACAATTTTACAATACATTATAATGTAACATAACTATATTTTGATTTTAGGACGGAGTTAAATAACACTTACTTAGGTTTGTGGCTACTTTGTGAATTAATTGAATGCTTAACCTCCCTGGCGGTCTAATTTTTTTCTAAATTTTGTGTCTAAAAGCGTCTCAATTTTTTTTTAAAGGAAACGTGTTTTTGTACATAGTTAGCCCGTAATAATTAGGAATCACGCACTGAAATCCGTGCAATCAAGAGTTCTTACTCTTACTCTAAGGTAAAATCCTTTATAAATAAATTAATTAATTAATTTAAAAAAAATAGTAAATACACTGAGTCCGATAAAGTTTGAAACACGACGTAATAATTTATTATCCCAAAAATAATTATCTAAAATAATGCAAATAAATGATGTACAATAAAAAAACAACAAAAAACACTGAAATCTGTCTGAGAACAAGGGTGAGAGGATGTATGGTCTATTTCTTATCCTGTACTGCCACCTAGTGGCCATTCATAAACTTTGCCATTTGTATTCAGTGAGTATTATGAATGAAGTTTGCTGCGTCCAGCCCCCCTGCATCATGTGACTCGCAGGGAGCCATCCAGGAAGCAGCTCGCCACGATCACACTGCAGGGACAGCGAGGGAGCCAGGAGGAGGTGAGTATGGATCCAGCCCGAGTGTGGCTCGGGGTTACCGTTCGCGGTAGTGAAATTTAACCCCGAGTCACACTCGGGAATACCGCCAGGGAGGTTAATGTTGCATAATATTTTTTATAATAATGTATTTATTAAATTACTTACCATAAGGGCTAATAATCATAATAAGTCTTTTTTAAATAATTAACATATTTACAATTACAGGTTTGTTGTCCTGCCTTTTCTTCCCTCAGTTGGTCAGTGTCCCTGTGACAAATTCAACATTCACTAGCTGCACTTTAAACATTAGTCATCATTTTACTGCCTGAACTTTGGGCAGATGAGACAGGTTACATCATTGGACAGAGGTTGTAACAGATCTCCGTACCCCGACTGGGTCACATCTGTTAATGCCGCTTCCTTGCCAGACCCCTGTTCTCCTGCTAGCAGTCCATTGTGCCTTTCTTCAGCCCTTAGCCAAAGCTTAAGCCAAAGAACTTTGATAGCATCCCCCAGATATGAGGCAGCATGGAGATCTGGAGGTTTTTGGACAGCTACAAGGACTGACCCTTTAATAAAATAGGGCCCTATTACATTCTTCATGCAAAAATGCACGGTAAACGCGTGAATTTTTGCACGAAGCGTCAAACGTCAACGCGCGTAAATCAATGCCAGTATTACAATCCCCGTGCATTTTTTCATCCTTCAAAAAGTAACGCGCGTAAAAAAGACACGCAAAAACGCTTAAACAGTAACTTTGCTTAACATTTGGCAAACAAGACAGAACAATATCCATTAAAACCTTTAACAGATACAAATACATTCCAGATAGGGAGAGTTGGAAAAGCCTAAGGTGACCTACACTGTAATCTTATCAGCAGATTGTACCTGATAAACATAGACAATATCAAGAATAACAATATTTATACATATCACAAAGGACACAAACCCTGCACCTAGGATTCTAGGTACAGGTTGACTTCAACATAGCAGAGAGCAGGGAAATAAGATAGAACATCAGCCCTGCACCTCCCAAATATATCTCTAGGCTCATGCACCCCAAGTTCAAAGTGACACTTGTCACAGTCCTCATGTACATCACGGCAATGTGAGATGCTGATTTGGCAAGGTAATTGAGCAACACCTCCTTGCCTCCTTGTTATAAAATGATATATTGTTATGAAAACATTATTGTTACGAAGATTATTCTGTGTGTAATTGTTATAAATCTATAAAATCACACTCAATCTAACAGCGATCTTATAATAAATTTAATTGCAACAATAACCTTAAACACTCCTTGGTTTCTACAAACCAAAAATCTTTAATTACAGAGACTGAACTGAACTGAACTACAGAGACTGAGACTGAATCTGGCCTCCCTCTCTCCTGCCTCTCCCCCCTACAATCCATCCTGAATGCCTCCGCCAGGCTAATTCACCTCACCCGCCGCTCTGTCTCTGCCACTCCCCTCTGTGAGTCCCTTCACTGGCTCCCCATCCACTGCAGAATTAAGTTCAAAATCCTTATCCTTACCTACAAAACCCTCACTAACTCAGCTCCCCACTACCTCTCCTCACTAATCACCAAATACACCCCAGCCCGCTCCCTAAGGTCAAACAGCGACCTGCGCCTAGCTTCTCCCTGCATCACCTCTTCCCATGATAGACTGCAGGATTTCTCACGCGCAGCCCCCACTCTCTGGAACGCTCTCCCTCGTACTGTCAGACTTTCCCCTAACTTCTCTTCCTTCAAACGCTCCCTTAAAACGTTCCTATTTAGGGAAGCCTACCACCCAACTCACTGACGCAACCATCAATCACTCTCACCTTGCAGTCCTCTCCTCCTGTTTCCAACCCCAACCCTCCTAGATTGTGAGTTCCTACGGGAATAGGGCCTCATCTCCTCCTGTACTGTTTGTCAAATGTTGTTCAATGTATTGTATTGTAACCCTGTCTATACTGTGCCTATTGTACAGCGCTGCGGAATATGCTGGCGCTTTATAAATAAAGAATAATAATAATAATAATGAACAGACAGTACAGTTACCATTCCTTGGTGTCCTGCAGTGTTTTGGTTCCGGGGCAGAGAGAGAGAAAGAGAGAGATTATCTCTGATACAGAGGGTTAAATGGACCCATGGTCTCCTCAGATACTCAGTCCATCCCAACTAATTTGGTTTTCTTTAGACCATTTGTCTTCCTCCAGAGGAAAAGACACATCCCTTTCAGGGGTTAGAGAGGGGGGGTTGGATGTTTCCCAGGTGGGTTTGACCATAAAAGCACTGACTAGTTTATCTCTCAATGAAGCGCCAGTTCTTTTTTATTTTTAAACATATTTTATTAGATGCATAAAATTTTCAGAATACATCTACATGGAAATATTATAGCTCCATATTTGAAAATCAACTTAATATCCAGCCACAAGAAAAACAGCTTAAGCATCTTAATTTTGCCTATACTTTACAAAGAAAAAGAAGAAAGAAATAGAAGAAGAGGGGGAGAGGAGAAAAAAAAAAGAGGGGGGGAGGCCCGGCCCGGACCCATATAATATCTCAGAAAAAATAAATATAATAAAGAGAAAAGAAAACCCGTTACAATCCTGCATCCAGCCACGGTCCCCAGGTCTTATTATAAGAGGGCATAGAATTATGAACCAAAGCCGTAAGTTCGTCCATGACCTGTGTATCTTTAATTTTTACAAATACTTTTGCTAGCTTTGGTAAACAAGGTTGTCTCCAAACCTCTGCTACTGCCCGTCTTGCAGCCAATGTAATTTTAGCTATTAGTTTATTCTCATGGAAAGTAAAACCTGGGGCTGGTCTGGACAGCAGAAAAACCCACGGGTCTAGTGGGACAGAATTAGAAAAAACCGTCTGCAATAAATCCCTTATTTTCATCCAAAAAGATACAATGACTGGACATGACCACCACATATGATAGTAAGACCCTTGCATATTACATAACCTCCAGCATACATCCAACATATTCCGGTTCATATTAGCCAGCTGAGCTGGAGTAGTATACCATCGCATTACTGTCTTAATAGATTGTGCTTGTAGGGAGGCACATATAGATACCGAATTTGACAGTTCCCAAATGTCCAACCAGTCTTCTGAATCCAGCGATTCACCTAAATCCACTTCCCATGAATGTACATAAGATAGCTCCTTCCAGTCTAGTCTAGACATCAGTTCCCTATATATATATAGGAGATCAACCCTCGTTGATATTTACCATTCTTGCATAAGTGTTCAAAAAAGGTTTGTTTAGCCGTAGCAGCACTATGAACATGGGGGCATATAGCATACGATTTTAATTGCAGGAAATGAAAAAAGAAAAATCTTGTAATAATTTCTTCCATAGAAAGTAATATCCCTTTGGGGTAAAGATGGTACAACCTGCACACACCAGCATCCTGTAAGCACCGAAAGGGACCAGCATTAAGTCCGGGAATAAAATCCCTGTTACCAAAAATCGGACTTAATGAAGAGGGAAAATTAGTTAGTTAACATTTTAATGCTAGCTTATTCCAAATACGAACAGAATTGATAATGGCTGGACAATCCGTCTGTAACTTAGAACGATATTTCTGACAAATCCAAATCCATTGATCAAGAACACTAGGCTTCATAAGGCCAACCTCCAAATCTACCCATCTACACGTACCTTTTGGTAAATGCCATACCATTATTTGAGTGAGTTGGGGAGCATAATAATAAGATAGTAATGAAGGCAAGCCCAGTCCGCCCAATGCTCTTGGCCGATAGAGCGTGTGTCTTGCCACCCGATGACGTTTCCCAGCCCATATAAACTGATCAATAGCACGTTGTAATATAACAAAATCCTTAATGATCAGAGGGATGGGTAATGTTTGAAAAAAATATAATAATCGAGGTAACACATTCATTTTAATACAATTAATTCTGCCCAACCATGATATAGAGTACTTACTCCATGTCTCTAGTTCCCCTTTAATAGTCGTTATCAGACGTGAGTAATTAGCATCATATAGTTTTGTAGGACATGATGGTATACGAATTCCTAAATATGTAATTTCTGAATCAACTATCCGTATTAAAGAGGAGGAAGTGATGTCGAGGAGAATGGACGGGGAAAGCGCTACCGGTATGGCCTCAGATTTATCCAAATTAATTTTATACCCTGAAATCTCTGAAAAATTGTTCAGCCTTTCCAATAACCTAATCAGAGAATATTTAGGGTCTGTCAATGTGATAAGTATATCATCCGCATAGGCTGACAATTTAAACTGAGAATCTCCCACCCAGAACCCTTTTATCTCCGGATCCTCCCTAATTGTCTGTAAGAGGGGTTCCAAAAAAAGAATAAATAGAGCCGGAGATAAAAGGCAACCCTGACGAGTGCCATTCCATACCAGGAAAGGAATCCTATCTGTTCCCGGGATCAATATTTGAGCTCCAGGCGATTCATAAAGGGCTGATATAAGTCGTAAAAAAGAGGGAGGGGAAACCCAGATGCGTCAATAAATTAAATATGGCCATTCTGCCCTATCAAAGGCCTTTTCAGCATCCAGTGACAAAAACAATTAGGGTATTCTATGTTTTTTAGCCAGCCAAATCAGATCTACAGCCCTACGCGTGTTATCGTATGCTTGACGTCCCTTAATAAATCCCACCTGGTCAGGTGATATTAATGTGGTAAGGAAAGGTTCCAGACGACAGGCAAGAATTTTTGCCAAAATATTTACATTTGTGTCAATAAGAGAAATTGGTCTATAGTTAGCTATAGCCTCAGGGTCCTTCCTGGTTTAGGGAGAAGGATTATTGATGCTAACAAAGACTCTTTTGGAAAAGGTTCCCCCTCTCTTGTTTCATTAAATAATCGACACAAGTAAGGTGATAATTTAGACAAAAATGTTTTGTAATAAAGGCCCGTAAAACCATCTGGACCTGGAGCTTTCCGGGGCTGCATTCTACCAACTGCCCTTACTATCTCTTCTTCCTTAATAGGTAGGGCCAATGTATTGATCTGTACTTCACTAAGAGAGGGGAGCGCTAGTTGATTCAGATATGCCTTTATTTTATCCACTAAATAAGTATTCTCTAGGGTGTGCGTAGGGGAGTGCTTATACAGTTTTGCAAAATATGTTGTGAAAGCGTCCCTGATAGATTCTGGAGAACGATAGATCTTGCCCTGAGTGTCCTTAATAATCGGGATCATCCCAACAGGATGTCTAGGGTGAAGCATTTGAGCTAATGGCGCATCTGCCTTTCATAATATCGTCGTCTAGACCATATCAACGAACGACCCACATCATCCAAAAAGAGTCTATTAAGCTCAAATCG
The DNA here is from genome assembly GCA_009667805.1 of Leptobrachium leishanense. NCBI lineage: Eukaryota > Metazoa > Chordata > Amphibia > Anura > Megophryidae > Leptobrachium > Leptobrachium leishanense. Next base: position 212,943,739 of record CM019066.1, read on the forward strand.
AGTATTTACCAGATGGGAAACCACATAGGGGTTTGTTTATGTAAAAGTTCTAAACGCCTCAATTTAGCCTGCATAGTAACGATAGATTGTAATTTTTTTTGTTTATGATAAGAGGCCTGACTTATTAAAGTCCCCCTTATTACTGCCTTATGAGCATTCCAAAGTGTATGAATAGATATATCCTGAGTATCATTGACCTGAAAATATGTATTCAGAGCAGCACTAACTGCATCTTGAACCCCTGGTTTCAAAAGAAGGAGCGGGTCTAATCTCCACTGTCCCCCCCTTTATGGGTTAAGAGTCTAATCTGCAAGGATAGATCCGCATGATCAGACCACGTTATAGAGCCAATAGAGACCTTTTCAACTATAGGAACACAATCTGGCGATAGCAAGAAATAATCTATCCTAGAATAGGTATGATGGACTGGCGAATAATAATCTTTAACAGACAGATTTAATACCCGCCAAATATCCACCAGCCCTTGGAAATGAACAAATGCATGGAATTGTCGATCTTGATGGGACACAGTGGGGATTGTATTAGCACGTGCAGGGCCTATAGAACGATCCAAAGGTGGACACAGGGTCGCATTAAAATCCCCTCCTATTATAATCCGTCCCCTCATAGGAAGGGATAACAAGGCAGATAGATCCGTCCAGAACTTCAAATCTGGGGCATTAGGAGCATATACCGATACTAAAGTGTATTTTTGAGCTGAATAAATTCCCTGTACTAGCACATATCGACCCGCGTTATCAAACTGCACATTCTCAATCTGAAGGGGACATGAGTTCTGAATCAATATTGCAGTACCATTTCTTTTTGGAATGGCACACGAGGTATACACTCTAGAATAAGACGGATCTGAGAGACGAGGGGCTGCTACAGCGGAAAGTCTTGTCTCCTGTAAGAAAGCAATAGCTATTCCTTTCCGGTTAAGATCCCTAAATAATAACCGTCGCTTTCGTGGTGAATTCAACCGATTAACATTCAAAGATAAAAATTTTGTGCCTTGTACCATGATACAAAAAATAGATTGCCAAAAGTTTTAATGAAAAGCATACTCACACATATACATAAAAGATAGAAAAAAGGCCGGGCCGGGCCGGGCCAAAAAACAAACAAAAAAACCCCATAAACCTGGGCATACCGATGAAACTCATAGTACCAATGGTTCAGGATTTCAGGGGCAGAAAAGAACAGAAAAACTGACACGTTGCAGACCAAGAGTCCCTATTATCAAACCCCCATAACCAGTGACCCGTAGCTAAATTTACCTGGATATACATAACCTTAACTTCCAGGTTTACAATGAGCAACCATACAGAAAAAAAGGAAAAAAAAATATCAGAGAGAGAAAGTCCATAATTCACCTCTTCAAATATCTAGTATCTTTTTACTGTTCATGTCACCTGCGTAGACCACTCTCTTGTGAGCCTTGGCAGTGGTTCAGGAGTTACCAGCATTTCTATAGCCTCTGGTACCTCTAACCCTAATTGACGTAAAAAGTCTCAAGCATTATACGGGTGTGTGCAGGTGTACGTTCGACCTTCTTTATTAACTAATATACGAAAAGGGAACCCCCAACTGTTTCGAATGCCTTGAGCATGTAGCACCTCTGTAACAACACGCCACTCACGTCGTTTCATTAATGTTGAAGGGGCAAGATCCTGAAAGAAAAATATCTGATGTCCTTCATGTTCAATTTGTTGTTCCCGAACTGTCCATAAAAAGGCCTCTCGAGTAGAGGAATAATGAAACCTGGCCACCACATCCCGTTGGGCTGTATTTTTACCTCTACGTGTGCCCAGGGTACGGTGAATCCTATCTATCAGGTACTCAGAGGGCTGTAATGTTGGTAATACCTGAATGAAGCGCCAGTTCTGACCTCAGGGTAAGCAGCCATTTTAACCTATATATTAACTTAGTAACCATGCATAAGTCTATTCTATGGCCAGTACCTTTGGCATGACAAAATCAGCTGTTCTGCACAGGGGCCCTATTCGGCCCTGTTTTTTATACTCCCCCATTCTGTAACAGGATATAAAGGAACAGAAACAGGTGATCGTAAAATCATATTTATCCATTCAGTTTATATGTGTGTATATTCATTCCACTGTGATTCAGATAAAATTATGAATTTCCCAAAATTCTAAGGAATCGGGATTCATCCGAAAACATGTCTAATAAGTACAAAAAATACTATCAGGGTTATTCAGAGAAAGGTGAAAATCCAGGAGAAGTAAGTGTCTGGAGATGAAAACCATATAGACCAAACAGCTGATTTGGAAAGTGAGATAATGGGAGAATTTTTCTGGTGTGGCTATGTTGACCTAGAATTTTCACTTCTCCAGTCATTCTCCTGGTTTTCACCTTTCTCTTAATAACCCTGAAAGATTCTCTCTTGGGGGGGAGGTGTATGATGGCATTCATAAATAACTTACCTCTGTATTAATTTTCTATACGTGTTATTTTTTTAGAAAGGATTTTACCAGGAAGGATACATTGAGATTTCTCTCGTTTTCAAGTATGTCCTGGGTGGCGAGTAAGTACTATTAGGTGTCTTGCCCAAGGACACTTACTGGAGGGGTTGCTCACTGGGATTGAACCCATGACTCCGCAAGCTCTCTCCATGCAGAGCAGTGATGTTACCTCTACTCCACCCAGCCGGAGTTAATACTGACTATGTAATTGTCTATTTATAATAAATACAGACTAGGATGACATTCAAAAGAAGAGAAGCAGCATATTTTATAGTTGTTTACTACATTCACTACATGTATTATTTATTATCTGTTGCACTAAATAAAAGCAAATTAATAATCTTCCAGTTACAGTTTATTTCACTGTAACAGTTTAATAATCACACACAATAATTTTACTGTTGCAGTCTATTTATTGTCAAAAATTTATTTTTAATAAGTAAAATGTATGAATCGATTGTATAATTAATTATTTCCTGTGGATTTAATATAATTATAGGCAGTAATTTTCATCATATATTACAATAGCTTTTTATAGTTGCTCAATGTAATTCATGCACGCGTTTTCATCACTTTATTTTTTATCACATGGCTAATATTCTACTAAGTTCATTCTCCATAATTAATTAATTACCAATATATTTTCACTTACAGTTGAACCTATAACTATATCTCAAAAAAATGTTTTAACTTGGCAATAGGAGAGTTAAATACATTATACTCGACATGTCCCGATACCTAAATTGTATTTGAGTATATCTTTATTTATTTTATTTATTTATAAAGGATTTTACCAGGAAGGATACATTGAGATTTCTCTCGTTTTCAAGTATATCATGGGTTCAAGAACATGGTTACAGAAATACAAAGTAGTAAAATACAAGAAATTAACACAAAACAAATATACAGATTAACAGAAAATAAATATGTAGGAAATAAAGTCACTATGTTACATGTTTACAGGTGCATTCCTTATTGAAGTATGTTAATATGGAGCTCTTAGGGGACTTTAGACTGGGGGAAGATTTGATGGCGTCTGGGAGGTTATTCCATAATTGTGGTGCTCTGTAGGAAAATGAGGACCAAGCCACTTGCTTTTTGTATTGCAGCATTGCAAGTAAGGTGCTGGTCCTGGATCGGAGGTTATAGGATGAAGGAACTGCTGAGGGAAGCAGCTTATTTAGGTAGGGTGGTAGTTTCCCAGAAAAGCTCTTAAACACCAGGTTGGAAAGGTGAAGGGTGCGTCTAGATTCCAGCGATGGCCAGTTTAGTTCTTTTAACATGTCACAATGGTGGATCATGTAGTTACACTGTAGCACAAAGCGACAGAATGAGTTATACAATGTAGTAAGTTTCTGGAGGTGTGTTTGTGGGGCGGCTGCAAACACTACATCTCCGTATTCAATAGCTGGCATAAGCATTTGCTGTACAATCTGCTTTCTTACTGTGGGGCTCAGGCAGGATTTGTTTCTGTACAGGGAACCTAGTTTGGGGTAAATTTTAGATGAAAGTTTTTCAATGTGGGGGCCAACGGATAGATTTGGGTCTAACCACATACCTAGATTTGAGAGAAGTGACTGTGGTCAGCGTGCCATTTGATTTTGTCCTGACACATAGATGGGGTGTTTTCAATTTATGTAGTTTAGGTGCTGTTCCAAAGAGCATTGTAACAGTTTTGTCAGCATTTAGAAAAAGTTTGTTATCTTTGATCCACTTTTCTACCTCTGTGAATTGGTCTTGCAGCACGGCCTCCTGCTGTGGGAGATCTGGTTTGCTGGTATAGATTACAGTGTCATCTGCGTACATGTGTACAGTTGAGGCTTTGCAGACATTGGGCAGATCATTTATGAAAATTGTGAATAGCAGGGGGCCGAGTATCGAGCCTTGGGGTACACTGCACGTGACTGGGAGGGGGAGGGAAGTGCTGTCAGAAATGGAAACATATTGCGACCGATCAGACAAATATGATTGAAACCGGGTTAGCATGCTATCACCAATACCAGAGTTTTTAAGTTTTTGTAATAAGATGCCATGGTCTACTGTGTCATGCTCGCCTTAAAGAACTATCACAAACTGATAATATTCAAAAGCATTTACATTCAATAAAAGTGCCAACAAAAATAATTTCAGGTTGCATTGACAATTGTGAATGTGGCCTTCGCATTTTTCTTTTGCATTTCAATAATGATAATAATAATAAAATTCTGACATTATTAGAGGGACACTCTAAGCACTTGTACCACTTGATGTTACCTGAGGTCATGGTGTTGAGAGTCTTCAGACTTCTCTTCCCCTCTGGGAGGGTGGAATCAACCCTTTGGGACTCTCACAGATGAGGGAGGGAGAAAGACACTCAGGTTACTGTGCTGTTCTTTTTTCCTTGTGGATAGTAACAGCTCAGCTTCTATTACAAGTAGAGCAAACAACTTCTATTTTATAAATTTGTTTCCAGACGTAATAAAATATACATGGCTGTTCCAATGGTATCACATTGGATTTTGATGAAGAAAAAGAACATGCAAAAAATAAAAAATATTTAGAATTTTCAAAATGGAATACATAGGGGGTTATTCAGAGAGCATCAAAATGTCACCGACATTTCGCTCTCCTGTTCCCTGCACTTCGGGGAATCAAATTTCCCCACCCTGCAGTGAATTCAGCATTCACCGCAGGGTCCCCGGAGTGCAGGGAATGGACACGAAAATCCGCCACAAAAACGGTGAAAATCCGCCACAATCCCACCGAAAAGCGCATCCGATACGATCCAAGGTACCGGATTACTCGAACCGCCGCAAAAAAACACATCGAACAATTCTGGAAAAAGCTGACGAGCCGCCGAACAAAATGCCAACCAACCTCCGGATAAAGCCGACAAGTCGACGAACAGTGAAAAGAAAAAAAAAGTTTGAAAGTGTCAAAACTGAAACGCTGCTTGCAAAAACTGCTGAACTAAAATGCCTGGAATTTTCATATAAGGTCCTATGAATAATAATAAAAAGGTCTGTTACAGAAAAAAGAAAATCTGCTATTTAAAAAGAAAGGAAAAAGAATTTGCCGAAAAAGCCTAAAAGATCATAAAAAATCAATAAATAAAGAGACTTTTTACTACAGATTAAAATAATATACGGTTTATTAGATATTGAGTAAAAACGGGAATATTTTTAACATTGACACCTACGGGGTTCATCTGAATAAACCTGCAGAATGAAACCACTGAACAGCAGGGAATTTCGGCAACTTTTCTCTGCTGTTCGGTGTTCTCTGAGTAGACAAACCATTGCTTCTCTATGGGGTATTTCAATGCCTTTGACCAGACACCGTACGTGTTGGAGAATTGCCTGCTCTCTGAATAGTTGAATGGCCCGGAAATGGCACTGTACAGGGATATTGCCGGGGAACATGTCATCTTTAGCTCATCAGCAGCAGGTTATTGGATTTAGTTACTGTTTGGCAATTTTTAGAAATATGTACTATTGTGTAAATAAGAGCCACATTTGTAAACATTGTATAGCTTTAGATAAATCATATATATATCACTTGATTTATGCTTTGCCATATAATCTTCGCCATGTTAGTGAGCATAGAATTACAAACCTGCTTCTTGTAATGCTAACTGAAAATAATTTGATTAATTTATTTGGTAAATATGTAGTGTGCCATGACAGGTATTTTCTTACAGTGAATTTAGAATTGCAAATTTAAATTGAAACAAGTCCCACCAAGATCACCTTTCGCTATATCATTGTTTCTGATAATCCATGGGCAGGGACAAATCAAATTTGATGCACAATCTAATTTAGGATCCAAGGTAAGAATATTAGACTTCGTTAACCCCTTTCACACTACTCATGGGTGGAACGTTTTGGATTTGTATATAGCACACACATGAATATGAACCTTTGGGTAGGCTGCCACAGTTTATGATTTTAATTTACTGCAAAATGAATTGTACTGTTGAGTAGGGATGAGCTGTTCGGTTCGATCGGTTCAGAGTTCGATTCGAACATCGCCTGTTCGCATGTTCGCGAACTACGAACATTTCCGCGTGTTCGCCGCATGTTCGCCCACAATGCACCACAATGGACCACAATGGACTTTTCCACTGGCCTGAAGCTTGTAATTGGCTACAGCCTTGCACCTGACCACAGGTCAGGTGCAAGACAGGTTGAAGACTATGCTAATCATGGCACAAAGTCCTGACTGGGCAAATTTTGCCCAATCATGGGCTCATAGAGCAAAGTCCCACAGCACACTATATAAGGCTTCACACAGCGCTTCAGCACATGCTTGAGAGGAGATTGTTGTTGTGTTATTGTGTGTTCTCACTGCCAATCTGCCACCAGCTACTGGGGGGGGGGTCTCATTTCTACAAAATATCTGGGAATTGTTCTAATCTTTGTGTTCTCACTGCCACCAAGTATTTTAGGGAGTCAGTAATTTCTACAAAATATCTGGGAATTGTGGTAATCTGTGTGTTCTCACTGCCACCAAGTATTTTGGGGGTCAGTAATTTCTAAAAAATATCTGGGAATTGTTGTAATCTGTGTGTTCTCAATGCCACCAAGTATTTTGGGGGTCAGTAATTTCTACATAATATCTGGGAATTGTGGTAATCTGTGTGTTCTCACTCCCAGCAACTATTTTGGGGGTCAGTAATTTCTACAAAATATCTGGGAATGGTTCTAATCTGTGTGTTCTCACTCCCAGCAACTATTTTGGGGGTCAGTAATTTCTACAAAATATCTGGGAATTGTTCAAATCTGTGTCTTGTCACTGCCACCCATCAGGGGGTCTCACTGATTTATAGGAGGTTTCTGGGAATTGTAATCTGTGTCTTCTCACTGCCAGCTATCAGGGGGTCCCACATACTTCTAGCAGATTTCTGCTAATTGTAATCTGTGTCTTGTCACTGTTGGCAGCTATCAGGGGGTCTCACTGACTTGTAGGTGGTTTCTGGGAATTGTAATTTGTGTCTTGTCACTGCCACCCATCAGGTAAATCAAATGTGCATGCCCAATAACTGTACAGTAGACAGTTGCATCAAAGGTTCATTTGTGGGGGTAAACTGAGCAGAGTTCAGCGATTCTTTCTGTCTGTTCCTTATAGAGGATAATATCCTATATCTTCTCTAGTAGGTAGATGGTGAATGATCCTCAATGCCTCAAAGGAAACATAGAACAAGACATAGGGTAGTATAGCCTGACACCGTATGTCAAAAAATGAATGAAAGATTACACTCGCATGGAATGGTGTCTCACGTCAGACACCGGATTTGAAGGAGGCTGACAGCTTATGTAGGAACGCCAGATTTCTCCAACCCGCGGCAAGGAGTCCTGAGTCTGTACTTTCGCTCTGCAGCAGGAGATGCAAAGCTCATCTGTGGTGGACAAATCAGCCAAATTCTTCTGTGAAGAGTTGTCTCCCTAGAGCATATCGCAACAGGGACTGTGCCTCAGCCGCAGTGAAAAGAGGCAAAAATGTTCACCTGCTGGTTTTTGCGGCTAAGGCACAGTCCCTGTTGCAATATGCTCTAGAGAGACAACTCTTCACAGAAGAATTTGGCTGATTTATCCACCACAGATGAGCATTGCATCTCCTGCTGCAGAGCGAAAGTACAGACTCAGGATTCCTTGCCGTGAGTTGTGGAAATCTGGCGTTCCCACATAAGCCGCCAGCCGCCTTCAAATCCGGTGTCTGACTTGAGACACCATTCCATTTGAGTGTAATCTTTCATAAATTTTTTGACATACGGTGTCAGGCTATACTACCCTATGTCTTGTTCTATGTTTCCTTTGAGGCATTGAGGATCATTCACCATCTACCTACTAGAGACGATATAGGATATTATCCTCTATAATGAACAGACAGAAAGAAGCGCTGAACTCTGCTCAATCTACCCCCATCCTGCTTATTTGAGTGGATTGGGATATACCACTCTACCCAGGCACAGATAAGCTGCTGCATTCTGCACACATCTTTCGTTTACCGATTGTGGCTGAAATTTCCAGCCCTCTTTTTTAAGACTGCGAACTTACTCAAGACTTACTGCCATTTATATCCTGTCTATTTTGCTGTTTTGCACATACCAACTCTATTGCCTTTTTTTTCTACAGGCATCAGCCTGCATGTTACAGCTGTATGCCCTTTTATTATTATCTCTCTGCACAAGCTGTATATTGATAAACTGTTTTATCACTTTGCTAATCTTGCACAAGCTGCACAGACATATGTTTACAATGTGTTTGGGAATTTATCCCTCTTGAATTACTTGCACATTTGTATATGGCATATCACTTACTTGTTTTTTGCCGTTTTGCACAACTTCGCTATTACTTGGTTCTTTGCCATTTTGCACAACTTCGCTCTCATTTGCACATCAGATTTACATAGGCTATATGTCTATAATGTGTTTGGGAATTCATCCCTCCTGAATGATTTCCACACACATCAACGGTATATTATTTTTGCCTTTGCTATTTTGCACAACTTTGCATTAATTTGCACAGCAGTTTTAAGTATTCCCAGACTATCTACTTCAGAGATACAATACCAGGCTCTTTACAAAGGAACCACCAGATGGTGCAAAAATACAGGATACCTCCTTTTCCTTAAAAGTTCATTTGTGATACACAAAATAGCAAAAAAAGCAGAGGAAAATAGAAAGCAAGTGCCAGTGTACCAAAAGAACAACAATAAATCAAATTCTTCATTTAATTCAGTTGGTAATCGACTTTTAAGTGTATAGATCCATTTGATTTACTTTAAAAGAGTGTTTAATTAGAATCTCCTTTGCAAGAGTTTTATTTGAAATCAGTAAATTGCAATAAATGCATGGTAAACTCAATTAAATCTGAAAAGAGAATAATTTAACAAATGCATTGACAGATTAAATGTTTTTGGTGACAAAATCTGTTATACATGTGTGACATAACAGATGCTGCAGTGCACACATCTAAATGCGTCTTTTGTGGGTTAAACGAAACCAGAGATCAAGTCCTGAAAGAAAAAGACCTCACTAAGATTTCCAAATTCATTCCATGGAACATATTTTCACACAACTATATTTGTAACCTATAAGTACAACTTACAAATAGATTTATAAACCACACACACACACATATATATGTATATACACCACACATGTACATGCCTTTCGCAGAGTGCTGATACTCATACATATACAAAGACATACAGTATATATGCCACAAATACACAAACACCGACATACATACACCACACACAGATATATTTTTTGTCCTCTGTATATATCACCAGGGTTTTTTTTCCTGGCAGGATGCACCGGTATACAGTACCAGCACCTTACCAGCCGGCAGCCAGAACAAGCATAGGAGATGGAGCGAGATGCTCCTCACTCCTCCTGCAGTGACAGGCAGGAAGTGAGTTAGAAGTGCTCGGCAGCTCATGCTGGCTCCAGAATACTTGCTACTGTCAGTACAGCAGGAAATAAGCAGACGTCGCCCCCCTCCCAGTAATTAACATGGGAGGACTGGTTAAGTAAAATCCTCCCTCAGTTTGTGGGTCAGTGCCCCAGCCTCTAAGTGGGTTTTCTTGTTTGATTTTAATGCTGCTCTGACACCCACACGCTGGAGAGTGCTTTCTATTCAATGGCTACACGCTAGCATTTGCCCTGTATTCATTGGCTGGTTGCTGCTTGGTGCTTCATGGTGCAGTAAAGTGAGTACCACCACCTTTTTTCCTAGAAAAAAAAGCACTGCATTTAACACATATGTATTGCCCTCCACTAATACTGGAAATCTGGGAAAATATGATCAAAGAACGCTTTGAAAAACGTTCTATATTTTGTAACCCTGTTGTACAGTTATTTTGTTCTTTTTCCGAGATAACATGGAATAATCATATTTTATTTTTTATTTATTTAGAATTTTTTATTTTTACACCAAAACCTGGTCATGTTTGGTATCATTGGAAAGGCCATGATCAGGCCACTTGGGAGCTAGGGGGTTAACTGACCAACTGATGTCATCACACATATGGCTTTGCTGACATCCAAGATGTCAGCCACCTTTGGGAGCGGATCGTAATCCAGTGTCGATTGGCCCCGAATTGCGATCCGGCACCTAAGGAGTTAAAGAGAGGAAGAGTCTGTCCTCTCCAGCGTTGCCTCTCTTTTTTTATGTTCTGCTGTTCGGGAGGGATATGGGTCCAAAGACCCCCTAACCCCTTTCAGGTTCTCCCCTGCAGGTGATGGGTGGTGCCTAAAAATGACATCAGTGACCCTGGCGATGACATCATCACGATGGCCATAAAACAGTTGGGCTGGCATCAAGGAGGTGAGTATAGGGAAGGAGGGGTTTAAAGGACAATGATGAACATAGTACGTCCTTGGTCCTTAAGGGGAATTTTCCCCAGGACGTACTATGTCTGTCAATGGTCCTTAAGGGGTTAATAAAAAAGATATAAACCATTCTTACTGGTGCACTAACCATTCTAAAGTTTTATAAATTCTTTTGTCTTAGATAGGTTCAATTCATCATTTAATTGAAAAGGTCCCATTATGCTAATCTGTCGAAAATTACTTTCTGCTGTTCCTTGAGGTTTAAGGGGGATATAAATTTTTATGTTAGAAGCAGGTATAGCAGCATTAGTAAGTCATAGTGCCAAGAGTTTAATAAGTTAATTGAAGCAATGATATTTAAGGGTAATTTTGAAGGTCTTAACAATGACAATGTTTCATCGTATATGTGTTTAATGTAATAGAAACATGATTTATTTTAATATTCAGAAATATTTTGAAATATTTAATGGAACAAAGGGAACTCTGGAAATTGGTGAATCATTTACAAAGTATTTTTTCTTGAGCGGTAATGTTAAATACAAAATTTATGACAACAACAACAACAACAACACTTTATAATGTGATTACAGATATGACATTAATTTTCTGTTTTCACTACCAGCTTGATCTCTGAATGCTATTACAGTTTATGCATCAAGTGACATTTATGTTTTTTTTTTTTGTTTTTTTTTTCTGTTGTGCTTTTTGGTTGGTTATTTTCCCTGGGTGGCTGGTGACTTGTTAATTGGGGGCGTGTAGCCTGTCAGGTGATTTCACTTGTATGGCTACATAATCTCAATGGCAGCTCACTGAGCTTGCTCACAAGGGCTTGAGGTGGTCTACTTTTTAAGTGGGCTATTTTCAAGTGGAGTTAAAAACAGGAGTTTAAATAACAGGTATCAATTGTTGTTTATATATTTGTTATCTTGTTGTGGGTATGAGTGTTAGCAAGCTTGAAGGTTTGACCCAGTGCACATCCTGCTGCATGTATGCATGTCTGTAGGAATCCTTCCAGGGTCCATATCTCTGTAGCAAGTGTGAACGTGTAGCTCTTCTGGAAGCTCATATTGGAGATCTGGAAGGGCAAATCGTAACACTGAGGCAGATTGACAATCTTGAAAGGAGCCTGCTTCTCACGGAGCAAAGTATAGTTGAGGAATCTAGGGGTGTGGGAGGAGTGGAGTTAACCGGGGAACAGGTTGGTAGCTGGGTGTCAGTGACACGTGGTAGCAGGGGGGAGGGAAGAGGAAAAGGTTGGCTAGTCCTGATCTTGCGCACACCAACAGATTTGCCCCCTTGAGCGAAGATGTTGGGTGCAGCAGCTCAGGTGTAGCAGTACTGGAGGCTGCTCCCTCTAACAGCCGGGGGATCAGCCCACCAAGTAAGGGAGGGATAAAGAGGGCAAGTAAGCCTAGACAGGTTGTGGTGGTAGGGGACTCTATTATTAAGAGAGTAGACAGGGTAATCTGTCGCGCTGATCGCCTTAACCGGACAGTTTGCTGTCTGCCGGGTGCCCGTGTTAGGCATGTGGTTGACAGAGTTGATAGATTATTGGGAGGGGCTGGAGATGACCCAGCTGTCATGGTCCATATTGGTACCAATGACAAAGTAAGCGGAAGATGGAAGGACCTGAAGAATGATTTCAGGGAAATAGGAAGTAAATTGAAGAAGAGGTCCTCCAAGGTAGTATTTTCTGAGATCCTACCTGTGCCACGTGCTACAGTGGAAAGGCAGCGGAGATTAGGGAGGTCAATGCGTGGCTTAAAGCTTGGTGCAGGAAGGAGGGCTTTGGGTTTTTAGAGCACTGGGCTCATTTTGCACTGGGGTACAATCTGTATAGTTGTGATAGATTGCACCTGAATGGAAGAGGGTCTGCTGTGCTAGGGGAGAGGATGGTTAAAAGGTTGGAGGAGACTTTAAACTAGTGGAAGGGGGGAGGGATACAGTATCTTACAAAATGGAGACAGAGCAGATAGCGGAAGGGTTTCAGCTCAGACTAAGGGGGGTGGAGCCGGGGGATGGGTAATGTCAGAACAGTGGAGGCATGTAATGTAAAGTCGCATTCAGCATGTGTGGGTAGAGACAACATTAAATGTATGCTCGCTAATGCAAGGAGCCTCAATAATAAGATAGGGGAACTAGAGGTAATAGCATACACTAAGCAATACGACATAATTGGAATAACAGAAACGTGGTGGGAAGAAACGCATGACTGGGCTGTAAACTTAAACGGTTATACATTGTTTAGAAGGGATAGGAAACATAAGAAAGGGGGGAGTGTGTTTATATGTAAATCAGGATTTAAAGCCTAATATTACACAACTGGAAAGCGATGAGGGAAATGTGGAATCCTTATGGGTAAATATTTCGTTGGGGAATAAACAGGGAAGTCAACTATTGGTTGGCATATGCTATAAACCACCTAATATAGATAATGATGAGGAAGAACAACTGTTAGAGCAAATTAGGAAGGCTGCAGATCATGGTAGCACTTTAATTATTGGAGATTTTAATTACCCGGACATTAATTGGGATAGTGGGACTAGTAATTCAGCAAAGGGAATCCGGTTCCTGAACATTTTAAATGATACCTTCATGTCACAACTGGTAGAAACACCAACTAGAGAGGATAACTGTCTGGACCTGGTTATAACAAATAATGTGGATCTTTTCTCAAATATTAATGTAAAGGAACAGTTGGGAAATAGCGACCATAATATGGTGACTTTTGAAATAAACTCAAAAAAACACATTCATAAGGGGCATGCTAAAATATATAATTTTAAAAAGGCCAAATTTATTAAAATAAAGGAAGCTCTCAATGTCATTGACTGGCAGAAACTCTTTCACGGGAAAAACTCTGAGGATAAGTGGAATATCTTTAAACTAACACTAGAAAAGTACACGTCACAATATATTCCACTGGTTAATAAATATAAAAGAAACAGACTGAAACCAATGTGGCTTAGTAGGAAGGTAACTAAGGAAATGAAAAATAAAAAGAAGGCATTTAAAGTTTTTAAATCTGATAAATCTGAGGCATCCTATAAAGCATATAGGGCAGCCAATAAAGCATGTAAAAATGCGATTAGATGGGCTAAACTAGATAATGAAAAAGAAATAGCCAAAGAGAGCAAGACCAACCCTAAAAGATTCTTTAGGTACATAAATTCTAAAAAACCCAAGAGTGAAAATGTAGGTTCACTAAAATCTGAGTCAGGGCTATTGTTAACTGAAGATCAGGATAAGGCAGAAATTTTAAATGATTATTTTTCTTCAGTATTTATCAAAGAGAAACCTATAACAGGAGACATGAAATTCATTAATAAAAACTTACTAATACAAAGTGACTGGTTGACTCAGGACAATGTTTAACAGAAATTAAACAATGTGAATGTTAATAAAGCCCCAGGGCCAGATGGAATTCATCCGCGAGTACTGAGAGAGCTATGTGTTGAAATATGTAAACCTCTGTTCTTAATCTTTCAAGATTCTTTTATTTCAGGAATAGTACCAGAGGATTGGAGAAAAGCTGACGTGGTCCCTATATTTAAGAAAGGTTTAAAATTTGTGCCTGGGAATTATAGACCTGTGAGCTTAACATCTGTGGCTGGGAAAGTATTTGAGGGGTTACTAAGGGATAATATTCAGGAATTTATTGGGAGGTATAATGTAATTGGCAAAAATAAGCATGGTTTCATGAAACACAGATCATGTCAGACTAACCTAATTACGTTCTATGAGGAAGTAAGTAGAAGTATAGATCAGGGGGTCGCAGTGGATGTGATTTACTTAGATTTTGCCAAAGCTTTCGACACAGTTCCACACAAAAGGTTACTATTTAAATTAAGAAAAATGGTCTAGATGAAAATACTTGTTCTTGGATAGAAAACTGGCTAAAAGATAGGGTACAGAGAGTGGTCATAAATGGTACATTTTCAAGATGGACACCAGTGGTAAGTGGTGTCCCTCAGGGGTCTGTTATAGGACCAATACTATTCAATTTATTTATAAATGACCTTGAGATAGGCATTGAAAGTCATGTATCAGTGTTTGCAGATGACACAAAGCTAGGAAAAGAAATACAATGTGAGCAGGATGTTACTTCGCTGCAGAGGGATTTAGATAGATTGGGGGACTGGGCACTTAAATGGCAGATGAAATTTAATCTAGATAAATGCAAAGTTATGCACTTTGGAGTGAAGAACACACAAGCAATTTATACCCTAAATGGTACGGAGTTAGGGAAATCCAAGCAGGAGAAGGATTTGGGAATAATCATAGACTTCAAACTAAGTAACAATGTGCAATGTCAAACAGCAGCCGCCAAGGCCAGCAAAGTACTGGCATGCATTAAAAGGGGAGTTCACTCACGGGATGAAAACATAATTTTGCCTCTGTATAAATCAATGGTCAGGCCGCACCTTGAATATGCCGTGCAATTTTGGGCACCTGTCTTAAAAAAAGATATTATATCGCTAGAAAAAGTGCAGAGACGGGCAACTAAATTAATAAGGGGGATGGAATGGTTAAGTTATGAGGAAAGACTAACAAGCTTAAACCTGTTTAGTTTAGAGAAAAGGCGCCTTAGAGGGGATCTGATAACCTTATATAAATATATACGGGACCATTATCAACCATTGTCTGATAACCTATTCATTAACAGGACTATACACAGGACACGGGGTCATCCATTTAGACTGGAAGAAAGAAAATTTAGCTTAAAGCATAGGAAGGGTTATTTTACGGTGAGAACAATAAAGCTGTGGAATTCTCTGCCTGTTGAGGTGGTTGGGTCAGAGTCTGTACAGACTTTTAAAAAGAGACTGGATGACTTCCTGCAGACACAGAATATTAAGGGTTATAATATTTAATATGTGGGTAAAAGCTTCTTGATCCAAGGAGAAATCTGACTGCCATTCTGGGGTCAAGAAGGAATTTTTTCCCAGTATGTTGCATATTGGCGAGCATTTCAGACTGGGTTTTTTGCCTTCTTTTGGATCAACAGCAGTAGGTTATGTGGGAGAGGCTGAACCCGATGGACGCATGTCTTTTTTCAGCCTATATAACTATATAACTATGTAACTATGTAACTATGTAACTATGTTACTATTACTTTTGTGCTACTACTGCTCTATATTACTGAACTATATTGTTTCTTAATAAAAGGACATATTAAAAAAGTGCTACATATTTGGTAATGTATATATTTATGTCCCGCCGATACATATCGGCTCCCTGCTATTGACTATGGGATCAATTCAATTCGGCCCAATAGCTCAAATTGGCACCTTTTTCATCAAAATGTGGCCATTTTTAAGATTTGGGAAATTCAAAGTAGGGCATACTGGAATTTCGATTCCTGATAAAAATTCAGCTTAAATATAGGCACTTACAGCTATACTTATTAATGGAAATATTCAACGTATCAATTTAAGTTTATCAGGGAAACCGAGTGAATCAGATGGAATTTTTTTTAAAAAATTAGGCTTTTCAAATAGCCATGCTTAAAAGCCAAAATCAATATGATGCTGAATGAAAATATGCTTTTTCAGGCTTTTTAGTCAATTTTTTTCAGAAGTGCACAATTTTTTTAATTTCAGGTGTGTCAGAATTTTTTTATCTGAATCGAAATATTGTCCGAAAGTCTTCAATATCTTCTTAGAAAAATCTGCTAATAGAATTAAATTGAGCCCCATGTTGGAATAGGGGCCATTGTTTTTACTTGCTTAATGCATTTCTATCAATTGAGCATCCAGATCCTGGGAAGTTATTATTCTATATTGAATAGCATTGTTATTTGGTGATCTTCAGAAATGTAACACAATTCCACTTGACATTGACTGACAGTGCAGTGTGCGAAGGATAGATAAAATAAACGACGAAATTGCAAAAATGTAAGGCAGTTTTAAACATGCTCTTTAAAAGTGAGCGAGGTGAACATAGAGTCAGTTTGGGTTACGCTAACATTTGGCAATCATACAGTAGCTCGTGTAGGTGTGATCTATAGACCCCCTGGACAAGTAGAAGAGCTAGATAATCTGCTGCTTGAGGAAATAGCCAAAATGGCAATGAAGGGGGAAGTTATTATCATGGGGGACTTTAATCTTCCTGATGTGAACTGGAAAACCAAAACTGCTGGGTGCACCAGGAGTACAAATATTCTAAACTCCCTACTGGGATTATCTCTAACACAAGTAGTTGAGGAGCCGACCCGTAAAGAGGCCATAATGGATTTAATACTCACAAATGGAGGTTTGGTATCGGACGTTGTTGTAGGTGAAAATTTGGGATCTAGTGATCACCAGTCAGTATGGTTTAATATAAGAACAGAGATGGAGCCACACCACACAAAAACAAAAGTTTTAGACTTTAAAAAAACAGATTTTTCTAAAATTAGACTTTGTGTGAAGGAGTCATTATCAGACTGGAGGAGTTTAAAGGGTGTCCAGGAGAAATGGGATTATTTAAAAGAAGCATTATTGAAGGCCACAGGCAATTGCATTCGACTTGTTAGCAAAAACAAAAAAGGGAAGAAACCACTGTGGTACTCTGCAGAAGTGGCCAAAATAGTGAAGAACAAAAAGACAGCATTCAATAATTATAAAACAACTCAGAGTGAAGAAGATAGGCAAACCTATAAGATTAGGCAGAAAGAGGCAAAGCAATTTATAAGAGCTTCCAAAACACACGCAGAAGACAAAATAGCTCAGTCAGTAAAAAAGGGGGACAAAACATTTTTTAGATACATAAACGAGAAAAGAAAAGTAAAACAAGGATTAGTTAGATTAAAAACAAAGGAAGGAAGGTATGTAGAAGAGGATAAAAGTCTTGCTGACTGCCTCAATGAATATTTTTGTTCAGTCTTTGCAGAAGAAAAGGAAGGAAAGGGACCTCAGTTAGGAGGAAACACTAACGAGACAATTACATATCAGTTTACAGAGGAGGAGGTTCTACAGCAGCTGTCTAAAGTAAAGACAAATAAATCAATGGGGCCTGATGGGATCCACCCTAAATTATTAAAAGAGCTCAGTGATGTAATAGCAAAACCGTTAACAGATTTATTTAACCAATCCTTGCTAACGGGAGTCGTCCCAGAAGACTGGAAATTAGCAAATGTTGTGCCCATTCACAAGAAGGGTAGTAGGGAGGAATCTGGGAACTATAGGCCAGTTAGTCTTACGTCAGTAGTGGGGAAATTAATGGAAACCATGTTAAAGGAAAGGATTGTTGAACATCTAAAAACACATAGATTACAGGATCAGAAACAACATGGGTTTACCTCAGGGAGATCATGCCAAACTAATCTTATTGATTTTTTTGATTGGGTAACAAAAATAATAGACACAGGTGGTGCAGTAGACATTGCTTATTTAGATTTCAGTAAGGCTTTTGATACTGTTCCGCATAGAAGGCTTATCAATAAATTGCAATCTTTGAGCTTGGATTCCAATATTGTTGAATGGATTAGGCAGTGGCTGAGTGACAGGCAACAGAGGGTTGTGGTAAATGGAGTTTATTCGGCGCATGGTCTTGTTACCAGTGGGGTACCTCAGGGGTCAGTACTTGGACCCATTCTATTTAATATTTTTGTTAGTGATATTGCAGAAGGTATTAATGGAAAAGTATGTCTTTTTGCTGATGACACAAAGATTTGCAACAGGGTTGACGTTCCTGGAGGGATCAGCCAAATGACAAATGATTTAGGTAAACTAAAAAATTGGTCGGAGCTGTGGCAATTGAGTTTTAATGTGGATAAGTGCAAGATAATGCACCTGGGACGTAAAAACCCAAGGGCTGAATATAGAATATTTGATACAGTCCTAACCTCAACATCTGAGGAAAAGGATTTAGGGGTTATTATTTCAGAGGATCTAAAGGTAAGTAGTCAATGTAATAGAGCAGCAGGAAATGCTAGCAGAATGCTTGGTTGTGTAGGGAGAGGTATTAGCAGTAGGAAAAGGGAAGTGCTCATGCCACTGTACAGAGCACTGGTGAGACCTCACTTGGAGTACTGTGTGCAGTACTGGAGACCGTATCTCCAGAAGGATATAGACATCTTAGAGAGAGTTCAGAGAAGGGCTACTAAAATGGTGTACGGCTTGAAGGAGAAAAGTTACCAGGAAAGGCTTAATGATCTTAACATGTACAGCTTGGAAAAAAGGCGAGACAGAGGAGATATGATAGAAACATTTAAATACGTAAAGGGAATCCACAAGGTAGAGAAAGGGAGTATATTTAAAAGGAAACAAAGTAGCAAAACAAGAGGATATAGTCTTAGATTAGAGGGGCAAAGGTTTAAAAGTAACATCAGGAAGCATTATTTTACTGAGAGGGTGGTGGATACATGGAACAGTCTTCCAGTTGAAGTGGTAGAGGCCAAAACAGTAATTGAATTTAAGCAAGCATGGGATAGGCATAAGGCTATCCTAAACAAAAGATAAATCCAAGTAAAGTATCCATGTAATTGGGCAGACTAGATGGGCCGAAAGGTTCTTATCTGCCGACATCTTTCTATGTTTCTATGTTTCTATGTTTCTAACCCCTTAGTGTCTGGGCGGTTTTACACAAATCCGTCCTTTAGTGACCGCTGCTGTTTTTACGTTTCTGCGCTGTTCGTGTTTAGGTCAAATTTTCCTATTACTCGTTTATGCAACCCACACATATTATACACCGTTTTTCCCGCCATTAAATGGACTTTCTAAAAATATCATTATTTCCATCATATCCTATAATTTACTATAAATAAAATATGAAATATGATGAAAAAATGGTAAAAACACACTTTTTTGTAATTTAATCCCCAAAATCTACAACTGCCAAAAAAGACCCCAGCTAAATAGTTTCAAAATTTTGTCCCAAGAATAGAAATACCCAATTTTTACATGTTTTTGCTTTTAAACTCTTCACTGCTGAGCCAGTTCACCTATGTGCTCTGAGCTCATTCTGACTGTTTTTTTGCTCATTATTTTTAGATGACAGCATAGGTCCTATTTAATTAAACCCCCCAGACAATTTTTTTTTTTTTTTTTTTAAAAACACAATTTTTTTTAATTTTATTATTATTTTTTTCAGGCCTTTCCAATGATGTCCAACATGACCCTCTAGCTGCCACAGATTGAGAGATAAGGGGATCCAAAGGAATCCCCTATCTCCCCTTGGCAGCTAGGGGTTAACTGGCCCACTGATATCCTCACACATATGGTGGGATGTCAGTGGGTGGGGGTGACCTGGAGGCTTGGCTGACATCCAAGATGTCAGCTACCTCCAGGTTTAAATCGCGACTCAGCGCCGATTGGCACCGAGTCACGATCCAGCAGCGAAACTGTTAACTTTACACACCGCTAAAAAGGGGAGAATCTTTCAACGCTAGACAAGTTTTTAGGTGCCATGGTTGGAGAGATAGAGGGCTCCCCCTCCACTTCCTGGTTTTCAATGCAGGTGCCGGGGGGGCGCCTGCCGATGACATCACCACGCAGCGTGGTAACGTCATCGTGCTTGCCAGCCCCTCTAAAGCAGAGGGGCAGGCTTCCTCCCTGCCAGAACTCCATTGGAGCTAGCGAGGGAGGTAAGTATCGGGCGGGGGGAGGGAAGTTAGGAGCCGCAGACGTACTATGTACATCCGTGGGTCTAAGGGAGACCCGTGGGCAGGACGTACATGGTACATCAGCGGTCATTAAGGGGTTAAGTACTTATAATGCTTTAATAAACTGTTCCTTAACAACATTCAACAATGGCAGGCAAAGATTATTATTATTATTATCCTTTATTTATATAGCGCCACAAATTCTGCAACGCTTTACAAGATCAGTGTACAAGGAGTTGATACATTGAAATACCACACATGGATGATGACCTGATTAAGGGGGACCCTGTTCCCAAGGGAACTTACAATCTATGAGATGTACAAGTATTTTGTGAGGTAGGCACATCTGTACCGTTAGGTGTCTTGCCCAGGGACACTAGCTGGTGGTGTCTTCTGAGTGGGATCGGGTCGTCTTTCCATGATTGTAGAGCAGCAAGCTGGTGGTTAGGTTGAACCCGCTTCTAGTAAAGTCAAGACTTCTCTAGAGTTGTATTGGAAGGATGTGCTGAATGGTATTTTGACTTGCTTCTCCATGGTCAAAGGGTAGATACATTACCACTGGACTCCCTTGCTGATATTGTGTGGTAGGCAAGTATGTACCGTTAGGTGTCTTGGCCAAGGACACTTACTGGAGAGGTGCTCTGGCTGGGATTTAAACCTGGGTTTCCACAGTTATAGAGCAGTTATGTTACCTCTACTCCACCCAGCCGGTACAGAAGATGCTACAAACAACACTGAACAAAGGTACTACTGTAATTCTTCCATAAAAAGGACTTCTATGTTTCTATTCTCAATTTACCATTGCTGCACTACTGCTTGCAATAAAATTGACTTTGTATAACTTTAAAGTGCAGATAATAGAACTCTGATACAAACGTATATGCCTTCATCAGTCAGTTTCCTTGACTTTGCCGAAACACGTCTCAGTTAACCCATTCATTTTATTTCTGTTTTATTTTGTATAGAAAATATTATATAATTTTTCTGTGTTTTGTTTTTTATTAATAAACACACTTTTTATCCATACAGCCTACTGGCTTTATATTTACTGTATATTTATACCACATATACCACCTGGAAGACACCCGCAGGCCGCACAGAGGAGTCCAGGAAGGAAGAACGCCGCAGTAGGACAGGCACTCACCTGTTAAGAGTACCAAGGCATTGTGTTTGAGCCTGGGATGATATAAGCTCCGCATCGGTGAGTGTGAACATTTTCAATTGCACCTGCATCTGAAGGCATCATACGTTATTGTACTATGGGAGCACCGTTTCTCTCTGCTTTATCTTTGCGGTAACCATAGCTGCTAAAAAAAGTGATGTGCCACCCTTTATTTGGCCAGAGGCCTGTTTCACCCAGAGCTGGGAAGAATTATCAGTCTCTGGAAGATATGAACAAGGAATGGTGCAGCGCCACATAACATGCACCTACCACCAGGGTGCCCAGATAGCCAATCTCAGGATATAGTGGTTTCCCCTATACCATTACACACAATAATAGAATAGATAACCTGGATCGGCGCAAGTGTTGCTCTCTGGGGTCCTGGAATCTCGCATATATAAATATGGAAAAAGAGAGAATAATAGTGCAACACTGATATATACAAAATATTGTAGGTGTAGGTAATATATATCCCACTCACAAATGTAGAGCCATAACACTGGCTCTAAGTGGGTCCAGGCATGTGGGTAAATTATCTTCGATTTCTTAGGTGACCCCCACCTTACAGCAAATTTTCTGTCCAAAATTTATGCAGTGGAAAGAGAAAAGAGGAAAATTTCCTTGTATAGGTCCGCAAACAAAGGTCACAATGTTATGTACAGATGGAATCGTACTCACATTCTGAGGAGCTCACATAGCTCGTGGATGTATGCCCATAGGTTTTGTTTAGGGTGGGAGAAAAACCCAGAGGAAAAACCACCAATGATCCAGGAAACAGCACCAATAATCCAGGAAACAGCAAAGCAGGAAACGGGATTGAAGATAAAAAATAAAATTTATTAAAATATAGTTAAAATAACCACCAGAACGCGTTTCGCCGCATCAAGTAGCGGCTTCATCAGCTGGAATGGTTGTAATGGGCCCGTGGACCCTTTTATAGTGTCCATAAACAGTCTTAATTGTCCCCATATGTCCTGTTTGCTGTTTTGATTAGTCCTTCCGTTTTCATCGACGTCTGATGTTGGGCGCCGCCATTTTGCGCATGCGCGATTTACTTCTGCGTTCCACCGCGTTCCAAACGCCGTTCTTTTACTTCCGCGTTCCACCGCGTTCCAAACACCGCTCTTTTACTTCCGGTCGGCGGTTCTCAACCAGAGAAGGGAAATAGATGCAGAATTTTTTTATTTTTTTTCCCCCGCAGTGTACAGAGGTTGGGGTTTTGAAAACGTTTTCCCTTTTCCACCATACGCATCCCAAAAACAGAAAATTACATACATTAAACTTAAAAAGGATCAACAATGTTAAAATAAATTGTGCACCCCGCAGGGTCTCCCTATGGACTAACAGTATACTTGTATCTTATGTATGATTCCAATGGAGAAAAAATAGAGGCTATTTTACAAATAGTATATATAATGAATTATTTTATAGCCTTTACTATTTGCAAGGTAAAAATGGTATAATAATGGTATAATAAATAAGTTCAGTATGTATATAGATTTACAACGTTTTAAAAGAAAATTAAGCCTGAAAAAATATTTTTTGAGATCTCCAGTAGAAAGTAGTATGCCAACTGATCCAGATAAATTTACACATACGAACTTAAAGAAAAAATCGAAGTTTTATCCGCGACATACCATTTCTGATGAAATCAAAATGTTTGAAAATTTGGTGTCCACCGACATAGACAGGATGGTGGTTAAAGAGAAAAATCATAACCTCACTGTAGAAGAAAAAAAAGCGATTAAAAATCTCGATACTGACGAGACGATTGTAATTAAATCTGCGGACAAGGGAGGGGGGATTGTTGTCTGGTCAAAAGAAGCATACAATAAGGAGGCATTACGTATATTGGAGGATAAAAAAACGTACACTAAACTTAAAAGTAATCCCATAGTAACTATTAGAGAAAACCTCCAGGTTCTCCTTCAAGGTGGCAAAGATAAGGGGATTCTTACTGAACGTGAATTTCAGTATTTAATGATTGAAGACATTAAGACACCACATTTTTACATCTTGCCCAAGATCCATAAAAATATAACTGAACCACCTGGCAGGGCCAAATTAAGGGTATCATGGGCCTGGTGCTGAGGATTTCGGTGGGCCTATTTTTAGATACTGAGGCAACCATCGATCCGCGTTGTTTTGCTTATCTGAAAGGATATTTACACCTTTTTTAAAAATTTACTTATAGCACTACAACAGAACATGACTTAGGCTGACCGTCCACTGGGTCCATATTCTGACGTCCAACGTGGTCGTCAGACTACGGACAACCTAGGTC
This sequence comes from Leptobrachium leishanense, assembly GCA_009667805.1. Taxonomy (NCBI): domain Eukaryota; kingdom Metazoa; phylum Chordata; class Amphibia; order Anura; family Megophryidae; genus Leptobrachium; species Leptobrachium leishanense. The sequence goes on from CM019066.1 coordinate 212,967,574, forward strand.
GTACGATGGCAGACTTCCTGGGTTGTCTACTGCAAGTGACTATGGACAACCCAGGGTCCCAGCCAAATGCTGCCGGACTGACAGCCGAACGCCACTGAAGCCCGCTGGACTGCAGACAAAAAACAATAAAAGGAAATACACTATTCTTGTATTTAAACCAATAAAAATGCATTAAAATGTGTTTAAATGATAAAAAAGGTCCCATAAATAATAAAAATATCTGCTGCAGAAAAAAAAATCATTCATAGGAGTGAAAGTGACCGAATGTGATGTGAATGGGGGCTATGCGTCATAGAGATTGATGAATGTGTGTGGCTGGAGTGAACTAGGAGTGGATTTGGGCTGGGCGACTGACGTAGGAGTGCGTTAACAGAAGGGGTTATTCACTAAGCCCCGAACTTGCCACCGAACTGCACCGAACGGTGAATTTCACCCTATGGTGCAATTTCGTGTCAGTTCGTCTATTTACTAAACTGTCAGTTCGCCAAATACTGGCTCATTGACAGCGAAATACGGTGCAATTCCTCAAAATTCAACAATCTTCAGTGGCAGTGAAATTGTCCTATAGAGAAGTCATGAATAATATATTCACAGATGAGCGTATCAGAGCTCCACAGCAATAAAACTCACAGTAATGTGCAGTGTATGAGCGTATCACAGAGCTCCACAGCAATAAAACTCACAGTAATGTGCAGTGTATGAGCGTATCACAGAGCTCCACAGCAATAAAACTCACAGTAATGTGTGCTGTATGTATAAGTAGTATCTCTCATTTCTGTGTACTCTTTCCCACCCCTGTCACACATCTTTGAGTCCTTTCCTCCGTCCGTCTCTCTCTCTGACTCCTCTCAGTGACTCATCTCTCATCCATCCCTCTATGTGACTCCTCTCACCCCTCTTTCTGTACTCCTCTCTCATCCCTTGCTCTCTCTGTACTCCTCTCTCATCCCTCGCTCTCTCTGTACTCCTCTCTCATCCCTCTCTCTGTGACTCCTCTCTCATCCCTCTCTCTGTGACTCCTCTCTCATCCCTCTCTCTGTGACTCCTCTCTCATCCCTCTCTCTGTACTCCTCTCTCATCCCTCTCTCTCTACTCCTCTCTCATCCCTCTCTCTGTACTCCTCTCTCATCCCTCTCTCTCTACTCCTCTCTCATCCCTCTCTCTGTACTCCTCTCTCATCCCTCACTCTCTCTGTACTCCTCTCTCATCCCTCACTCTCTCTGTACTCCTCTCTCATCCCTCACTCTCTCTGTACTCCTCTCTCATCCCTCACTCTCTCTGTACTCCTCTCTCATCCCTCACTCTCTCTGTACTCCTCTCTCATCCCTCACGCTCTCTGTACTCCTCTCTCATCCCTCACTCTCTCTGTACTCCTCTCTCATCCCTCACGCTCTCTGTACTCCTCTCTCATCCCTCACTCTCTCTGTACTCCTCTCTCATCCCTCACGCTCTCTGTACTCCTCTCTCATCCCTCACTCTCTCTGTACTCCTCTCTCATCCCTCACGCTCTCTGTACTCCTCTCTCATCCCTCACTCTCTCTGTACTCCTCTCTCATCCCTCGCTCGCTCTGTACTCCTCTCTCATCCCTCGCTCTCTCTGTACTCCTCTCATCCCTCGCTCTATCTGTACTCCTCTCTCATCCCTCGCTCTGTACTCCTCTCATCCCTCGCTCTGTACTCCTCTCATCCCTCGCTCTCTGTACGCCTCTCATCCCTCGCTCTCTCTGTACGCCTCTCAACCCTCGCTCTTTCTGTACGCCTCTCTCATCTCTCTCTCTGTACTCCTCAATCATACCTCGCTCTCTCTCTGTACGCCTCTCATCCCTCGCTCTTTTTGTACGCCTCTCATCCCTCGCTCTATCTGTACGCCTCTCATCCCTCTCTCTGTACTCCTCTCATCCTTCGCTCTCTCTGTACTCCTCTCATCCCTCGCTCTCTTTGTACTCCTCTCATCCCTCTGTGACTCCTGTCTCTCTGTGACTCCTCTTTCATTCCCCCTCTCTTTCACCCCCCTTTCAATCCCCCTCTTTCATTCCACCCCTCTCTCTTTCATTCCACCCCTCTCTTTCATCCCCCTCTTTCATCCGCCTCTCCCTCTCTTTCATCCTCCTCTCTTTCATTCCTTCTCTCTTTCATTCCCCCTCTCTTTCATTCCCTCTCTTTCATTCCCTCTCTTTCATCCCCCTCTCTCATCCCCTCTCTCTTTCATCCCCCTCTCTTTCATTCCCCTCTCTCATCCCCCTCTTTCATTCCCCCTCTCTCTATTTCATCCCCCTCTCTTTCATCCCCTCTCTCATCCCCTCTCTTTCATCCCCTCTCTTTCATTCCCTCTCTTTCATCCCCCTCTCTCATCCCCTCTCTCTTTCATTCCCTCTCTTTCATTCCCTCTCTTTCATCCCCCTCTCTCATCCCTCTCTCTTTCATCCCCCTCTCTTTCATCCCCCCTCTCTCATCCCCCTCTCTCTATTTCATCCCCCCTCTCTTTCATCCCCTCTCTCATCCCCTCTCTCTTTCATCCCCTCTCTCATTCATCCCCCTCTCTCATTCATCCCCTCTCTCTCTTTCATCCCCTCTCTCTCTTTCATCCCCTCTCTCTTTCATCCCCCTCTTTCATCCCCCTCTCTTTCATTCCCCTCTCTCTCATCCCCTTTCATTCCCCCTCTCATTCCCCCTCTCTCTCATCCCCCCTCTTTCATCCCCTCTCTCTCATCCCCTCTCTTTCATCCCCCCTCTCATTCATTCCCCTCTCTCTTTCATACCTCCTCTCTCTTTCATCCCCTCTCTCTCTTTCATCCCCCTCTCTTTCATCCCCCCTCTCTTTCATCACCCCTCTCTTTCATTCCTCTCTCTTCCATCCCCTCTCTCTTCCATCCCCTCTCTCTTCCATCCCCTCTCTTCCATCCCCTCTCTCTTTCATCCCCTCTCTCTCTTCATCCCCTCTCTCTCATCCCCTCTCTTTCATCCCCCCTTCATTCATTCCCCTCTCTCTTTCATACCTCCTCTCTCTTTCATCCCCTCTCTCTCTTTCATCCCCTCTCTTTCATCCCCCCTCTCATTCATTCCCTCTCTTTCATACCTCCTCTCTCTTCCATTCCCTCTCTCTTTCATTCCCTCTCTCTTCCATCCCCTCTCTCTTCCATCCCCTCTCTCTTTCATCCCCTCTCTCTTTCATACCCTCTCTCTTTCATCCCCTCTCTCTTTCATCCCCTCTCTCTTTCATCCCCTCTCTTTCATCCCCTCTCTCTCTGTGTCTGTGATCCCTCTTCCTGTCTGTGTCTTTACTGTCCCCCCTGCATGCTGCCCCCCCCCTCCTTCCGAATGAGTTCAGAGGGAGAGCTGCGGGGTGGGGATAAGGGGTGAAGGTAAATTACAAAAAAAAAGCTGCCAGGGTGAATCATCAGCTGGGGAAGCTTACCTTTCTCCCTGGCTGCTGCTCAGCTGCTCTCCTTACCAGTCGCCTTCCTTCCACATGGCTGGAAACAGGAAGAGGTGCTGGAGGATGGGGAGGAGCCGTGTCTCACAGAGCAGCTGATGAGCGACACCTAGTGGCTGCTCTGCCCCAAAATACTCCTGCACATTTTACAACACGGTGGGGCTGCTTGAGAGGATCGGCTTCATCACGGTGTGTGTGTGCACGTGTGGCAGACCTGTCAGACGGCCAGCGGCTCCTCTATTCTTGGGGCAGCTGTGGGCCTATTTAATGGAAGGGGCCTGGAGCGGCTGCTCCATCCGCCCCTACGTTAATCCGGCCCTGCCACCTGGGAGACCTATAGTGGCAGGAATTCATTCCATCACAAGTTGCCTGTCTGAATATGTAGACATCCTTCTTCAGCCAATTGTTAAGGAGATGCCATCGTACCTAAAGGATACTATTAACATACTACAGATATTAGATGAAATGAAATGGGAGAAAGAGTATATAATGGTTGTAAGTGACGTAAATTCATTGTATAGTAATATACCCCATGCCATGGGTATGCAAATAGTTAACGAAAGAATAAGTGATTCCAAAAAATTGGATGATATACAGGTGGGTTTTATTATGGAGAGTATACAATTTATCTTAAAAAATAATTATTTTAAATTTGGGGATGATTTTTTCTTGCAAAAAAATGGTATGGCGATGGGGACTAAGTTTGCGCCCAGCTATGCGAACCTATATATGGCAGGCTGGGAAGCCCAGTTTGTCTACGGTTCGCATAGCTGGGCGCACAACATCCCCCTCTATAGACGTTATATCGATGACGTATTTTTTGTTTGGAGAGGTAGTGAGGAAGATTTAATCACCTTTCTTGATAGCCTTAACAGTCAGGTTTGGGGTATTACATTATACAATAAATGGAGCATGGAGAAAATAACCTTTCTTGATCTAGAAATATACATCAGTGAAGGATCTGCCAAATGTAAAACTTTTTTTAAAGAGGTAGACACTAATACCTATATAAACACCACAAGCTGCCACAATCCATCGTGGCTTAAAGGAGTGCCTAAGGGGCAATTCATTCGTTTGAGGAGGAATTGCTCAGACCTTAACATTTTTAAGCAACAGGCCAACCAATTGAAAGAAAAATTTCTAGAGAAGGGGTATAATGCCCTAGAGTTGGACACAATTATTGACCAACTCAAACAGGAGGATCGGACAAATTTACTCCAATATAAACCTAAAAAAAACATCAAAGAGGGGGAAGTCCTATTTCTGTGTGACTACAGCAGTAAAGCCAAAAATATGAAGAGAATAATCAAGAAACATTGGCATGTTCTTCGGAAAGACAAGGATCTAAATAGCATATTGGGGGAACAGCCAAAAATAGTATTTAGAGGAGTTAAGAACCTAAAAATGAATTTGGTACATAGCAAACCTAAAAATAAAAAGATAAATCAGAACCAATTCATTTTAAAAAATGGCTTTTATGTCTGTGGAAAATGTCTCGCTTGTAGGTCGACTGGCAATAGGAAAAACTGTAGAACAGAGTATATGAACAGAAAAACTAATCAAAAGACACAAATAAAAGAGGTTCTCAATTGTTGCTCAAAAAGTGTAATATATCTTTTAGAATGTCCCTGTGGCCTCCAATATGTTGGACGCACAAAAAGGGCTTTAAATATAAGAATTTCGGAACATGTTAGAAACATAAAAAAGCTCTATGAAAAACACTCGGTTTCATTACATTTTAAGCTCCAGCATGGGGGTTCCCCAGTAGGTTTGAGATTTATGGCCATTAAGAAAGTACATAGAATTAATATAGACGATAATATTGTTAATAAACTGGGACAAGAGGAGATGCGGACTATCTATGAAATGGGTACTATGGCACCAAATGGGTTAAACAACGATTTTGAGGTAGTTCATTTTTTATGAGTTGTTGTGCACCTCTTGGGGTCTGAATAGGATTCAAAATATACACTTACCCTTTTCACCTTTCATGATGAAAGGGGCTATATATGAATAAAGATTAAAATATCACATGTGGGGAAAGGAAGATTGCGAGATAAAAACAAGTAAAAAGAGTTATAAAAAGTTCTCTTGATATTTAGATATACCCAAGGTTTGTTCACTAAGTGACATGAGAATATAAAAGGTAAAATAGGATAAGGAAAAATAGGGGGGGGGAAAGTAAGGAAAAATAAAGCAACCACTGATCCACATAGCACATGGCACATTAAGAAATTCTACCTTTTTTTTTTTCCTCCAATTAACACATCAATTAATTATATTGAATGTATAGAAGCACTTTAAAAATGGTAATACACCTATTCAAGTATACATTTAATACTTAGGTAATAGTTAGCAATAATATAGCACTATAAGTAGTATTCTCATATAAATGAGGTCCACATTATTTATTATTAATGTAGCACACTAATTAATATTTTATTAATTACTTCAATGGGAAGATACTGTAATAAATTTTAGGTATATAGTTTTGAATTGCAATTAATATGAATATACAGAAGCACTTTAAATATGGTAACACACCTATTTAAGCACGCATTTAACACTTAGTTAGCAATAATATAGCACTTTAATAGTATTCTCATACAAATGAGGTTTACATCATTAATATATTACACTAATCAATATTTTATTTAAATTAATATTAAATGGTGAAGATACTGCAATAAATTTTAAGTATATAGTTTTAAAATGAAAATAATATAAATAAAGCACTGAAGCACTAAACACTTTTTTGATAAAGGAGGATACTATATGGCCACTATCGGAATATCTAAGTTATTTATTATACCATTTTTGCCTTGCAAATAGTAAAGGCTATAAAATAATTCATTATATATACTATTTGTAAAATAGCCTCTATTTTTTCTCCATTGGAATCATACATAAGATACAAGTATACTGTTAGTCCATAGGGAGACCCTGCGGGGTGCACAATTTATTTTAACATTGTTGATCCTTTTTAAGTTTAATGTATGTAATTTTCTGTTTTTGGGATGCGTATGGTGGAAAAGGGAAAACGTTTTCAAAACCCCAACCTCTGTACACTGCGGGGGGAAAAAAAAAAAAAAAAAAATTCTGCATCTATTTCCATTCTCTGGTTGAGAACCGCCGACCGGAAGTAAAAGAGCGGTGTTTGGAACGCGGTGGAACGCGGAAGTAAAAGAACGGCGTTTGGAACGCGGTGGAACGCGGAAGTAAATCGCGCATGCGCAAAATGGCAGCGCCCAACATCAGACGTCGATGAAAACGGAAGGACTAATCAAAACAGCAAACAGGACATATGGGGACAATTAAGACTGTTTATGGACACTATAAAAGGGTCCACGGGCCCATTACAACCATTCCAGCTGATGAAGCCGCTACTTGATGCGGCAAAACGCGTTCTGGTGGTTATTTTAACTATATTTTAATAAATTTTATTTTTTATCTTCAATCCCGTTTCCTGCTTTGCTGTTTCCTGGATTATTGGTGCTGTTTCCTGGATCATTGGTGGTTTTTCCTCTGGGTTTTTCTCCCACCCTAAAAAAAACCTATGGGCATACATCCACGAGCTATGTGAGCTCCTCAGAATGTGAGTACGATTCCATCTGTACATAACATTGTGACCTTTGTTTGCGGACCTACACAAGGAAATTTTCCTCTTTTCTCTTTCCACTGCATAAATTTTGGACAGAAAATTTGCTGTAAGGTGGGGGTCACCTAAGAAATCGAAGATAATTTACCCACATGCCTGGACCGACTTAGAGCCAGTGTTATGGCTCTACATTTGTGAGTGGGATATATATTACCTACACCTACAATATTTTGTATATATCAGTGTTGCACTATTATTCTCTCTTTTTCCATATTTATATATGCGAGATTCCAGGACCCCAGAGAGCAACACTTGCGCCGATCCAGGTTATCTATTCTGGAAGATATGAATTGCATGGTATTTCAATACATTTACCACCTGCATATGTCAGTTCGGCACAATTTCTCCCCCCTGTTCTTTTCTTCATTTGAGGGGAAAAGCGACAAGAAGGATACACCTTTTGGAGACTTTATATAAGTATTTTTCATTAATACCGTATTATACCGTTTTCAACAATGGCACGTGCACTTTCTCAATTCATGAGTATTGTACACACAAAGAGCACTGATTGTGGATTTTGTGTGGATATTATAAGTATTTTCATTTATTTCTTATTTTCGCCTGTTTTCTGCAATGGCACTATAGCATTTTGAAATATTTATTAGAGAAGATATATCACCCTCTATTGTGAATTCTGAATCACGTGCACAAAATGTATTGCTTTTATTGAGAATATATATTTATTTATTTATTTATAAAGTATTTTACCAGGAAGGATACATTGAGATTTCTCATGGATATTGTACCCGTATAGTATATTTATCTAATTATTTATTGATTTCTATAACGCCTTGTGCATTGCTCATTAGATGTGGCCACACACCGCCACATAGAATTTATATTTTAAATTCCTGCTTAACTGAAGTGCGCCACTACGACCACCCTTAGCTATCATTATTTTATACACAATTTCTGTTTAGTTTTATTGTGTGTCTATTATCCTAAGCAGGCAGCAGAATAACTTCATGAATATTCATAATAGATATCTTAGTATAAGCGCCTCCACTATATTTGTTGTTGTTCCCAATGATTCATGGGTGTTCCGTTCTTTGAAAAACACCTATGTCCGTATCATAACTACCCTCTTTTCTGTCATTAGCAGATTTGTTATGTAAACAGATCCTGCAGATCATATGACCCGGCAGTCAAATCCTCAATGGAGTCTTATGGACTCCATAGAGGGGTTGCTCGGAGTGATGCAGTAGCGCTGCCTCGAGTATCCTGAGGCTTCACGCTGCATTATGGGCAGGCTGCTGAATCAGCACCTGCTTCGTTATATGAAGTTAAAAATGTGACGCTAAGGAGAAACCTGCAGGTGGTAGGCCGGCCAACATAGCCAGCTACCTGACGAGGCAGCCTAGGCCAACTGAACATGGTGGCCGGCGTGCCCTATGACTTAATTAGAGGGAGCCGGCCAGCCATCGGTCCCAGCTGATGAGATCACAGGGCGTGCCGATTGACCTCATCAGCAGGGGCCAACCGTCAGCTCCCTCTGATTAGGTCACAGGGCGAGCCATGTGACATCTGCCGCTAGGGCATAGGGCGGCAGACATCATGTGGTGCACCCTGTGACCTAATCAGAGAGGGTCAGCCACCATCTTGAAGACCACAGCTCCACAGTAATATGGGGTGAGTATGAAGGTATCACAGAGCTTCCACAGTAATGTGCAGTGTTTACTGTGGAGCTCTGTGGCACCCTCATAAACAATGCACATTACTGTGGAGCTCTGTGACACAGTCATAAACACTGCACATTATGAAGGTGTCACAGAGCTCCACAGTAAACACTGCACATTACTGTGGAGCGCTGTGACACCCCCATAATGTGCAGTGTTGTATGGGTGTCAGAGCTCCACAGTAATGTACAGTGTCTATGAGTGTGTCACAGAGCTCCTCAGTAATGTGCGGTGTGTATAAGGCTATTCCAGAGCTCCACAGTAATGTGCTGTGTGTATGAGAGTATCAGAGCTCTACAGTAATGTGTGCTGTGTATGAGCATATCACAGAGCTCCACAGCAGTAAAATTCACAGTAATGTGCCCTGTGTAGAAAAAAAAGTGAGCTACTCAGTCCAAAATGCACGGACCTATATTTTGTCCCAGTCCAGGCCTGGCGGACACAATGTAGTAGTGTCCAATGTCTGCTAATCATCACCTACTGTATGGTTTAAATTGTGTAATGGCTAGGGGTACGCATGGTAATTAACCATTAACCCCTTCCGTTCCAATGTTGGAATATATACTTACCTCTCTCTCCGGGGTCCCATAGAGGTCTAATGTCTGACTAAAGGAAGTGAGACCTCCGGTTTCATACCACTCTTGGCAACTGACATCATTGCACTGGGCACAATGATGTCAGTTTCAGACTAACCCTCCCCCCCGCTAGAGCAGGGGAAGCGCCTAAAGTAGTGGGGGTCGATCCCCTCTATCTCCGCATCGCTGTGGGGTACCAGGTCAAGAGAGACATCGCTGGAAAGGTCACAGCGATGCCTCTCTTTAACCCTATAGGCGCCAGTCCACAATCCAGCACCAAACGGCACCGGATTGTGGACTGTTCCCGGAGGTGGCTGACCTCTTGTATGTCAGCCAAGCCTCCGAGGCCTCCCCTACCCACTGACGTCATTGCGTATTGGCATGATGACATCAGTTGGGGAATTAACCCTTAGCTGCCAAGTTATTTCCCTATGGAAACCCTATGGTAGAGATAGGGTAGTCAAAATGACACAACCAATCTCCCGATCGGTGGCAGCTAGAGGGTCAGGTTTGGTTTTGTCGGAAAGGCCAGAGCATGGCTTTTCCAATGATACCAAACATGACCAGGTTAAGTGTAAAATAAATAAAAATAAGAATATATTTTTTTTCTTTCTTTAAGTTATTAATGCAGCATTATTGTTCACTTTTCAATTAAAATGTGAACAATGATGCTTCACTAATGAAAAATTTTGTTTTTTCATTTTTAACTAAAACCGTGTATTTTCTCAGAAAAATACAGTAACAGATTCCCATTTCTAATTTTTTTAACAAGCGTAGCAGGAAAAATATATAACCGCAAAGGCATGGATAATAAAATGTGAAAAAATAATAACATGCACTCTATATGATTGAAGTTTTAATGGAAATTCACATTTTTTTAAAAAACAAATTGTTATAGAATTCTGAAAGGACATGACGTATACATATTATAATGATATATTATGAATTTGCCGAGTCTGCCATGAAAAAGGTTATATAATTTGTCTGGGTCATACAATAAAACATGACTTCAAATCGCGTTTAAACATGATGAGCACAAAACGATAAAAATTATCTCAGCACACAGAGATGAAATGGCTCAGCAGTGAAGGGGTTAAAAAGTTTCATACAACGAGAAAATATAAAGACTAATATAATATGAGGTTTGAGAATAGTAATTGTAACTGTTCTATAAAACTTAAAAGTATGTAGTTTTTTTTTGGAAATTAAATAAGACCAGCTGGAGCACCTAGTGACATTTTATTGGATCACAAAGGGTTAAATTAGGGATGACTATAAAAATACATATTTTTTAGGTCCCACTTTTAACCAAATAATCACTAGTATGATAGTATCACTAGTATGACTAGTATGAAAGCACATACTATAATAACACAAGTTCGATATTTGCTATTGAACCATGATATAATCAGTTTAGCTTATGATGTCCTTGTCTAGGTTACACTATGTTACACTCTTTTATGAACTACTTCTTTAAGTTCTTTTAGAATTCAAGAGTACAAAGTTTGCCTCAAAGCAAAGAACTATTTATTAAACTCTTTGCAGTTAAATTGACTTGCAAAATTTTGCTTTATTGCCATGGAGACCTGCCGAGAAATGCTTCATTAAACCCTACAGTATCAGTGAGAATTTCAGCACTCTGCTATTAAATGCCTTGCTGTTAAAGATCTTGGAGCTTGATACATTAACCTCTTTACTCACAGAGGTTACATTAAGTATCACTTGAAGTAATTATCTGTGCCACTTGAAGTAATTATTTCAATGGGCATTGAGATCAGAATATCTATCAGACTCCAGGGCACCAGGCTAATATTAGAAATAGTGATGCTTTACTGCTTAGTGCTTTATTAAATAGTATGTATAATTTGAAAAAATAAAAAACACTTTTCAAATGTTTGCTGTAACTGTAATATTCTGCACAACAAATATTCTAAAATATGTAACTGAATTAAACAGATTTTATAGAGCAATTTTGTGTTTGTGACATCAAACAGAAAATTGGGTATTAATATGGAATTACTGAGTATCTTTCAACAAGCCATTAATTTATTGTATTGGAAAAAGGGTATGTCTTAATGTGACACTCACCTCTAATTGTGCAACTGAACTCTGTCATCAATTGAATGTCTGGTTGAAGACTGGACAGGTGAATATAATGTATGTCAGCAATATCAGCCACGGTTCACATATGCGTAAACTGTTACTGTCCAAACCTCCCTCTACCTTTGTGCCCTCGCCCTGCACACTATAGTTGTGTTCAAAATTATTCAACCCCCACTGAAATTGAGTGTTTTGGCCAGTTTGACATTGATTTTGATCATTCAGTCATCTTGCTTACAATTAAATCAAAGAGGCACGTGTAGGTCAGACAAATATAACATAACATTTATAATGAAATAACCACAAATGTCTTTTCTGTGCTCACATCATTAACAGTTTTATTCAACCCCCAAGTGACATTCAATCTTAGTACTTAGTACAACATCCTTTTACAGTTATAACAGCTTTTAAACGTGAAGCATAACTTGACACAAGTGTCTTGCAGCGATCTACGGGTATCTTCGCCCATTCGTCATGGGCAAAAGCCTCCAGTTCAGTCACATTCTTAGGCTTGCAACTGCTTTCTTTAAGTCCCACCAGAGGTTCTCAATGGGATTTAAGTCAGGTGACTGCGATGGCCACTCCAAAATGTTCCAGCCTTTAATCTGCAACCATGCTCTAGTGGACTTGGAGGTATGCTTGGGATCATTGTCCTGTTGAAAGGTCCAACGTCTCCCAAGCCTCAGGTTTGTGACGGACTGCATCACATTGTCATCCAATATCTCCTGGTACTGAAGAGAATTCATGGTACCTTGCACACGCTGAAGCTTCCCTGTACCTGCAGAAGCAAAACAGCCCCAAAGCATGATTGACCCCCCGCCATGCTTCACAGTAGGCAAGGTGTTCTTTTCTTCATAGGCCTTGTTCTTCCTCCTCCAAACATAGCGTTGATCCATGGGCCCAAACAGTTCTAATTTTGTTTCATCAGTCCGCAGAACACTATCCCAAAACCTCTGTGGTTTGTCCACATGACTTTTGGCATACTGCAGTCGACTCTTCTTATTCTTTGGAGACAGCAAGGGGGTGCACCTGGGAGTTCTGGCATGGAGGCCTTCATTACGCAGTGTGCGCCGTATTGTCTGAGCTGAAACTTCAGTACCCACATCTGACAAATCTTTTCTCAGTTCCTCAGCAGTCACTCAGGGACTTTTCTCCACTCTACGCTTCAGGTAGCGCACAGCAGTCAAAGTCAGCATCTTCTTTCTGCCACGACCAGGTAGCGTTTCAACAGTGCCCTTTGCCTTGAATTTGTGAATGATGCTTCCTATGGTCTCTCTTGGTATGTTTAACATCTTTGCAATCTTCTTATAGCCATTGCCCTTCCTGTGAAGAGTAATCACCTCTTCTCTTGTCTTCCTGGACCATTCTCTTGACTTCACCATGTTTGTAACCACACCAGTAAATGTCTAGAAGGAGCTGAGTATCACAGTCATTTTAAAGCTGCCTAATTGGTGCTTATTATGCTTTATTGCTGCTCCGTGACATCCACAGGTGTTTTCAATACCTGATTGAAAACACTTGAATGAACCTCTGTTCTTCAGAGTGGTAGTCTTTAAGGGGTTGAATAATTGTGTCAATGAAGAATTCACAAATGAAACATTTACTACTGTATTACAAAACCAATTGATGTCATTTTAGTTGCATATGGTTCTTTAAAAAGTCCTTGTAGGATTTCATTCTGAATTCAATTACAAATGTACACTAAATTCCCTAAAACACTTTACAGCATTGGGGGTTGAATAATTTTGAACACAACTGTATACAGGCCCCCTGTTCCCATTGGAGAAGTGTGGATGCTGGCCTCCTGCCAAGAGATCGTGGACCAATTTGGCAAAGCCAGTTCTCAGGGACAATGGGTATAAATTGGCATCTTAAGGTTAATAGGTCAAATGTATTTATTTTGCATTTTAGAAGTTTGTTTGTGCTATAATGTAGACATATTATTCTCGGATTTCTGTTTGTCCTTAGATTGATCTGATGCTCTCTGCTAATCCCGTCTACTATGTACTAATTAGTTTTCTGTATCTTCTGAAGAAATTCAACTCTCATGTAGACAATGTATTCTGCTGATTGTGTCATGTTACCCCCCTCTGTTGCTCATATAACTAGACCCATTTTCCATTAACCCCTTAGGGACCTTGGACGTACCATGTACGTCATGGCAGCGGGTCTCTTTTAGACCCGCTGACGTACATGGTACGTCCTGCGGTGTTTTGAGCGCTGGAAGCGATCGGATCGCTTCCAGCAGCTCAAACGCCATTGCAGGATGCCTGGGAGTCCAGGCATTCATGCAATGGTGGTTACAAGTGCCGGGGCACCTTGTGATCGCTCCCCGGGAGCGATCAACATCCGGTTTTACCGGAGAGGTGCCCGGCACTTGTAGAGAGCGCTGGAAGCGATCGGATCGCTTCCAGCAGCTCCAAGGCCATTGCACGCTGCCTGGGAGTCCAGGCATCCGTGCAATGGCATTTAGAAGTGCCGGGGCACCTTGTGATCGCTCCCCGGGAGCGATCAACATCCGGTTTTACCGGAGAGGTGCCCGGCACTTCTAGAGAGCGCTGGAAGCGATCGGTATCGCTTCCAGCTGCTCTGTGTATATTGCAGGGATGCCTCGACATCGAGGCATCCCTGCAATATGCTTACCTGCCGCCGGTCCGCTCAGTGATCGCTCCCCCCGAGCGATCACTTCCGGTAGCGGCAGGAAGTACTGAGTGCCACGAGGTCGTGGCACTCAGTACAAAAAAGATCACATGAGTGATCAGGTGCTCTGCTGGGTGCCTCGAGGGATCAAGGCACCCAGCAGAGTAAAAAAAAGTGTAAAAAAAAGAAAAAAAAAGTAAAATAAATAAAATAAAAATGAATAAAATAAAATAAACTGACAGCCAAGATGGCGCTGCCCTTCTAAGGGCAGGGTCATCTTGGGGCTGAGTGGGATGTTCCTAGCCTGCCTCATCAGAGAGGCAGGCTAGCAACATCCAATCAGAAGTTAGAAAAAGTCAAAATAAAATTTCTAATTTGTCAGGTCAGGTCAATATTTTGTAAATATTGGCTCTGACCTCTGTGATTCTCCCTCCCTCTCCTCACTTGTGTTTTGGTGAGCGAGAGAGAGAGATCAGATTTGACAGGTTAGAGATTTTAGGTAGATTGAGTGAGATTAGAAAAATTGAGGCAGATTTAGAGAGAATTTAGGGAGATTTAGAAGAATTGAGGCAGGTTTAGAGTGATTTAGAGAGATTTAGGTGTTTATTTGTATTTTCTTGTGAAACCCAATGGTTCTTCTAAGAACCAATAATCCGTTTATATAGATAATAATTATAAAATTTTATAATCTATTATATATAATGTCTGAGAGGGTGTACAGCGCCGAGGAGGCATATGCCATCCTGGCGTCAGAATCTGAGGCATCTGCGTCAGACTCAGACCCTGATTTCGACCCCGCCAACTGCTCAGAGACGTCGCTAGATACATCATCTACGCTGGCTGATGTATCTAGTGATGTTTCTGATGCAGATCCTGGGTCACCACCTGCCAGCAGGAGACGCACAGCTCCAGCTGAGGAGTGGGTAGTGCCTCATCGCCAGAGGCCAGATATCCCTCCTTTCACGGCAAATCCTGGCATCAATATTGATGTTGCAGGATTTATCGCCACACAGTTTTTGCAGGTGTTTATGGGGGATGATTTGTTGGGCCACATCGTGGCCCAATCAAATCTGTATGCCCATCAGCATTGTGCTGCGAAGCCAGACTCCTACTTGGCAAGGCAGCAATGGACCCCGCTAGATGTGCCAGAATTTCTGAAATTCTGGGCACTTACTATGCTGATGGGCATCATAAAGAAGCACTCAATTCGCTCCTACTGGAGCAGTAGCCCCATCTGCTCTACCCCCATTTACCCCCAATCAATGTCACGTAGAAGGTATGAAAAAATTTTGCGTTTCATGCACTTCAGTGACAACAGCCTGTGCCCTCCTAGAGAGCATCCCCAGTTTGACAGGCTGTAAAATCCGCCCCCTGATTACCCACTTCGCCGCCAGGTTTGCAGAGGCTTATACACCTGGAAGGAATATCTGCGTGGATGAATCCCTAATGAAATACAAGGGAAGGCTGGGATTCAAGCAGTATATTCCTTCCAAACGCTCCAGGTATGGAGTGAAGGTGTATAAGCTCTGTGACAGCGAGAGTGGGTATACTCAGGCCTTCCGGGTGTACGAGGGAAAGGATAGTAGCCTTGACCCTCCAGGTTGCCCAGAACACATGGGAACCAGTGGCAAGATTGTGTGGGACCTACTTTTTCCCCTGATGAACAAAGGGTACCACTTGTATCTTGATAATTTTTATACGAGTGTCCCTTTGTTCAAGCTGCTGTATTGTTTTGATACAGCAGCATGCGGTACTGTTCGCAAGAACCGCGTAGGTTTCCCAGCACAGCTTGTCCGCACCCGGCTAAAAAGGGGGGAGACCTCAGCTCTGCGCCAAGAGGAGCTGTTGGTGGTCAAGTACAGAGACAAGAAGGATGTATACCTTCTATCCACCATCCACACTGAGAGGTCTGTGGAGGTCTCTGTACGTGGCAGAGCTGAGCGCATCAGGAAGCCAGTGTGCATCAAAGACTATAACCGGCATATGGGTGGGGTTGATCTGGCAGATCAGCTGCTCCAGCCCTACCAGATTATGCGGAAGTCAAGGGCCTGGTACAAAAAGGTTGCAATTTACCTGATGCAAATTGCAACCCACAATGCCTTTTTGCTCTGCAAAAAGGCAAACCCCGGAGTGACGCTGTCCTTTTTACAGTTTCAGCTCCAGGTCATTTCGGGGTTTTTGTACCAGGATGCACATGCTCCCCGGGCGGTGATGGGGGACAGAGTTGGGGCTGCACATTTTATTTATAAAATCCCCCCTACTGAGGGCAAACAGAAACCCCAAAAAAGATGCAGGGTGTGTTTCAAGAGGGGGCAGAGGAGAGACACAATCTTTTACTGCCCAGAATGCCCTGGACAACCCGGTCTGTGTCTTGGGGACTGTTTCAAGCTATATCACACTGTGCGTGATCTGTGATTTTTTTTTTCCTTTTATTTTTTCTCACACTCCAGTTAGTTAGTTCAGTTTAGTTTTTTTTTTCTTTTACTGCACCAGACTTTTACATTTTATTCGTACATTTTTATGTTCTACAATTGGTGCTGTATTTTTCCAAAATCTTTGCACACCTATGCATGGGGGGCATGGGTGTACTCAGGAGACCTTGCAGAAAACAACCTGGAGAGTTTTCATGCAGTAACAAACAGTGTCTCCTAAATCACAGTCCAAATCTAATGTGGGCGTAAAAATCTGAAAATTGAAAAATTACCGCCACACACCTTCTCAAATGTTTTGGGCTAAAACCGTTGCATCCATGGCATCAAAGCACTCCATATGCAATACCTTGGGGTGTCAACATAACAAATATAAACAATTTTCTGGCAATAATTCAAACTGGGGTATACGGTAGACCCAAAACCAAAGCTAGGCCTAGCTGAAGAAATAATCTCAATTTCAACTCCAATGACAAAGTCATAAAAATTGTATTTGAACCTTCCCAAAATCCTGGCAAACCTATGCATGGGGGGCATGGGTGTACTCAGGAGACCTTGCAGAAAACAACCTGGAGAGTTTTCATGCAGTAACAAACAACAGTGTCTCCTAAATCACAGTCCAAAACTGATGTGGGTGTGAAAATGAAAAATGACCACCAAACAGTATCCAATTTGTTTGGAGCAAACGGTTGCATCCATGGCATAAAAACACTCCATTTACAATACTTTGGGGTGTTAGCTTACCAAATATATGCACGTTAATAAAATTGGGGTATGTAAAAAGGCCCCTAAAAAGAAGATAAGCAAAGAAGATACTGTATGTCAAATTAGAAAATTGACAAGCACATGTCAAAAGATTGGCGTAGCACCCCAAAACAAACAGAACAAATCTATATATGGGTGGTATCAATTTACTCAGAAGATGTTGCTGAACATATTTTGGGGTGTTTTTTGGCAGTAACCCATAACTGGATTTGACAATTCACGCCTAAAGTACAATGTGTGTGAAAAAATAACACAAAAAGTGACTACCTGAAAGTTTGACATAGAGCTAGTGCATGGAAAGTGTTAAAATACAACTCTTTGAAGCACCCTAGGGTGTGCCCTTTCTAAAAATATATGGTTTGATGGGGGTAAATTACTTTGGCCGGCTTCAAAAATGTCCCAAATAGGACATGGGTGCATGATGACGAAATGTGAAAATTCCAAGTTGGAAAACTGAAATGCGCACCCCCTAAATAAGGCCTATTAGCCCCCAAATGACCCGACATACCTATACATGGGTGGTATCAATTTACTCAGAAGATGTTGCTGAACATATTTTGGGGTGTTTTTTGGCAGTAACCCATAACTGGATTTGACAATTCACGCCTAAAGTACAATGTGTGTGAAAAAATAACACAAAAAAGTGACTACCTGAAAGTTTGACATAGAGCTAGTGCATGGAAAGTGTTAAAATACAACACTTTGAAGCACCCTAGGGTGTGCCCTTTCTAAAAATATATGGTTTGATGGGGTAAATTACTTTGGCGGCTTCAAAAATGTCCCAAATAGGACATGGGTGCATGATGACGAAATGTGAAAATTCCAAGTTGGAAAACTGAAATGTGCACCCCCCAAATAAGGCTATTAGCCCCCAAATGACCCGACATACCTATACATGGGTGGTATCAATTTACTCAGAAGATGTTGCTGAACATATTTTGGGGTGTTTTTTGGCAGTAACCCATAACTGGATTTGACAATTCACGCCTAAAGTACAATGTGTGTGAAAAAATAACACAAAAAGTGACTACCTGAAAGTTTGACATAGAGCTAGTGCATGGAAAGTGTTAAAATACAACTCTTTGAAGCACCCTAGGGTGTGCCCTTTCTAAAAATATATGGTTTGATGGGGGTAAATTACTTTGGCCGGCTTCAAAAATGTCCCAAATAGGACATGGGTGCATGATGACGAAATGTGAAAATTCCAAGTTGGAAAACTGAAATGCGCACCCCCAAATAAGGCCTATTAGCCCCCAAATGACCCGACATACCTATACATGGGTGGTATCAATTTACTCAGAAGATGTTGCTGAACATATTTTGGGGTGCTTTTTGGCAGTAAACCTTAAAGTTCACAGTACATGTATTCTTAAATTGCGTTTAAAAAAAAATCACAAAAACCTTTTTTTTTCTCAAACTTTGGCATAGATTTGTGGTAAAATGGTTTGCATGGAAAGAGTCAAAATACCCCAAGTTTAATACCTTGATTTGTGTACTTTAAAAAAATATGTATATGTGGAGTGTTATTCAGCATTAGTGACAGATATCAGTGTTACAATGTCACTAGCACTAGTTTTGAAAATAAACTCTTTGGAAATGGCAAAGTGCTACTTGCACTTATTGTTGCATAAAATAAGGAAAAAAGCGAGGAATATGTAAACATTGGGTATTGCTAAACTCAGAACTAAATTTAGAAACTACTAAGGAATTAAATTTTTTTGACGGTTGTTGATACATAAGAAATTTTGGGGGTCAAAGTTCAAAAAAGTGGTGTTTTTTCAATTTTTTTGACATATTTCACAATGTTTTTTATAGTAAATTATATGAAATGATGAAAAAAATGGTATCTTTATAAAGTCCATTTAATGACGAGAAAAACAGTGTAAAATATGTGTAGGTTGCATAAACGAGTAAGAGGAAAATTTGTCCTAAACACTAACAGCGCAGAAACGTAAAAACAGCAGCGGTCACTAAAGGACGGATTTGTGTAAAACCGCCCGGTCACTAAGGGGTTAAAGCATATATTAATTCCCCTGCATTAAGATGTGTGCTTGATATTTGGGGACAGATACATAGAAGTATATAGCACTCCTTCAAGTCCCGGCTGAGGGTTGTGAGAGGGAAATCTGCTGTGGATCAGCTTTTCTGAAGAGAAGGGAGGTACGCTGTAACAGTTTCGGGTCTGGTCCACAAGCCAAAGATCAGTAAACCCCAGTTGCTGTTACAGTAACAATCACTGGCGTGCGCAGCCCGTTACATTAGGGTGTGTACCTATAGAACATTTATTAACTGAAAACTAAAGTTTAGAAGATTTTGCAAAAACACACATTTTTCATTCAAAATAGTGAGCCTGTAACCAGAGATACAGTTGGTTTTAATGTTATTTATCATGAACCAGATAAGGGACATCTAAAATGTCAATGTAGGAGGTGAAAAAGGACCTCTTCATCTTCTTCTTAGGCACACCAGACACATCTACGGGCATAACCAATGTTTATGCTGAGATACAGTCATTATTCATGTAATAGTAATCATGAAACAGGTAAGGAACATCCAAAATATCTATGTAGGGGGTCAAAGATGAACCCTTCACCCAACATTAGGATGTGCCTGGGCACACCAGGCACACCCTGTGCGCACGCCTATGGTAACAATGTATTTATATCTTTTATATCAATGTTTCAGCACCACAGTTAGCTACTCCATAGCTGTCCCGAAAAATGCTAAAAAATAAACAAAATGGCTTATTGTGCAAGAGAAAAAATAATTGGTTTAAGAAATATTTAATAAAAATATGGGGGAAAAGACTAGTTTCTTTAACCACTTGGCTGCTAATTGTAAAGGATTTTACAAGTTATCCAAAATATAAATAATTGGAATATGCAATTTATGTTCCTCATCACATAAGCCATCTGTCCTAACCCCCCCTGTGACTGCTAAATCCTGTTCTGCTGTATGTGAGACCCCACCCAGTGGTTCGTTTATACCCCTGAGGCAAATTCCTTAAAACCTGCTCTCAATGACATATTGTTGTCACCTTATATGGTGAAGTGCTACAATCACTTTGTAAACGTGGCAGTCTCTGATTGGTTATGACATCAGCTCCTCCATTTTATTTGTAAAGATATTTATACACTCCTGTTCTTGAATACAATTTGAATTTGAAGGACATAGTAGGTTGTCTGTGTCTCAATCATTTTGCACAAGCGCACACTCTTCAATGCCTGGGTACAATCACCAGAGAGATCTGTAATGGAGATGGGGTGGGCACACAGAGACGCGAGAAGGGAGAGGAGACCCTGTCATGTCTATCAGATGGTATCAGTAAAAAAGTGGGATCACTTGCTCAGGTAAGATGAGTCTATTTTGTGCTCTATTACCTGTGTACTGTGATCCCAAACTCTATGCCTCCAAACTCTCTTTCTCTATCTAGCCTTAATGCCTCCAAACTCTCTCTGTTGCCTCTTACTTCTCTGTCATCTTGTGTCTATCATGGG
Organism: Leptobrachium leishanense; assembly: GCA_009667805.1. Classification (NCBI taxonomy): domain Eukaryota; kingdom Metazoa; phylum Chordata; class Amphibia; order Anura; family Megophryidae; genus Leptobrachium; species Leptobrachium leishanense. Next base: position 212,988,347 of record CM019066.1, read on the forward strand.
AAGTGCCTTCTGTACAGTATATTATATCAGGGCTTAACCAATTTGCATTGAAGTTAAGAGCCAGTTTTTTCTTATGATAGTCTCCAGTGTCTGCCTCCCTCACTGATACTACAGTTTGAAATGTACAAAGTTCTTTGGGATCCTCAGAAAGTTATTTTAGTAGGGTGACCATTTGTCCCCGATTTCCAGACAGTCCCTGGAGTGAGGAGACTGTCCCCAGAAATGTCCCCGAAACTTAAATAATGGTATCTGTATTTTGTGGTCTGTGTATAAAGCGCTCTGTATAAAATGCTTTCTGTATAAGGTGCTCAGCACATTTAATCAATATAACCTGCTTTTCTTAATGCTTTATATATCCTGTGTTGTGCTCAGTTCTGCATGCTGTACTCTCTGCACTCTGTATACTGTTTCTACTAGACATGTGCATTCGTTTTAGTACTAAAACGATTTAGTCCGAATTTTGGGATAATTTCGTTTTCGTATGACTCAAGAGATACGAAACTGCTCAGTACAAAAAACGAAAGAAACTAAAATAAAATGCACTACAATTTAGTTTCAGTCCTTTTTGTGATATTACATTGAGTGAAGGAGACCAGCAATGATGAGTGCAACATCGCAAAGCTACAGAAAAGGTTTGTATGCGTAATCCTTCCCGACCCCTGCCCGAAAACCTGACAGTGATACAGCTCCAGAATACTCACTCGCAGCACAGACAGCCAGCACAGGAGAGGAAACCTTTACTTAACCCTTGCATGTCTATGAGGCAGACAAGATGATAAAAGCAGCTGGAGAAGGAAAACATTCAAATAAATCACACTGAAAGCTAATGACAGAGGAGGGCTGGATAGTAAAACCCTTTATAACAAGCAGCGCTGGGAGAAGAGAGGGACTTTATAAAATGTGTGTTATCTCCCCTCCCGCTCTGCATAATAGGGGCTTAGGTCTAATACATTTTATATTATCCAGGAGCACTAGCCCCCTTTCCTCATCCATAATACACGTTTTATATAAAGTCCCTCTCCTCTCCCAGTGCTGCTTGTTATAAAGGGGTTTTTACGCCTGATACATTTAGTATCCAGCTCTCACAATTACTGTCATTATGAGCCTTCAGTGTGATTTATTTGAATGTTTTCCCTGGATTTAAAGTGCTTTATTTTATTATAAAAATAAATTTGCACCAGTCATCTCTTCTCTGAGCTTTCAGACCGATTTACGTTAATATTTTCCCTCTCCCCTGCTTTTATATTCCTGTGTCTCCCCCACAGAGATACAAAGTTTAAGTAAAAGTTCCCTCTCCTGTGTTGGATAAGCATTGCATTCCGAAGTTCTGCACCCTCCACATGCCAATGCAGTAGGATGTTCTATACAGAGAGGGGCATTAATTAATGCAGGAGAATGTTCTATACATTATACAGAGAAAGGTATAAATTGAGGAGGATGTTCTATACAGAGAGGGACATTAATTAATTCAGGAGGATGTTCTATACACTATACAGAGAGGGGAATTAATTAATGCAGGAGGATGTTATCTACATTATACAGAGAGGGGTATTAATTCATGCAGGAGGATGTTCTATACATTATACAGAGAGGAGCCTTTTTTTAGCCCTTTAAATCCAGTGGCTGGGAGCGCTGAGATCGGCTGCTTGTTATATTATCTCTCAATACAATGTATCAGGCTCAGCTGTTACAATAACCGACTGTAACAGCGCTCAGAGTTCCAGTAAAACAAGGAAATAATATTGTTATAAACTCTTATATATAAAAATATTATTTACTAGTTTTACTGAAACTCTGTGCGATGTGATGAGCAGCAGTCAGTTACTGTAACAGCTTTGCCTGACACATTGTGGTGAGAGTGAGAGATACTGTAACAAGCAGTGATCTCAGCCCTCTGAGGAGCCGCTACAATAGAAATTGTATCCACTGTTTTTCGGATGAATGAAATTAGTTTTCATACTAAAGAACTGAAAACGAATTTCTTTAGCAACTAAATAAATTGCATTTTAGGACTAATCCATTAGTTTAAAACGAAATTTTGTGCTGTGCACATGTCTAGTTTCTACACACTCAGGGTTATTCAAAGAGATCCGAATTGTGGCCGAAAGGTAACTGAACACTGAAATTCAGCGTACGTTACCTTTCCTGGCCATTTGGCTATTCAGAGAGCAGGCAGTTCGCCAAATGCTGGCGAATTGCCTGCACATACGGTGCCTGTTTGGTGCCTGTTCGAGGGCAGTGAAATCCCCATAGAGAAGCAATGTTTCGTCTATTCAGAGAACAAAAACCAGCAGTAAAAAGTTGCCAAATTTCCCTGCTGTTCGGTGGTTTCATTCGATAGAGTTATTCAGGTGAATCCCATAGGCTTTAATGTTAAAATATTCCCATTTTAATTCAATATCTAATAAACCATTTAATATTATATTCTGCATTAAAAAGTCTCTTTATTTATAGATTTTTTAGCATCTGTTTTGGGAAAAATGCATTTTTTGGGATTTTTTTGGCAAAGCTTTTTCCCGTTTTTTTTTTTAAATCGTCTTTTCTTTTTGCTGTAACTGCCCTTTTTATTTTCATTCATTGGATCTTATATGTAAATTCCAGGCATTATCGTTCAGTAGTTTTTTTGCAAACAGTGTTTCAAATTTCAAACTTTCAAGCGTACTGTTTTTTGTTTCTTTTCACCTCATTTGTCTGTGTGTTGAGTTTTTCCGGCAGCTGCTCTGCGCTGTGATCGGTGGCTAGTCGTGTTTTTCTGGCGTGTTCGGCGGGGTTAATCTAGATGTTCTTGAGGGGTTTCGGTGAGCGTTCGCCGGGTTTTGTGGTTTGCGACGGCTTTTCCCTAAACATCAGGGCTATATAAAAGGATTGCTGTGCTTTAAACAAAGAAGAAAAAAAAAAAGAAAAGAAATATAAAAAATGGAAATGTTTAATATACAAGTCATATTATACTCTGGGTCAGCCTGTATGTTTTACAGGGAAGCATTGAGATTTCTGTGCAAAGTATAAAAGGGAGAATTAAATAAAAGTTATACATTGCATATACCTACCCTGCTGGTAGGGACGGGCAGGAATAGCATCATCGCGCCGGGTGCGACCTCTCTCCCTCCCCATCCACAAGGGGCACAGAAAAAAGGCAGGCACCGCTTTGAAGGGCACATCCTGCCCTTCCAAGCGGCGGCTGCATTTAAACCCTTGGGGGCTGGATCGCGATTCAGCGCCAACAGGCACCAGATCTTGGTCCCCTCCTGGAGCTGGCCGACATATTGGATGTCGGCCAAGCTTCTGGGATCTCCCCCTAACGACTGACATCAGTTCTGGAGTTAACCCCTAGCTGCCACCAATGGTGGAGATAGGGGGTTCCAATGAACCCCCTATCTCCCGATCCATGGCAGCTAGGGGTTTAATGTTTGGCATCATTGGAATACCCAGAGCATGGCCTTTCCAATGATACCAAACATGACCATATTAAAAGTTAAAAGTGCAAAAATATAAATAAAAATAATTTTGTTTTATTAATGCAGCAATATTGTTCCCATTTCAATTATAATGTGAACAATGATGCTGCACTAACGATTATTTCCTATGGGGGGTTTGCCCCCCAAAAAATGTAACGGGTTCCCATTTCTAATTTTTTTTAACAAGATAGATAATATAACCGCAAATGCTCGCATGATAAAATGTGGGGAAAGAAAACCATTTTACCTGCAGTAGATTTTTTTAAATTAGGAAACCTAAAATTTCACCCAAAAATCCTAAAAAAAAAATACTAAAAAATAAAGAAACCTTTTTCTGTAGTTAATAAAATAAACGGTTGATGGCTGGTATTTTAATCTTATTGGCGGTAATTTCACATTCTGAAATTACTAATAAAAAATTAAATAACGCTTAATGATACCTGGGGATCCGATATTTCAGATCGGTCCGAAATTACGAATTGTGGTAAAATAACGAAAGACCTGAAACAAAAAAAAACAACAGTCTAAAATGACCCGAAACAAAAAAAAAAAGGGACTAGAAAAATCCAAAACGATACATAATGAAAAAAATGCTGTGCACATTCATGGTAAGTATGTTTTTATATGATGGTTTATGGTTCAAATAGGGAAAAATGTATTCCATGCCTTTTATAAAATCATTCCACAAAAAAATGTAAGCTTTTCTGGTCAAAAGATAGTTTTACAAATTATTTAAGAATTTATTTCAGTATTACTTGAAAACTAAAGCAACTGACAAAAAACGAGGCATTGAGTTTTCATCTTTGGATGTCTGCAGAAATAAGCTTGTTTCAAATTTCTTTCTAGATGGAATACAGGAAACAAATACTTTTCAAGTGTGAGTATATTGCTTTTTAATTAGAGCCTTTGGGAAGAGATTGTTATTGCAAGGCACATTTAAACAAGTAGTATCTGAAACCATGATGTGAAAATCACTCACATCCCTTTTAGCCCAAGAGCAGACATCAATAACAAGTGGAAAAACATAGCTTATTGCTGCTAGTTTGTTGTTGTCTTCAAAAGGTAGATGTTACAACAGTTTTCATTAAAATCTGCTTGGCTACAATTTCAAAGAGCCAATGAAATAAAATTCATTTGCAAATTAGATTTACCGTGCATCTTAGAAGACTTTTTTGTAGGAGAGTACTCTGTATTAAGCCATCTCTTTCTAATAAAGGTTCACACTCTGTAATGGAGATCACAGCAGCAACAGAAATTTGCTCAACCCACGTGGCAAACGGACGCAAGTTAGGCAAGAACGTAAAACCGCTACCACGGACGGAGAGTGCGTCACGTCCGCGTAGCATTCTGTGTGAATGATGAGGAGATGTCAGATGCAGCACATTTGTGATGTCCAGCACCTTGACGCACAAAATGGCTTTTCATATCCTTTTCAAATTTATATCATTTTTCATATTAATTTTATTTCCCATAGTTCCCTTTTTTTTTCTACGTCCGTCAAAAAAACACGTACCGTGTGGTGTCTACAGTATCTTCCGTCAGTACGTCTGTCCGTTAAGCACGCACGCACAGTGCGCTCAGACTGCGTTCGTCTGACATTAGCCTATAGATTGGTGAATTGTGAGTGAAATACGGTGCTGTTCGACGGCAGTAAAATCTCCCATACAGATGTAATGGTTGATCTATTCATAGAACACCGAAAAGCACCGAAATGTCAGTTAAATGCCCTGATTTTTGTTGGTTTCATTCAAGGTTATTCAGGCGAATTCCATAAGTTTCAATATAATTTTTTTTCCCTTTTTTTAGTAAATATTTATTAAATTGTTTCTTCTTTGAATTTGTAGCAAAAGGTCTCTTTATTTATGTATTTTTTTAGACATTTTTAGGCCAAAAAATTCCGATTTTTTTTAAAAATAGCGGGTTTTTTCTATAACAGACTTTTTTTATTATTATCCATTAGCTCACACATAATTTTCAGGCATTTTTATTCAGTAGTTTTTATTAAAAAAATATGGTTTTAAAGTTGTGTTTTTTTATTTTTCTTTACCCGTCCAGCGGCTTGTCGTCTTTTTTCCATGGCTATCTGAGGTCCATCCGGCGGGGCATCAGCTGTGCTAGGGGGTCTATTCGGTGAGTCGTCAGCTTTTTGCAGGTGCATTCAGCAGCTGTTTCGGCAGGTCCTCAGCTGCTTGTAGGTATGTTCGGCAGTTTTTCAGCAGCTGTCCTGTGGGTTTGCGATGGCTTTTTGGCAGGTTTGCGGCGGCGTCCTGCGGGTGTATGGCCACACTTCAGGGACCCTGTGGTGAATGCTGAATTCACTGCAAGAACAGCAAGTCGGACTCGATGAAGTGCGGCGAATCAGAGTGCACCAAATTGTCAGTGACATTTCGGTTCTCTCTGAATAACCCTGAGAATGTGGAGGGGATGGCGCAAAGCATTATTACGCATTACTTCATGTAAAACACAAGTCCCCACACCGCAGCAAGGAAAGGCGGGTCCTTTGGACCCCTGTATCTCCATTATATAGACTCCACAAGGTCAAGGTAGGTGTAATTGGACAGGTCAGAGTCTGTCCCTTCTAATGGTACCAAACATGACCATGTACAATGTAAAAAAAGCAAACAAAAATACCAAAAAATTTAAACAAAAAGAACTAAAGTATTTTTTGTACCAAAGCAACTGCATTGTCCGTCTGTCACATTTAACTGAGCAATGCCACTGCCAATATTCACCTTTTTCCAAGCCGGGTGCAAGTTCAGTTTTGTATAGTCATATTATTTTGTAAAATGCAGTGCAGTATAATACAAGTGAAAACATTTGGATTTTTTTCAGTTTTGAAAATGTCTGTTTTAGTACCATGGTTAGTTACTCCATTGCATCTGTCTATAGTGCTGAACTGCTGGTCTCATACATATTGTTCTTTCATTGAAAATGTATCAGGACCTTGGACAGGGCAAAGGAACTCCTATGAGCTATGAGCTATGAGCTTCTCCACCCTTTCTCCAGACCCTAGAACCTAGCTTTCCAAATGAAATACAAAACTTGCTCTCATCTGAAAAGAGGACTTTGGACCACTGGGCAACAATCCAGTTCTTCTTCTCCTTGACCCAAGCAAGACGCTTCTGCCGTCTGTGGTTCAGGAGTGGCTTAGCAAGCGAAATACGACAACTGTAGCAAAAATTCTTTCATTCAAAAAACGAAAAGAAAAAAAAGTCATGCACATCCCTAATCCAGATCAGGGTTCCTTTTAGTTTACTGCTGGGTGCCAGTCTGTTGTTATTTTCTCCTTTAACCCTTGCCTTTCCTGTTGTCTGTAACCTGTGGTCTAATTCTGTGTGTCATGCAGCAAGCGGTTATCATGCCTAAAGGGCTACCTATCCTGCATAAAGGGACCACCTTGGCTAATGCCGGGTGCCACGTGACACCAGGATCCATGAGATCTGAATTCCTGGAGTTAGACCAGGGGTTTGGATCTCTGCCTGTGCACTCACAATGGGAGCAAACAGGAGCCTGTTAGACTGCATTCACAGCCAATCATCTGGCTGCAGAGAAGGCAGTCCACTCCTCCCCCTGGAGCCGCGTGTCTGACCAGATGCTGAGCACGCAGGGAGAGGTGAGACATTTGGCAGACAGTGTGAGTGTGTAAAAGGGCTGCCAGTGGGTTTGTGGGGAAGGGGCCTTTTAGTGTGAGTGTGCTTTGTATGGGAAGGGGGGCTGGCATTGGGTTTATGGGGAGGGGGCTTTTAGTGTGAGTGTGTTTTGTGTGAGGATGGGGCTTTTAGTGTGAGTGAGGTTTAGTATGGGGAGGGGACCTGGCAGTGAGTTTATGGGGAGGGGGCTTTTAGTGAGTGTTTCGTATGAGGAGGGGGCTGGCAGTGGGTTTATGGGGAGGGGGCTTTTAGTGTGAGTGTTTCGTATGAGGAGGGGGCTGATAGTGGGTTTATAGGGGGCTTTCAGTGTGAGTGTGTTTTGTATGGGGAGGGGACTTTTAAGGTAAGTGTTTTGTATGGGGAGGGGAGGGGAGCAGCAGTGGGTTTATGGGAAGTGGGCTTTTAGTGTGTGTTTTGTATGGAGAGGGAGCTGGCAGTGGGTTTATGGGGAGGGTGTCAGGCCCGAGCCAGGATGGAGCCATGGCCGGGACCTATTTGGTTAAGTTTTAATTCCCAAGCGCTGGGGGTGAGCTGGACAAGCAGAACTCAAGAGACTTTGAATGCAGGAAATAAATTTATTATAAACGCACAGCACACTGAAACAGTCTTAGCATAAAGGAAGTCCCAAATTCAAATAAGCAAAAATATAACAAGCAGGGGATGGTGAGCTATGCAGTCAGAGGCTGTCTGGAGAATCCACTTGAAGCAGTACTTTGATTGAAGGTCCTTTATAGCTGGCACAGGAATGGATGTCTGGCAGCCACAAAAGTCTCCAGACCCACTGGATAGTGGGCTATGCAGTTAACAGTTCAGAAATACAGGAACCAGGAACTTAGGCAGCAGTGTATCACAGGTAAGGTGGACACAGCGAGTATGGAATAAACTGGTAAAAGCAGGCAAGGTGATTAGCACAGCAGAGCAGAAACAAATAGAAACTATGAAACAAAAATCAGAACTAATAGAACTTAGAGAGACCAGAACTAAAGGGAGCAGACAGTAAGTGAAACAGGAGTGAGCTCACGGAACCTCACAACTAATGAACAGAACAGACCAGAATGAAAGAACGAGGAGGAAGGGGCGAGACCTGGTTAAATGGTCGGTGCACATGTGTGCAAACAAAAACAGCTAGGAATGGGAAAAGCAGGAGTGGCATGAGTCCAGAGACAGAGAGGGAGAAAGAAGAGGGAAAAGGCGAAATGGGATAGAATCCAAAGGTGGAACGGGACAATTGGGAGACGGAAAACAGGACTAAAAGGATGAAAGGGTGACCATGACAATCAGGGCAGCCATCAGAAATGGTGGGGCCCCTTACTGAACCTCACGATGAGGCCCCCCCAGCCCCCCAACCTCTAACAGTTTTTCCCCCCTTCCAAAAAACAAAAAGCACATAACATAGCACCACAGCAAAAAACTCACAGTAATGTGCGCTGTGTATGAGCGTATCACAGAATCCACAGCAATAAAACTCACTGTAATGTGCGCTGTGTATGAGCATATCACAGAATCCACAGCAATAAAATGCACAGTAATGTGCAGTCTGGTCTGGGCTATGGGGTCTGGATTCTGGGCCTTGGGCTCTGGCCCTTGGGCTCTGGGGTCTAGGCCTTGGGGTCTGGGTCTGGGCCCTGGGACTGGGCTGGGCCCTGGGGTCTGGGCCTTGGGTCTACGCTGGGCCCTGGGTCTGGGCCTTGGGTCTAGGCTGGGCCCTGGGTCTGGGCCTTGGAGTCTGGGACTGGCTGTGCCTGGGGTCTGGGCCCTGGCTGGGCCTGGGGTCTGGGCCCTGGGGTCTGGGCCCAGTCCATGGGTCTGGGCCCTGGGATTGGGCTGGGCCCTGGGTCTGGGCCTTGGGGTCTGGGCCCTGGCTGGGGCCTGGGATCTGGGTCCTGGCTAGGGCCTGGGGTCTGGGGTCTGGGCCTGGGCCCTGGCTGGGCCTGCGGTCTGGGATTCCTGTCCAGTGCGGTGAGAAGCAAACTTAAGGTAGTGTAGACACACTGCGAGGCAGAGCGGAGTGAAGTCAAGCTTGCAAAATGTTTGCTTCTCTTCGCTTCACTACGCTGTGCGTCACTACACGCTCAGTGTGTCTCAGGCAGCCTTTACTCCCGCATCGCTAGCTTACCGAATCAGTTTGTATACTTGTTACTGACCCTACTTGTTCTGAGGACCCGATCTGTTGCCGAATTTGCCTGCCATTTGACTATTCTCTCTGTGTATTCCCTGCCTGTTCTGTTTGCTTCCTGTTGCTACTGGTGTGCGCCAATTCTCACCATATACAGTAGCGCAGTACAAGTACCTAAACATTGCTGACCCGGTTTTGTTATAGCTGCTGATGTAACTGAATAGATCGGGGATCTCTTCTGCATTACCAAAACCTCCACTACTGCACTCTTTCACAATACCACAGAGGAGTTACTTACGGTGTCAAGGCACTTGCTGCCACCAAAGGCACAATATTTGGGTGCACTGCCACTGACGCCTATACCAGATTCATATCATTTTAATATTGGACCGCAGGGTCCAACCCTGCACTCTTCCACAATACCACAGAGGGGTTAAGGTGTGACGGCACTGTTGCCGACACTAAAGGCCCAATTTTAAAGCACCTATTGCTACTTTCATCCAAAGCCTGCATAAGTTTCACAATAATTTAGCCAAAAAATCACTAAACTTGTTCTGCGTGTCCTAAAATGTCTTTTTTCATACAGACTGCCGCCCCAAGCAGTTGTTTATGAATAGATTAAAGGAAAACCATTTACCGTGATTTGAAATGTCATTTGTTTTGTTTTTAAATGTTTCTATACATCCTACAAATCCGCCACTTCACGGGTAGGTTATGGGGACCTCCTAGGCACGATATTTGAAGTAATTTTTCGTTTTTATTCTTAACCTTTATTTCATGGAAATTCCTTTAAAAATGTTTTTTTTTTACTTTTTGTCCTTGTTTCCTGTCCCCCAGGGCACTACCCGGACCCCCATACACCTTTTATGGCAAATATCTTGCATATATGCCCTCTTGGAGGGCACTCTAAAAATCGAACTTTCGAGTCCCATTGACTTGCATTGAGTTCTGTTCGTGTTCGCGTTCGAACTCGAACTTTTGAAATTGTTCGAGTTTGAATGTGAACCGAACACGTGGGTGTTCGGCTCATCCCTATCTGCAATCACAAGCCAGGTATCCAGATCTCAACACGATGGCCACCATCACATTCCGCAATATTCTATCATCGCAATTGTATTTTGTGTCTGCATGTATTAATTTCTGGCTGATTATCCTCTAAATTGCTGCATTTGTAGAATATGTAGCTAGTGTAGCGCTCACCCCCGCAGGAGCCACTGAATAAACCCAGGATAGTCTCACCGCACTAACATACACCAGCCCACATTTATGGATTTTTCTAAATTATATAGTTTACTGAAGAATAAATGGCATTGTATACACATATACTTTGAGGCATGAAGCAATTTAACCCAGACAAATGACGTGATACGCAATGCGGGAAAAAAACACCCGGGGGAAAAAATAAATGGTTAATAGCCCCTCATTTCGTGGGCTTTAGTCCCACTCAAAAAAAGATACTTGTTAGCTCGTGTCCTAGGGTACCCGGGTACTAAAATCCACTGGCCAGTGAATGAACAAAAAATAAAGATCTTCGACTAGTCAGCGTTGGGGCCCTGTAATTTAAAGCAATCAGCTGGGCGGAGTAGAGGTAACATGGAGAGAGCCTGTGGAGTCATGGGTTCGATCCCAGCGAGCAACCTCTCCAGTAGGTGTCCTTGGGCAAGACACCTAACGATACATACTCGCCACCCAGGACATACTTGAAAACGAGAGAAATCTCAATGTATCCTTCCTGGTAAAATTGTTTCTCAAAAAAAAAATGCACACTGTTATAGAGGTTGCAGGCCTTGAGGCCTCTCACCCATCCGCGAAACTGCTTGTCCCGAACCGATGAACTCTGCCAGAAGTCCTCCTCTGCCGTCTGGAGCCCGATGCTGTGGAAATCACTGCTTCCAAACTGTCACGGGTGGGTTCCGGGGTGGAACCAGGTAGAGGGAATATGGCCCAATATGCGGTTACTACTAACAGGGTAGAGGGTGGAGGAGGGTGAGATGGAGGAGACTGACCAGATCTTGATGAAATAACCGAAGATTGCAGACTGGATACTGGAAGAACACTGAAAGTAACACGGTGGGAATCCTGGTAAACACAAAGGGGTTTTCTTGATACAGGACACAGCAGAGCTCAAACAGGTCTCTCTGCTAGGAAGGGATAAACAATACTGAAGCACAGGAGGGAAAGAGGGAGGGAACTTTATTTGAGATGGGGAAAGGTGTGGTGTGTTAGCTGTGCATTAACTGTGAAAGAACCTGTGGTTCTAGTGCTGAGGAGAGGAAGCACTTTTCCTGTGCTGCCCAGGTGCAGATCAGGAGGGAATGGTGCCAGCCTGGCCCTTCTTCCGGCGACGGTGACGTGGGGCGTGACACAAACTGATTCTCCTCAGCACGATGACATATCGCCGCCAGCACTCCACTCCGTCTGCGGCCTCCTTACGCTAGGTTCTTCTTCTCCGCACTTATCACCAAACAGCTCAGCAGGACATGCAGCAAGTCGATTCGCCCTTTCCCCGATCACTCCAGCTCAGGATGCCGCCTGTTCTCCACGCTCCCGATGGTCAAGATCCCGGAAAGTCTCACACAAGCGATTGCATTCTTTCACTGCTTTCTCAGCTCTCCCCACGCTGCCACGAGGCCCCTCACTTCCTGGCCCAGAGCACTTGCTTCCTTCCTCTCTCCCATGGGTTTCTGGGGGATGTAGTTCAGGAGTCTATTACAGTCTTTCTCAAACATTATGCTCTGCTCCCCCTAGAGGCATAACGCTGCAATTCTCAGAGTCCATTTATGCACAGGGCTACACTCCCCCCCTAAACTCTTGGGTCCCTCCAAGGGCATACAATATCTTTAAGTCACATATAACATAAGCAATTCTCACATTAACCAATATATTCAGGTTCGACAGCAGGTATCAATTTGGCCAGATAAGCATCCTCAATTAAACTCAGATCCCTAGACACATCGACGAGTAGGGCAGACACTTCGGGCAACCTTCGCACAGTCGTGACAGCTTCCTCTGTGCTATGTCCTGGTGAATCATACGTGAGTCTCTGAGGGTGTCATACTGAATGTTAAGTCTCGGATTCTGTGGGATTCTCTTCAAGGAGATGAGCTGACTCTACAGGTTCAATTCTCTCTTGTACGGGCTGAGTAGAGACATCCTCGGTGTAGGAACCCTCCAGGGAAGGCATGGAGCTGTAATCCACAGATTAATCCACGTCTTCACGCTGTAATCCACGTCTTCAGGTGCTTCAGGTGCTTGAGGTATAAATTCAGGAGCGTTAGGCCTCAGGTTAATCACACACTGATCAGAGACCAGATTTACGTCCACAGGTTCAGGTGTCCACGCCCAGTCCAGATACAGGCCTTCTTCACTGTCCTCCTCACTCTCTCCAACAGAATGCAATTGTTGAGAACGAGTAACAGGAGCTGGACGAGAAGTAGACGGAACAGATAAGGAAAGTTTGTCTCCAGCTGGTACCTGTACAGCTTCACTAAAGGTAGAATATGATTTCTATGCCAGTTCTTCAGGGGCCCGGTCTTTCATTTCGAACTTGAAAAGCGGAGTGGTTTTCAGGAGTTGGGCACCGGGTTTGCTCCCTCACCTGGGCCCTCTGTCATTTCCCGCTTGTGGGGCAGACAGCAGTTCCATCAAATCCTTCAAGAGCTCCTCAACGGGTTTCCTTTTGGTCCTCCTTTTTGGACACTGAGCCCGAAAATGACCCGTTTCCCCGCAACCAAAGCATCTCTTCTTCGAAGGTGGAGGCACAACCTCTCCGGGTGACTCATTTGAAGGCCCCCCGCTAAAGATCACAGCAACTCCTGTTGTTCGCATATCGGCTAGAAATTTCTGTATATCAGTCTGTGTTTCGACCACCCTCAGAATTGATCGACACAGATCTGTGTGTGCCTGCTCCAATTCAGCTTGAGCCTCTTGCACTTTCTGGACAGTCTTTTGTATTTCACCATAAGCCTGGATGGATGACTCTTTGGCCGCATCCTCAGGAGGCATGTCAATTTCCGACCCATAGGCATCTAGCTAGCGAGTCGTCTTCACCAGGCAAATATTCTTTATGTCTTGTCGTAGAAATTAATCTACTATCAATTCCCTAATGTAGTTTGATCCGCTGCACTTACAAGCAGCTCTGCACTATCCCTGGCAATACTTACCTGAATGCCGCAGTAAGGAGACCCAGAGACTCTGCTGTGGTCTATTGCATCCTCACCCAGAAAAAGCCACACACACACACGTTGTTTCTAGCTGGAGCTCCTCTTCCCAAGTGCCAAGTGTCCAGTGTGACTCCTGGTCAGCTTCATTTAATACACAAAAAAGGACAACGCCCAGTGGCCACTGGGCTGTACAACAGAAAACCAGTTTGTCCAGTAATTACATTTACATATCAAAAGGACAGGGGAGTGGACTAGAATGACCCCCTGTACACACCTCATCCCTGAGTCATCTCCATGGTTCCCGTCAGCCATGTTTGTCCGCCACTGGTTTGGATTTAAAACCACATTCAAATCCAACACAGGGAGACAGATGACAACTTATAAAAACACACACATCCTAGAGTATAATGTCCACATAATAAAATTTCCACAACAGTCCATCCTCTTTGTCATTTGCTACCCAGTGTCCCTCGATGAATCTCAATCTTCCTTGGAAAGAAACAGTTCCTCTTGTAAAGTTCTGCATGCAAAAAGCCAAACAGATGATAGAAAACAACAGACAGTCCATCTTGACACGCCGAATCTTAAAGCAAGTGTTAAAACAAATCTTGACACGTGGATCATAAAGCAAGTCTAAAACCAAATCTTGACACGTGGATCATAAAGCAAATCTAAAACCAAATCCTGACACGCCAATTTTTTTGGCAAATCTTAAAACAAATCTTGACACGTAGAACTTGACACGTAGAATCTGCTTTAGGGGAGGTGACTCAGAGGGAGGACATGAGGTGGTGGGTTGTGCCGATCGTTGGTCGGTCTGAAATCCTCTGAATTCGGTCCATGGGTTGATCTTCTGAGCGTCTCATCTGTTCAGGCTCCGGTAACTCGGTCGGTCTGAAATCCTCTGTATCCGGTCCATGGGTTGGTCCTCTGGGCGTCTCATCTGTTCAGGCTTCGGTAACTCGGTCGATTAGACATCAGGAACATCTCACTCCGGCATATAGAAGGAATAGAGACAGAAACACTATAAGTATTTATACTCCCATTACCTTTAGCCAGGATCCGATGGAAAACAAGAAATCCCCGAAGCTTCCCAAAACTTTAAAAAATATTCCAACCCTCACTAGCTATAGCTCCGCTTCTGCCCTGCTCCCATCAGTGTGGACCTGACCCTTGTAAATCCCCCCCTTTGGACGCTCTGTCGTTTCTTGGTGATCTCCCTCACTACAACTCCGCACAAGAATTTAAACAAGCGAACGGCAGGAGCCAGAGTTACTATTACAAATGTCTCCTTGTTGCCCTTGCTAGTCTTAGGTACATTTCCATCGCTAAAAACTAAACTAAACAAATAAAGAAAATGATACTCTTCACTCTTTGACATAGTTGAGAGACTTCTTGCAGTGACCGGCGTGGATCCAGTTGTCTCGTCCCTCGAACTTCAGGGAGGTTGGCGTCGTCTGCAGCACCTGGAATGGCCCACGATATCTCGCCTCTAGTCCCGTCCTCGGATGTTTCTTTAGCATGATCCAATCACCTGGTTGACTAGAATGAACACTGGTTATTGAGTTTGGGTCTGGGAGAGACTCCCGGACCTGGTGGACTTTTTTGGAGCTCATTAAGGAAAAGCAATCATGATGGTCCTCAAAGTGTTTCCCTACGAGGTTGAAAAATTGATTAGAGGTTGAGAGGTTAGAATAGTTAGTAAAAGTTGGAAAATTTACGTTTTTCACACCATTATCTCCCCCCCTTCTCTTCCTCCTTCATAACAGGAAGAAGAGACGCTGTGTTCAAAAATGGTGCATCGTCTTAGAGTCAGTTTAGTGGGTGTTAGAGCCACTTAATGTCTTTACTCTCTGGGTGATTAATGTCGGGTACCCTGAGAGATACAATGTCCTAAAAAGATAACCTTTTCCTTGCAAAACTGTACTTTCTCCTTGTTAGCCTTATTACCTGTGGGCACCAGATGGTTAAGAAATGATACAGTATGCCGATAACAAACCTCCCGTGTGGGACATCAAAGTACCAAGTCATCCACATACCACCCCTGGATCGATTGGGGCCCACTAATCTAACACGATCTTCAGCTTGCAACTGTCTTCCGAGGGACTAGTCACCGACCCCTGATGAAGACGTGTCCATGTTATGTGTTGACCCTGGAATGTAAAAACACAAAAAAACTGGAGAGAGCAAAGTTAGTTACATTGGTGATAACAATAACATCAGAGGAAACTACAACAGATCCAGTGTTAGTGGATCCAGCCTGCCTTAGCAGAGTTAGCCCAGTAAGAGCCTCTTCCGCTCCCATCATTGGATTACCAATCGCGGCTATCCCCTCTGGCCAGGTGTATATAATGCGGTTCTTCCGGACTGAAACCGCCTTCTGTATACCCTGTCAGTTTACCTTAAAAGACTTCTGAAGCTACATCTGAGCTACATCTAAGGTCTTTGCCGTCCAGAGTCTGGGTTTAAACTCCATTATGAATTTCTCCCATCTCCAGGCGTCAAATGTCCCCTCCAGAGGGATACCCCAAGCGGTACCCTTGGACCATCTATGCCATTCTTTAAAGGGGTTTCATGGCCTTCGCCCCAAACCTAGATTTTGTGTGCTTCGCAGCCGTTTGACTGTGGGAAGCCTCGCTTTCCTTCCCTTGCATGGACAGCACATTGCCCATGGCGATTCGAATCGGCTTATCGTCTTACCCCTGCGTCCAGGGAAACCCTTGCACCAATTTAGGAGAGCACCGCCTGGTGTCGTCTTTTACGGTGGATTGTCAGACTATAACTACTATAGTCCCCCAACTAGAGACCCTAACCGAGGCAACGTGTAACTCTATGTCTTGTTGTCCTAACAGGTTTGGTACAGAACTATGCCCCAAACGATTAGTCAAAAACCACAGATTACCCCCCTTGAATTATGTCTCTACCCCTCACAGTGTATGCATACACAAGCGTATACGCTGTACGACCGTACACTGCGTCGCCAGACTAAACCGCACAGCACAATGACTATCCTCTTTCTCCTCAGAACAATGTGGCTTCTCTCAGTATACATTTGTTAAATGGGGATAGCCTTCTGCTGTCTATTTCCTAGTTGTACGATGTCTCATTACAACACATGAATCACTGTCACCAAATGAAAAAACTTCTCAAAACAAAAACTAACAGTCTGAACGTAAAACCGAAATGACCTTCTCGCTGCGCAAAGCAACTCTAAACCAATAAAAGCATGTTATTCTCGCTTGCACAATCCGCTTTGACGTAGTAAATATAAAAAGAAAGTTTTAAAAACAAATCCTTTCTTTTTCTACCGCAAAACCAACCGTAATGCGATACTATGTAAAACGCAGCAAGGTTCTAAAACTCAAAACAATAACATAAAAAAACACAACTGAAGTACATTTTCTACCAAAACTTCAGTTACAGGACGTCTTGCTATATACATTGAGATTCAGTAAAAAGTAACTTTTAACTTAAAACCAAAACTCAATGCAAACACCAAGAACAAACCAAAAACCCTTAGAACAAACATTTGTATCGGACTGAATTAACACATCAATGCCTGAAACAGTCCAGTCCCCAGCCACCTTTAAATTACCATAGAAACAGGATTCAACATTACAATAAGGTCCCCAAACAGGCTTCCAGCGAAAGGAAAAAGTCAATTTGAATTAAGTTTAAAAGTTCCATTTTTTTTCTTTTTTTTTCCTGCAAAATACAAACAGTAAAATAGTTTAGAAAGACCTCAATAACATTTCTTCATTTCCCGTTTTCTGGAACCCAAAATTAGGAACTCTGCTGAATTCCCAGAAACAATCTCTTTCCTCTCTAAGCTTCACATTTTCACATTTCAGCCGTTCATATTGGGATTTTAAATCTTTTTCCTGGATCCATGACCTTGGCTGTCCCTGGCTTCTATGCCTTTGCAAAGATCCATGTCTGGGACCATTACCCCACCTTGCTGAATAAACCGCTTTACTTCTAGGTGTGGTTCGGGGATACTTAGAATCTCTGTGTCTGTTGCCATTAGTTACCACACAGTACCTGGCAATATGTGAAAATCCCCTGCATGCAAAGCAACGAATAGCTTGTCTCCCTGCACAAAACCTTCTCTGGGCACATGGTGATCAGCCTTGCTGCACAACACTAACCATCCTAGCATGACTAGATCCCACACCACTATCTGAATGGAGTACTTTTACCACAGACTCACCTGAAGTATCCTCCGCCATTGCATTAACCTTTCCAACTCCAGGGTCAGACAAATTGTCCATCTCCATCCCTGAGTCGGTTTCAGTATCTGACCCAAAGTCCTCAGACTTCTAAATACTTACAGCACAATGTTCAGCTTCTGTCCTCCTGCAGGGACCAGACAATTCCCTTACAGCCTCCTGTGCATGCGCCGGGCTTTCAGACAAACATTCATTCTCCTTGCACAGCTCAGTATTAGACCTCACAGTACATTCATACTCTGTGCTAGTTTCAGCTGCCTGCTGGACAACAAGAGCTCTCAATTTATCAATTTCCACTTTTAAATCTTCCATCTCTCCTTCCAAACTCAGCTTCAGCCTACAAGACTCTTGAAATTTATCAACTATCCAACCAGCAGCAAAAATCAGAGCATACTTTCCTTTCCGTTTGCGGAACTTTCCGTTACCTATCAGGTTTGCTACACAATTCTTGGCCTCCCACCAAAGATCAATAGATCCCTGCATAGCTTGAACAATGGCCGCCGTGTGTTCTACCTTAGCTACTTCCTTAAAAATGCTTTCCATTGTACAGGAATACAAACACTACAATGGTTACTACGAAAAAGACACTGCTATCAATCTCTATGAGTTGTCCCAATACTTTTGGCACAGAACTACAAAGCACCACCCTCCTACACTGTAGTACCCATATTAACTATACCAAACAATTCTACAATTCAGTGTAACAGCCACAGATATACAAACGTTAAACAGAATCATTAACCGTCACACAATGATTCCCCATCAGGCTGGTCACTGGGCTATAACATAACCGAACACTCAAAACAAAATCAAGCCGTACATAGAAAAGTTACAAAAGAGACAAAAATAACTTCAGGACAAAAACTAACATTTGAGGCAAAAACAAACAAATCGCTTTCCATAGACACCAAAACTAAAAGTGAATCAGCTCCATCTAAAACTGAATTCCTTGTTAAAAAACCTGCAGCACCAAACTAACCAAGATGGCTGCCAAAACACATGTTTTTCACACAAAGATAAGATGGCTGCCAAACCACATGGTTTTCACACAAAGGTAAGATGGCTGCCAAACCACATGGTTTTCACACAAAGGTAAGATGGCTGCCAAGGCACATGTCTTTCACACAAAGGAAGACCAAGATGGTGTCTCCAAAATCCAGCAATAGAGAAACCAAATTAAACAAAACAGTTTCTCTATTCCCTGTGCCCCACCCCCGAAACCAGAGCAAAAACCTCCTCTGATTTACAGGCTAACAGTATAAAAATCCTCTAAATGCCGTTTCTCCTGTACAAACATTAAAACAAAATTCTGCCTCTACAAACCAAAATCACCTCTTACAAACATAAAAGTTACACAAACAGAAGTTACAACAAAAACGATATCCTGTACTGGTCAGCACACACGTCACAATCTCACCATACAGTCTCTGTACAATCAGCTCAGATCCACCAAAAACTACAAAACAGAAAATTACTTACCTCGTTCTTACACAAAACGAGCAAAATCGTTCTTTTATCAAGCATAAATTTCCTCAACGCAGGAGACAAAATTACAATTTACTTACTCTCTCTCCTTTTTTCTTCTGTGCAGAGGAAAAATCTGTTGGTTCCTTGTTTAGCTGACTCGCCATACTGTAGTAGAAATTAATCTACTATCAATTCCCTAATGTAGTTTGATCCGCTGCACTTACAAGCAGCTCTGCGCTATCCCTGGCAATACTTACCTGAATGCCCGCAGTAAGGAGACCCAGAGACTCTGCTGTGGTCTATTGCATCCTCACCCAGAAAAAGCCACACACACACACACGTTGTTTCTAGCTGGAGTTCCTCTTCCCAAGTGCCAAGTGTCCAGCGTGACTCCTGGTCAGCTTCATTTAATACACAAAAAAGCACAATGCCCAGTGGCCACTGGGCTGTACAACAGAAAACCAGTTTGTCCAGTAATTACATTTACATATCAAAAGGACAGGGGAGTGGACTAGAATGACCCCCTGTACACACCTCATCCCTGAGTCATCTCCATGGTTCCCGTCAGCCGTGTTTGTCCGCCGCTGGTTTGGATTTAAAACCACATTCAAATCCAACACAGGGAGACAGATGACAACTTATAAAAACACACACATCCTAGAGTATAATGTCCACATAATAAAATTTCCACAACAGTCTTACAGGTTGGGCATAGGCCTTTTCCCCTTCTTACAAACTTCTCTTCCAGAAGGGCCTTTTCTTCCTGAACAGCTCGAATCAGTACTTTAACTCTCTGTTGCCTTCTCGAGTTTTTAGTTGCAGTATCACAGGGTCTAGAAGTTGAGCACATCTCAATATCTGCCGAATTCTGACTTAGTCTACTGTAGTGGGGTCGACCCCTTTCTTCAACAGTATTTGGTGCAAGATTTTATCCAGACACCTCATGTAGTCTGTCATCTTTTGCTGGTAGGTGTGATCATACTGATAAATGAGTTCAGCAGCCTTTTCCGTCCTTCCGAAGACTTCCTGTAGTATGTTTAGGTAATCTAGGACAGTGCAGTCTTTCTTACTCAGCTTCAGGTTTCTAACGGCTTCTGAGGTGGGCCCCGTCAAGCTCTCAGTATTTCTCTGCTTCTACTGTACTTCAGGGATGTCGCACTCATCTAAAGCCTGCATCGCTAGGTCAACCCATTCTTCAAAGGTTTCTTCACCGGACGGTGTTGGCAAGTTTCCTGAAAAATTTCTCAACCTTCGGTATCCGAACTTGTTGTGAGGATGGTTTGCTCTCTGACATTTGTACACGAGGTCTCCAATAGCAGCAAAGAACTCCAGCCCTATCGTGGCCAGCGGGCTTGATGCAGGAACGTTCTCGGGGGTTGTCATGTGGTTTCTTTGTCTGAATCAAACGAGCTTCCACGTTGTCGGTCAGTTGTATACTCGCACCCTGAAAACACACTGGAACACCCTTCCTCCACTCAAAAAGAACATAGGTGTGAGAAGTCTGGAGTTTGCTTTAATGTCTATTATTAACCCCGTTGGTGAGGTGCCAGCGCTGCCACGGCCCAGCGAATCTGTTCTTCCCAGGTGTCTGTGGGAATGTCCATCACTACGCTCAACCCTAACTGGCCATTTTGTTCCCTACACCACTCTGCTGCTGTGTCTGGATCCATATTAACCCATTAATTGCGGTAGGCTCTGAGACAGAAATCCCGGATAAGCCCCCATGTGTAGCACTCACCTCCAGAGGAGCCACTGAATAAACCCAGGATAGTCTCACCGCACTAACAAGTTACTATACACCAGCACACCTTTATGGATTTTTCTAAATTATATAGTTTACTGAAGAATTAGTGGCATTGTATACACATATACTTTGAGGCATGAAGCAATTTAACCCAGAAAAATTACGTGATACGCAATACGGGAAAAAAAACACGCGGCGGAAAAATAAATGGTTAATACCACCTCAGTTCGTGGGCTTTAGTCCCGCTCAAAAGATACTTGTTAGCTTGTGTCCTAGGGTACCCAGGTACTAAAATCCACTGGCCAGTGAATGAACAAAAAAATAAAGATCTTCGACTAGTCAGCGTTGGGGCCCTGTAATTTGAAGCAATCAGAAAAGTGCACAATGTTATAGAGGTTGTAGGCCTTGAGGCCTCTCACCCATCTGACGAAACTGCTTGTCCCGAACCGATGAACTCTGCCAGATGTCCTCCTCTGCCGTCTGGAGCCCGATGCTGTGGAAATCACTGCTTCCAAACTGATTCTCCTCAGCACAATGACAAATCGCTGCCAGCACTCCACTCTGTCCACAGCCTCCTTACGCTAGGTCCTTCTTCTCCGCACTTATCACTAAACAGCTCAGCAGGACGATCCGCCCTTTCCCCGATCACTCCAGCTCAGGATGCCGCCAGTTCTCCAGGCTCCCGATGGTCAAGATCCCGGAAAGTCTCACACAAGCGACTGCCTTCTTTCACTGCTTTCTCAGCTCTCCCCACGCTGCCACGAGGCTCCTCACTTCCTGGCCCAGAGCACTTGTTTCCTTCCTCTCTCCCAGGGGTTTCTGGGGATGTAGTTCAGGAGTCTATTACAGTTTTTCTCATACATTATGCTTTGCTCCCCCTAGAGGCATAATGCTGCAATTCTCAGAGTCTGTTTATGCACAGGGCTACACTAGTATTTCACTAGTGCCCCTCCCCCTCCCATTACAAAGGCCTCTGACACCTAGACATTTACCTGAATTAATTTCCTTTTCACACAGAAACACACAGCAAAAGTTTCATTCCAACACTGATCAGTCCCACCCTCCCTCCCCATCCACCCCCCCCCACCCAGGACCGGCCTCTAATTTCAGACATCCTTTCCAGCTGTCTCCACTTCTCTCTAATTACTCTTACTAATACCAGGCTTCTGGTCTCTCCCATGCAAGCTCTGCAGTGGTTTTCTGGCCACCAGCACCCCTCCCCCTGCTGGAATTGGAACTGCAAGGTCCACATACTAATGCACAATGGACTCCCTGTCTCTTCTACTCTTTTACTCTGCATTCATCCTAAAATGGAACTCCTGCCTCTGTACCATCAACCCCTCCACTATTTTCTTCTTTCCCTCTCGTATAAGACATTCCCATACGGGGAATTCTCCCACCCAACTCACTAATACACATCACTGCCCCAACCAGTCCATCACTCTCACATTGCAGTCCTCTCCTCTTGTTTCCATCCCAACCCTTCTAGATTGTGAGTTCTCACAGGAATAGGGCCCTCGTTTCCTCATGTATCAGTTTATCAAATGTTGTTCAATGTATTGTAACCCTGCCTGTATCATACCCATTGTTCAGCGCTGCGGAATATGATGGCACTTTATAAATAAAGTATAATAATAATAATAATAATTAATAGCTTTGGCTTTAATTATCACCTTTATGCTGATGATACTTAGATCTACCTCTCTACCCCTGATCTCTCCCCTCCTGTCCTTTAGAAAGTCAGCGGCTGTTTATCTGGCATTTCCTCCTGGATGGCCTCTCACCACCTAAAGATTAACATGTCAAAGACTCAGCTCCTACTAATTCCTCCCTCTAATGCCTTCCCACATCCTGACTTCTCTATCATGGTTGATCACATCACTATCTCCCCATCAAACCAGATTCGCTGTCTCGGAGTTACACTTGACTCTTTCCTTTATCCCACACATTCAATCTCTTTCCTCCTCCTGCCGCTACCAACTATGTAATATTTCCAGAATTTGGCCATTTCTTACCGCTGACCACAAAGCAAATCATCCACGCCCTTGGAATCTCCCGACTTGACTATTCTAATAATCTTCTAGTTGGCCTCCCTCTCTCCTACCTCTCCTCCCTACAATCCATTCTGAATGCCTCTGCCAGGCTCATCCACCTCAACTGCTGCTCTGTCTCTGCTACTCCTCTCTGTGAGTCCCTTTACTGTCTCCCCATCCATTGTAGAATTAAATTCAAAATCCTTACCCTGATCCTAGTTCGCCGACATTGCAGTGTATTCAGCAAGTACCAAAGGGCCGCCATACTGCAGGGAAAACCCACCGCAAACCTGACGAACACTCACAGCAAAGCCCGCCGAACACTCATCGAACACTGACCGAAACCCGCAGAAACAGCTGGATTAACCCCGCCGAACACGCCGGAGAAACCCGACTACCCATCGATCACAGCGCAGAGCAGCCGACGGAAAAACCCGACACGCAGACGAATGAGGTTAAAAAAAAAAACAGTATGGTGGAACGTTTGAAATTTGAAACGCTGTTTGCAAAAAAACTACTGAACTAAAATACCTGGAATTTACATATAAGGTCCAATGAATGATAATAAAGAGGGCAGTTACAGTAAAAAGAAAAGACGATTTTAAAAACAAATGGGAAAAAAGTTTTGCCAAAAAAATCCCAAAAAATGCCTAACAGATCCTAAAAACATCTATAAATAAAGAGACTTTTTACTGCAGAATATAATATTAAATGGTTTATTAGATATTAAATTAAAACAGGAATATTTTTAACATTGAAGCCTATGGGAATCTCCTGAATAAATCTGTTGAATGAAACCACCGAACAGCAGGGCATTTCGGCAACTTTTCCCTGCTGTTTGGTGTTCTCTGAATAGATGAAGCATTGCTTCTCTATGGGGGATTTCACTGCCCACGAACAGGCACCGAACAGGCACCGTATGTGCTAGACATGTGCATTCGTTTTAGTACTTTAGTCCGAATTTTGGGATAATTTCGTTTTCGTATGACTCAAGAGATACGAAACTGCCCAGTACAAAAAACAAAAGAAACTAAAATAAAATGCACTACATTTTAGTTTCAGTCCTTTTTGTGATATTACATTGAGTGAAGGAGACCAGCAATGAAGAGCGCAACATCGCAAAACTACAGAAAAGGTTTGTATGCGTAATCCTTCCCGACCCCTACCCAAAAATCTGACAGTGATAGAGCTCCATAATACTCACTCGCAGCACAGACAGCCAGCGCAGGAGAGGAAACCTTTACTTAACCCTTGCATGTCTATGTGGCAGACAAGATGATAAAAGCAGCTGGAGAAGGAAAACATTCAAATAAATCACACTGAAAGCTAATGACAGAGGAGGGCTGGATAGTAAAAACCCCTTTATAACAAGCAGTGCTGGGAGAAGAGAGGGACTTTATAAAACGTGTGTTATCTCCCCTCCCGCTCTGCATAATAGGGGCTTAGGTCTGATACATTTTATATTAAACCAGGAGCACTATCCCCCTTTCCTCATCTATAATACACGTTTTATATAAAGTCCCTCTCCTCTCTCAGTGCTGCTTGTTATAAAGGGTTTTTTATGTCTGATACATTTAGTATCCAGCTCTCACAGTTACTCTGTCATTATGAGCCTTCAGTGTGATTTATTTTAATGTTTTCCCTGGATTTAAAGTGCTTTATTTTATTATAAAAATAAATTTGCACAGTCATCTCTTCTCTGAGCTTTCAGACCGATTTACGTTAATATTTTCCCTCTTCCCTGCTTTTATATTCCTGTCTCTCTCCCCCACAGAGATACAAAGTTTAAGTAAAAGTTCCCTCTCCTATGCTGGATAAGCATTGCATTCCGAAGTTCTGCACCCTCCACATGCCAATGCAGTAGGTCCTACTGAGTAGCATGTTCTATACAGAGAGGGGCATTAATTAATGCAGGAGGATGTTCTATACATTATACAGAGAGGGGTTTTAATGCAGGAGGATGTTATATACATTATACAGAGAAAGGTATAAATTTAGAAGGATGTTCTATACAGAGAGGGACATTAATTAATTCTGGAGAATGTTCTATACATTATACAGAAAGGGGTATTAATTATTGCAGGGGGATGTTCTATACATTATACAGAGAGGAGCCTTTTTTTTAGTCCTTTACATCCAGCGAGCGCTGAGATCGGCTGCTTGTTATACTATCTCTCAGTACAATGTATCAGGCTCAGCTGTTACAGTAACTGACTGTAACAGCGCTCAGAGTTTCAGTAAAACAAGGAAATAATATTGTTATAACCTCTTGTATATAAAAATATTATTTACTAGTTTTACTGAAACTGAGCGCTGTGATGAGCAGCAGTCAGCTACTGTAACAGCTTTGCCTGACACATTGTGCTGAGAGTGAGAGATACTGTAACAAGCAGCAATCTCAGCCCTCTGAGGAGCCACTACAATAGTAATTGTATCCACTGGTTTTCAGATGAATGAAATTAGTTTTCATACTAAAGAACTGAAAACAAATTTCTTTAGCAACTAAATAAATTGCATTTTAGGACTAATCCATTAGTTCAAAACGAAATTTTGTGCTGTGCACGTGTCTAGTATGTGCAGGCAATTCGCCAAGATTTGGTGAACTGCCTGCTCTCTGAATAGCTGAATTTCAGTGTTCAGTTACCTTTCAGGCCACAATTCGGATCTCTTTGAATAAACCTGCATATTCGAATTTTTATTTCTTTGCAGCTCTGAGTGTAGCGCACAGAGCTCCATAGCAATAAAACTCAGAAATTGACAGTGTGTATGAGCGTATCACAGAGCTGCCCAGCAATAAAACTCACAGTAATATGCAGTGTGTATGGGATACGCTCATGACATGTGAGCAGTGCTGGATTTATAACTAGGCAGAGTCATGTTTTACTCTGTAAAAACAAATAATATATATATTTTTTTCAATTTAAACTCATTGAAACCACTGTATCTCTAGAGCCCTAAGGGCTAGAGGGACATACAAGGTATCATTGGAAAAATGTATAAAATTATGAAAAAAAAATGATGAAATATGGTAAATAAAATGGAAAAAACACTTTTTCGATCTTCAGTCTCCAAAATCTACAACCGCCAAAAAAGACCCAGACTAAATAGTTTCGAAATTTTGTCCTAAAATTAGAAATACCCAATTTTTACATGGTTTTTCTTGTTAACCTTCACTGCTGAGCCACTTTACCTCTGTGTGCTGAGCTAATTTTGAGCATTTTATGCTCTTCTTGTTTAAATGTGATTTGCAGTCCTATTTTATTATACCCCAGACATCCAAGTTGTCAGCCACTTTCGAGTGTGAATCGCTATCCGGCACCTACAGGGGTAAAGAGTGGCACCGCTGGCAAGGGCAGACTCTGCCCTCTAAAACGGTGCTTCTCTGTTTTTCTAAGTGCCACCATTAGTGAGGGAGAGTGGTCCGAAGGACCTCCCCTTTCAGGTTCCCCCTGCAGGTACCAAGGGGTGCATGAAAATGATGACATCACGCGACAGCGATGGCCCATAAAACCGTCAAGGAAGCCAGTCCAATGTGGGACTCCAGCCAGAGATGAGTATAGGGAGGGAGGGAGGGGGGTTAAAGGACCATGACATACATAGTATATCTTTGGTCCTTAAGGGGAATTTTCCCCAGGACGTACTAAGTACATCAGTGGTCCTTATACCGTTAAGGAGTCTGCGTAGCACTTTCATAACTCTAGACATGAAAGGGGTTCCCTGATACGTAAGGACTTCCTTTGGGATACCCACCATGCTGAACATCGGCATTAACTCCTTTGCAATATCCTTAGAGGAGGTGGTTTGTAAAGACACCGCCTCAGGATACCGTCTGGCATAGTCCACAATGACCAAGATATATTGGTGCACCCTAGTGTACTTAGGCAATGGTCGTATTAAACCCATACTAATTCACTCAAAATACGTGGCCAATAGAATTGTTTAAGAACACTTTACCTTGTTTTATTAAATCCAAGGTGACCTCCTAAGACATAATTGTGGGCCAGATTCTAAACTGTGTTCCTGTGTGTCTCTGGAACCAACTACTGTTAAAGCTCCTCAGCCCCTTATTTTCTCCACCCTGTAAAGTAAATTAAAATAGGGAACACACAATGTTTTGTCAGAGTTAACCAGATCATGCTCTATGACTTGCACATTTTCTCTGGCCACAGCCATAGTTGAGTCCTCCCATTGGGCAGCTTTGAAGTTGACAGGATGGACTCCGAGATCCTGACGCTCCACTTCTTCTACAGGATTATCATTATGAGGCGCATCCTCCTCATTGCCCAAACATACAATGGGAGATTCTGGCTTACTGCCAGGCTCCCAAATGATATCGGGGAAAGGAAAAATAGCATCTGGTCCCCCTATTTCCTGATCCTCCCCAGAACACTGTCCCTGCTGTAATGAGGGTTTTTCCCACATTTGACAGAACTGAGGGAAATTTCTTCCTATTACAACATCATAAGGCATTACAGGTACTACCCCCACCTTACATTTAACTTTCCCCACATCCGTGAGGATTTCTACATCAGCCGTGGGGTACGAATTGGTGTCCCCATGTATACAAACAATACTAAAGTTTTGCCTGGAATTAAACTTTTCAGGCTGGAACAGAGAGCTCTTTACTAGGGTTACCTCCCTCAGAATCAAGGAGCACATGAACACCCTTCCCTTCAACCCTCACGGTCCTTAAATGGTTACTATTCACAGTACTTGTTATGACACACAGTTTTGAACAGGTTAGACAAGTCTTATGCAGGGTTCGTGCTCCTATTTCACACTGCATGGGCTCATCAAAGAGAGACAATGCGAGCTACAGTCAGGTCCAGAAATTCTGTATTGGGACATCGACACAATTCTTACATCTTTGGCTCTATACACCACCACAATGGAGTTGGAATGAAACAAACACAATGTGCTTTAACTGCAGACTGTCAGCTTTAATTTGAGGGTATGTACATCCAACTCAGGTGAACGGTGTAGGACTTACAGCAGTTTGCAGATGTGCCTCCCACTTGTTAAGGGACCAAATGTAATGGGACAATTGGCTTCTCAGCTGTTCCATGGCCAGGTGTGTGATATTCCCTCATTACCCCAATTACAATGTGCAGATAAAAGGCCCAGAGTTCATTTCAAGTGTGCTATTTGCATTTGGAATCTGTTGCTGTCACCTCTCAAGATGAGATCCAAAGAGCTGTCACTATCAGTGAAGCAAGCCATCATTAGGCGAAACAAAAAACAAACCCATCAGAGAGATAGCAAGAACATTAGGCATGGCCAAAACAACTGTTTGGAACATTCTCAAAAAGAAGGAACGCACCGGTGAGCTCAGCAACACCAAAAGACCCGGGAGACCTTGGAAAACAACTGTGGTGGATGACCGAAGAATTCTTTCCCTGGTGAAGAAAACACCCTTCACAACAGTTGGCCAGATCAAGAACACTCTCCAGGAGGTGGGTATATGTGTGTCAAAGTCAACAATCAAGAGAAGACTTCACCAGAGTGAATACAGAGGGTGATGTAAACCATTGGTGAGCCTCAAAAACAGGATGGCCAGATTAGAGTTTGACAAACAACACCTAACAAAGTCTTCACAGTTCTGGAACAAGATCCTATGGACAGATGAGACCAAGATCAACTTGTACCAGAGTGATGGGAAGAGAAGAGTATGGAGAAGGAAAGGAAATGCTCATGATCCTAAGCATACCACTTCATCAGTGAAGCATGGTGGTGGTAGCGTCATGGCGTGGGCATGTATTGCTGCCAATGGAACTGGTTCTCTTGTATTTATTGATGATGTGACTGCTGACAAAAGCAGCAGGATGAATTCTGAAGTGTTTTGGGCAATATTATCTGCTTACATTCAGCCAAATGCTGCAGAACTCGTTGAACAGCTCTTCACAGTGCAAATGGACAATGACCCAAAGCATACTGCAAAAGCAACCAAAGAGTTTTTGAAGGGACAGAAGTGGAATGTTATGCAATGGCTAAGTCAATCACTTGACCTGAATCCCATTGAGCATGTATTTCACTTGAAGACAAAACTGAAGGGAAAATGCCCCAAGAACAAGCAGGAATTGAAGACAATTGCAGGCAAATGTGCTGTGAGGTTGTGCTGAACCAAGAGAATACTCAACCTCATTCCTGGTTACAATGTGTATTTATACCTGCTGTATCACACTTTGTACTACATCTTGAGAAAAGTCCACATTAGGACTGAAACGTTGATCCTTTTGTAGTGTCACAGGGGAGAGCTACAGCGCGGTCCTCTAGGGCAAATTATGACACACAGAGGGCCCTATTACAATGTTATCGCAAACGTTAAAGCTCACTTGCGTGAGCATTAAATGTTTGCCGTGGTAATTATCGCATATTACAATCCAAACGCAAACGAGTTAAAAAACCCGTTTGCGTTTGGTACCTTACGCAGCGCTGCGCAAGGTTACTGCACTTTGCGCTCCCTATACTTAACATGGGGAGCGCAAAGTGTTAATCAGCGCTGATTAACGCCTGGCTCTGGTCAGCGCAAAGTTAAGCAGAGCCAGGACCTGTCTGCAGAATCCGTTAACACCAGCTTTAAAAAATAAAAATATCGATCCAAAACTCACCCTCTGTCCCGCGGCGAGGACCGCGGCTCCGATCGCCTCCTCCGGCTGGTGGGAGCAGGGAAAAACAGGGGGAAAAATTCCCCCCTGTCTCTCCCTGCGTATCACTAAACCAACCGGCTGGATCTCGCGATGCGAGATCCGGCCGATCACAGTGCCGGCAGAGAGGAACTCAATGGAGTCCTATGGACTCCAGCGAGTGGCTGATCGTGGCTGCGCTCAGTGCTGCCGCGAGCATCCAGAATTTAGCGCACGTTAACAATGCAGGCAGCATTTTTTGCACCTACATTGTAATCCAGCGTTAAAACGCGGGCGCAAGGGGGAAAACTGCAGGTGCAGTTTTTCCTCCCTTGCGCCCGCGTTTTAACGCTGAGAGCATAATAGGGCCCACAGTCTCTTTAAACAGTGAAATATTCCACGCTTTATTTCATCATCACAGAAAACATAACTTTCCAACCAACCTTTTGGTTTAATATCCTGCATCCAAAGCAGACTCTCCAGCCTCAGAAGCAGCAACACCCTGTGCTTCTCAATCTCTCTCTCTCTCTCTTCTGTGTCTCATTATTCACCCCCCCCCTCTCTCAAGGAGGAGCTATTTATCCCCTTAATTGCAGGGACACCTGCAGCAAAACAAAAACGCTTTCCGTCCTGGGGGTTAATGCCTTCACCTTTAAAAAAAATACAGGGGACTACGCAGACCCATCCATGCACTATGTCACAGTAGGCACAATAAAAATTCATTAACAAGACTCCCTGGAGTGCACGCCTTCTTGGTGAACTATTATATATTACAGCATACAAAAGTTTTCCAGAGTTTCACTTTTCTCTGAAAAACCCTGTTAGTATTTGATAATGAATAGGTTAAAGGGGCACTACCACTTACATAAGCTGTAACTAGATTACTTGTGCATTACAAACCAAACCACCATATAAAACACGTTACTGTTTTTTTTTCTTTCTCTGAATTAATCACATGTAAAAGGAAAAATATATATATATTTTTATCTCCCGATTCCATTTTGCAGATTTTTCCCATGATGCAACATTTAGCAAAATCTAATGTTGAGTTTTACTTTATGACTGTGCTTTATCCTATACAGTATTTAACAGTTAATGAGATGGAGGAGGGAAAGTATAGATAAGGCTATTGTGTCACGGTTCCCAGATCCCACCACGCAGTACTTAACACCCCACACTCCACAGAGCCCAGAAGCTACCAACAGAGTAGCCGTGAAAGATCTCTAACTGTCTGGTCCTTAGAATTGGCCAGGTAAACTAGCTAGACAGAAAGGGTTAACAACACAGGGAGTAGTCAGCTGAGCCAGAATCAGGAATACAGAGTTCAGAATGGTCAAATGGAATAGCCGGGTCGATATCAGAGCAGTGGCGTAGTACAAGAAAATGGTCTAGGGCAACAGAAGGCAGAATAGTCAGAAACAAGCAGAGGTCAATAACGGGTTAATTCAATATAGCAGTCAGGTACAAGGAGCTCAGGTATGGATAACCACGATCTGGCAACTGCTGAGAATACACTGAGGGTTTTTAAAGACCTTCACCAGGCCACGCCCCCCACTCAAGCCGCGCCTCATGCAACCACCTCCCTGCCTGTGTCCATTTAAACCGGGCATTGGTCAGCGAGCAGCATCAGACATGCTGCCCTCAAGCACACAGGTAGGGCTGGAAGCTCCCAACGTTACATATTGTTCTCCAGGCTGTTCCATCCAGATAAGAGATGACAGCTGAATGAGATAAAACAGAGAGCTTAAAAGACTTCTAATCTACCCCATGGTGACTAGGGATGAGCTGTTCGGTTCGATCGGTTTGGTGTTCGATTCGAACATCGCCTGTTCGCGAACTGCAAACATTTCCGCGTGTTCGCCGCATATTCGCCCACAATGCACCACAATGGACCACAATGCACTTTTTCACTTGCCTGAAGTTTGTAATTGGCTACAGCCTTGCACCTGACCACAGGTCAGGTGCAAGACTATGCCAATCATGGCTCAGAGTCCTGATTGGGCAAATTTTGCCCAATCATGGGCTAACAGAGCTAAGTCCCGAAGCACACAATATAAGGCTTCACACAGCCTTCAGCACGTGTTTTATGAGAGGAGATTGTTCTGCTAGTGTGTGTTCCCACTGCCAGTCTGCCACCAACTATTTTGGGGGTCTCATATCTACAAAATATCTGGGAATTGTTCTAATCTTTGTGTTCTCACTGCTACCAGCAATTTTGGGGGTCAGTCATTTATACAAAATATCTGGGAATTGTTCTAATCTTTGTGTTCTCACTGCCACCAACTATTTTGGGGGTCAGTCATTTATACAAAATATCTGGGAATTGTTCTAATCTTTGTGTTCTCACTGCCACCAACTATTTTGGGGGTCAGTCATTTATACAAAATATCTGGGAATTGTTGTAATCTTTGTGTTCTCACTGCCGGGAACTATTTTGGGGTCTCATTTCTACAAAATATCTGTGAATTGTTCTAATCTTTGTGTTCTCACTGCCACCAGCAATTGTGGGGGTCTAATTTCTACAAAATATCTGGGAATTGTTCTAATCTTTGTGTTCTCACTGCCACCAGCAATTGTGGGGGTCTCATTTCTACAAAATATCTGGGAATTGTTGTAATCTTTGTGTTCTCACTGCCACCAACTATTTTGGGGGTGTCATTTTTACAAAATATCTGGGAATTGTTCTAATCTTTGTGTTCGCATTGCCACCAGCAATTGTGGGGGTCTAAATTCTACAAAATATCTGGGAATTGTTCTAATCTTTGTGTTCTCACTGCCACCATTTATTTTGGGGGTCTCATTTCTACAAAATATCTGGGAATTGTTGTAATCTTTGTGTTCTCACTGCCAGCAACTATTGTGGGGGTCTCATTTCTACAAAATATCTGGGAATTGTTCTAATCTTTGGGTTCTCACTGCCACCAGCAATTTTGGGGGTCAGTCATTTATACAAAATATCTGGAAATTGTTCTAATCTTTGTGTTCTCACTGCCACCAGCAATTTTGGGGGTCAGTCATTTATACAAATTATCTGGAAATAGTTCTAATCTTTGTGTTCTCACTGCCAGTCT
This sequence comes from Leptobrachium leishanense, assembly GCA_009667805.1. Taxonomy (NCBI): domain Eukaryota; kingdom Metazoa; phylum Chordata; class Amphibia; order Anura; family Megophryidae; genus Leptobrachium; species Leptobrachium leishanense. The sequence goes on from CM019066.1 coordinate 213,020,898, forward strand.
GCAGCAGATATTGGGGGAGGGGGTCTCATTTCTACAAAATATCTGGGAATTGTTCTAATCTTTGTGTTCTCACTGCCACCAGCATTTTGGGGGTCAGTCATTTATACAAAATATCTGGGAATTGTTCTAATCTTTGTGTTCTCACTGCCACCAGCAATTTTGGAGGTCAGTCATTTATACAAATTATCTGGAAATAGTTCTAATCTTTGTGTTCTCACTGCCAGTCTGCAGCAGATATTGGGGGAGGGGGTCTCATTTCTACAAAATATCTGGGAATTGTTCTAATCTTTGTGTTCTCACTGCCACCAGCAATTTTGGGGGTCAGTCATTTATACAAAATATCTGGCAATTGTTCTAATCTTTGTGTTCTCACTGCCACCAGCAATTTTGGAGGTCAGTCATTTACACAAAATATCTGGGAATTGTTCTAATCTGTGTTCTCACTGCCACCAACTATTTGGGGGGTCAGTCATTTGTACAAAATATCTGGGAATTGTTCTAATCTTTGTGTTCTCACTGCCACCAGCAATTGTGGGGGGTCTAATTTCTACAAAATATCTGGGAATTGTTCTAATCTTTGTGTTCTCACTGCCACCAAGTATTTTGGGGGTCTCATTTCTACAAAATATCTGGGAATTGTTGTAATCTCTGTGTTCTCACTGCCAGCAACTATTGTGGGGGTGTCATTTCTACAAAATATCTGGGAATTGTTCTAATCTTTGTGTTCTCACTGCCACCAACTATTTTGGGGGTCTCATTTATTCAAAATATCTGGGAATTGTTCTAATCTTTGTGTTCTCACTGCCACCAACTATTTTGGGGGTGTCATTTCTACAAAATATCTGGGAATTGTTCTAATCTTTGTGTTCTCACTGCCACCAACTATTTTGGGGGTCTCATTTATTCAAAATATCTGGGAATTGTTCTAATCTTTTTCACAATATTTGGGTGCACTGACGCCTTTACCAGATTCATATCTTTTTAATATAGGACCGCATGGTCCAACCCTGCACTCTTCCACAATACCACAGAGGAGTTACGGTGTGACGGCACTGTTGCCGACACTAAAGGCCCAATTTTAAAACACCTATTGTTACTTTCATCCAAAGCCTGCATAAGTTTCACCATAATTTAGCCAAAAAAATCACTAAACTTGTTCTGCGTGTCCTAAAAGGTCTCCTCTTTTAATACAGACTGCCGCCCCAAGCAGTTGATTATGAATAGATTAACCCTTTCCATGTGGCGGACGCGCTCAGCGCGTCCTGCCGCATGGCCACTTCGCTGAGCGTGTCCTCCCTTGCAGGGGCAATCGGCCTGGATTCTGGCCGATCGCGGCGGCCCCTCGGTGCGGGCTGACATTCTCGATGTCAGCCCAGCCTCTGGGACCCCAGCGGGCACAATAGACGTCATCGCGCCTGCGCGATGACTTCTATTTCAGGCACCCCCCGCAATTGTGGGGAAGGTGCCTGAAGGAGAAAGGGGGGAGGTCCTTCGGACCGCTCCCCCTCCCCATCCGTGCGGCCCATCTGCTAAAGACAGTTACCGCTTGGAAGGGCACAGCCTGCCCTTCCAAGCGGCGGCTGTCTTTAACCCCTAGGGGGCTGGATCGCGATATGGCACTAACATGCACCGTATCGCGGTCCCCTCCCGGAGCTGGCCGACATCTTGGATGTCGGCCAAGTTTCTGGGATATCCAAGTAACGACTGGCGTCATCGCGCAGAGTGCGATGGTGCCAGTTTCGAAAATAACACCTTGCTGCCACCTATGATCGAGATAGGATCCGTGAAAGCTAGGGGTTAATATTTGCTATCATTGGAACGGCCAGAGCGTGGCCTTTCCAATGATACCAAACATGACCATGTAAAATGTAAAAAAAAAAAATTAAAATTAAAATAAAATAAAAAAAATAACAAATAAAAAATTTGTACGGGGATCCGGGTAGTGCCCTGGGGGACAGGAAACAAGGACAAAAAGTTTTAAAAAAAACGTTTTTAAAGGAACAGTGAGTTTTCCATGAAATAAAGGTTAAGAATAAAAATGAAAAATTCCTTCAAATATTGTGCCTAGGAGATCCCCATAACCTGCCCGTGAAGTGGCGGATTTCTAGGATGTATAGAAACACTTAAAAACAAAAAAATGACGTTTCATATGACGGTAAATGGTTTTCCTTTAATCTATTCATAAACAAAAGCTTGGGCGGCAGTCTGTATGAATAGAGGAGACTTTTCTGGCCTGGCTGAAAAGCTGTGCCAGCCCTGTGTACCTGGTTAGGAAATGCTGTACCACCAGATTTAGGACGTGTGCTAGGCATGGTACATGCATCAACTTACCTTGGCGTAGGGCGGAGAGAAGGTTGCTGCCATTATCACAGACGACCGTTCCCAGCTGAAGCTGGCGTGGTGTTAACCATCTCTGCACCTGCCCCTGCAGAGCTGACAAAATTTCTGGCCCAGTGTGGCTCCTGTCCCCTAAACAAACCAGCTCAAGCACAGTATGGCATCTTTTTGCTTGAGCCATTGCGTAGCCCCTGACACGCGTTGGTTTAACTGCCACTTCGCCAGAGACAGAGAAGGTGGAGGAGGAACAGGTGGTGGTGGAGCAGACAGACCTCATACAAGCAGCTTTTTGGAGGCATGGTGGATGAACAAGTTCCAGCACAGAGCCCGTCTTGGATCCCTCCCAGCTGCAATCAGAGTTACCCAGTGTTCCGTGAAGGAAATGTAATGGCCCAGTCCATGCTTGCTGGACCACGTGTCTAAAGTCATGTGCACCTTGCTGCTGACTGCCTTTCCCAATGACTCCATAACATTGTCTTCATAACATTGTCTGGTATAATACTGGAATGGCCTTCCATGAAAAGAAAAGGCGTTTTGGAACCTGCCACTGTGGTACAGCACATTCAGCAAATTTACGGAAGGAAGCAGAGTCAACCAGCTGGAAAGGCAGCAGCTGTAATGCGAGTAATTTTGCAAAGATGGCATTTAGACACCGTGCTTGGGGATGGTTGGAACTATATTTTTTCTTACACTGCAGCAGCTGGGGCAGCGTAATCTGACTGCGTAAATCTTCAGCTGATGGGATGCTGTCACATTTTGAGGAAGGACCTGGTACACCCATTACTGTAGCATCATCCCTGTCAGTGGAGGTTGTAGGCAATGACATGGCAGGACATATAGTGGGGGTAGAGACAGATGAGGAGGAGGAGGACCTATGAAAAGTGTTGTGCCAACGGGATGCGTGGCAGGTGGTCATTGTCGCCTCAAGCACGTGGTACCCAAGCGTGGGATGTCTTTTCCACGCTTGTTCCTCATCTGACATAGATTACAAATAGCAATGGTGAGGTCTACTGCACATTTCTTAAAGAACTCCCAGACAGCAGAGATCCTGGACGTGTGCTGCGAGACAACAGCGCTCTGCACCTGAGCAGCTCTGACATCTGATGCCTTGAACTGGATACAGTTGGTCATAGAGGACGTTGTGCCTCGTGTTTGTTGTGCCTCCTCCTCACTTGACTCCTCTGTTTGATCAGGCACCCAGGTGGAGTCAGTGACCTCATCATCGTCATCACCCCCTATCTCCTCGTCTCTGGAGCCAACTTGGCAGTATGCTGCAGCTGCTGGGGCAACATGGTTGCCAGTTATTTGTGTGTCACTGGCACCCCCTTCCTCTAGGTTGATTATACTCCCTTCCTCAACCTCAGAGTTTGAATCAGAGCACTGTAGTTGCTGCACATCCTCAAGCAGCATGTCGCTTTCATTGTAGTCAAACAATTCAGCTGACTCCTCCATGTGTGATAGTGAGGCTATGGCAGGAGTAGCTGTGGACATGGAGGCTGAATTAGAAAGGCCATGCTCTGGCCGATCCAACAATACTAAACATTAACCCCTAACTGCCACAGATCGGGAGATAGGGGGTTCATTGAAACCCCCTATCTCCACCATTGATGGCAGCTAGGGGTTAACTCCAGAACTGACTTCATCGCGCTATGCATGATGACACCAGTCATCAGGTGGAGATCCGTGAAGCTTGGCCGACATCCAAGATGTCGGCCAGCTCTGGGAGCGGATAGTGATCAGGCGCCTCAGCTCAGTGCGTCCATAGCACAGGAGAACCACTTGGCTGGACGCGCTGAGCGTGTCCTTAGCAGCCAAGTGGTTAATGCGCCCTGCTTCCACTCAACCTTGCACAGACCTCACTGCTGTGAGCTTTGCTAACTTCTTCACTGATAAGATCACTAAACTTAGACTACAAATTTCTTCACTGCCCTCCTCCTTTAACCATTCTACCCCACTGACTCCCTCACTCCCTGCCCCCTCCTCTACTATGTCTTACTTTTCTCCAGTCTCAGAGGAGGTTGTCTCATAAGTTCTCAGGTCCTCCTGTCCTACCACCTGTCCACTTGATCCCATCCCCTCACACCTTATTCAGTCTTTCGTACCAGTCATTGTTCCTGCTTTGACTCATATTTTCAACCTCTCCCTCTCCTCCGGTGTCTTGCTCTGATCACCCCCATTCTAAAAAAACATTCTCTTGATGTGTTTTGTTGCACATGGAATCATAGAGAAACAAACGCAGACGACACCTTTTTTTTAAATCTTTTGTTCCCACCTCCCTCTCGAACTACCATCCCATCTCTCTGCTCCCCTTTGCCTCCAAAATCCTAGAATGCCTAGTCTATAACCAGCTCACCAATTTTCTTGCTGCTAACTCTCGATCCACACCTGTCTAACTTTTGCTCCCAGCACATTACTGAGACTGCTCTGACCAAGGTGACTAATGGTTTAGCTGCCGCTAAAACCAAAGGTCAGTTCTCCCTCCTTATTCTTCTTAACCTTCCACTGCATTCAATACTGTTGACCACTCTCTTCTACTACTCACACTGCGTCAGCTTGGCCTCAGTGAAAATGCTCTCTCCTGGCTCTCTTCCTTTCTATCTCTTCGCTCCAGTGTCTCTTTCACTGGTTCCTCTTCATCACCTGTTCCTCTTCCAGTTGGGGTACCTCAAGGCTCTGTTCTGGGTCCTACTCTTCTCAATCTATACTGCCTCTCTGGGCAACCTCATCTCTTCTTATGGTTTCAATTATCATCTCTATGCTGACAACCCCCAAATCTACCTTTCCTCTTCCGTTCTCTCTCCTCCGGTGTTGGATCATGTTAGAGATATGCACACATTTTTTTTTTATTTCGTTTCGGCTCGTTCGGTTTTTAAAATTTTCGTTTCGGTTCATTTCGGACGATTTTTGTTTCGGCTCGTTGTTTCGTATCGACTTTCATTTCGTGATATCAGAAATTTTCAGTCTTTCGGATTGTCTGTTCTCGTCGTTTCAAAGGGTCTACTTCATTTTGACTTAGACAAATGGTATTTTGGATGCTTTGATATTTCGGTCGATACGGTCGATTCCTGCACCTATTTCCCTTCAGATGAATGGTGTCACCATTACTTCTACCTCTAAGGCTCAATGACTAGGGGTCCTCTTGGACTCCAATCTATCCTTTACTCCTCACATTCAGTCTCTAAGCAAATCTTGCTACTTCCACCTAAAAAACATTGCACGCAGCCGTCCCTTTCTTAATCAAGACTCTACTAAAATGCTCATCCAAGCTTTTATTATCTCCCGCCTTGACTATTGCAACCTCCTTCTCTCTGGCCTTAAGAGATCCCAGATTATCCCTCTGCAGTCTGTTATGAATGCCTGTGCTAGGCTCATCCACCTTACTTCCCGGACCTCTCACACCTCACCCCTCTGTCAAACTCTACACTGGCTCCCTGTTAAATTTAGAATCCATTTCAAAATATTGGTGCTCACTTTCAAAACTCTCCATAACCGCACCCCTGCCTACATCTCCTCCCTTATTACCAGGTATATCCCATCCTGACTACTTCACTCTGCCAATGATCTAATGCTATCAGTTCCTCATATCCACTCCCCTAACTTTCGCCTTCAGGACTTCTCCCGAGCTGCCCCCATTTTATGGAACTCCCTCCCCTGGAACATCAGACTCTCCGCCTCTCTCCAGTCCTTCAAAAAGTCTCTGAAAACACACTACTTTAGAGAAGCCTATCGGCTCGCTCCATGATCTCCCCACGGTCATCTCCTGCTCTCTTCCCATTCAGCCTTCCTGCAACCCACCACTCCACCTACCCTATTCACCCTCACCTAATGGGTCACCTCTCTCATCTTAGATTGTAAGCTCTCGAGCAGGGTCCTCCCTAGTTCTGTTCTGCGTGTGTAACGTGTCGTGTATGTATATTTGTTATTCTGTCTCTTCCATTGTATAGCGCCAAGGAATTTATTGGCACTTTATAAATACTTGTAACTGTAACATGTAAGATATCAGCAACATAAACAAACTAAGGACATTTGATTGTTTTTGGATGTATCTGGCCTTTCAAGTCTAATAACTCTGTGTCTTGCTCCTTTTGCACGTAAATCTAATTTCACATCTTTTTAATTAATGTCTGATATTAATGAGTTAATACAATTGTGAGCAGAAGAATAAACATATGTACAAAACTACCATATTTCTATTGCTCCACTAACAGTTTTATTTTCATTTTTGTCACAAAGAGCATATGCTAGACAGAATCATGCTTGCATCATTAATCATGAAATCACTGACCTTTTCAAACATGTTTACTAGTATCTGAAACAATAATTCGCGAATGCATAAACAATCAGTGAAGTGTATAACTATGATTTAAAAACAAGAAACAAAAGAGATACAATAAAAACAATATTCAGACATATGCTTTTTTCTTTTGAAAGTGTCAAGGAGAACATTTACCTACCATAGCTTGTTAATCCTTAGTTGTTTGAGCAGCATCTATAGGTATTTATTTAAAAATGTTTAGATGTGGAAAAATGCTGTATTTTTCCTAAAATATCTTATCCCTTGCCAGCACATTTTACCATTTTAGATTACAGATAAAATGTGATGGAAAATATTTTATATAACAAGGATGCATGAATAACCATTTGAGCAGCATCATGAAAAGTATCATTCATGAGATGATACCCAAATTTTTGTTACATAAAATTGTATAATTATATATATATATATATATATATCACGAGTATAGCAGTACGTGGTGATACCTTTTTTATTGGACTAACGTTACATTTAAAAGACAAGCTTTTGAGCGTATACCTCTCTTCTTCAGGTCCAGACGTTATACTGATAAATATCCTATAATTTAAAATTAAGACATTAAGGGGCACATGGTTGGGGGGCTAGATTTCATAAATAGTGAAAGTCAAATGGTATGGTCGGAATGGGAAAATACACACGAGAGATCTTAGGACCCATAATATCTTACGGGTTATTCAGAGAGATCCGAAATGTAACCGGACACTGAATTTCCGTTTTAATGCAATATCTAATAAAGCGTTTATTATTTTATTCTGCTGTAAAGAGTCTCTTTATTTCTAGATTTTTTTAGGATCTTTTAGGGATTTAATTTTCAGGTGACCCCCCCCCCCCGCAATGCCGGGAGATCGCCTGAAACGGAGGGGTGGGATCCTTTTATCGATCGGGAGGTGCGATATGGACAAGCCAGGCACCGCTTGAAAGGGGAGAGTCTCCCCTTTTAAGCGGTGCCTGGCTTTAACCCCTCAGGCACCAGGCCGCGATCTGGCGCCAATGGCTCTTGGATGGCGGCTCCACCTCTGGGTCCCCCCTCGCAATGGCGCAGTGATGTCAGTTAGCCGGGGAACCCTTAGCTGCCCGGGGATTTCCTAAGGAAAATCCTAAGGAAATCCCCTGGTGGAGATGGGGGTTCTTTGACCCCATATCTCCCGAACAGTGGCAGCTAGATGGGTCATGTTTGGTATCATTCGAAATGCCAGAGCATGACCATGTCTAAAGTAAAGTAAAAAAAATAAAAATATATAGAAAAAAACGTGGTTATTTTTTTGTGTGTTATTTTTATTAATGCAGCAATATTGTTACATTTCAGTTATATTGTGAACAATGATGCTGCACTAATGATTTTTTTCTAGGGGATGCGTTTGCTAAACATCACGTAATTCCCCCCAAAAAATGTAGCGAGTCCCCACCTCGTTCGTCTGCTTGTTGGGTTTTTCTGGCGGCTGCTCTGCGCTGTGATCGGCGGCTAGTCGGGTTTTTCCGGCGTCAGGCTTTTGCAGCGGTTTCTGTGGGTTTTCGTTGAGTGTTTTGTAGGTTTGCGGAAGGTTTCCCCTGCACTACGGAGGACCGTTGGCTGCGGAGGGCGCGCTGAGAGCATCCTCCCTTTTCGGCCAGCGATCGGCCGGATTCCGGCCGATCGCTGTGCACCCTGGTGCAGGCTGACATCCTCAATGTCAGCCCAGCACCCGGGACCGCCGCCGGCACCATTAGATTTCATTGCGGCAGCGCGATGACATCTAATTCAGGCATCCCCCGGCGTGTGCAGAGGATGTGCCTGAAAGGGGGGGGTCCTTCGGACCTCTCTCCCTCCCGATCGCCGGGGTCCTGCGGCTGAAGGCAGGCATGGTTTGGAAGGGCACAGCCTGTCCTTCCAAACCGTGCCTGCCTTTAACCCCTTGGGTGCCGGATCACGATTTGGAGCCGAAAAGCGCCGAATCGTGATCCTCTCCCGGAGCTGGCCGACATCTTGGATGTCGGCCAAGCTTCCGGGAATGCCCCCTGATGACTGGCATCATCGTGCATAGCACGATGATGCCAGTCCTGGAGTTAACCCTAACTGCCACCAATGGTGGAGATAGGGGGTTCCAATGAACCCCCTATCTTCCGATCCGTAGCAGCTAGGGGTTGAATCGGCCAGAGCATGACCTTTCCAACGATAACAAACATGACCATGTAAAAAGGTTTTTAAAAAAACAAAAAATTTTAAATAAAAAAATATTTTAAAAAAATAAACAATTTTTTTTCGTTTTTTTGGTTTGTTAATGCAGTAATATTGTTCCCATTTCAATTATAATGTGAACAATGATGCTGCACTAACGATTTTTGTATGCGGTGCGTTTGTTAAAAATCATGTAATTTTCCCCCCCAAAAAATGTAACGAGACCCCATTTCTAATTTTTTTAACAAGCGCACCCCATACAAAATATAACCGCAATTGCTCGCATGTTAAAATGTGAAAAAAAACACTTTCAAAATTCATATTTTATTGCATTTTTTGTTATAATATACAGACAGGACATGACGTATACATATAATAATGACATATTATGAATCTGCCGAGTCTGCCGGAAAGAACGATATACAATATGTCTGGGTCATATACTAAAATAAGCCTTCAAAATGCGTTTAAACAAGATGAGCGAAACAGGTAAAAATGAGCTCAGCACAGAGGCGTGAAATGCCTCAGCAGCGAAAGGGTTAAAGTGAACTGTCCCTTCCCCCCCCCCTATACACTTTTTTCTACTTTTACACTGACTGAAGAAGGATACCCGCCGAAACGCGTCTCAGTGACTTTTAGTTTGTTTTCCATTTGGGAAATCAGAATTTTATATATAGAGAGATGTGATATATGTGAGGCTTTTTTTTTTCTGCCAACCTGTTCTATTTTTTTATGATATATATTTTTTAGGCTTTTTATATGTATTTTGTATATCTGCCTTTTTAACAGTCTAGTTTTCTATATTTATTTGCACATCCCTTGACGGGTAGAGAATAAAGGTAATATGTATAACACTGGGGACATGTACTTGCCTGCTCAGTTCTGCCAGTATCTGAAACCCTGTATTGCTAGACTTCCACCACCAACCAGTGGTCATTAGTAGACATGTGCATTATGTTTCGCTCCGAATACAAATTCGGACAAAAATCAGTTTTCTTTTTTTTTTTTTCATTTCCGAAAAACTAAAAATTGGCCATCGAAATTAACAAATTGGCCAAAAATATGAATCAGCCGAATATACAGATCGCGGTAGCATAACGAAAACAACAAAACAAAATATTGTAATGAAAAATGATCCGAAACGAAAAACAAAACGTAACAAAAATTACCTAAAACAAAAAAACGGAGCAAAAATGACCCATAACGAAAATAAAATGGAACAAAATGTTTCAAAACGAATAAATAAGGGGATTTTTTTTATATCGAAATCAATCGGATTCGCTTGGTTAAACCTGTCGAACAAACAACTGAAAATCAGGGTTATAAATTAGGCTTTGTCGCTAGGGTTAGAAATTCTAACCCTAATTTTTAACCCTAGCTTCTAAGCCTAATTTATAAACCTGATTTTCGGTGGTTGGTTCGACAGGTTTAACCACTTGAATGCTAAGAACGCGCTCAGCGCGTCCTCAGCATTCCCGCTGGTATGCGGAGGACGCGCTGAGCGCGTCCTCGCATTGGGGTCAGCGTTCGGCCGGGTTCCGGCCGATCGCTGGCCCCTCCGGTGCGGGCTGACATCCTGGATGTCAGCCCGGCATCCGGAGCAGTGGCCGCCATTATTATGTGTCATCGCGCCCCCGCGATGACACATAATTCAGGCGCCCCCCCCGCATGTGCGGAGGAGGCGCCTGAAAGGGAGGGGGGGGAGGTCCTTCGGACCTCTCTCCCTCCCGATCGGCGGCTCACAGGGGCTTAACCCAGGCATCATTTGGAAGGGCACAGCCTGCCCTTCCAAATGATGCCTGGCATTAACCCCTGGGGAGCTGGATCGCAAATCGGCGCTGAAAAGCGCCGATTTGCGATCCTTCCCGGGAGCTGGCCGACATCTTGGATGTCGGCCAAGCTTCCGGGAACTCCCCCAGAGGACTGGCGTCATCGTGCGCAGCACGATGACGCCAGTCCTAGCATTAACCCCTAACTGCCACGAAGTGTGGAGATAGGGAGTTCCAATGAACTCCCTATCTCCCGATCCGTGGCAGTTAGGGGTTAAATTTTGATATCGTTGGATCGGCCAGAGCATGGCCGTTCCAACGATACCAAACATGAAAGTAAAAAAAATTGTAAAAAAAAAAAAAAAGAAAAATAAAAAAAAATTAAAAAAAAAAAATAAAAAAATAAAAATAAACACTTTTTTTTTTTTTTTTTTTGTTTTGTTAATGCAGCAATATTGTTCCCATTTCAATTATAATGTGAACAATGATGCTGCATTAACGATTTTTGTATGCGGTGCGTTTGTTAAAAATGGTGTCATTTTCCCCAAAAAAAAATGTAACGAGACCCCATCTCTAATTTTTTTAACAAGCGCACCCCATACAAAATATAACCGCAATTGCTCGCATGTTAAAATGTGGAAAAAAACACTTTACACGCTGTAAATTATTGAAAATACATATTTTATTGCATTTTTTGTTATAATATACAAACATGACATAACGTATACATATAATAATGACATATTATGAATCTACCGAGTCTGACGGAAAGAACGATATATAATATGTCTGGGTCATATACTAAAATAAGCCTTCAAAATGCGTTTAAACAAGATGAGCGAAACAGGTAAAAATGAGCTCAGCACAGAGGCGTGAAATGCCTCAGCAGCGAAAGGGTTAAAGTGAACTGTCCCTTCCCCCCCCTATACACTTTTTTCTACTTTTACACTGACTGAAGAAGGATACCCGCCGAAACGCGTCTCAGTGACTTTTAGTTTGTTTTCCATTTGGAAATCAGAATTTTATATATAGAGAGATGTGATATATGTGAGGCTTTTTTTTTTCTGCCAACCTGTTCTATTTTTTTATGATATATATTTTTTAGGCTTTTTATATGTATTTTGTATATCTGCCTTTTTAACAGTCTAGTTTTCTATATTTATTTGCACATCCCTTGACGGGTAGAGAATAAAGGTAATATGTATAACACTGGGGACATGTACTTGCCTGCTCAGTTCTGCCAGTATCTGAAACCCTGTATTGCTAGACTTCCACCACCAACCAGTGGTCATTAGTAGACATGTGCATTATGTTTCGCTCCGAATACAAATTCGGACAAAAATCAGTTTTCTTTTTTTTTTTTCATTTCCGAAAAACTAAAAATTGGCCATCGAAATTAACAAATTGGCCAAAAATATGAATCAGCCGAATATACAGATCGCGGTAGCATAACGAAAACAACAAAACAAAATATTGTAATGAAAAATGATCCGAAACGAAAAACAAAACGTAACAAAAATTACCTAAAACAAAAAAAATGGAGCAAAAATGACCCATAACGAAAATAAAATGGAACAAAATGTTTCAAAACGAATAAATAAGGGGATTTTTTTTATATCGAAATCAATCGGATTCGCTTGGTTAAACCTGTCGAACAAACAACTGAAAATCAGGGTTATAAATTAGGCTTTGTCGCTAGGGTTAGAAATTCTAACCCTAATTTTTAACCCTAGCTTCTAAGCCTAATTTATAAACCTGATTTTCGGTGGTTGGTTCGACAGGTTTAATCATGCGAATCCTATTGGTTTCTATGTAAAAAAAAATCTGTTTTTATTAAATATTACTTTACCATTTACCAACCATTTACGTTATTCTTTTTCATTTGCAGCAAAAAGCACACAAAAAAAATATTTTGGATTTCTTTAGGCATTTTTCGGGATCTTTTTTGGTTAAATTTTAGGTTCCTAATTTAGTTTATTGCAACAAGGCTTTTAATCCCATAGGTTTCAATGTAAAAAATATTCCCCGTTTTTACTAAATAGTTACTCAACCGTATATTTTTTCACTTGCAGCAAAAAGTCTCTTTATTTACTTTTAAGGATTTTTTTAGACATTGTTCAGGTTTTTTTTGGTTAAATTTTAGGTTTCCTAATTTATTTTAAAGCAACAAGCCTTTTTTAATGCTGAACGTAGCTGTATTATTTTCTTTTGGCTGAGTTCGGCAATGGATACTATGTTTCAGCCCCATAGATAGCTCTGGAGGCCCGCGGGGCTTCTGTCCTTGGTTCTGAATCAGGACCAATGACAGCAGCCATTGCCGTTGCTCCCGCTGTAAAGACTACATCCTTTCCCTCAGCATCGAAAAGCCCAGATGGATGTCATCCCTCACAATGCCATGGAAGTCCCCCAGATCGTCTATTGATGTGATGAGTTGTTGCAGGGACTCTGTATCAACTGGTCGATACTGTGGGGTAGGCTGGGAGGCAGGCTGGGGATTCAGCCATCTGTGCTGTTGATACAATGGTGACGGTGGTGCTTGTTAAAGGGGGAGCTGTTCAGCTGGTGGAGCAATGGCGGGAGTGGCAGGCATGTGTTGTGGCGGGCTGATTGGTATCCAGGGAACTGCAAATTGACCAGTCACCTGAGGATGAGTATGTCGAGGGATCCATAAAGGGGGTATAATATTCATCCCCCAGGAGGTCAAGTAAGGACTTTGGGCTCTCATATTCCAGTTCTTCTGCCTGGGGGCGCTCAGGTGTTGCAGGTCTTGGTGGTGGTGTACCTCTGAAAAGAGGACAGAATATACTAAGTACAATACTCAATACACACTTGAATGTATTCTGCATTGGGGTCAATCTCAAAAGAGTCAAAGACCCACATGTGCTAACATGGTCTTATCTAATGAAATTCAAAATCAAAAAACTGACATGACAACTTGAGAACACTAGCAAGTTAACAACAGCAATATGAGAAACATTAATAAAAGCAGAATGACCCCCAAGCAGAGCTAAAACACCAGCAGAATGACCCCCACATTGTAAAGCAATGGTTAAAAAGCCATCAATTATCAAGCAGCAATTATGAAAAGACAATTTAAAAATCTTCAATGTTATGAAGTTAATAAACTCAATAAAAAGCATAAAGATCCTAATTGGCATTCTATCTAGATTATTTCTGTGCCAGCTGGCGCATGCTTTTGGACAACACATCCCATGAAGCACTATGGAGCTATTGAGTGACTGAGCACCATGGGACATGTAGTCCCAAACAAATGCATACACAAGGCTTCAAGAAACATGAGCTAGAATTTAGGAAAAAACACAGCGGGACACTCGTCCCGTGGCAGACAATGATGCAAGCAGTGCATTAAATTTAGTTGGGCCATTTGGGTCTATGGGAAGGCTGTTGGACCCGTAGGGTTTAGGCCCACCCACTGCAGGAACGGCATAGCACGCCCCGCAGCGTGAACGGGTTAAACTGTATGAGAAGATGTTGATAAATGAATAGGTTGATGTTGCTAATACCCTGAAGGGGAGATGGGGATATAGAGGTAAGGTGGAGAGGGAAGAGATCCACAGGCTTTAAAAATTCCTCCTGTATGTTGTCAGGGGTCATGTAGTCAGTGTTTTAAGAAATAAGTTAATCTAAATAGGGGCAAAATGTGTTTGACAAATAGGTCACTGAGTGTGTTCAAGAGTTAGGGTGTGAGCATGGGTGTTGTTTGAGTGATTCCCTGCCAAATGGGCTCAACGCAAGTTGGACATGACAGGTGCCCTTTATTTTTGATAGCATCTTTTTCTTTGCAGTAAAGTCAAATCAAACTTTTGAAAGCTTTATTGATTTTAGACGGCTTGATAAACAGGTAAAAATGAAATACTCTACACTAGCAGGGTCTCTCAAAGAGAGCCGAACTGGCCACTGAATTGCACCGAACAGTGAATTTTCCCCATATGGTGCATTTTCGTGGTCATTTAGCTGGTCAAAAAGCTGGCAGTTCGCCAAGTATTGGCAAATTGCCAGCGAAATACAGTGATCTTTGGTGGCAGTGAACTCCCCATAGAGAAGTAATAGTTAATATATTCAGAGAACACCAAACAGTACCGAAATGCGGACCAGGACAGCAGCAAGGTCCCAGCCAAGTCATCCTTGCTGCTGTCCCATTCCGCGTTTTTGTTTATAATCCCAAAGTGGAATTGTTTCTGGGGAGGGTATAAATTAAAACCCATCAGTCTCTCTCATCACTGAAAAAGCAGCATGAGCATATGTGGTTGCTTGGAAAGCAGCTTTTGGTTTCATTAGATAGGACTCACCTACCAGAGGTGCCGTGACATGGCAGATGAGCTTACACTTCATTGGCCATTTAAGTAAACCAAAACCTCTGATTGTGTTTTGTTTCAGATGTAATCTACACATAGCTATAGCTCTATCTTTTTTTCTTGTTATGTTCTATACATGTTACTGGGATGATATTCGTGCAGTAGTGTTTTTGCGAACATTTAAAAGTTTTTTTTTCTTTACACGTTTGTCGGCTTTTTCTGGCAGCTGGTCGGCGCTCTATTCGGTGGGTTGTCGACTTTTTTAAGATCGATTCGGCAGTTTTGTGGCGGATCATCAGATGCATTTGGTGGGTTTCCTGCAGTTTTTTTAATTCATTCTGTTTTTTCAGTGTTTTTTTGGATTGATTCGGCAGTTTTTTGGATCTATTTGGCAGATTTGCATCGGTGTTTCGGATGCATTCAGCAGCTCGTTCTCTTCACTTCGGGGAATCGGACTAGCCAAAGTGTGGGGAACGGGAGAGCACCGAAATGTCGGTGATATTTCGGTGCTCTCTAAATAACCCTGTAGTTACTGTATAGTTGTTCAACCATCCTTTTCTTTAAACTTAGTTCTTAAAGCATGTGATCACATTTTGTCTTGTTCTCATTTTCTGCATTGTATTCAATTTATTTGTATTCAACAGCGCATTAAGTTAAATATAAATCCATATGTCTGTAACTATATTTAAAACCTAAATACAAAAATTCAATGAATTTTAATATAGTTCTCCTGTTAAATCAGAAAAATCTTTTCTTCATTAATTTTTGAATATATCCACCTTATCTTTCACTTGCACATGCCATAACTGGTAACTGGTTATTTTACCACAGCTAAAGGCATATATTTTCTTATACAAATACACTGAGAGTGCATCCCTTGGATTAACAAAATTCCAGTTTAGAGGCAAAAAAGAGAATTGAAATGGACAGATTATAGTTTAGTCATTGATGTGGAGTTTCCTGTTCATCCATTAAATATGTAGCAACTGTGCATTTAGAAGAAACAGGAATGAATAAAGCATAAATCTTGCTGCTTGGTAGATCAATTTGTCCCACTTGATTAAAGCCATTTGCAAGGATAAGTTTTCCTACCCAAAGAATCTTGAAATGCCTGACTCAAAAATCATGTCATTAATAGAACAAATTAACCTTAACCATGCTTGAGGCAAAATGTATAAATGCACAAATAAAGCTATATGACAAAATATGCACTAGAAAATAATGATTTGGTTCACGTATTTTCAACAGTTTCATTATTAACAACACTAGTCAAGTATTACCACTATTGTGGCATTGTCATGTAGTACAGAGCACATTTTAAACATCTGAACAATAATATGTTACAGAACTTATAATATAATTTAAAAGTTACAAGGAGAAAGTCTGTCACCTCTGGATACCAATTCTATGCCGTTAAAAGTAAGAGAGGCTTTTCAGAAAAACAACGCGATACATATTATTATACTTAATAGAAAAACTGACAGAATGTGCGGTGCTCTCCAAAGGCAATGGAGGCTAATTCCCATGTTGTAATGTTGTCTTACCGATAAGGGTAATACAAAAAGGGTTGGTCTTTAAAAATAAGAAATAACCCCTTCCAGTTAAAATAATGTAGTGTAAAATAGAACAGAAAGTGTACGAATTATTCAGAGTACATGTAATCAAAGGATAAATCCAGTGGGAAAAAACACAAACTCAAGGAAAGAAAACCACGACGGGATGCCTGTAACTCCTCTTCTCCTTGATTGAAGTCCACGATGCTCAGCTTCAACCCAAGAAAATGGTCCTACCATAAAAAAAGAGTCAAAGGATAAATCCAGGTGTCACGGTTCACGCCACTGGCGCAGGAGGAAGAGCAAATCTGGTACTGCTCTTAAATAGCTGGCAGCCCCCTTTCCTGAAATGCCTTACCTGTATCAGTCTTCCTGCAGGCTTAGCAAGTGTCCCCCTAATTTGACCTGACTGGCTATTTAAACCGGTTACACCCTTCTCCCAATGCTGCTGCATTGCACTAGTCATTCTCCCATTGCCTGTCCAAAAGCCTACAACTTGCTCCAGTACGCCTGTGTGCCAGACCTTCTGCTACCCTAAAGCCTGAGATACACTGAGCGTGATGCAACGTGCCACACCTGTAGGCGGCGCTTCGCATCGAGACGCGCTCAGTATGTCCAGGTTTTTCCACCTCTCTCACTCAGGCCACATCACAATGCGGCGCTGAGCGACGGGAGTTGGAAAAATCCAACTTTCCCCTCGGCAGAGTGGCGTGATGAGAGGAGGGGCAGCATCTGCAGCACACGTCGCATGCGCTGTGTCCTGTAGATCCCTTACACCTACCATTGCGTCACCCCGCTGAGGGGCAGAGCTACAGAAGCCTCGTAACACCACAGACTCTGGCTGAGCCTGTCAGTAGCGATTTAAAGGTCTGCTCTGAGGTCTGAGAGTGGGCATGATCTGGGCTGAGGTCTATGTACCTGGGCATGATCTTGTCTGAGGTCTATGTACCTGGGCATGATCTGGTCTGAGGTCTATGTACCTGGGCATGATCTGGTCTGAGGTCTATGTATCTGGGCTTGATCTGGTCTGAGGTCTATGTACCTAGGCATGATCTGGTCTGAGGTCTATGTATCTGGGCATGATCTGGTCTGTATATGTGTATCTGAGTGGGCATGATGTGGTCTGTGTATATGTTTCTGAATGGGCATGATCTGGTCTGTATATATGTATCTGAGTGGGCATGATGTGGTTTGTGTATAAGTATCTGAGTGGGCGTGATCTGCACCATATGGGGAAATTCCCTATTCTGTGCAATTTCTGGGCCAGATTGGCTGTCTCTGAATAACCCCTATAGTCTATATCAGTGGTTCTCAAACCTGTCCTCAGGACCCCCTAACAGGCCAGGTTTGCCAGATATCTGTAACACAGCACAGATAATATGATTTGCTACTCAGTGATTGCAGGATTCATTCTGCATTTCCTCATGGTGATCTGCAAAATCTGGACTGTTAGGGGTCCAGTGGGCAGGTTTGAGAACCACTGGTCTATATCAGTGAATTTATTTCCATATGATGTTGAAAAGTGCTTCCCTGCCATATTCAGAATTCCAGAAGTCCACAATTTGTGCAAACTACAGGTGAGCACTTCTCTGCAAAATGCAATCAGTTCTCTGATTAGGATGATTTGGCTTCATGACTTGAGCTTCCCCGCTTTATGTAAAATTCATATGCTGCTTTAAATCATACTGCATATGATGCCTACCCAATTACAGCGAAGCACCTTTTGGCAGTACATAGAAATACATTTACCAGAGAAGAATATATGCACATTTATACAGATATGCACTAATTGACTTCTTAAAGGGGAACCCTACACATTGTCAGGATGAAGTGGTCGGGAAGTGAGGACTGCACCCCAGCCAAACTGGCTCTGATATGGGAGGTCCAGGAGCAAATCTTGACACTCCTACTGTGCTGCCCCAGAAATCTGAAACCAAGAAGGAGTGTATAAATTTCAGACCCAAAGTCTAAAATGTGCTTACTTTTTGGGGTCATGTTAGTGGAAGTAATTGCCGTCTTTTCCAACCCAGCCCCTAGAAACAGATTCCTCCAGTGTGTAAGTATATAGGGTCTGTTTTTATTCCGTTTATTTTTCTGTTTGTGGGTGTAAATATTAATTGTAATATATTTTTATATGTTAAATGCACTGTGACGGCGACGAGCAAAGACTCGCGCCCTGTATTTAAGGCCGGCGGCTCTGCGTCATCACACCAAGCCCTGCCCCTTCAGACGCAGTTCGACCCGCCTGTGCTCCTGGCACCCGGCCAGCCAGTGATGCCACCAGGCGCCCAGACCCCCCAGGCAGCACCGCGGGGGCAGAAGACGTCACAATGATATTCTGTATATGATCCATTGGCTTTGTTCTTGATTAATCTCCTGTCTGTTCCTTGAAATCTGTCTTACTGCAAGTACCTGTGCATGACTTTGGCTTCGCTCTAAGATTATTCACCTGTCTGTACCCTGTACCGAGCTTTTGATACTTCGTGTATGACCTGGCTTCACTTGGATTACTTTTTCCTGTTCCCTGGAATCTGTATTTTTGTAAACCTGTGTATATCTTTATATTTTGGTTTATGTGTATTTACCAAGCAGCAAATTATAGTTAGTTGTAGAGGCCAACATAGAAGGACCTCAGTCGGGGCTTTAGGTTCAGTCTGGTTGTATTGCACCTTCCATGTGCTTGCATGCTTAGATCAGTTATTGTGTTTACCCTGAGCCCTGAGATCTGTTTTATTTCAGAAATCTTACCCAGTGCAGGACTCCCTCTTGTGTCCATCCGCTGCACTGAGTTTAGTTGTGCGTGCTGGATCTTGCAATTTGCAGCAGAACGCAAACCTGTCTCAAGGGCTTAAAAATAAAAGGCCTTCCATGACTTCTGCCAGCCGGGACCCCCGTTACAGGGGGCATGCGTTAAAGTCACCTTACCTAGCATAAAAACATAATTACCATAACGCTAAATGTAGCGCAAACTCTATGATCTGACCTTCAGCAGGGTACTTCATTTCATACCTGTTCTCATATGCCAGATGAAATGCCATTTTGCACCACTGATATATCAGTGGCTGCTAATAACCCTATTGTTCAAATTTGAATAATCTGAACAATTTATTTAAAGCTGTCTTTAAGTTAGAATCACTGTCCAACTCTCTAGTGTTCTGCACAGCGATTCTGATAATTAGAGCAGATGGCTGCTTCGCCAAGATTACAGCTGCTTCCCAAAATCATGTTGTATGACAGATTTCTATTATATTTTTTTCACACACTGTTGTAATTCAAACAGTCTTTTTTAGTCTTTAGCATTGTTAGGAAGCAAAGAAGGAAAAACATTGTATTAATTTGAGGTATATTAAATTTGTAGGGGCAGGCTAGAAATCCAATTTAGCTATATGTCAAATAGAACATATGAAGAATTATTTCACAGCTTCAATTTAAACAAAATATATGCTATTATTACAGTGTAACTTTAATAGACATCATCAAGTCCAAAACCCCTACACATAAAAGTTTATATATACATATATATATACTTACAACGATTGTGGTAGAGGACAAAAAGTGAGATAAAAAGCCTCCACGCTTTAATGGTTATGTTTACTATTACAGAAGCCATCTGCACATCACAGCTATTCAAAGAACTGCATCCCAGAGCCCCTTTGAGATATATATATATATATACAATCAGGTCCAGAAATATTGGGACATCGACACAATTCTAACATCTTTGGCTCTATACACCACCACAAGGGAGTTGGAATGAAACAAACACAATGTGCTTTAACTGCAGACTGTCAGCTTTAATTTGAGGGTATGTACATCCAACTCAGTTGAACGGTGTAGGACTTACAGCAGTTTGCAGATGTGCCTCCCACTTGTTAAGGGACCAAAAGTAATGGGACAGAATAATAATCATAAATCAAACTTTCCCTTCTTAATACTTGGTTGCAAATCCTTTGCAGTCAATCACAGCCTGAAGTCTGGAACGCATAGACATCACCAGACGGTGGGTTTCATCCCTTGTGATGCTCTGCCAGGCCTCTACTGCAACTGTCTTCAGTCCCTGCTTGTTCTTGGGGCATTTTCCCTTCAGTTTTGTCTTCAGCAAGTGAAATGCGTGCTCAATGGGATTCAGGTCAGGTGATTGACTTGGCCATTGCATAACATTCCACTTCTGTCCCTTCAAAAACTCTTTGGTTGCTTTTGCAGTATGCTTTGAGTCATTGTCCATCTGCACTGTGAAGCGCCGTCCAATGAGTTCTGCAGCATTTGGCTGAATGTGAGCAGATAATATTGCCCGAAACACTTCAGAATTCATCCTGCTGCTTTTGTCAGCAGTCACATCATCAATAAATACAAGAGAACCAGTTCCATTGGCAGCCATACACGCCCACGTCATGACACTACCACCACCATGCTTCACTGATGAGGTGGTATGCTTAGGATCATGAGCATTTCCTTTCCTTCTCCATACTCTTCTCTTCCCATCACTCTGGTACAAGTTGATCTTGGTCTCATCTGTCCATAGGATCTTGTTCCAGAACTGTGAAGGCTTTGTTAGGTGTTGTTTGGCAAACTCTAATCTGGCCTTCCTGTTTTTGAGGCTCACCAATGGTTTACATCTTGTGGTGAACCTTCTGTATTCACTCTGGTGAAGTCTTCTCTTGATTGTTGACTTTCACACACATACACCTACCTCCTGGAGAGTGTTCTTGATCTGGCCAACTGTTGTGAAGGGTGTTTTCTTCACTAGGGAAAGGATTCTTCGGTCATCCACCACAGTTGTTTTCCGTGGTCTCCCGGGTCTTTGTCACGGTGGCAGTACCACCAGGCACGCACCACCCTATACTTGCCCTCCGATCCTTGGAAGTGGTCGGTCTGTATATATATCCCTATGAATATAACTCGCAAGAAGGTGAGGCCTTGGTTCCTGAGAGAAGCCCCTATATGCAGAGATGCAGGGTAAACTGCAAGGACAGGTGAAAGCAAAGGGTTAACAAAAGACCTCTGTACGGCAATACCAAAGATTCCCTGCACTGAAAGGCCGGTCTTTAGGATAGCCGGATCTAATCTAAAGGAAAGTATTACCTTGAAGCCGTACAGAGTCTTTTGTTGTATACAGATGACAGGGTTTCCTGGAAACGGTACAGACAAGGAATAATCAATAGAGTAGTCATAAAGAGGAAAGCCAAAGGTCATAACCAGAGAGAGTACGTCATACAGAATATAGGAATAGGAACCGGAAGGGAAGTCAGCCAAGCCAAAATCAGTAACCGGGGAATCTGAATGGAACATAAACAGCAAAACAAAATACAGCAATAGACAGAACTGAATACACAGAAGGAACTGACATAAACTGGAACAGAAATAATAGAGACAAAAACTGAACAAGGATGAACAAACGGAGGATATCAGGAACACAGCAAGGAGCTCTCAGGACACAAGTGGCAAGGAGACCAGGCAAAGAAAAATGACCCAGCAATGTCCTATAGGTACATTGCTCTAATATAGGCAGGGGAATCAAGGCAAGGGTCAACAGGTGAGCAGCACACAGAACACCAATTAACCCCTGGGAGGCCACCCAGGAATTGGCAGCAACAGAAACACAAGGGAAAAACACAATATACAAATACAGTGGGCAGGAAGACAGATTTTCCAGCACAGAACGTGACAGTATCCCCTCCTCCATGGGTGACCCCAGGGCACCCAAAACAACAAACATGACAGACAAAAATCAGGAAAACAGATCACGAACACCAGTCACCAAAATCCATTGAGGACCCACTCAGTGTCGTCTTCCTCCTCCTCAAAACACATGAGCGCATTAGGGTCTTTCTTGATCATGGCCCAGTGTGCCTCACGGAACAACATCCCGCATGGGGATCGTATATAACCCTCGGGTACAGGGCTAGAATTAGGGATGTTGGGGGGGCGTGGCCAGCCATCGAGGAGAGCGGACGTCTTTTGTGGGAGCTCCGCTTCTAATGCTTGTTTTGAGGTCCCCCTGATGAATATTTTGGCCTGCTGACAAACCTGGGGGCTTCTGAAGGGCTGGCCAACGGAACCGAAATGTCCGGGGTCCGCACTGCTCCCCCCCCGGACCAGAGACTTGCCCTGAGGCAGTTTGCCGTCTCCACCACGATGCCGGCGGCCATCTTGCGGCCTGCTGCTCGGATGTCCCCCCACTCAGATGCCCTATATGCTCTACCCCGACCTGGCGCTTGGTCGGAGGCTATGGAGACGGTGGGCCCACGTCTCTTGGCTGTTCCGATCGGGTGTTGGGCAGATGTGTCAGATGACCTGGCGGGCGGACGAGGGGGGGCCTCCCCTGCTGTTTCTGGAGGTATGGTGGACGCTGTCTCAGGCCTAGATGCCTGTTTACGTCTGTTACAAGCAGAGGATGACGATGCCCCGCTGACTAAAGGCGTCTGGCGCCAGATGATGGCGGCGCTGCGGGGCTATGGAGAGGAGGTGACTCTGATGAGGGAGGATGAACTGCCGCCGCTGAGTAATTCCAGAGGATCTGCTATGCATGGCTCACTGGGTTGCGCAGGGCTTGACGGTGCGGTGGTGGAGCCCACGGACACCAAACGTGACCTGAAGATGGAGGAACGTCCCCCCATACTGTTCGGAAGGACACCGCGGTCTGCACCTTTGGTTCTGTCCCTTACCTCTCTGCTGGCTAAGGCTCTTGAGTCTGATAAGGCCGAAACACCTGGATTGCCTTACGGGACGCTGCCTGCTATGGCCCCGTTTCCGTTTATGGACACGGGCTGAAGTACCTCGCCTCATGTCCTGGACTGAAACTCTCCTCACTTGATCTCGACTTTGATACCCCCTCGATGCCTCACATACGGAGTTTTCCTACTTTGAGACCCCCATCTGGGGATGTTACTTGTCAGTATGTAGCTATCCTTTGATGACTTTCCTATTTTGTTATTACTAGCTGTTCTTCGGATGATATTTTCCGGCCCTGTATGAATATAGTTGACTCTACCACTCTGAGATTACCCAATGTTTTGGTCTTTACGCCGAGTGTTTTCTACCCCGATGTCTCACCTTATACGTTCTAAGTATTTGATCTATGACCCTCCCCCTACCCTTATATATGTGTACTATTATCTGATGAGACCCCCCTATCTGGGGATGTTTATTTAATTTATTTATTATTTTTTTTTCTCTATTTTTCTTCTTTCTTTTTCTTCTTTCTTTTTCTTCTTTCTCTCTCTCACGTTATTCCTCAAAGGCTTGCACTGCAGAAGATGGTGTATCCATTCCCCCCACCCCCTTTTTTTTTTTTCTCTGGCATTACTGGGATGCCTGAGGCGCGCCACCATAGCTTTGCGTTATGATTGGCCCTTAGGGTCCTGGGCCCCGTGACATTGTCCCTCCATGGCCTCCTTCAGGAGCGTGCCAGGAGCGTCACGGCAATGGCCTTTGCCATTTTTCACAACCCCCCCCCTTTTTTTTTTTTTTTTTTCTCTCTCTCTGTTATTGGATTACCATCTTTTTGATAGCGTTGTGAACATAATTCCTTGTGATGATGCAATGTTTCCTGCAGACAAACTAATTTTTGATTTCTATTTCGATGAGACCCCCCTCTTTGGGGATGTTTATCTGCGTTGATTTCCTGCTGTCCAGCCTGCTGTGGCCCTGCGCGGCCGTTTACTGTTAGTTGTATTGATGACAATGTTACAAAATAAAAATTTTGGGAAAAAAAAAAAAAAAAAAAAAAGAATTAGGGATGTTGGTACCAGTCAGGCCACTACCCTGCTGGACCTCCTCAAGATAAGCACGGAATACGGCATTATCAGACCCATCATGGAGCGTGGTATTCTGGGAACTAGATT
Source organism: Leptobrachium leishanense (assembly GCA_009667805.1). Classification (NCBI taxonomy): domain Eukaryota; kingdom Metazoa; phylum Chordata; class Amphibia; order Anura; family Megophryidae; genus Leptobrachium; species Leptobrachium leishanense. Next base: position 213,045,187 of record CM019066.1, read on the forward strand.
GACTAGTGTTGGTCAGCTTCCCACGTCTCCTCCTGGATCGAGACTTGGAAGGGGTGACCACCGTACCTGACACGGCAACAGCGGGAGTAGGCTCGCCTACCTGTGCCTTACACGAGGTTTGGAAACCTCGGACTCTCTGTGGGGCATGGGCACAGTGGTGTTGCAACGCAGCTTTGGCACTGCTGACACACAGCTTGCCATGGATCTGACTGGCAGCTTACCAGAATCAGACATCACTGTCACCGCTGGCTTCGTGCCAGGATCAGGTAGCACCCGTGGCTTCGTGCCAGGCTGGGCTGGCTGCGCATTGCCAGACGGAGACAGGACTGGCTGCGCATTGCCAGACGGAGACAGGACTGGCTGCGCATTGCCAGACGGAGACAGGACTGGCTGCGCATTGCCAGACGGAGACAGGACTGGCTGCGCATTGCCAGACGGAGACAGGACTGGCTGCGCATTGCCAGACGGAGACAGGACTGGCTGCGCATTGCCAGACGGAGACAGGACTGGCTGCGCAATTGCCAGACGGAGACAGGACTGGCTGCGCATTGCCAGACGGAGACAGGACTGGCTTCTCATTGCCAGACGGAAACAGGACTGGCTTCTCATTGCCAGACGGAAACAGGACTGGCTTCTCATTGCCAGACGGAAACAGGACTGGCTTCTCATTGCCAGACGGAACAGGACTGGCTTCTCATTGCCAGACGGAAACAGGACTAGCTTACCGCCAATGGGCACTGGGGTTGCGGCTCTACATGTAATACCCCAGTAACAATATGTAGGGACTGTCTTTTAGCTGCCAGTCGCTGCTCAGAACCAGCCAGTTGTGTCTTTAAACCCCTACAGCCATCAGAGGTATTCACATAAGTCTGAGGTTTATTATCGGATGCCCAGAGCGACATAACCTCCATGGGTACTTCATCCTCTGGCCTTGTGGCCAAAAAGGATTCATCCTTCATAGACTCATGTGCCTCTTTCTCAGACCTGGATTTCTCAGGAGGTCTGAACTCAAAGTGGGGTCTGGTGCCATCTGACTCCCCGCAGGGTCTGGCACCATCAGATCCCCTACGTGGTCTGGCACTATCCGACTCCCAGCTAGGTCTGGCGCCAGTGGATCTCATGCGTGGTATAGCTTTAGCGATCTTACTGTGGGACATGGGCACAGTTGGCACTCGGCCAGTATCAGGACGCACAGACTCACCGCAAGTCTTGAGACGCACCGGCACTCCAGCCCCAGGACGCACCGGCACTCCAGCCCCAGGACGCACCGGCACTCCAGCCCCAGGACGCACCGGCACTCCAGCCCCAGGACGCACCGGCACTCCAGCACCAGGACGCACCGGCACTCCAGCCCCAGGACGCACCGGCTTGAGGGGACAGCCAGACAAAAAGTGCAACGAACTGGCACAATAAAAACAGAGATTGTACTCACGTCTTCTGTTCTTTTCATCAGGAGAAAGCGGACCACGAACCCTGCTCTCAAATGAGACCTGATTACCAGAGTCTAGACACAGGCTCAGTAACCCTTTGAGGTGAACCACAAATTCCTCAAACATGTGCAATAAGGTTTCCAACACGGTACACATCTCTGCGGGCTTATGTAATGGCTGGGTCATTATGTCACGGTGGCAGTACCACCAGGCACGCACCACCCTATACTTGCCCTCCGATCCTTGGAAGTGGTCGGTCTGTATATATATCCCTATGAATATAACTCGCAGGAAGGTGAGGCCTTGGTTCCTGAGAGAAGCCCCTATATGCAGAGATGCAGGGTAAACTGCAAGGACAGGTGAAAGCAAAGGGTTAACAAAAGACCTCTGTATGGCAATACCAAAGATTCCCTGCACTGAAAGGCCGGTCTTTAGGATAGCCGGATCTAATCTAAAGGAAAGTATTACCTTGAAGCCGTACAGAGTCTTTTGTTGTATACAGATGACAGGGTTTCCTGGAAACGGTACAGACAAGGAATAATCAATAGAGTAGTCATAAAGAGGAAAGCCAAAGGTCATAACCAGAGAGAGTACGTCATACAGAATATAGGAATAGGAACCGGAAGGGAAGTCAGCCAAGCCAAAATCAGTAACCGGGGAATCTGAATGGAACATAAACAGCAAAACAAAATACAGCAATAGACAGAACTGAATACACAGAAGGAACTGACATAAACTGGAACAGAAATAATAGAGACAAAAACTGAACAAGGATGAACAAACGGAGGATATCAGGAACACAGCAAGGAGCTCTCAGGACACAAGTGGCAAGGAGACCAGGCAAAGAAAAATGACCCAGCAATGTCCTATAGGTACATTGCTCTAATATAGGCAGGGGAATCAAGGCAAGGGTCAACAGGTGAGCAGCACACAGAACACCAATTAACCCCTGGGAGGCCACCCAGGAATTGGCAGCAACAGAAACACAAGGGAAAAACACAATATACAAATACAGTGGGCAGGAAGACAGATTTTCCAGCACAGAACGTGACAGTCTTTTGGTGTTGCTGAGCTCACCGGTGCATTTCTTCTTTTTGAGAATGTTCCAAACAGTTGTTTTGGCCACGCCTAATGTTCTTGCTATCTCTCTGATGGGTTTGTTTTGTTTCTTCAGCCTAATGATGGCTTGCTTCACTGATAGTGACAGCTCTTTGCATCTCATCTTGAGAGTTGACAGCAACAGATTCCAAATGCAAATAGCACACTTGAAATAAACTCTGTGCCTTTTATCTGCACATTGTAATTGGGGAAATGAGGGAATATCACACACCTGGCCATGGAACAGCCGAGAAGCCAATTGTCCCATTACTTTTGGTCCCTTAATAAGTGGGAGGCACATCTGCAAACTGCTGTAAGTCCTACACCGTTCACCTGAGTTGGATGTACATACCCTCAAATTAAAGCGACAGTCTGCAGTTAAAGCACATTGTGTTTGTTTCATTCCAACTCCATTGTGGTGGTGTATAGAGCCGAAGATGTTAGAATTGTGTTGATGTCCCAATATTTCTGAACCTGACTGTATATGCAATAGCCAAGCACTCCAGCTGCCGCTATTACAATTGCCCGGTGCCTGCCGTTCAGCTCAGTTCGATATATAATAAAAGTAGTGGCGGTACTCCAGGTCTATAAAGCAAATATTCGATTTATTCAATATAAATCAGTTGCATAAACCTTATCTCTGCTACAAAGCCACGGTGTGGCATAGCATTGATTTTAGGGTTCTGTGTAATAACAGTTCCAAGATGCATAAAAGTGAGACAGAGGTCATTTGCATATCCTACCCAGAGTTCCTTGCTGCATATGGGGAATGTGGCACAGGAGCTCTGGGATACAATTCATCGAATTGCTGTGATGTGCGGGTGGCTTCTGCAATAATATATATATATATATATAGTGTTTATATATATATAATATCGGGAGAGGAATGATATTAGAACCCATTGGAAGAGATGAGATTGCCAAGAGAAGCGGTATAGATTGAGAAGAGTAAGGGACCCACAAGAGAGCTTTGAGGTACCCCAACTGAGAGAGTAACCGGGGGTGAAGAAGGACCGGTGAAGAAGACACTAAAGGAGTGAAGAGATGGATAGGAAGAGAACCAAGAGAGAGTGATGTCACTGAGGCAAAATTGATGCAGCATGAGGAGCAGGAGAGGGTAGCCAACAGTGTTAAATGCAGCGGAAAGGTCAAGAATAAGCAGCGAAACGTGACCTTGGGTTTTAGCAGCAACTAAATCAGAAGCCACCTTGGTCAGAGCAGTCTCAGTAGAGAGCTGGGAGCGAAAGCAAGACTGGTGTGGGTCAAGTAGAGAGTTAGCAGCGAGAAAACCGGTGAGCTAATTATAGGCCAGGCAGTTTGGAGGCAAAGGGGAGCAAAGAGATGGGACGGTTGTTCGAAAGGGCGGTAGGATCAAGAAATGGCTTCTTCGGAATGGGGTGGTCAGAACACGTTTGAATGCAGAGGGCAACAGAGATGGAGAAGGTGAAAATATGATACAGAGAGGGAGAGGTTGAAAATGCGAGTCAAAGCAGGGACAATATACCGGTAGGACAGACCGCATAAGGTGTGAGGGGATGGGATCAAGCGGACCGGTGGTCGGGCAAGAGGAGGACATGAGAAGTGCCGAGACATCCTTGTCTGAGACCAGAAAGAAAGAAGACATAGTAGAAAAGGGGGCATGGAGTGAAGGAGTGAGTGAGGTTGAATGGTTAGGTAGTGGAGGAAGTCAGCCAAAGTGCGAGACTTTCTCCAGCCATGTTCAGCTGCCCTGGAACACCGCTGAAGATATTGTGTGTATTTAGTGTGCCATGGTTGGTGGTTAGGCCTGTGTGTTGGACGGAAAGAGGTAAAAAGGAGCTCCTCAAGTTATGTAGAGAGGGCAGAGTTGTAGAGATCAGTAGCTGTGTCAGTGCAGTTGGATGTTGAGATTGGAAAGAGAATAGTTTAGATAGCGGTTGCGAGAAGCTTTGGATTCAGGACACCAAGGTGCTCCTGAGGTAGAAGAGGAGTGGGGGTAGAAGCAGGAGGCAAGGTTGGCGGCAGGAGAAGTTTTCAGGAAAGGAGATGGTGATCGGAAAAGGGGGAGAGGTGTGTTAGAAAAGTTGGAAATAGTACAGAGGCTGGAGAGAATAAGGTCCAGGGTGTTGCCAGCTTGGTGGGTGGGAGAGTTGGACCACTATGTGAGGCCCAAGGAGGAGGTGATAGAGAGCAATTTGGAGGTGTGGGGGATTGGTAGGAAATTCAATGGGAATGTTAAAGTCTCTAAGGATGAGAGATGGAATGTCAGATGAGAAAAAGTGAAGGAGCCAGGCTGAAAAATGCTACAGAAAGGGCCCAGGAGAACGGGGGGGGGGCGGTGGATTACCGCAACACATAGGGTGGAAAAGGCAGACGGCATGGACTTCGAAAGAGGAGAATAGGTGAGAGGGTATGGGAGGAATAAGCTGGAAAGTGCAAGTTGGAGGAAGTAAAAGCCCCACACCCCCATAGACACCAGATACGCTTTAAGGTATAATAGATAGTCTAATGCACAAATAAAATGCATTATTCCATGGGAGCATATCCTGTAATTTTAACATGTAAAGCTATGTTTTAGCCCCCACAAATGGGTTAAAACAAACAAACTTGAACTTGGGGACAAAAGAAATAAAATTATGGTGAAAGTTGATCACATGCTGCTGTTGTCATGAGATCTATTTGTGCTTCTAATAGTCATATACAGATCTGAGTGTGAGGTTACATGGGTTTCTTTTTCCTTTGTAAGGACTAAAACCCATGCTTCCGAGAGGCATCCTAATGAGTATCTGGTAAACTAGGACATATCATTTTTGAACCAGAATGACCCATTTAAGGAAGGCAGGTTGACACTATTGTAACATACCCATGTGTATGCAATAATTTTGACCAAGGGGAAAATTCACTATAATGAGCTAATTTGTATAGTCAGTTTGGAAATAATGATGATTTTTTTTGTTTCTGCTAATTTTAATTGAAAAATGTTATTATACTGTATGTATGAAGCTGCTTAAAATGCACCAGTAGATGCTTTGTCTTCTTAAGAACTCTCAAATAATTACAGTCATCATAGAAACAATGATAGTTTAATAAAACATTAGGAGCTCTGATTAATAAGCTGTTTTGCAGGCAAATACCACTGTGGGTCTCCTGGGTTTCACATAAGCAATTTGTAGTAATGATGCTGATTTGCTCTGTGCCAGAGATTTTGCTGTAAATAAATTAATTGATTACCCAGGAGCGGTGGTCTCAATGTAGTGGTGTTTTTCTTTGTTTTGTTGTATATCATCCACAACAGGGGGCTCTTTTGGAAGCTGTAACCACAATAGTGTCACCTTGGGAAAGACAAATATGGAAATGTGAAAGGTATTTTTCAGTATATTCAGTAGAAAGCAAATCAAGACTGCTTGCATACTGATAAATATGAATGCAGCTACTGGCAATATTACAGCAAAGAATATATCAACATGAATTAATACATGTCACTAAAATATGATAGGTTGAATTATAGCTACATTCCTCTCACAATCCCTTCCTGTTGTGACACAACAACCCAAACAGTCCTCTTTCGCACAATGCAATCAATTATCTCAAAATACTTGATTGAATTATATACTACACTAAAAAGGTTTTATTCGGTAGACATTATTTGTATGTCTTGTAGTTAAAAGTATTAAAAATAATAGTGGCACATTACAATCTATGTGCTAACGTTAACGCTGCGTGAGCATTAACGTTAGCCGCGGTGTCTACCGCATATTACAATCCAAACACAAACGGGTTAAGTAACCCGTTTGCATTTGGTACCTTGCGCTTTTCCACGTGAGGTTACTGTACTTTGCGCTCCCTATACTTAACATGGGTAGTGCAAAGTGTTAATCAGCGTTAGAATTATAAAGTCCTAACGCTGATTAACGTCCGGCTCTGGTTAGCGGAAAGATAACACCAAGTCCTGGCTCTGGTTGACGGATTCCGCTTCTGCAGAATCCGTCAAGATCAGCCAAAAAAATAAAAAATAAAATCGAATAACCACCTCCTGTCCCGCGATGAGGACCGCGGCTCCAACCGCCTCCTCCGTCTGGCACTAGCAGGGAGAGACTGGGGGGAAAAGTTCCTCAGTCTCCCCCTGCGTATCACTTCGCCGACCGGCCGGATCTTGCGAGGTGAAATCTGGCAAGTCATGTGACTGCCGGTGTCTGGCTCAATGGAGTCCTATGGACTCCATGAAGTGGATGCTCACGGCTGCGCTCAGCAATGCCGCGACCATCCCGGGGCGTAGCGCCCACTACAAATGCAGGCAGCATTTTATGCGCCTGCATTGCAATCTCCAGTTAAGGCTAATGTCAGACGAACGCATTCTGAGCACACTGTGCGTCCATGCACAACTGACGTACTTTCTGACTGATGATAATGTAGACACCACACAGTCCGTTTTTATTTACTGACTTTTTTTGACTGATGTAGATGGGAAATAAAAATAATGTGTAAAAATGAAAAAAAGTTGATACATGATATGAAAAACCGTTTTGTTTGTCAAAAATGCTGGACGTCAAAAATGCACTGACTACGTTCCATCACCCATACATAAAGCTACGCGGACGTGGCGCACTCTGTGCGTCCTACCTAGCGGTTTGATGTTTTTGCCTAAATTGCGTCCGGTGCCAGGTGCGTTGTGCGCCTGCACTTCTGTGCGGACGTACTTCGTGTGTGTCTCTATTGATCATAATTTTATGCTACGACGGACATTAAAATGTGCGGCAACACGGACGTGTTCATTGCATTCGTCTGACACAGGCCTAAAACGGGGGCGGTAGGGGGAAAACTGCGGGCAGTTTTTCTCCCTACTGCCCCCGTTTTAACGCGGGGATTGTAATGTAGCCCATAATCTTAAACTTTACTATCATCATGGGTATATCACTGCTAAAGCAAACTAGTAATCATTATCAAATACTAATACTGAGCAGTGTAAAAGAAAGTTTTTAATGAGGAAATATACTAAAATTCTAGTAGGATTATGTAAAGCAGGCCAGTCAAACATCGGTGGTCCACATACAGCTCTTAAAAGTCACAGCCAAACTTCTGACTACCTGCTCTGCTTCTCATGCTGGGGTCAGCGAGTTGATTCTGACACCATGTGGAGTGATTCCTAATCCCACACATGCTCTGGAAGATCTGAGCTCTAAGGACCTCATGCAGAGCCGTAGCTAGCTCTTTCTGCACCCGAGCCAAGAACAGAAAATTGTGCGCCCGTCACATTACTGTGAATTTTATTGCTGTGCAGCTCTGATTCGCTCTTACACACCGCACGTTACTGCAAGTTTACTGCTGTGCAGCTCAGTGATACGCTTATACTGTACACACTGCACATTACTGCGAGTATACTGCTGTGCAGCTCTCTGATACACTTATACTGTACACACGTTACTGCTGTGTAGCTCTGTGATATGCTTATAGATGATATATTGCCCCCAGCTCACATGGATATGCATATATTGCCCCCAGCTCTATTTGATATATTGCCCCAGCTCTCATGGATATATTGCCCCCAAGCTTTCATGGATATATTGCCCCCAGCTTTCATGGATATATTGCCCCCCCAGCGCTCATGGATATATTGCCCCCCCAGCGCTCATGGATATATTGCCCCCAGCTCTCATGGATATCTTGCCCCCAGCTCTCATGGATATCTTGCCCCCCCCAGCTCTCACCTCTGTCAGCACGGCCGTTCTTCTCTCTGCGAGCGGCCGCATGCAGCTTGGCCGCTCGCCGGGAACCACCTGACCAGGGAACGAGATCACAGAGTTAGCGTGAACTCCGTGATCTCACGAGAACGCGGCTGCGCTGGTTCAACGCAGGCGCATTCTTGCAAGCAGGTTAGGTGGTTCCCTGCGAGCGGCCAAGCTGCATGCGGCCGTTTGCAGGGAGAAGAATGGCCGGCGGCGGTGATATTCTCGCCCCTGGCCTGCGCCCCCCTGTAGCTCTGTACCCGAGGCGAGCGCCTCACTCGCCTCGCCCTCCCTACGGCCCTGAGTTCGGTGGTTTCATTCAGCAGGTTTATTCAGGGAAATCCCATAGGTTTCAACAGGGATGAGCTGTTCGGTTCGATCTGTTTGGAGTTCACATCGAACATCGGCTGTTCACCGAACTCCGAACATTTCCGCGTGTTCGGTTCGAGTTCGCCCACAATGCACCACAATGGACCACAATGCACTTTTCCAACTGGCCTGAAGCTTGTAATTGGCTACAGCCTTGCACCTGACCACAGGTCAGGTGCAAGACAGGTTCAAGACTATGGGCAAATTTTGCCCAATCATGGGCTCACAGAGCAAAGTTCCGCAGGACACTCTAAAAGGCTTCACACAGCCCCAGCTTGTGTTTTTTGAGAGGAGATTGTTCTGTTAGTGTGTCTTCTCAGTGCCAGCAGCTATTGGGTGGTCTCACTTCTACAAGATATCTGGGAATTGTTGTAGTCTGTGTGTTCTCACTGACAGCAGCTATTACGGGGGCCTCACTTCTACAAGATATCTGGGATTTGTTGTAATCTGTGTGTTCTCACTGCCAGCAGCTATTGGGGGGTCTCACTTCTATCAGATATCTGGGAATTGTAATCTGTGTCTTGTCACTGCCACCCATCAGGGGGTCGCACTGATTTATAGGAGGTTCCTGGGAATTGTAATCTGTGTCTTGTCACTGCCACCCATCAGGGGGTCTCACTGATTTATAGGAGGTTCCTGGGAATTGTAAATTGTATCTTGTCACTGCCACCCATCAGGGGGTCTCACTGGTTTATAGGAGGTTTCTGGGAATTTTAATCTGTGTCTTCTCACTGCCAGTTATCAGGGGGTCCCACATACTTCTAGCAGATTTCTGTGAATTTTAATCTGTCTTGTCACTGCCACCCATAAGGGGGTCTCACTGATTTATAGGAAGTTTCTGGGAATTTTAATCTGTGTCTTGTCACTGGCTGCCAGCTATCAGGGTGTCTCACTGAGTTATACCAGAGTTCTGGAAATCTTTAATCTAGATAACGCAGTTGAATCAGAGTTCTGCATATCTCCAATTTTTATAACAGATTTGAATCAGAGTTCTGTATATCTTTAATCTATATATCACTCACCATGTCAGAAAGACCAAAAAGGACAGGCAGACGCTCCCAGACACAGATAAGAGGGCAAGCAGCCTCTGTGTCGGAAGGCTGTGCCCCTGGTCGTCGTGGACGTGGTGCATCCTCTGCAGGGGCACGCTTGTCCTTGTTTCTAACTGGTCCTGGCCATCTTAAGTAGCAGCAACATACAGAGGATTTGCAGGATTGGCTAACCAGGCCATCCTCATCCTCCAAGTTCTCTGCCAGCCAGGGTTGTAATGGTTTACAGTCCACCTCAGCTGCCAAAGCATCTAATGCAGCCTCCATGTCCACAGCTACTCCTGCCGTAGCCTCACCATCATACACAGAGGAGTCAGCTGAATTGTTTGACTACTATGAGAGTGACATGCTGCTTGAGGATGCGCAGCAACTCCAGTGCTCTGATTCAAACTCTGAGGATGAGGAAGGGAGTAAAATCAGCCTAGAGGGAGGGGGTGCCAGTGATACACAAAGAACTGGCACTCATGTTCCCCCAGCAGCTGCAGCATATTACGAGGTTGGCTCGAGTGATGAGGAGATAGGGGGTGATGACAATGATGAGGTCACTGACTTCACCTGGGTGCCTGATCGAACAGAGGAGTCAATGGAGGAGGAGGCTCAACAAAAACGAGGCAGAACATCCTCTATGACCAAACGTAGCCAGTCCAAGGCATCAGAAATCACAGCTGCTCAGGTGCAGAGCACTGTTGTCTCAAAGCACATGTACAGGAAGTCTGCTGTCTGGGAGCTCTTTAAGAAATGTGCAGCAGACCGAACCGTTGCTATTTGTAATCTATGTCAGATGAGGATCAAGCGTGGGAAAGACATCCCACGCTTGGGTACCACATGCTTGAGGCAACATATGACCACCACCTGCCACGAATCCCGTTATCACAACACTTTGCATAGGTCATCCTCATCTGTCTCTACCCCCACTATATGTCCTGCCATGTCATTGCCTACAACCTCCACTGACAGGGATGATGCTACAGTAATGGGTGTACCAGGTCCATATACCTGAGGGTCTTCTCCTCTCCTCAGTGCTGATGGTTCCACACTCATCACAGAAAAGGAGCAAATCTTGGAAAGATGGGCAGGAACACTTTGCTAGTGTGCTGCATACGCCTTCTGTCATAAATGATGAAGCCATCGAAAGACTACCCCAGGTCCCAGCGAACAAGTCACTGGACGCTGTTCCAACTCTGGACGAGATACAAACAGCCATCCGCCAGCTGTCCAGTGGCAAAGCACCTGGTTCCGACATGATTTCTGCTGAAATCTATAAAGAGGGTGGACCAGCGCTGACGGATAAGTTGCTCTGTCTAATCCAGATCATCTGGCAGACAGAAACTGTACCACAGGACCTTAAAGATGCTTCCATTATCCATCTGTACAAACGAAAAGGAAATCGCAAGGCCTGTGACAACCACCGTGGAATCTCACTGCTATCCATTGCAGGCAAGATCTTGGCCCGAGCCCTGCTGAACCGCCTGAATGTACATCTAGAGCAAGGTCTCCTTCCCGAGAGTCAATGTGGCTTCCGCAAAGCACGTGGGACTATTGACATGGTGTTTGCTGCCAGACAGCTTCAAGAGAAATGTCAGGAACAAAACTCGGATCTATATTCCACATTCATTGACCTAAATAAAGCTTTTGACACGGTCAGCAGAGATGGCCTGTGGAGAATCATGAAGAAGTATGGATGTCCAGACCAGTTTACCGCTATCACCCGGCAGCTACATGATGGCATGTTGGCTCGAGTCCAGGAAAACGGTCAATCATCTCAAGCATTTCCTGTTACAAATGGAGTGAAGCAGGGCTGTGTCCTGGCTCCCACACTCTTCAGCATCATGTATTCTGCAATGTTGTTTGATGCGTTCAAGGATTCCACCACGGGCTTGCCAATTCGATTTCGTACTGATGGATCAGTCTTTAATCTCAGAAGGCTTCAAGCGAAAACCAAGGTCAAACATAACATCATAAATGAGCTTCTGTTCGCAGACGACTGTGCCCTCAATGCTGCTTCGGAAGGCAATATGCAACACAGCGTTGACATTTTTGCTGATGCCTGCAATAACTTTGGTCTCACGATCAACAGAAAGAAAACTGAAGTGATGTATCAGCCAGCTCCCAGGAAGCCTTACGCTGAACCCAGCATCACCATCAGTGGGCAGCGTCTAAACGCGGTGGACAAATTCACGTACTTGGGCAGCATCCTTTCTAGATCTGTCGTCATGGACGACGAGTTGATTGCTAGACTCGCAAAAGCAAACGCAGCATTTGGAAGACTCCGCAAAAATGTGTGGGACAGGAGAGGTATCAGACAAAAAACCAAGATCAAGGTGTATCGCGCAGCAGTCCTTTCGACGTTGCTCCATGGATGTGAAACGTGGACAATCTACCAGCGTCACGCCAAGAAATTAAATCATTTTCACACAACATCTCTTAGAAAACTTCTTGGTACTAAGTGGCAAGACAAAGTGCCTGATACCGAGGTCCTTGTTAGAGCGGACCTACCCAGCATCTTCACCATCCTGGCGCAGTCTCAATTACGATGGGCAGGACACGTAGCTCGTATGAAAGACAATCGACTTCCAAAGATGTTGTTATTTGGCGAACTTACACAAGGCAAGCGCTCCCAAGGAGGTCAAAAAAAGCGCTACAAAGACACACTGAAAGCAGCTCTAAAGGCCTTCAATATTAACCCCATTAACTGGGAGCTTGCTGCTCAGGACAAAATCAAGTGGAGATCAGCTACTAAGAACGGAGCTCAGTCCTATGAGACCAGCAGAGCAGCGGCAGCTGAGCAAAAAAGGCTGGCCAGGAAAGGTAGTGATATACCACTATCTTCTGCGGCTATCCACTGTCCACATTGCCAGAGACTATTTCGAGCACGAATTGGCTTGGTAAGCCATCTACGCACTCACCGTGACCCACCCTATTCCCTAAATGGATGACTAGATGGTCCTCGTCGACTCGACGGACGAACAAGAGAGACCAGGTCCATCCTCAAAATGTGACAGCATCCCATCAGCTGAAGATTTGCGCAGTCAGATTATGTTGCCCCAGCTGCTGCAGTGTAAGAAAAAATATAGTCCCAACCATCCCCAAACACAGCGTCTACATGCCAGCTTAGCAAAATTACTCGCATTACAGCTGCTGCCTTTCCAGCTGGTGGACTCTGCTTCCTTCCGTGAATTTGCTGAATGTGCTGTACCGCAGTGCCAGGTTCCAAAACGCCATTTCTTTTCACGGAAGGCAATTCCAGCACTATACCAGCATGTGGAACACAATGTTATGGAGTGATTGGGAAAGGCAGTCAGCAGCAAGGTGCACATGACTTTAGACACGTGGTCCAACAAGCATGGACAGGGCCATTACATTTCCTTCACGGCACACTGGGTAACTCTGATTACAGATGGGAGGGATCCAAGACGGGGCTCTGTGCTGTAGCTTGTTCATCCACCACGCCTCCAGAAAGCTGCTTGCATGAGGTCTGTCTGCTTCACCACCTCTTCCTCCTCCTCCTTCTCTGTCTCTGGTGAAGTGGCAGTTAAACCAACGCATGGCAGGGGCTACGCCATGGCTCAAGCAAAAAGATGCCATACTGTGCTTGAGCTGGTTTGTTTAGGGGACAGGAGCCACACCGGGCCAGAAATTCTGTCAGCTCTGCAGGGGCAGGTGCAGAGATGGTTAACACCACGCCAGCTTCAGCTGGGAATGGTCGTCTGTGATAATGGCAGCAACCTTTTCACCGCCCTATGCCAGGGTAAGTTGATGCATGTACCATGCCTAGCACACGTCCTAAATCTGGTGGTACAGCGTTTCCTAACCAGGTACCCAGGGCTGGCAGAGCTTCTCAGCCAGGCCAGAAAAGTCTGCAGCCACTTCAGACAGTCATTTCCAGCAAGTGTTCCACCTTCCCACAAACCGTCTGATCTGTGACATGCCCACCAGGTGGAACTCGACATTAGCAATGCTGCAGCATCTGCACAAGCAGCAGAGGGCCATCAATGAGTACCTGTGTGAAGATGGCACAAGGAAAGGTTCAGGTCTACTTGTTTCCCCCCGCAGTGGCTGATGATCAAGGATGCATGCACTGTACTGTCACCATTTGAGGAGGCAACGAGGATGGTGAGCAGGGACAGTGCATGCATCAGATGCACAATTCCTTTAGTGTTCCTGCTGGAGCTCACTCTGCGGGGAATTATAGATGTGGCACTAGAGGCAGAGCAGCGGGAGGAAGAGGAGGCCTTCCCTAGCTCTCAAGGCACCAGTCTTTACGCAGACAGCATTCTTGCGGGTCCTCAGATCAGACAGGAGGAGGATGAGGAGGAGGAGGAATATTTAAGTAGTGGGGGCATTGAAGGTGGGGATTCCTCAAGGGAGGGTTTTGTGCGCCCAGAAACCCAAGGACTAGTACGTGGCTGGGAGGAGGAAGTGCACGATGGGGTCATTCTCATTGACCAGGAAGACTCAGAAGCTAATGCCACCTCCAACCTACGCTGCATGGGCTCCCTTATCCTGCAAAGCCTGCTAAAGGACGGGGCCGCTTGACTGATGCCTTTCTAATTTTTTTAGTCCACGACGCCCAGGGACGTCAAAAGGCCATTGCCAGCGTCTTCACCATATGGTGCAGGACTACCTAGGGACAAGGGCAGACCTGGATACCTATACAGCAGATGATCCACTGGCTTACTGGGTGTTGAGATTGGATCACTGGCCAGAATTTAGCCAATATGCTATGCAGCTACTAGGTTGCCCTTCATCCAGCGTGCTTTCTTAAAAGACATTCAGTGCCGCTGGAGGTTTTGTCACAGACAAATGAGTGCGTCTGTCCACCGTGCTGATGCAACTGAATAGATTGGGGATCTCTTCTGCATTACCAAAACCTCCACCCCTGCACTTTTCCACAATACCTCAGAGGGGTTACGTTGTAAAGGCACTAGCTGGCACCAAAGGCCTTATATTTGGGTGCACTGCCACTGATGCCTATACCAGATTCATATCTGGTCCAACCCTGCACTCTTCCACAATACCACAGAGGGGTTACGGTGTGACGGCACTGTTGCCGACACTAAAGGCCCAATTTTAAAGCACCTATTGTTACTTTCATCCAAAGCCTGCATAAGTTTCACCATAATTTAGCCAAAAAAATCACTAAACTTGTTCTGCGTGTCCTAAAATGTCTCCGCTTTTCATACAGGCTGCCGCCCCAAGCAGATGTTTATGAATAGATTAAAGGATAACCATTTACCGTCATTTGAAATGTCATTTTTTTGTTTTTAAATGTTTCTATACATCCTACAAATCTGCCACTTCACGGGCAGGTTATGGAGACCTCCTAGGCACGATTTTTGAAGGAATTTTTCATTTTTATTCTTAACCTTTATTTCATGGAAAGCTCACTGTTCCTTTAAAAAGGTTTTTTTGGTTTTTTTGTATTTAAGGTTTTTCATTTGCAAAAAGAAGGTGGTCACATTTCAACCAGCAGGGATGGCCTCGCGGGGCCAGACATCTTTTACATGTAAAACATAAGAGGGGGGAGGGGGAGTCACAAAAGATACTCTGAAAAAGTGCTGGGGGGGCAAGAAAATTCATAAGAAACAGTTCAGGAAAAATAAAAGGTCAGCATGTACTCAGCGGAAGCAGTGTAATAAAAAACAAAATATATATATTTAGCCATATAACACGCATAAAGCAGAAGGAGGGGGAGGGGTTCTCGTCAAAAAACAGCAATATATCTAAATGCGGGGGGGAAAGGGGCAAAAATAGGGATAAGGTCCCCAGCCGGGGAAAATCGAAAAGCGTCATCAGAATCTGTTAGAAACAGCAAAGGGTCCACAGCTAGAATCAGAAAAACGGGGGTTGACTCAGAGAGATGCAAGCAATTGCCATCAACCTGTGTCCTGGAACGGTAGCAAATCCAGAACAGGCAGAGCAAAGCCGAGTAGGCCAGGCCAGGCTGCGGGGAGCAGGACTAATATTGTGAAAAGGCCCCCGTCCACCCCGCAACACCAAACTTCAGCACGCGGAGAAGGGCCGCAGTTGGCGCCGTAGCAAGAGACGGCCTGAGGGACCGAGTCAGCAGCTTCCTCCCATCGGCAAGCGACAAGCAGCGGTCATACGGTCCCAATGTCGCAGGCACCTTACGGGTGTCCAAAGCCATCTCCAGGCACCTTTCCGCAATGGTAATGGGTGCTGCAGCCTCCGCGGGGTCCTCGTGGACAAGCATACTGCCGACAGCTGACAGGCTCGGTCCAGCGGGGCGATCCAGCGGCGACATCACGTCCAGCGACCGAGCATCCAACTCCAGAGCCATCACTCCCTGGCAGCACCTCAGTGCCGACAGCATCCGACGCAAGACACCTCTAGTAAGTGGGCCATCCTTGTCCTCCCCCAACAGGATCAGCAAGCAGGCATCTAGGCCTGAGACCACAGTTCCCTCACCTCCAGAAGGAGGGGGGATCTATCCTTCCACCACCTCGCAGGTCCATCCGCCGCGCCCGGGGGACATCCGTCTGGTCTGACTGGGAGACGTGGGCCCACCATCTCCCCAGCCCTCAGCAGAATCTGGGATGGGACAGACAGAACAGCAAGGTCGGTAGACATCTGGCCCCGGGAAGAAGGCAGCAAGATGGCCGCCGGCGTCTCTTACCAGCCGGATCTGTAGCTATAACCTGAGTCTCTGGTCCTGAGGGGAGGCTAAACGGGCCCAGGGCACTACCCGGACCCCCATACACCCTTTATGGCAAATATTTTGCATATATGCCCTCTTGGAGGGCACTCTAAAATTTGAACTTGCGAGTCCCATTGACTTGCATTGAGTTCGGTTCGTGTTCGCGTTCGAACTCGAACTTTTGAAATTGTTCGAGTTCGAATGCGAACCAAACACGGGGGTGTTCGGCTCATCCCAACTAGCCATATGTGACGTGAACTCGTTATACACCATAATACCACACCATTTAGGATGTGAGGCTGTACAGTATTTTTTGAGAGAGGTGGGCCATTTTGAGTCAGAACAAATAGATTTTGTAATTGAGGGTATTAGATTAATACTGGAGAATAATTATTTTTGGTATGATCACAAATTCTATCTGCAGTTAACCGGAACAACCATGGGGACCAGGTTTGCCCCTAGCTATGCCAATCTGTTCATGGCATACTGGGAGCACCAGATGGTATGGACGGGGCATCGCTGGGGGCAACACCTGGTCCTTTATAAAAGATATATTGTTGAAGTCATAATCATCTGGAAAGGAGATAAACATGCTCTAAGAGAATTTATAACTTACCTTAATGATAACCAATGGGGAATTAAATTTGATTCCACGATCAGTGATATAGAGGTAGAATACCTCGATCTGAATATATATATTGAGGATGGTATTATGAAGACCAGAACACATTTCAAAGACGTCAATGTAAACAGTTACATCGGTCTAGAAAGTGACCATTTCCCCACATGGTTAAAAGCTGTTCCGAAAGGACAGATGACTCGCCTTCGGAGAAATTGCACTGAGATCCGGGAATTTGAGAAACAGTCGGAGAAATTAATAGATGATTTTGTTGAAAAGGGATATGTGAGGACGGAATTAGAATGCACAAGAGAAGAAATCCGTAATTCGGATAGAAATAAGTTACTACAATACAAAGTTAAAGAAAGAACTGATATAATCGATTTACCCATTGTTATGGATTATAACGCTGGAAATAAAAATATCAAAAGATATATACAGAAATATTGGCCAATATTGAGAGAGGACCCCATACTTAGAGATATTTTACCAAATCAACCTCAAGTTATCTATAGAGGTGGAGGCAGTTTAAGACAAAAATTAGTACAGAATCATTTACGGGATCAGAAGGAACAGATAAATTGGTTTGGATTGACATCTGGGTTCTACGGATGTGGAGACTGCACTAGTTGCAGGAAATCACACAGTAAGAAACGACACATTACCACCTTTTGTGTTGGTCAAAATAACTACAAAATTAGAGATAAACTAACCTGCTTCTCAAAATATCTTATTTATGCATTACGCTGTCCCTGCAATAAATATTATATAGGT
The DNA here is from genome assembly GCA_009667805.1 of Leptobrachium leishanense. Lineage (NCBI taxonomy): Eukaryota > Metazoa > Chordata > Amphibia > Anura > Megophryidae > Leptobrachium > Leptobrachium leishanense. Next base: position 213,062,886 of record CM019066.1, read on the forward strand.
AAGACCACACGAGCATTACAAGTTAGAATCAATGAACATATTTACAATATTAATAGAAGCTATGAGAAACATTGTGTTTCTAATCATTTTAAAATAAAACACAATAATAGTCCAATGGGTTTAGAGTTTTTTGGTATTGAGAAGATAACTAAAAATTGGAGAGGGGAAGATCTTGATTTAAAGTTAGCTAAAACTGAAATGAGATGGATTTATACACTGAATACTCTTGAACCTAATGGTCTCAATGCTGACTTTGAGTTATGTAATTTTTTATAGATTATATGTTTTACTGATTGTTTTTTCCATTATATATTAATGACTGAATCAATCTATTTTATCAGTTGATTGCCTATATGGTATTACATTTTACTGTGCTTTATAATGCCGATCTGATTTTTTTATTGATTTTATTGGCTGTATTTTATTATTGTTTTTATTGTTTATATTGCCTATTGTCTACTGACTAGCTGATCATATGACACTATGAAGTGTTTATTCTGGGTGTTTATTTTGGATGTATTATTGTTTGGATTGATTCATAATTTCTTCCAACAGTGTTACTTAGTGGAGGTGATCCCTGGGGTACGGACGACTTATATTACATCGACGGAACCCAAGCCTCTGTGATCAGAGGCTATATCCGGAAGTCAGGACTCTTGGAACGCATGCCGCAAGCTGTATTTGAAACGCATGCTCCAAACCGGAACTGGATCTAACATCCGATCACGTGACCGGAAGTCATGTCGTGGAACACACGCCGGAACTGGAGTTGGAACGCATCAGCGATTGCCAACTCCAGGTGACGATTGTTAATCATTATAAATCGTCTATTTAAAAGCCGCATGAGCATTAATACACTATACAGGACTGAGGAAGCCTACAGTTTGTTTAGGCGAAACGCGTCTCTTTTATATTCATTTATGGAATTTTAGATTAAAATTTACCTTTATTCAATTCAATCTCTTTTTATTATTTTGCCACAATTCCCACTCTTCTCCAGCCTGGGATCTACCATCTGACTAGCGATTTTATGCAAGCTTTTATACTGAGCCACTTTTCCAAGAGGCTCAAAATACTGTGAGTTTTCAATTGTTATACACTGGCATGCTATAAGAATTTTTTGATGCCTGCGCAATGGAAGTCTCCCTTCTTTCCTTTAAGCCATAAGAAGTCTTTCACAGACGATTTTACTGCAAATCAAGTGTAAAAGGATTTTACAGAAGGGGTGTGACTCCCCAGAGTGGTCAAAAGGCGTTACCATTTGAGCCGAGGGCTCTACACTTGTGAGTTCCTGACACATACGATTGTTTTTTTATATTTTCCATTACCGGTCTGTTTAAAACGTTATTGCACTATGGAGCTTCTTATTTTTTATCAATAGACTCATTATGATCCTTCAACTACGAACATTCAGGATATCGTTGAAAATCCCTATTCAAGAATACCAGTTTTCTAGTGATTAAGTTAAGTGTGCTCACACTGGGCCTAGTGCCCTTTTATTTGGCTGTTTATCATTGTATGGGGTATACTTTAGTGTTTTGAGCTGCATATTCCACGTACTTACTATCTACTAGCGCCACTTGTCTCTCTACTTTCTCCTAATGTAGAAGAGATGAATGTCCCATTCATGGCATCTAGGGTGCAGATAGAACCCAAGTTTGGGGTCACAAAGCTGGCATGAGACAGGTTCCAGTGAAATCAAACACCAAGGTTCATTTACAAGGAATAGGTTAAATAATTACTGATCAGGCAGGGCAATGAAAACAAAACAAATGTCACGGTTAGGGATGGTACCGGGGTGGCACCAGGGGTGAGGAGAGTATGAGCCCAGCGTGCAGTGGTCTGCACAAATAAACAGAGGATAAGGGTAGAGGAGGGTGGATGAAATATGATGACTGACCAGGTTGATTGCAGAGGATGATGGGGATGACGGTAGTAATTTGCAGGAACCAGAAATGGGGAATCAGGATCAGGTAGCAGAGTAGCAACGTAGCAAGGATGTTCACTCTTCGTGAGCATTAGCCGTAATGAACCAGCAGTGAGTGTGTGCGGGGCTGAGCCCTTTATTTCGTGAGTCACGTGTGTTTGGTGTTTAACCTTTACACTGCTGGATGCTGGTTGTTGGCTGCAGGGCAGGAACAGGATGGAAGTGAACCACCAGGGGGAGGGGTTTCAGGATAGTGGCAGCCATGAGGCATGACAGTACCTCCCCCTTCAGGTCACGCTCCGAGTGACCAAGGATGGCAGCAGGACTGCCCATGACCAGGCACGGGTCACTCTGGTGGGTGCTGGGACCAGTACTCGTCACATCACTGGAGGGCAGAACAGTGGTCAGGAGTGGTGGTACAGGGTTGGGTACGTGCCTTTCTCTGACGCTGTCGTGCCTTGGTCTTGGTCTTCTTGGAGGCAGCAGACATGTCAGGAATGAGAGTACCCATGTACCCGGATGGCACAAAGGTGGGTACAGCATAGATGCCCTGCACTGTATAAGAAGCTGGATCCTCGGGTATGGAATCTGGAGCAACAGGAGTGTCCCTGGAACGTCTGGCGTTGGCGACAGAGGGCGAGAGATAGGAGGTAGAGTCACCATTGAACCTTGTGCCCACATAAGAAGAAGGCAACGGGGTAGGCATCTCTTCCAGGTCTCCCGGTTCCACTTCTGATTCATCACCAAGGGAAGGATAGTTGAACAGCCAGGACTCACTGTCCTCATCTTCCTCTTCTACCACCTCCTCACCATAACCCCACTCAAGGTCATCGCTGGATGAGGAGCAGACATTACGCCACCCCTTGATGGAAGCATCGAACCACAAAGACCCCGTATATTGACCTGGAGGTCCTTTGGAGCGTCGGGCTGTCGGACGTGGTACATTCTTCTCGGAGGTGACAATGTTCTCTGGGTCATATTCAGACATGGAAGAAGCACAGGAAGACAGCAGTGGATCGTGCTGGCTGGGAGTGATGGGAATAGGTACGCCTGGAACCTGTATATACATAACGTCCATCGGCTCCGGTTCTATGGATGCATCTTCAGAGTCCATAGGGATGTTGCTGACCTCTAAAGACATCACATGCCTGGGTACAGTTCGTCTGGGGACAGGTGTAGGTGCATGAGTTGTTCGAGGTGCAGGATTGGGTTCAGGAAATCTCGTGGGGGCCGGTCTGGGTAGGGGTACTGGCTTAGGGACGGCAGGTCTCTTAGAAGCAGGTGTAGACACAGTGGCTGTAGCAGGCCTGGAAGCCTGGGGCTGCTTCAGAGCTCTACGCACCTGAGCGTGTTTGGGAGATGCAGCTGGCTTGGAAACCGGTGCTGGCTTGACAAACGCTGATCTGGGGGGTTTTTCTGGGCAATTCGATATCCAGTGTGATCCTGCCCCGCAATACAGGCACAAATTGCTATTTTGTCTCCTGACACGCTCTTCAGGAGACAGGGGATCATGGCGTTTATTTGGAGGAGCGCACACCTTAGTTGAGGTGCCCAGAAAAGTTTGCAGCATTTGCACCAGGGAATCAGCCAGGTTTTTGAATAGCTCCTGAAAGGTGGTCTTCAGTAGCTCCACCATTAAGTGCAGCACTGCGGGTTCATTTGTATTGGGCTGGTTCATTCTGTCACGGTTAGGGATGGTACCGGGGTGGCACCAGGGGTGAGGAGAGTATGAGCCCAGCGTGCAGTGGTCTGCACAAATAAACAGAGGATAAGGGTAGAGGAGGGTGGATGAAATATGATGACTGACCAGGTTGATTGCAGAGGATGATGGGGATGATGGTAGTAATTTGCAGGAACCAGAAAAGGGGAATCAGGATCAGGTAGCAGAGTAGCAACGTAGCAAGGATGTTCACTCTTCGTGAGCATTAGCCGTAATGAACCAGCCGTGAGTGTGTGCGGGGCTGAGCCCTTTATTTCGTGAGTCACGTGTGTTTGGTGTTTAACTTTTACACTGCTGGATGCTGGTTGCTGGCTGCAGGGCAGGAACAGGATGGAAGTGAACCACCAGGGGGGGGTTTCAGGATAGTGGCAGCCATGAGGCATGACAACAAATCAGGTAGGGTAGCATAAACATACAGAACAGAGGTCTAGCCGTGACTGAAGATTAGGGATGAGCCGAACACTCCCCGAACTTCCCATTTGTTCAGGCCCGAACCCGAACACGAACCCCCATGCAAGTCAATGGGGCTGAAAATTCGGTTTTTTCGAGTGCCCTCCGAGAGGGCATATATGCTACATATTTGCCATAAAAGGTGTATGGGGGTCCGGGTAGTGCCCTGGGGGACAGGAAACAAGGACAAAAAGTTTTAAGAAAAACGTTTTTAAAGGGACAATGAGTTTTCCATGAAATAAGGATTAAAAGTAAAAACCAAAAATTCCTTCAAATATCGTGCCTAGGAGGTCCCCATAACCTGCTCGTGAAGTGGCGGATTTCTAGGATGTATAGAAACACTTAAAAACAAAAAAATGACGTTTCATATGACGGTAAATGCATTTCCTTTAATCTATCCATAAACAACTGCTTGGGGCGGCTGCCTGTATGAAAAGACATTTTAGGACGCGCAGAAAAAGTTTAGTGTTTTTTTTGGCTAAATTATTGTGAAACTTATGCAGGCTTTGGATGAAAGTAACAATAGGTGCTTTAAAATTGGGCTTTTAGCGTCGGCAACAGTGCTGTCACACCGTAACCCCTCTGAGGATATGAATCTGATACAGGCGTCAATGGCAGTGCACCCAGATATTGTGCCTTTAGTGCCAGGCATGCAAGTACTATCATACAGTAACCCCTCTGTGGTATTGTGGAAGAGTGCAGGGGTGGACCATGCGGTCCTATATTAAAAATATATGAATCTGGGAATGGGCGTCAGTGCACCCAGATATTGTGCCTTTAATGCCAGGCCAGCAAGTATCATCATACAGTAACCCCTCTGTGGTATGGTGGAAGAGTGCAGGGGTGGACCATGTGGTTCTATATTGAAAAGTTTTTGATCTGGTAATGGGCGTCAGTGCACCCAGATATTGTGCCTTTAATGCCAGGCCAACAAGTATCATCATACAGTAACCCCTCTGTGGTATTGTGGAAGAGTGCACGGGTGGACCATGTGGTCCTATATTGAAAAGTTTTTTATCTGTTAATGGGCGTCAGTGCACCCAGATATTGTGCCTTTAACCCTTTCGCTGCTGAGGCTTTTCCCGCCTCTGTTTGAGGTCATTTTTACCGATTTTGCTCATCATGTTTAAACACGTTTTGAAGGCTTATTTTAGTATATGACCAAGACATATTATATATCGTTCTTTCCGTCAGACTCGGCAGATTAATAATATGTCATTATTATATGTATACGTCATGACCTGTCTGTATATTATAACAAAAATGCAATAAAATATGAATTTTCAATAATTTACAGCGTGTAAAGTGTTTTTTTTCCACATTTTAACATGCGAGCAATTGCGGTTATATTTTGTATGGGGTGCGCTTGTTAAAAAAATTAGAGATGGGGTCTCGTTACATTTTTTTTTGGGGAAAATTACACGATTTTTAACAAACGCACCGCATACAAAAATCGTTAGTGCAGCATCATTGTTCACATTATAATTGAAATGGGAACAATATTGCTGCATTAACAAACCAAAAAAAAGAAAAAAAAAGTGTTTATTTTTTTTTTATAATTTTTGTTTAAATATTTTTATTTTTTTTTACAAACTTTTTTCACTTTCGTGTTTGGTATCGTTGGAACGGCCATGCTCTGGCCGATCCAACAATACCAAACGTTAACCCCTAGCTGCCACGAATCGGGAGATAGGGAGTTCATTGGAACTCTCTATCTCCACCGTTGGTGGCAGTTAGGGGTTAACTCCAGGACTGGCGTCATCGTGCTATGCACGATGACGCCAGTCCTCAGGGGGAGTTCCCGGAGGCTTGGCCGACATCCAAGATGTCGGCCAGCTCCGAGAAAGGATCACGAACCGGCGCTTTTCAGCGCCGATTCGCGATCCAGCTCCCCAGGGGTTAATGCCAGGTACCATTTGTAAGGGCAGGCTGTGCCCTTCCAAATGGTGCCTGGGTTAACCCCCGCAACGCCGCCGATCGGGAGGGAGAGAGGTCCGAAGGACCTCCCCCTCCCTTTCAGGCGCCTCCTCCGCACATGCTGGGGGGGCACCTGAATTAGGTGTCATCGCGCTGCCGCGATGACACCTAATTTCACCGGCGGCGGTTCCGGATGCTGGGCTGACATCGAGGATGTCAGCCCGCACCGGGGGGGGGCCAGCGATTGGCCGGAACTCGGCCGAACGCTGACCCCAAAGTGAGGACGCGCTCAGCGTGTCCTCAGCACACCAGCAGCCATGCGGAGGACGCGCTGAGTGCATCCTCCGCATCGAAGTGGTTAATGCCAGGCCATCAAGTATCATCATACAGTAACCCCTCTGTGGTATTGTGGAAGAGTGCACGGGTGGACCATGTGGTCCTATATTGAAAAGTTTTTTATCTGTTAATGGGCGTCAGTGCACCCAGATATTGTGCCTTTAATGCCAGGCCATCAAGTATCATCATACAGTAACCCCTCTGTGTTATGGTGGAAGAGTGCAGGGGTGGACCATGTGGTCCTATATTGAAAATTTTTTGATCTGATGGTAATGGGCGTCAGTGCACTAGGCTTGTGCACCGATTTTTTTTTCAGTTCGATTCGGTTCGATTTGTTCGGATGTTTAAAATTTTCGATTCGGCACGTTTCGACCGATTTCTGTTTCGATTCGGTTCGGTTCGGCTCGTTTTTCGTGTACATTTTTTTTCGGAATATTGACCATTTTTTGTGTTTTCGGGTCACTTTGCTCGTTTTTTGTATCGACTTTTCGTGATTTCGGAAATTTTCGTTTTTTCGGAACGTCTGTTCTCCTCGTTTCAAAGTGTCTACAATAATTCTGGCGATTCTATCGTGTTTTTTTTTATTAAATAAAGATCCTTTTTTTCTTATGAATATACATTTCACAACTTTATTTAATCATATTAAAATGGTATGAAAGCCAAGGAACAAAAAAAATGAACAAAACGATTTAAAAAACGCTAAACTGACCCAAATGCCACAAGAAACAAGTGATACGCATTTACAAATACAAAATTTACAGAATCAGCGATATAACCGATAATAGTTAAATATACGATGTCCAGAATTACCGAAATGGAACCGAAATCACGAATGGAACCGAAATCATGAATAGAGCAAAAATAAATTTCGATTTGACACATTTCAGGTCCATTCGAAAAATCTGTCGGTTTTTGGGTCCGACCCGATTTGGAAATTCGGCCGAATCCGAAGACACGAATCGGGAAATTTCGTGAAAATTCCGAAATTCCGAAACCCGAAACGCACATCCCTACATTGCACCCAGATATTGTGCCTTTAATGCCAGGCCATCAAGTATCATCATACAGTAACCCCTCTGTGTTATGGTGGAAGAGTGCAGGGGTGGACCATGCGGTCCTATATTGAAACGTTTTTGATCTGGTGGTAATGGGCGTCAGTGCACCCAGATATTGTGCCTTTAATGCCAGGCCATCAAGTATCATCATACAGTAACCCCTCTGTGTTATGGTGGAAGAGTGCAGGGGTGGACCCTGCTGTTGAAAAAATTTAAATGATATAAATCTGGCACAGGCGTCAGTGCAGCCAAATATTGTGCCTTTCATGGCAGCAAGTGCATTCAGACCGTAACCCTTTTGTGGTATTGTGGAAGAGTTCAGTGCTGGAGGTTTTGTGCATGCAGAAGACATACCCGATCTATTCCGTTACTTCGGCATCAGGGGATTGATAGCTGCTGATGCAGGATTGATTCATTTTTATAAATGTCAGCTGGTCTACAGAGTCGGTGGACAGAAGCACTTTTTTGTCTGTGACAAAACCTCCAGCGGCACTGAACGTCCTTTCGGAAAGCATGCTAGATGAAGGGTAACCTAGTAGCTGCATAGCATATTGGCTAAGTTATGGCCAGTGATCCAATCTCAACACCCAGTAAGCCAGTGGATCATCTGCTGGAAAGGTATCCAGGTCTGCCCTTGCCCCTAGGTAGTCCTGCACCATATGGTGAAGACGCTGGCAATGGGTGCCTACATTTGATGTCCCTGGGCGTCGAGGACTAAAAAATTAAAAAATGCATCAGTCAAGTGGCCCTGGCCTTCACCGCTATTCCTCTGATCACCTGCAGCCTCAGAAGCACGTGTGTCAGCACTTGGTAATCTAACAGTACCTGGAAAGGTGTTACACAAGTTTCACTTTAGAGCATCCTCAAGTTTTGTCATCCTGTGCTCCCTCTGTGCGGGCAGGATGAGCTCTGCAACTTTCCCCTTGTATCGTGGATCAAGAAGGGTTGCCAACTAGTAATGATCCCTCTCCTTGATAGCACGAATCCTGGGGTACTTTAGCAGGCTTTGCATCATTAGGGAGCCCATGCAGCCTAGGTTGGAGGTGGCATTAGCTGCCGAGTCTTCCTGGTCAATGAGGATGACCGTATCGTGCACTTCCTCTTCCCAGCCACACACAAGCCCTTCTGTTGCTGGGCACACAAAACCCTGCCTTGAGGAATCCCCACCTTCAATGCCCCCACTACTTAAATAGTCCTCCTCCTCCTCATCCTCCTTCTGTCTGATCTGAGTAGGACCCGCTGGAATGCTGTCTGCGGAAAGACTGGGGCCTTGAGAGCTAGGGAAGGCCTCCTCTTTCTCCCGCTGCTCTGGCTCTAGAGCCACATCTATAATTCCCCGCAGAGTGTGCTCCAGCAGGAACACTAAAGGAATTGTGTCATTGATGCATGCACTGTCCCTGCTCACCATCCTCGTTGCCTCCTCAAATGGTGACAGTACAGTGCATGCATCCTTGATCATCAGCCACTGCGGGGGGAAAAAAAACAAGTTGACCTGAACCTGTCCTTGTGCCATACTCACACAGGTACTCGTTGATGGCCCTCTGCTGCTTGTGCAGACGCTGCAGCATTGCTAATGTCGAGTTCCACCTGGTGGGCATGTCACAGATCAGACGGTTTGTGGGAAGGTGGAATTCTCTTTGAATTTCTGCCAGGCGAACGCTTGCTGGGAATGACCGTCTGAAGTGGCTGCAGACTTTTCTGGCCTGGATGAGAAGCTCTGGCAGCCCTGGGTACTTGGTTAGGAAACACTGTACCACCAGATTTAGGACGTGTGCTAGGCATGGTACATGCGTCAATTTACCCTTGCGTAGGGCGGAGAGAAGGTTGCTGCCATTATTGCAGACGATCATTCTCAGCTCAAGCTGGCGTGGTGTAAACCATCTCTGCACCTGCCCCTGTAGAGCTGACAAAATTTCTGACCCAGTGTGGCTCCTGTCCCCTGAACAAACCAGCTCAAGCACAGTATGGCATCTTTTTGCTTGAGCCATTGCGTAGACCCTGTCAGGCGTGGGTTTAACTGCCACTTCGCCAGAGACAGAGAAGGAGGAGGAGGAGGAGGAAGAGTTGGTGGTGGTGGAGCAGACAGACCTCATACAAGCAGCTTTCTGGAGGCGTGGTGGATGAACAAGCTCCAGCACAGAGCCCCATCTTGGATCCCTCCCAGCTGCAATCAGAGTTACCCAGTGTGCCGTGAAGTAAATGTAATGACCCTGTCCATGCTTGCTGGACCACGTGTCTAAAGTGACATGCACCTTGCTGCTGACTGCCTTTCCCAATGACTGGATAACATTGTCTTCCACGTGCTGGTATAGTGCTGGAATGGCCTTGCGTGAAAAGTAATGGCGTTTTGGAACCTGCCACTGTGGTACAGCGCATTCAGCAAATTCACGGAAGGGAGCAGAGTCCACCAGCTGGAAAGGCAGCAGCTGCAAATGAAGTAATTTTGCTAAACTGGCATTTAGATGCTGTGCTTGGGGATGGTTGGGACTATATTTTTTCTTTCGCTGCAGCAGCTGCAGCAACGTAATCTGACTGTGTAAATCTTCAGCTACTGGGATGATGTCACATTGTGAGGAAGGACCTGCTGGTACATCTATTACTGTAGCACCATCCCTGTCGGTGGAGGTTGTAGGCAATTGCATGGCAGGACATACAGTGTGGGTAGAGACAGATGAGGAGGAGGAGGATCTACGCAAAGTTTTGCCCCAACGAGATGTGTGGCACTTGTTCATATGTCACCTCAAGCACGTGGTACCCAAGCATCCGGTGTTTATCAAACGCTTCAGCCTCCTCTGACATAGATTACAAATAGCAACGGTGGGGTCTGCTGCACAGTTCTTAAAGAACTCCCAGACAGCAGAGTTCCTGCATGTGTTCTTTGAGACAACAGCACTCTGCACCGGAGCAGCTCTGACATGTGATGCCTTGGACTGGCTAGTGCTACGGTTGGTCACAGAGGATGTTGTGTCTCGTGTTTGCTGTGCCTCCTCCTCCTCCTCCCCCTCCTCCTCACTTGATTCCTCAGTTCGATCTGGCACCCAGGTGGAGTCAGTGACCTCATCATCATCAATGTCATCTTCACCCCCTATCTCCTCGTCACTGGAGCCAACTTGGCAGTATGCTGCAGCTGCTGGGGCAACATGACTTCCAGTTATTTGTGTGTCATCACTGGCACCCCCTTCCTCTAGGTTGATTGTACTCCCTTGCTCAACCTCAGAGATTGAATCAGAGCACTGTACTTGCTGCGCATCCTCAAGCAGCATGTCACTCTCATTGTAGTCAAACAATTCAGCTGACTCCTCCGTGTGTGATAGCGAGGCTACGGCAGGAGTAGCTGTGGACATGGAGGCTGCATTAGATGCTTTGGCAGCTGAGGTGGACTGTAAAGCACTAGAAGCCTGGCTGGCAGAGGACTCGGAGGATGAGGATGGCCTGGTTAGCCAATCCACCAAATCCTCTGTATGTTGCTGCTGCTTAAGAAGACGGCCAGCACCAGTTAGAAAGGACAAGCGTGCCCCTGCAGAGGATGCACCACGTCCACCATGACCAGAGGCACAGCCTCCCGACACAGGGGCTGCTTGCCCTCTTATCTATGTCTGGGAGCGTCTGCTAGTCCTTTTTGTTCTTTCAGACATGGTGAGTGATATATAGATTAATATATACAGAACTCTGATTCAACTCTGGTATAAAGATTTAAAGAACTCTGGTATAACTCAGTGAGACACACTGATAGCTGGCAGCCAGTGACAAGAGACAGATCACCTCAATTCACAAATGTTTTAAAGAAATTAGTGAGTCCCAAAATAATGCGTGGTACTGTTTGTGTGACAAGACACAGATCACCTTAATTCACAAATGTTTTAAAGAAAATAGTGAGCCCCAAAATACAGCGTGGTACTTTTTGTATGACGAGACACAGATCACCTTAATTCCCAAGTGTTTTAAAGAAATTAGTGAGCCCCAAAAAGATTTGCTGGCACAGTGACAAGACCCAGAAAATCACCTCAATTCACAAATGTTTTAAATAAAGTTGTAAACCCCAAAAAAAATTGCTGGCACAGTGACAAGACACAGATCACCTAAATTCCCTGATATTTGGTATAAATGAGACCCAAAAAGACTTGCTGGCACAGTGTGACAAGACCCAGAAAATCACCTCAATACACAAATGTTTTAAATAAAGTTGTAAACCCCAAAAAAACTTGCTGGCACAGTGACAAGACACACATCCCCTAAATTCCCTGATATTTGGTCGAAATGAGACCCCCCCAGAAGCGTGGCAGACCGGCAATAACAACACACACAACTATCTTCTTTGAAATCTCCTCTGAAATGCGTGCAGAATCGGCGGTTGAAACCTTATATAGTGTGCTGCGGGACTTAGCTCTGTGAGCCCATGATTGGGCAAAATTTGCCCAATCAGGACTCTGAGCGGTGATTGACATAGTGTTCAACCAGTCTTGCACCAGACCTGTGGTCAGGTGCAAGACTGTAGCCAATTACGAGCTTCAGGCAGTGGGAAAATGCATTGTGGTCCATTGTGGTCGAACATGCGGCGAACACCCGGAAATGTTCGGGGTTCGCGATCTGCTCGAACAGGCTAATTTCGGGTCGAACCCCGAACCATCCGAACCCGAACAGCTCATCCCTACTCAGTACCATCAGAGGCAATTTTGCGTACTGGGGAACTAGGTACATGTAGAGAGCCTGCAGGGTCAACAGCATGCACAAATATGGTATGGATGTATCTGCTATCTTGGTCTGGTGGCCATTTATGGCCCTTTACTAGAGATGTGCATTCGTTTCGGAAAAATTTGGAACGACATTTGATAATTTGTATTTCGGAAGTACTTCCAAATAACGAATCGATACGATACAAATTCGAAATGAAACAAAACGGTATATAACAAATTTCTTTCGTTTTACACTGTGTCATCATCATAAAAGATGAATTTGAATAATTGATATCCACTATCGAATTTGAAATGAACTATCAAATGGATATCAACAACTATCGAATTTGGAATGAACTATCAAATGGATATCATTAACTAACGAATTTGAAATGAACTATCAAATGGAAATCAACAACTATCGAATCGATTCGAAATTTCAAATCAATCCGAAATTAGTTACGAAATTCCAAAAACAAAATTATTTAAAAACGAAACAAAACTAAACTAAATGAATTTTTCAGCCATGCACATCCCTACCCTTTACTGCGCCGAGCAGTTTGCAGCTGGGTGGTATTGTGGTGTTCCTCCAGGTAAGGTATATTCTCATCAGACCCGAGGGATACCAAACCATCCTCCAGATCAGGATCGGGAACTGGAACACTGGGTGGAATACAATCCTGCCAGGGCATCCGGTAAACAACGGTAGGCTCAGGTAATCTGGCCTCACTGCCTAGAGGTGGGGCTGGCACCGAAGCAGAAGCAACATCATGATGGCTGGGAGTGGTTGGTGTTGCATCCACAACTTTCACCAGAACTTTAGAAACAGGTTCCTCCAGAGAGTTGGTCCTCTGTACCCAAGTCACCAGTCTCTACTACCAGTGATGACATTGATGGTACAGGTTAAGAAGTGGTCACCTATTTGGCAGCAGCAGCCACTCCAGCAAGAGTACTAGGATATAGTATCAACCAATTAAGGCTAGACGTGAGTGGCGCTCTCTAACAACACAATATCTTATATTTTTATGTTGCTCAAACACCCCATGTGCACAATACACACATGTATTAATATAGCAAACAATTGAGCACTAGTCCCAGTGCAAGCGCACACTTCCAATCCCAGTAGTGTATCACACACTTAAATTCTAAAACCACTTATCTGGTATCAAAAAGATTCTTTCAAGAATTTCTCCACTTCTTATCAATAATTAGGCTTATTTGTTTAAAAAGAGAACCATATGGTGCAATATCGTTTTAAAATTATCAAGCAAAGTCTTTAGTTGATCAGTGTGGATATCAACTCACAAAGGAGGAGTCCCCATTGTCTCAAATCACGGGCCTTCTGACCGCTATGGGGGGTCACACCCACACTGCGTGAACCTTCAATCAGGGTCCCGTGTTCCAGCAGACCTTCACTTCAAGAAAAATACATCTCCATTGCGCAGATATATCTATTCAATATATCACTTAAATGATGTGAAAATATACTCACAACTTCATGAGCCTCTTATGGTAAGTGGCTCTGGTAGGAAAGCATCTGTAAAACCCAAGGTTGTAGCCGATTTGGAATGAGGTTGGTTCTCTCATAGTATTGAAAATATGTTCGGAATGCATACTGAAATATATTTGAAAGTGTATTTTGGAATGCATTGTGTAATAAGCTGTGAATATATTCTGGAATATGTGTTAAATGTACTTCAAATTGCAAAATATGTGTCAGATAAAAGTAAAAAAAAAAAAATACACTGCTATTATATTCCAGCGGCAAGGTTGAACCAGCTTCTCGTAAAGTAGAGACTTGCTTCTCCACAGTTGTATTGGAGGAATGTGCTGAACAGTTATTGACTTGCTTCTCCCTGGTCAAAGAGCAGAGACATACCGTCTTGCTCAAGGACACTTACTGGAGAGGTGCTCTGGCCAGGATTTGAACCCGGCACTCCCACATTTATAGAGAAGTGATGTTACCTCTACTCCTTCAAGCCAGTATAATTGTGTGTTGCTACTGGCATATAGAAATTTTAAAACTGTCTCATATTTCAACTCCAAATTATATTTAAAAAGTTAGATTTGATTGGGCAGAGTGTAAAATACCTTTCTTGTCGAATTACATTACCAAACCAGAATTTGAAAATTGTCAATGAGCCAATAATTAGATTGGTGGCCTAACATTTTTTATTATTATTATTATTTAGAGTTGAAATATAAACCAGTTTTAACATTTCTATACGCCAGCAACATACCATAGTTATACAATATTTATTTATTTATTTATAAAGGATTTTACCAGGAAGGATACATTGAGATTTCCCTCGTTTTCAATTATGTCCTGGGTTCAAGAACATTGAAGTGTTACAGTTACAGAAATACAAAGTAATACAATGCAAGATATTGAAAAACAACACAAATATACAGATTAACAGAAAATAAATATGTAGGAAATATAGTCACTAGGTTACATGTTTACAGGTGCATTCTGTATTGAGGTATGTTAGTAAGGAGCTCTTGAGTGACTTAAGACTGGGGGAAGATTTGATGGTGTCTGGGAGGTTATTCCATAATTGTGGTGCTCTGTAGGAAAATGAGGACCGAGCCACTGTCTTTTTGTATTGTGGTATTGCAAGTAAGGTGCTGGTCCTGGATCGGAGGTTATAGGATGAGGGAGCTGCTGGGGGAAGCAGTCTATTCAGGTAGGGTGGCAGCTTCCCAGAAATGCTCTTAGACACCAGGCTGGAGAGGTGAAGGGTGCGTTTAGACTCCAGCGATGGCCAGTTTAGCTCTTTTAACATGTCACAATGGTGGGTCATGTAGTTACATTGTAATGCAAAGCGGCAGAAGGAGTTATACAATGTAGTAAGTTTCTGAAGGTGTGTTTGCGGGGCCGCTGCATACACTACATCTCCGTAATCAATAGCTGGCATAAGCATTTGTTGTACAATCTGCTTTCTTACTGTAGGGCTCAGGCAGGATTTGTTTCTGTACAGGGCACCTAGTTTGGGGTAAAGTTTAGATGAAAGTTTTTCGATGTGGGGGCCAAAGGATAGATTAGGGTCCAACCACATACCTAGATATTTGAGAGAAGTGACTGTGGTCAACGTGCCATTTGATTTTGTCCCAACACATACAGTAGATGGGGATTTTGCAATTTGTGCAGTTTAGGTGCTGTTCCAAAGAGCATCGCTACAGTTTTGTCAGTATTTAAAAAACGTTTGTTGTGTTTGATCCACTTTTCTACCTCTGTGAATTGTTCTTGCAGCACGGCCTCCAGCTGCGGGAGATTTGGTTTGCTGGTATAGATTACAGTGTCGTCTGCGTACATATGTACAGTTGAGGCTTTGCAGACGTTGGGCAGATCATTTATGAATATTGTGAATAGCAGGGGGCCTAGTATTGAGTCTTGGGGTACACCGCAAGTGACTGGGAGTGGGAGGGAGGAGCTGCCAGAAATTGACACATATTGTGATCGGTCGAATACATATGATTGAAACCAGGTTAGCGTGCGATCACCAATGCCAGAGTTTTTAAGTTTTTCTAACAAGATGCCATGGTCTACTGTGTCAAAGGCCTTGGCAAAATCAAGGAAGATGGCTCCAGTTAGGTTTCCTTGTTCCATCCGATCTTGGATATCATTGCAGACTTTTAAAAGGGCGGTTGTAGTTTAGTGATTTGTATGAAAGCCTGATTGATCTGGGGTTAAGTAGTTCCAATATTGATAATAATCAAGTAATTGTGTGTCAGATGCATTTTTCCAAGATTTTTGACACTACAGGGAGCAACGATATCGGACGGTAGTTGGATACCAAAGTACTGACACCACTTTTATGGATAGGTACCACTCTCGCAGTCTTCCAGAGTTTGGGTATGTATCCAGTCGCCAGTGATTCATTTATTAGGGTTGCGACAGGATTTGCAATTGCCGGCGCACTGATTTTCAGCAGCATTGCTGGTATTTGATCAGGTCCAGACTGGTATTTCATTTTTTGTTTACGGAGAAGTTTAGTTACGACACTGACAGGCACTGGTCTAAAACTGAATTCCTGTCTGGTACAGGGACTTTGCACAGCTGGAGGGGCCTGACCTGCATGAGGCCTCTCTGATTGCATGTCATTTCCTAGCTTGGCAATCAAAGTGGTGGCGCATCCGACAAAATAATCATTAGAGGCATTTGCTACATCTAGGGGTTGTTGCAGGGTTTGGTTGTTTCCTTTTACAGCAGCTGGCTGGGAGTAGACTGGGGGTGCTTGTATGTTACTTATGGTTCTCCAAAAGTGTTTAGGGTTTGATATGTTATTGTTTAGATTTTCATTGAAGTAATGGGCTTTGGCCATTTTTGTTTGTTTAATTAGTTGTATATATACTATATAATGCTTGATGATGTAATTCATGGCTCATTTGACATTTTTAGTAGAGCGTTTAGCATATTTTTTTAGTTTTGCTTCACCAGTGTCATGCGGTTTAGATTATTTCACTTAATTATTCTAAATAAAAAAAATATTTGCTTTTTCGTATTTCAGAGTTGCATTGTCCTATAATTTAGGCACAGCTAGCAAGGTGTTAATGACTGTTAACACTTAAAATGAGTACAGAATAGTTTTAACATAACCTTGCCATTTTTTGGTACCATTGGGAATTCTCATTTAGTATCAATATCCAATTAAATACTTTCATTAGTGGTTGGCTTGTAAAAAAGCTGCATTCTTTAATGGATTTCATGGGATATTATCATGACCTGTATCTTATTAGTATTCAAATTTTATCATTCCCTCAGCACATCCTTTATTTTAATGGACAAGGTATTAGATTTAATATAGAAATTGCATTTTGTTTGGCTCAAATTTCAGTTATGAGTGACAGATATTTCAAATTACATTATCAAATTAACTCTTACATTCTGATTTACAGCTATTTATAAAGGTTTATAGACAATGATTAATATGTCCTTTACATGCTTGAAACATTTCTCCCTTTCATTCATTAACTGACCCAAGCTTTCATAAATGTCATAAAGTATAAGCATAACTAAAGCAAATGACTTAATTGCTGTTTGTTTGAGGTTCAATTGTAGGGGGTTATCCTCCAATTCTGGTGTGGGTTCAGGTTACTGTATTCTATTCCCTCTTACGTATTGCTAAATCAATTAGGGTTTGTTTAGATTCAATTAATTAAAGCAAATGGTGGATCTATCTATGGGCACCAATGTCTTAGTGCTAATGTTTCCCCTGCTATTCCACTAGTGCTGCAAGCCTTGATTACAGTTCTGCTTTTATAGCAGTTTACTGTACATTAATGCGTTCTATACTTTTCATATTCCAATGTCACTCATTTGTATTTGCAGCCAATATTTAAAAAAAATAATACTTTCAAAACCTGTCGTTAAGAGATTTTGCATTTGCACTTAACAGAAAATATTATTTTTTTTTATATTCACCTATGGTTCCACTGAATTCACTGCTTCCTTTTGCAGCTAACTGAAGGACATTGAAAACACAGAATTTCCAGGGTTCTTCAACCAGCTCTCTGTAATCATCTATATGTGATGTACCGGCTCTCACTGGTCTTCGTGGAGTAGTATAGACTCCAGAAGACAATACCACCCTTGGTGGCATTCTGCAGCTCCTTCCTATGATAAGTCGAGTGACGCATTTGGAATAGATTCAGTAATAGGTGACTACTATCCATTAGATAGTAGGACAGCTAAAAAAAAAAATGAAGAACTAATTGAAACTGGTTAACATTTCTGTACACGAGTTTACCGTATGGAAAACATTGAAAAAACATGGTGTTCATGACAGAACCCCACAAAGAAAGCTTTGTTAAATTTTGTTAAAGACCACCAGAACACTCTACAACACTTTTGGGAAGACATTTATAACCCGGTGAAACATAGATTACATTTTTGGGGAAGATCATGCAGCATTATGAATGTTTCAAAAAGGTCATTCCATATCAAAATGGGGGAAGCCTCATAATTTGGGGCTGCTTTGCTTCTTTGCAACCTGGACCGTTTAGCAACAGTGAGGGAAAAATGAATTCCTAAATTTACCAAGATAGCCTCCAAGTTAATATCAGGTTGTCAGTGCGTCAGCTTAAGCTCAGTAGTAGCTGGGTTATGCAAGACAATGATCCTAACAGGGTTATTCAAAGCGATCCGAATGGCTGCCGAAAGGGAACCGAACGCTGAAAATCAGTTTGATTTATGATTATTATTCTGTCCCATTATCTTTGGTCCCTTAACAAGTGGGAGGCACATCTGCAAACTGCTGTAAGTCCTACACCGTTCACCTGAGTTGGATGTACATACCCTCAAATTAAAGCTGACAGTCTGCAGTTAAAGCACATTGTGTTTGTTTCATTGCAACTCCATTGTGGTGGTGTATAGAGCCAAAGATGTTAGAATTGTGTCGATGTCCCAATATTTCTGGACCTGACTGTAATTGTGTAAGTTCAAGGTTAGTATTGTTTCCTGAAGGGCACTGGGTATTAGTTAAAAAAAAACTGAAAGTCTGTTAAAGTTTTTTCCTGATTGAAGCAATTGAGCAAGCAGAGAGATTTGCTCAGTTTTAAATATTAAAATAGGTGCCCCCCTCCTCTCCCAAGCATAGCAGCAACTGCTCAGGGATCTGGGCTATGGGTGTGTTTTTGAAGATTGTGGGTGATCCACCCTGCAATGCATTTTTAAACATTCCCTGAGATTCTTAGGAGAGCAGAGCATGCTGGTATGTGGTTTTCTTTCTCTATGACACGAGGAAGGCAGCCATTTGCATCGGTAGCAGAGACTCCGTGGAAGACTGTAAAGTCTATGAATGAATCTGGTACTGAACATACATTGTTCATGGACTTTGAGCTTTCCTGCAGGGACACGCCAAAGGCCTTAACTGCCTTGTGCAAGCACTGACTCTGCAGACACGTAAGTGACCTCCTCACTTGGTCATACTCTTTCATAGTTTGTATGAAGGCTCAGGAGAGATCTGACCATTTGTTTCAGTCTAAAAAATGGTACATTCATGCTGAAGAACAGAATGCAAACCCATCTCCTACAATTACTGAATGGCTCTGCATGTTCGTCCATGTATGTCTGTGTGGAAGAGGCTCAAGCTCCAATTTGTCCTTGGTGTCTACTGTGAAGAAAAGGTCAGATGCTCCCACCATCATACTTTTACCAGGCTGTGCATTGCTAATTATAGATTCCTTGCCAGAAACCCTTATGAATCAAATCTGTTGCAAGATGTACTTATGTATATTTATATAATTTTCTCCTTCACGTTCTTAACTGCTTGTTTCATTGTTTCACTTTTTTATTCTTGTTTTTACAGGTTTAAAGCATTTAATTTTTTCTTAACCTGCCTGGCGGTGTTCCTGAGTGTGACTTGGGGTTAAATTACGCTACCGCGATCGGTAACCCCGAGCCACGCTCGGGCTGGATGCATACTCACCGCATCCTTCGCTCCCTCGCCGTCTCCGCAGTGCGATCGAGGCAACCGGAGACTTTGCTTCCTGGATCTTCTCCCTGCGAGTCACACGACGTAGGGGGGTGGGACCAGGCGGAAAATTCAAAAATGTAAAAGAAATTACAGGAAAAAATACAGTAAAATAAACTTTGTGCAGTGCAGTGGGTGCTGGGATTCCTGTCCAGATGTACACTCCTTTGCCAATGAAATATACTCAAAAAAAGAGTATTTATTCTCAAAGCAGCTTTACAGAAATAAAAGGCAAAAAAATCATTTCTACAATGTAATAAGGCTTTGCAATACAAGTTTCGCTGGTGGATCTGGGCAAGCACCAGCGAAACATGTATTGCAAAGTCTTATTACATTTTAGAAATTATTTTTATTTGTCTTTTATTTCTGTAAAGCTGCATTGAGAATAAATACTCTTTTTTTGGTACCCCCTGTGTTAAGTATATTTCATTGGCAAAGGAGTGTACATCTGGACAGGAATCCCAGCACCCAGAGGAAAGAGGCATGTTTTTGGTTTGATTATATTATTGAATATAATTTATTTCCATTATTTTGGATAATTATTTGTGGGATAATAAATTATTATTTCGTGTTTCAAACCTTCTCTGACTCCGTGTGTTTACTAGTCTCTTGCTTGCAGGATTTCAGTGAGTTATTCCTACAGAATACAGACCTACTATATAAAAACAACAGATTTCCTTTCCAAAAAAATTGAAACGCTTTTAAGCACAACATTTTGCAAAAATTAGACCGCAAGGGAGGTTAAAGGGGTTATTCAAAGAGCACTGAAATTCTACCTGAATTTCGGTGCTCTTTCATTCTTTGAACTTTGGCATTCACCGCAGGGTCCCCAAAGTGCAGGGAAAATCAGCCGAATCGCGAGTAAAAAACTTTGCAAAACAGTCGAAAACATCAGAACTGATAAGCCGCTGCACACCCGCCGAATGCACTCAACAATCCATTGCAAAATGCACCCAACGCATCCAAAAAGAGCCTATCTGCTGAACACAGCGCCGTCCAGCCGGCAGAAAAAGTTGACAAGTTGACAAATGGGGTAAAAAAAAAACACTTTGACTTTGAAAAGCTGTTTGCAAAAAAAATGTTGCATGAAAATGCCTGTAATTAATATGTAAGGTCCTATGAATAACAAGAAAAATATCCGTTACAGAAAAAAGAATGCTATTTAAAAACACCAGAAACAATTTTGCCCAAAAAAATCCTAAAAAAATAAATAAATAAAGGGACTTTTTCTGCAAATTAAAAGAATAAACGATTTTATATTTAATAAAAACGGGAATATTTTTAACATTGAAACCCTGACGAAACCACCGAAAATCAGGGCCTTTCACTGCTGTTCGGTGTTCTCTGAATAGATTTACCATTGCTTCTCTATTGGGGATTTCACTGCTGCCGAAGATTAGCTTTTCCTTGCCGCTTGATAACTGGGTCAGGATGACCTGTAGTTGCGTGAACTACAGGTGGGTCCAAGGCTGGCCTCAGACCTTTAAACACCCTATGTGAAATAACTTCCCATTTTTTTTAAACAAAATAAAAGTTTAGAAATCTTGATTAAAACTACAACATATAAGTAAAATTAAATAAAACGGCACAAACAAAATAAGATTTAAATAATTGCGGTCAAGGTAATTCCAGTTTCGTAACCATCTTGGATGGTTGCATCTTACATTGTCCTGGGAGAGTGTCACAGGGCAGCAAACCCGGGGGGGGGGCGAGGGCACGAGCCCAGGTGTGCAGTGACACACAATAGGCAGCAGATATGATAAACATGATGGTTTATTGAAGATATGATACAGATGAGGGGCGAGACTGGAATAGAGCTGACTAATATAGAGGGAACTGAAAGATAGGACAGGAAGGGGTTAACCAAGGACCACACAGAACTCAGGAGAAAGAACAGCAGATGAGGGTCTCGGTGCAGATGAGGGTCACGATGCAGATGAGGGTCTCAGCAACGAGTTCAGAGAGTGTCTCAGCAAGGATCTATTCAAGAGGGGAATCAGAGGCAGACCAAAGGTCAAGGGTAGGTATATAGAGAGCAGCAGAATCCTGTAGCAAAGCAGGGGGTCTGGTACACAAGTAAACAGATATCTGGCTACTTGCTGGTAGATTGAAGGCAGACTGTTAGGCAAATGCTGAACCATCCTAAGAAGGGCGTTCCACCTTTTAAGTAGAGAGTATTGGGCCAGGTGATCAGGTGCACCTGAGTGTGAAGAGGAGCAGAAGGAAAAGCCAGTCTGAATAAGGCAGCACCTTTCAGGCACTGCGCAGGTGGTTTCAGGGCACAGCAACGCCGGATTTGCCCTTTTGCCGCCACTGCTGCAGGTGAGAACCGTGACAGAGATTGGTTGTGGTGGTTGTTCTAGGACATGGCTGTCTCATTTTCGGTGCAGTGCACGCGATCCCCCCATGACTCTGGGGAGCCCTGAATCGTGAGCAAGGCCTACTAAAAGGCCAAAAGCCTGTCGCCTCCATGGGCATTGGCAGGGGCGGCGGATAGAGCTTATCGCCCTCCTCATATTCACCTGTCATATCGCTCGCCACCACATTGTTCCGGGTGTGGATTGCAGAGCCGGCAACCATTTTGAGGCCTTCACTATTGCTGCGGCCTCTGGTCCTGTCTGGGGAGTCAGCTGGATACACCCCTGCCACTCGCATTCTATCCTCTACTAGTGAGTGATGGACTGCAAGGTGGGAGTGATGGACTGGTTGTGTCAGTGAGTCGGGTGGTAGGCTTCCCTAAATAGGAAAGTCTTAAGGGAGCGTTTGAAGGAAGAGAAACTAGGGGAAAGTCTGACCGTACGAGGGAGAGCATTCCAGAGGATGGGGGCCGCGTGGGAGAAATCCTGTAGTCTATCATGGGAAGAGGTGATGCGGGAAGAAGCTAGGTGCAGGTCACTGTTTGACCTTAGGGCGAGTGTTGGGGTGTATTTGGTGATTAGTGCAGACAGGTAGTGGGGAGCTGAGTTAGTGAGAGCTTTGTAGAATACAAAATAACTCTTAAAAACGAAAAACAAAGTGATCCAAAAACGATAACCGGCTGTCCAAAATTTCAGATCGGTCTGAAAATATTAATCGTGGTAAAATAACAAACGAGCAAAAAAAAAAAAAAACGGACCGAAATAAAAGGGAAATGGGACGAATAAAAATCAGAAACGAAATAAAAAAAAACGCTGTGCACATGTCTATTACTTAATCAGATCATTGAATGTCCTATTATTTAGCTCCCTCTTTAATATTTCCTTTTTTTAAAGACATGTACATTATTCTGATGTGGCAGTGCAACATTGTTCAATGACATGTGAAATTATTAAAGAGCAGCTTTTAAAATACATCAGTTTGAAGATTGAGGTGGAATAAAAAGTTCAAGATTAAAAATGCTTAGGTAGCTTTTCAGCCTAATATTTTATTTATCATGCTATTTATTCTGTGTTTTTTTAACGAATACGTTCCGTACAGTGAATTGTTTGCAACTTTCTGATAAGATTTATAGATCAGATTTATAACCGCATTAAGTGGGATTTACTTTAATGATAATTAAATATTTAAGCACATTCCACTGTATATCCCTCTGTAATTCATAATTCCTCAATATGCTGGAAGTGTATTGTGCTTTGTATAAAACTGTCACAAGAATGACTAATTTTGTATATTTAGAAGTAGTATTTTAGAAGAATGCAGACAAAAGGTTTAAAGTTGGGTTCTTGTATTTGAACAAAAATAATTTGTATTTTATTGAGTTATTTGAACAAGATATATTTTGTTTATGCAGGTATTATTAATATGGATCTTTTTATCTGTAGCTGCTGAAAGGGTTGTTGCCTTCAAGTGTGACCCTTCATTTGTGAGTAGTCTCCTGCAGCTGTAGGATACACAGGTGCATTGCGTGGAGCCCAGGACTTTGATCTCAGCTCTCTCAGCTGTAATCTGTCACGGCACTAGCTGCAGCCATTGCAGGAAGGGAAAATCCAGTGTTGTTACCACATGAAAGGTGCTATCTGCATGGATTCTATACTGCCCTGCGAGACTTCTCAAGCTACAGCTGTTGACCTGTAATTAGGTTTCCTTAAAGGGAGGTCACACCCTTCCTTCCTTACATCTGCATTGTTGCTCAGTGCTCATTACATCTGTCTGTCAATTAGCAGCTACTCTCGACTCCTGCTCATATCTGTGTACCGAACCTTTGGCCTGGACTTCCCTTGCTCTCCATCTGCTTTCAACATATGGACTTTTGCTTTATGGACTTTGTTATACGGATCACCCCTTTCTGGATATCACGCTTGGAATACCCTGCTGCCCCCGTGCTCCACTGTTCCTCCAGAGTATCCCCACTATGTCTTCAGAGAACCCCCACCGTGTCTCATGTATCCCTGCAACCCTGGTCTCCAGCCCTGCTGTGTCTCTAAGTTCCCAGTCAGCCCTTTTCCTGATTCGCTCATCTGGTGTCTTCTGTAAGTGTTCCTCTAGTACCTGTCTCTAGTATTCCTCCTGCATTACTCCTGTGTTCTGTGCTTTCTCTGTCAGTTACCCAGCCCACAGTCTTCACAGTCAGCCCTATTCCTGTCTCGTCCCTCACTAGTGCTACCTGTAAACGTACCAATAAACCCCCTGTTTATCCACTATATCCTTGCCTCCTGTGTATCACTGTATCTTGGGCTCATATCCGCCAACCGCCCCGTGACAGTAGACTTTACTTTATTCCTCCTCTATCGTGACACTTCCTGTTTGAAGGCAGTGGCACCCCTGGAGATACAGAAGGCTCCATCAGGTGGGGCCAACCACAGGGGAAGGTAGGTGAGAATGAAGCTTGCAGTGTAGAAGAGGTAAACATAAGATGCACTTAACCACCCTGGCGGTCTATTTATTTTGAAAATACTTGTCTGAAAGCGGTCAATTGTTTTTTTTGCCCCCACTAGCGGCATCCCGAGTGTGGCTCGGGGTTAAAATCCTATGTTGGAAGCAGTTACCCTGAGCAACACTCGGGATGCTGCTGGATACATCACCTCTCCCTGTGCTCTCTCGATGTCCCCAGCTGCCTCCTCCGGCGATCGCGACCTCATTACTTCCTGTTTCCCTCCTCGCGAGAAGGAATCCAGGAAGTATGAGGTCATGATCGCCGGTGAAGACTGCGGAGATCAGCGAGGGAGCGCACGGAGAGGTAATGTATACAGCCCGAGTGTGTCTCGGGGTTACCGCTCTCAGCGATGAAATTTAACCCAGAGACACACTCGGGAACACCGCCAAGGAGGTTAACCACTTCAATGCGGAGGACGCGCTCAGCGCATCCTCCGCATTACTGCTGGTATGCGGAGGACGCGCTCAGCGCGTCCTCCCATTGGGGTCAGCGTTCGGCCGGGTTCTGGCTGATCTCTGGCCCCCCCGGTGCGGGCTGACATCCTCGATGTCAGCCCAGCATCCGGGACCGCAGCCGCTGAAATTAGGTGTCATTGCGGCAGCGCGATGACACCTAATTCAGGCGCCCCCCCGCATGTGCGGAGGAGGCGCCTGAAAGGGAGGGGGGGAGGTCCTTCGGACCTCTCTCCCTCCCGATCGGCGGCGTTGCGGGGGTTAACCCAGCCTGCCCTTCCAAATGGTGCCTGGCATTAACCCCTGGGGAGCTGGATCGCGAATCGGCGCTGAAAAGCGCCGGTTCGCGATCCTTTCCCGGAGCTGGCCGACATCTTGGATGTCGGCCAAGCCTCCGGGAACTCCCCTTGAGGACTGGCGTCATCGTGCGTAGCACAATGACGCCAGTCCTAGAGTTAACCCCTAACTGCCACCAACGGTGGAGATAGGGAGTTCCAATGAACTCCCTATCTCCCGATCCGTGGCAGCTAGGGGTTAACGTTTGGTATGGTTGGATCGGCCAGAGCATGGCCGTTTCAACGATACCAAACACTACTGTGAAAAATTTTGTAAAAAAAATAAAAATGAAAAATAAAAATAAAACAAAATGAAAAAAAAATTATAAAAAAATTCTTTTTTTTGGTTTGTTAATGCAGCAATATTGTTCCCATTTCAATTATAATGTGAACAATGATGCAGCAGTAACGATTTTTGTATGCGGTGCGTTTGTTAAAAAGCGCGTAATTTTCCCCAAAAAAAATGTAACGAGACCCCATCTCTAATTTGTTTAACAAGCGCACCCCAAACAAAATATAACCGCAATTGCTCGCATGTTAAAATGTGAAAAAAAACACTTTACACGTTGTAAATTATTGAAAATACATATTTTATTGCATTTTTTGTTATAATATACAGACAGGTCATGACGTATACATATAATAATGACATATTATGAATCTACTGAGTCTGACGGAAAGAACGATAATATGTCTGGGTAATATACTAAAATAAGCCTTCAAAACACGTTTAAACATGATGAGCAAAACCGGTAAAAATTACCTCAGCACAGAGGCGGGAAAAGCCTCAGCAGCGAAAGGGTTAAATGTTTTACATTACTTTTTTAAAGTCATACACGTTCGTGATTTGCTTGTGAGCCCTGAAAGCTCATGACCACATGAAACTATATGGTTTTACTCCATTACATCTTTAGGTCTAGTTTTTAAAAAACATGCCTATCAGAAAGATGCAACAGGGAAAATACAGACTTTTTTTAGGTTATTATGTTCCTTGAAAATTATCAATCTATGTAAATTTCTCACAATATTGTCAAGGAGTATATACAGTCTATTAATTTTTTTATTAAAATCCAATGTAATTGGATACTTAGGCAAAAAAACTAAGGGGGAGCATATGTGTTAATTATTAACTCCTGCTGATTTCCATTCTGCTCCCTTTCATTTTGCTTAGCGCTGCAGTACTCACCATTTCTCCAATACCACAGTGTCCTCGGTTTCCGTCAGCCAGCATCTTGTTGCAGGGAGCAGCTTGAAAGTCAGCCCTCCTCGACAACCAGCCAATAGGATTCTATGAACCAGCTCCTCTTTGAATTAGAAGTGGACACTATTTTCCATCCCTGAGGAACCAGACCTATGGAGACTGTCAAGCAAATGCTTATTGATTGACTTCAGGGTGGGCAGAAGAACTCCTTTTGAAGGTCTGTTCTTAAAACAATGGACTAGTAGCAGGGCCGGATTTATAATTAGGTAGGGATGTGCCTACCACAAGAGATTATTAGAATCTTTTTTCTAATGCAGCACTATTGTTCACTTTTTAATTATAAAGTGAACAGGGAGGCTGCACCAGTGCCGGCCCATCCATGGTGCCAGATGGAGCCATGGCTCCAGGCAGCACTTTGCCAGGGGTAGCATGTTGGGCCTCAACTAGGCACACCACACATGATTACTGTGCATTTTATTGCTGTGGAGCTCTGTGATACGATCAGTTACACACATTACTGTGCGTTTTATTACTGTGGAGCTCTGTGATAAGAAGATACACACATTACTGTGTGTTTTATTGCTGTGGAGCTCTGATATGCTCACACGGCACATGGGTTTTTTTTGGGGAGGGGGCAGAATATTATCCTTGGAACCAGGCAGCACAGTGTCCTTGGCCGGATCTGTGCTGCACTAACTCACCTTCCAATTTCTCACACCATCAGCAAGTGTGGAGGGGATGGCACTATGCATTTTGCATCGAAAACCTAAACTGCGGCACTGCGGTGAGGATAGACAGGGGGATTTTGGAACCCTGTGTGTCTGATTTTCATAATGCACAAGTTAAAGTGAGGTGTTATTGGAAAGAACAGAGTCTGGCCATTCCAACAATACCATACAGAACCATATAATGTGTAAAAATAAAAAAAATGATTAAAAAAATATGTAATGCAAAATTTACATTTTTTTCTGTTCCAAGGCAGTGGCATTATGAGCTTTTAGTTATAAAGCAAACAATGCCTTCTCATTTCTCACAATGGTAGCAATTGTGGAGGTGACGGCAAAATGCGTTATTTCGCCTTGGTTCATCTAAAACACAAGCTCTGCTGTGAGAAGAGCAGGGGTCCTTTGTGTCCATTATTTACACTCACAAGGTCAAGTGAGGTGACAATGGACAGTCTTCTCCTTTCTAATGATACCAAACAAGACCATGAAAAAATGTAAAGAACAAAAAGAAAGACACCCCATCTCCATTTATTGTTTTCAAAGCAACTGCTTTGCCCAAGTCTCAAGTATAAAATAAGCTATACCATGAGCATTACTTACCTTCTCATTTCCCACATATTATTCATGATTCATGAAACGCATTGTGCTAAAATAAAAGAAAAACATTTTAGATTTGTTTCAGTTTTGGTTAACATTTAGTATTTCCTTAGAAAAATGCAGTAACAGTGCCCCATTTCTGAGTCTTATTTTAACAAGAATAACCTATAGAACATATAACCATAAAGGTTTGGATGAACTATGGAAAAATAAATTTACACTGGGTAAACAATTGAAATCTGAACGGAAATTTATATTTTTTGTTATAGCATTCTGATGTGACATGAAGTAATGACGGATACATACTGTATACAGGGTTATTCAAAGAGATTTGAAAAGTCAACGCACATTCGGTGGCTTTTCGTTCCCTGCACTTCGGGGCGATTCAGTGATCCTAGTTCGCAGACCCTGAGGTGTATTCAGCAAGCACCACAGGGCCCCCCCCCCCGTAGTGCAGGGAACACTCGCCGCAAACACACTGAACACTCACCGCAAACCCTACCGAACACGCACCGAAACTGGCAGAAACAGCTGGATTAACCACACAGAACACGCCGGAGAAACCCGACTAGCCGCCGGTCACAGCGTAGAGCACCCACCGGAAAAAGCCGACACGCAGATGAACGAGGTGAGAAAAAAAACTGTACGCTTGAAAGTTTGAAATTTGAAACGCTGTTTGCAAAAAACTATTGAATGAAAATGTCTGGAATTTACATATAAGATCCAATGAATGATAATAAAAAGGTCTGTTACAGAAAAAAGAAAAAACGATTATAAAGAAAACCAGAACAAAGTTTGCAAAAAAATTCCAAAAAATGTCTAAAAGATCCTAAAAAAATCTATAAATAAAGAGACTTTTTACTGCAGAATAAAATAATAAACGGTTTATTAGATAATGGATTAAAACTGGAATATTTTTAACATTGAAGCCTATGGGATTCTCCTGAATAAACCTGTCAAATGAAACCACTGAACAGCAGGGAATTTCGGCAACTTTTCACTGCTGTTTTGTGTTCTCTGAATAGACGAAGCATTGCTTCTCTATGGGGATTTCACTGCCCTCAAACAGGCACGTACGTGCAGGGAATTCGCCAACATTTGGCGAACTGCCTGCTCTCTGAATAGCCGAATGGCCACGAAATGTAGCCGTACGCTGAATTTCAGTGTCCGGTTACATTTCAGGGTCAGATCGGCTCTCTTTGAATAACCCTGATAGTAATGATATATTTTGAATCTCTACAGTACACTGAAAAAATTGTATATAATTTGTCTGGTTCTATACCAAAACTTGACTTCTTATCACATTTAAACATGATAAGCACAGAAGAGTCAACATTAGCTCAGCACACAGAGGTGAAGTGGCTCAGTAGTGAAGGAGTTATAAACAATGAGAATTAACACATTTGCTCCCACTTCTTTTCCACACAGATTTTTTAAAATGTTTTTATTTATTTTTTTGCAAAGAAAGGCACCTCTGGTGGCAGGTAATTTTCTCTATAAAACTAGAATAAATATTTATAAAAAAATAAACTACAATTTTTTTTGTAATTTTTTTATTAATTATTACTATTAATGTTAGTTAAATATTATTATTATTATTTCCCCACACATTTATGGCCCTATCACCTCCTTAACGTTAGCGTTCAAGTGAGCGTTATGCCTAGTTCATCTCCCGTAGCACTAATGGGTTAAAAAAATCCGTTAGTGCATCGGTAATAGCGATTTCAGTGCAAATTTACTGTATTTTTGGCTCCCCATGTTAAGTATATGGAGCGCAAAATGCAAGCAAAGAGTAATTAGAGTTAGGATCACAGTGAAAAGTTAGCCACAGCTCTATGCTGGAGCAAACTAATTCCGCCTTTGTGGAATCAGTTAGCAGCAGCAAGAACCCCCCAAAAAATAGATACTCACCTCTCATCCCGTAGTGAGAAGGGCGGCCCGATCCGTCGGTTCTGGCCGCCAGGAGCAGAGTGAGACTGAGGAAAATATGTCCCCAGTCATCCTTCGCGGAGCTGCAGGATCTCGCAAGAGGCGAGATCCTAGAGGCCATGTGGCCCGGCAGCAGAAGCCTCCATGGAGTTCTAAGGGCACCAGGAGGGGATGCTCGTGATGGCGCATTAACGCTGCCGCGAGCATCCTAGAGGCTAGTGCCCATTACAAGACAGACTGCTGGATTCAGCGCCTGCCTCGTAATCTACTTATAAAATGGGGACGATAATGGGAAATTTACTACAACAAATTTTTCCACTTAGCATCCTCGTTTAGCTAAGGGCACATGATAATTTTCTATTGACGTTCCTGGAGGGATCAGCCAAATGACAAATGATTTAGGTAAACTAAAAAAATGGTCGGAGTTGTGGCAATTAAGTTTTAATGTGGATAAGTGCAAGATAATGCACCTGGGACGTAAAAACCCAAGGGCTGAATATAGAATATTTGATACAGTCCTAACCTCAACATCTGAGGAAAGGGATTTAGGGGTCATTATTTCAGAGGATCTAAGGGTAAGTAGTCAATGTAATAGAGCAGCAGGAAATGCTAGCAGAATGCTTGGTTGTGTAGGGAGAGGTATTAGCAGTAGGAAAAGGGAAGTGCTCATGCCACTGTACAGAGCACTGGTGAGACCTCACTTGGAGTACTGTGTGCAGTACTGGAGACCGTATCTCCAGAAGGATATAGACATCTTAGAGAGAGTTCAGAGAAGGGCTACTAAAATGGTGTACGGCTTGAAGGAGAAAAGTTACCAGGAAAGGCTTAATGATCTTAACATGTACAGCTTGGAAAAAAGACGAGACAGAGGAGATATGATAGAAACATTTAAATACGTAAAGGGAATCCACAAGGTAGAGGAAGGGAGTATATTTAAAAGGAAACAAAATAGCAAAACAAGAAGACATAGTCTTAGATTAGAGGGGCAAAGGTTTAAAAGTAACATCAGGAAGCATTATTTTACTGAGAGGGTGATGGATACATGGAACAGCCTTCCAGTAGAAGTGGTAGAGGCCAAAACAGTAATTGAATTTAAGCAGGCATGGGATAGGCATAAGGCTATCCTAAACAAAAGATAAATCCAGGTAAAGTATGCATGTAATTGGGCAGACTAGATGGGCCGAAAGGTTCTTATCTGCCGACATTTTTCTATGTTCTATGTTTCTATATCCTATTGAAAAAATATTTAAATAAAGCAGAATCAAAAAATGAAGTGATCAAAAAGACACATTTTTGATCCCCAGAATTTTGCTTGCTCTTGGCCGAAATGCAGCATCATTTGACATAGCTAGGGTTAGAAATGAGTTAAGTTACTATTTGTGCTTTTTTTAAGGTTAGGGTTAACCCTAGCCCAAACATTCTGCTCCATTTTTTTCTTGATATTAAGTCACAGATTCTTCCCTTTCTTTTGATGTGAGCTCAGCTGTTTAAACTTTTTTTAAATGTTAATTATTTTTTGCTTCCTCGAAAACAAAAATTTATAAAAGTATTTCCCCTTTTGGCACTTTTTTGGGAGGGGTTGTAGGACGCTTCAGATTTATGTACCTACAAGTTCCGGAGATGTAAATCTAGCTCTTATTAGTAGGTGGGGAAGAGTTTAACACTAACCACCCTGACCATTCAATTTAATGTAAATTGCCATAGTGGCTACAGTGTACATTTAATCCTTATGCTTATGTACAGATTATGCTTATGCCTTTGTTGCCACAAATTTACTCTTAAAAGATTGAATTTGCATTGCATTATTACAGTATAGTGGGTGTATAGTAGGCAGCATTAACCGCCAAGGTTAGCTTAGCTGGAGCAATTTATGATTTGGATATATGTTCTCTTTTTATTATTGCTTTATACTCCTGACTTGTTACTACTCTTAAGCGATTGATTTATACTTACCTCCACTACCGACCATTGGCCTTGGGAGTGACCTTAGAGTATAGTTTTCATTTTCACCTATATATTTTATATGTTGGTTGTTATTATTCTACTGGTTTTATTCTTATAATAAAATTTAGATTTTTTTTTTTTGTCTATCATACCGGCGTCTGAATTTCAGGTGTTCTTTATATCTTGTCACGACTCTGTTTACTTGGGGTTATGTCCGCAATTTGGTAGATCTTTTACCCCGTGTCTTTCAAGTATTTCCTTTGCTTGCAGTTAATTATTAATACCTTTTAAACCTCACATGTGAAGCTCCAATTTTTTTCTTCTGCTATTTAGTAACAAAAACTAAGTTACCATTGTTGATAAGGAGGGGACGTAATCTATGAATCATTTCAAATATCTGATTATTCTCGAGTATGTCCTACGTCTGCACAAATTGTACAACCATCTACTGAAGCACAATATCAAGCTTTCAGACACTGAAAAGTAATGTTGGAAAGGGAAGTATTGCTTGTTAAACTGGTAAAACGCATTTGGCATTTAGGATTGTGTTTCTTGGTAGTGTCTTAGATTAGAAGAAGGACTTTGGGACGTTTGATACAAATCATTAATATTATGATATTTATTGGTGCATTTTTCACATTACTTGCTGGATTGTTCAGGTTACAAAACACTCTCATTTTCTAATGAAATGATGTGTGTAGTCAACGGAACCAAATCCATTAGCAGATTCAGTCATCACATACAAATTTATGAGCTACTAAGAAGCACAGATTCTTGGCCCGAGGTATAGTAAACTAAAAAATTTGCTAATGGAGGAAAAATAGCAGTGGCATTTTATTGCTTTTGGGAAATGATGTAGAGGCTTAATGTCAAGAAATATAAGCTCATGTATATGTATGTGAGTTTGAAGGATTTATTATGTGAAACATAGACAAGTTTCAAGAGAGATAGAGAATTTCATGCAGTGCAAACAGATATTTACCACTTTATTTCACCTAGTTTAAAAGAATCTTCTTTCAAGAAAGTAACAGGGCATGGCTGAACTCCAAAGGAAACAGCAGTGCCGGTCTTCATGGGCGCGAGGGGTGCGCTGCACCTGGCCTTGGGTGGTTGCAGTGTATGGACATAAGTGGAGTGTCATGGATAGTCATGATTCCCTCCCAGTGTTGACAAAGCTCCCCACATGTCCTGTCTCTGTCCTTGCTGGATATCAGCCATCGCTGTGTGACAGTCCCCCATGGCTAGAGGAGTAATTGTACGTGTGCGCAATGACATCACAGAAGGGGAATCCCTCTGCCTGGCAGGAGAATCCCATTACAGGAGACGCAGGGGCCATGGGTGCGATGACATCAGTTAGCGAATTAACCTCTATCTGCCAAGGGATTTCCCTATGGAAATCCCTATGGTGAAGATAGGTCCTTTGGACCGGTGGCAGAGCGCTATCCTTTCCAAGGACACCAAACATGACCAGGTTTTGTGTAAAAAAAAATAAGCAAATAAGTAGTTTTTTAAAATAAATTATTTATTAATGCAGCACTATTGTTCACATTTCAATTATAATGTGAACAATGATGCTGCACTAACAATTTTTTTCAGTTTTAGCTAAAATTGTGTATTTTCTCAGAAAAATAAAGTAACGGGATCCCATTTCAATTTTTTTTAAAAAGCGTACCCCATAGAACATATAACTGCAAAGGCTTGGATGATAAAATGTGAAAAAACAATTTTCACTCTGTAGAGGATTAGAGATTCACATTTTGTTTAATTTTTTTGTTATAGCATTCTGGCAAGACATGACATATACATAGAAAAATGATATATTATGAATCTGCCAAGTCTGCCGAAAAAAAAGTAATTTGTCTTGCTCCTATGATAGAACATGACTTGAAATCTTGATGAGCAAGAACGGTAAAAATGAACTCAGCACACAGAGGTGAAATGGCTCAGCAACAGGGGTCAAGTCCTGGGAAAAAAGTGAGGGAACACACCCAAGATTTCCATTACCCCTGGAAACACCTGGAAAAAAAAGCATATGCTCATGTGTGGGATATATATATATTTATATATATCTCTTACGCTCCTTTCTCAGAAAACAGAGTGCAACATTTATTATAAAGTGTTGGTTTACAAGAGCGTTACAAATAGATACAGACCAGATGTAACAACAAAATAAACCAAACCTGTAACCATGCGAGACCCACGTCACTGCCAGTGCACATGTCACTTCCGCTGATGTAAAATCAGCAATTCACTGCCAAAACGACAAAATGCACATGTGTGCCATGCCACAGACACATAATGTGTATGCGCAGGACACGTCACACTGACACAGTACCACTAACATGTAAGTGTGGCATTACTTGTGAATTCTGTGGTGTGGCGAGCCCGTCCATGTGTATTGTGTTGTTTTGGTAGTGAACAGCCAATTTAACACCAGTGGTAGAGATGTGCCTGCACAGTCAGTGACGTGGTTCTCGTTTGGTTATGGGTTTGATCAAATGATGGAACACTAGTAATGGGGAGTTGCAATGCGTTAATAGCTGGCACCACAGTTGCCCTTTTGTGGCACTATTAAAAGCTGAGCTGGAATATGGGCCAATATGTGAATTATGAATAAATAAAATACATTGGGGTTATTCACTAACCTTTGAAGTTGCCAATCGAATTGTGAATTTCACAGCAATGCATTTATTCAATAAGCTGTTAATTTACCAAATACTGGTGAATTGACAGCAAAATATGGTGCAATTTCCCACAGTTCAGCGATCTTTGGCAGCTTTAAGTTGTCCCATAGAGCATAGATTATTGTGTCTTCTATTCTGAGAATGCCGAACTGCACCGAAGTGTTATTGAAATTAGAGATGTGCACCACTAAAAATTTCGTTTCGTTTTTCTTTCCAGGTGTTTTTTTTTAGTTTCGGGTCGTTTCGGACCGTTTTAGTTTCGTTTCGATTCTAAATTTCAGATCGATTCGAAATTTTCAGATCGATTCGAATTGATAAAAAAAAATCTATTTTTTTTAATGCCCAAAAGATCCTAAAAAATCTAAAAATAAAGAGATTTTTTACTGCAGAATATTATAAGCAACGGTTTATTAGATATTTAATTAAAACGGGAATATTTTTAACATTGAAGCCTATGGGGTAAAACATTTCCCACACCTTTAACATTGAAGCCTATGGGGTAAAACATTTTCAACACCATTTTTAACATTGAAGCCTATGGGGTAAAATAATTCCCACACTTTTAATATTGAAGCCTATGGGGTAAAACATTTTCCACACCATTTTTAACATTGAAGCCTATGGGGTAAAACATTTCCCACACCTTTAACATTGAAGCCTATGGGGTAAAGCATTTCCCACACCTTTTTTAACATTGAAGCCTATGGGGTAAAGCATTTCCCACACCTTTTTTAACATTGAAGCCTATGGGGTAAAATATTTGCCACACCTTTTTTAACATTTGAAATGAACTATCAAATGAATATCCATTCATACTGATAGTTAGTCGATATCCAAATCGGTGCACATTACTTTTTTTTTTTAAAAAAAGGATTTTTTTTTACTTTATTTTCAATGTTTCCTGTCCCCCAGGGCAGTACCCAGACCCCCATACACCTTTTATGGCCAATATCTTGCATATATGCTCTCTTGGAGGGCACTTTAAAATTCTAACTTTTGAGCCCGTAGACTTGCATTGAGTTCGAATCGTGTTCTTGTTCGAATTCGAACTTTTTCAAAAGTTCAAGTTCGAATGCGAGCCGAACACGGGGGTGTTCTGCCCATCACTACTGTAGAGGTGCTGCCCAGCCATGTGAGGATTCATATGCTGCATTAATTATACTATAGAAGTGCTGCCCGGCAGTGTGCGGAATCATATGCTGCATTATTATACTGTAGAGGTGCTGTCCGGCAGTGTGCGGAATCATATGCTGCATTATTATACTGTAGAGGTTCTACCCGGCAGTATGAGGATTCATATGCTGCAACTATCGAACTTGAAATGAACTATCAAATGGATATCAAGTAATTATTGAATTTGATCGAAACGATACGAAATTACAGAATCAGCAATGGAACCGAAAAATACGATGTCCGAAATTTCCGAAATGGAACTGAAATCATGAATGGAACGATAATGACTTGCGATTTTACAAATTTCACATTCATACGAAATAACAAAATAATTTTGTTTCGGATCGAAAAAAAATTCGGATGCTGTGTATTTCGGTGCCGATCCGATTCGGAACATCGAACGAATCCGAAGCACCTAATCGGCCCGATTCGTGAAAAAAGAATCGGTCCGAATCGAAGCGCACATCCCTATTAAATATTAAGCTGTGTCACGGATTTTGTACTTGAGTCAAATTAAACAGTGAAATTAAATTAATTTGTTTCATAGTGATTTTTCCATGACATAAAGGTTAAGAATAAAAACAAAAAATTCCTTCAAATATCGTGCCTAGGAGGTCCCCATAACCTGCCCGTGAAGTGGCGGATTTGTAGGATGTATAGAAAGATTTAAAAAGAAAAAAAATGACATTTCAAGTTTATTTATTTATTTATTTATAAAGGATTTTACCAGGAAGGATACATTAAGATTTCTCTTGTTTTCAAGTATGTCCTGGGTTCAAAAACAAATGACGATAAATGGTTTTCCTTTAATCTATTCATAAACAGCTGCTTGGGGCCGCAGTCTGTATGAAAAGAAGAGACGTTTTAGGAGCCGCAGAACAAGTTTAGTGATTTTTTTAGCTAAATTATGGTGAAACTTATGCAGGCTTTGGATGAAAGTAACAACAGGTGCATTAAAATTGAACCTTTGGTGTCAGCTAGTGCCTTCACAACATAACCCCTCTGAGGTATTGTGGAAGAGTGCAGTGGTGGAGGTTTTGGGAATGCAGAAGAGATCCACGATCTATTCAGTTACATCAGCATCAGGGGAGTGATAGCTGCTGATCCAGGACTGATTCATTTTTATAAATGTCAGCTGGTCTACAGAGTCAGTGGACAGTCGCACTCTTTTGTCTGTTACAAAACCTCCAGCGGCACTGAATGTCCTTTCAGACAGCACGCTGGATGAAGGGCAACATAGTAGCTGCATAGCATATTGGCTAAGTTCTGGCCAGTGATCCAATCTCAACACCCAGTAAGCCAGTGGATCATCTGCTGTAAAGGTATCCAGGTCTGCCCTTGCCCCTAGGTAGTCCTGCACCATATTGTGAAGACGCTGGCAATGGGTGCCTACATTTGATGTCCCTGGGCGTCATAGACTAAAAAAATTGCAAAAGGCATCAGTCAAGCAGCCCCCTTCACCGCTCTTCCTCTGATCAACCGCAGCCTCAGAAACACCTGTGTCATCACTTGGTAACCTACCAGTGCCTGGAAAGGTGTTACACAAGTGTCGCTTTAGAGCGTCCTCAAGTTTTTTCATCCTGTGCTCCCTCTGTGGTTAATGTGTCTGCTAGTTTCAGTTGCTCGTTGAGCTTCTGCTGGTGATATGGGCTGATTACTCCCCTATATAAAGCCATGGGCCCATATCACCATGCTCTTGCATCTGGTTCACTTCAGCTACTAGTTCTGTTCCTGAGAGCACCCTGCTATTCTGTCTAAGTTCTAGTTCATGTTTTATGTTTAACTCATTTGTTTGGTTTCTCTGTCTATTGTTTCTTTAGTTAGCCTAGGTTCCAGTTCATGTCCAGTGTTTCTCATGTCATCAGTTTCAGTGTTTCTCCTTTGTCTGAGTTTCATGTTCTGATTGATTTCCTGGTATTGACCCTCTGGCCTGGCTGACGGATTTTCTATGGTGCTGTATCCCCGCTTTGGCTTAAGGTAAACGTTTTGGTTGACCAAGACATTTTGTGATTGAAGTCCTTCCCTGCAGGGTGTGGTGTATACTCCTTCTGGTATCTGTTTACCCTAGGACTCTGCACGGCCACTAGGTAACCCTTTTCTATTAGAGCAGACTCAGCCACTCTAAGGACTGATCTATCAGCATAGGGCTTCTTTCGGTATAGCCGTGCAGAGGTCCTCAGTGTCTCCTGTGGTTATATTCATGTATCTAAGGTTATTGTGTCCTGCATCTCTGCATATAGGGGCTTTTACTCATACCAGGGCCCTACTTGGCGCATGCCGGGTACCGCCATTGTGACTGAATGTGACAGGTGCCCATGCAGCATAGGTTGGAGGTGGCTTTAGCTTCCGAGTCTTCCTGGTCACTGAGGATAAACCTTTCGTGCACTACCTCCCTTCCAGCCACGTACTAGTCCTTTGGTTTCTGGGGACACAAAACCCTCCCTTGAGGAATCCCCACCTTCAATGCCCCCACAACTTAAATATTCCTCCTCCTCGGCCTCCTCCTGTCTGATCTGAGGACCTGCAGGAATTGTGTCTGCGTAAAGACTGGGGCCTTGAGAGCTAGGGAAGTCCTCCTCTTCCTCCCGCTGCTCTGCCTCTAGTGCCACTTCTATAATTCCCCGCAGAGTACGCTCCAGCAGGAACACTAAAGGAATTGTGTCACTGATGCATGCACTGTCCCTGCTCACCATCCTCGTTGCCTCCTCAAATGGTGACAGTACAATGCATGCATCCTTGATCATCAGCCACTGCGGGGGGAACCAAGTTGACCTGAACCTGTCCTTGTGCCATATTCACACAGGTACTCATTGATGGCCCTCTGCTGCTTGTGCAGATGCTGCAGTATTGCCAATGTTGAGTTCCACCTGGTGGGCATGTCACAGATCAGACGGTTTGTGGGAAGGTGGAATTCTCTTTGAATTTCTGCCAGACGAACACTTGCTGGGAATGACTGTCTGAAGTAGCTGCAGACTTTTCTGGTCTGGCTAAGAAGCCCTGCAAGTCCTGGGTACCTGGTTATGAAATGCTGTACCACCAGATTTAGGATGTGTGCTAGGCATGGTACATGTGTTAACTTGCCCAGGCGTAGGGTGGAGAGAAGGTTGCTGCCATTATCACAGACGACCATTCCCAGCTCAAGCTGGCATGGTGTTACCCATCTCTGCGCCTGCCCCTGCAGAGCTTACAATTTCTGGCCCGGTGTGGCTCCTGTCCCCTAAACAAACCAGCTCAAGCACAGTATGGCATCTTTTTGCTTGAGCCATTGAGTAGCCCCTGTCACGCGTCGGTTTAACTGCCACTTCGCCAGAGACAGAGGAGGAGGAAGAGGTGGTGGAGCAGACAGACCTCATACAAGCACCTTTCTGGAGGCGTGGTGGACGAACAAGCTCCAGCAAAGAGCCGCATCCTGGATCCCTCCCAGCTGCAATCAGTTACCCAGTGTGCTGTGAAGGAAATGTAATGGCCCTGTCCATGCTTGCTGGACCACGTGTCTAAAGTCATGTACACCTTGCTGCTGACTGCCTTTCCCAATGATTCCATAACATTGTCTTCCACGTGCTGGTATAGTGCTGGAATGGCCTTCCGTGAAAAGTAATGGCGTTTTGGAACCTGCCACTGTGGTACAGCACATTCGGCAAATTCACAGAAGGAGGCAGAGTCCACCAGCTGGAAAGGCAGCAGCTGTAATGCGAGTAATTTTGCCAACCTGGCATTTAGACGTTGTGCAAGTGGATGGTTGGGACTATTTTTTTTGTTACGCTGCAGCAGCTGGGGCAACAAAATCTGACTGTAGATCTGCAGCTGATGGGATGCTGTCACATTCTGAGGAAAGACCTGGTACACCCATTACTGTAGCATCATCCCTGTCAGTGGAGGTTGTAGGTGTCAGACTCACGCCATGAAGGAGCCATGGCACAGCCTCTGTGTAGTGATATATTCCCAAGCGCTGGGGTGAGCAGGCAAACAGACAATGGAGGCTGTAATGGCACCATAAGCTTGTATTGTAGAATCTGACAGCAAACAGTCTGTTATAGCTGACTATACTAACTGACCCTGAAGATGGCTGCCGTGCCCTCTGACCTGTGTCATCCTGGGCGGAGCCACTAGTTAAAGTGATAGCACAGGTTTAGTATAGTCAGCATTACTATTTCAAGGCCTCAGTAGCTGTGACTAGCCAGAGGTCCATATCGCCTCAGCAGTTAGACTCTTTCCTGTTTACTTACAGAACTACACCACATGCCACCACTGGTACAACACCAGCTGAGCTTATGTTGGGAAGACAGCCATGGACTGCTTTTGACATGCTTCGCCCTCAGACCGTTCATGATCATGTATTACAATCTCAAGAAAAGATGGTGAAGTCCAAAGAGTCTCCTGTTTTTGCAACCCACCAGGAGGTCTGGACTCGATCGTATGGATCTGCCAACACTCGGTGGCTACCTGCTACTGTTGCAGAATCTTTGGGACCCAAGATGTACAGAGTCCGCCTGGAAGATGGTTCCATTACCAGACAACATGTAGACCAGCTACGGTCTCGTTCACAGGTGCCTGAACCCTTAACGTCCCCAACCTTACGGGGTCCGGTGTCCATATCTAATGCGTCGGAGGACATCTGGAATGGTGTCTGGGTTGACTCAGAAACTTTGGACTCGTCTCCTGTGGGTATTTGTGACTCTGGTTCAGAGGTTCCCCCTGACCCCTCTGTACCCTCCTTGACCCCACCAGTTGATCTTTCATCCAATCCTACCGCCTCCAACACCCCGCCTGCTGGTGGGCGTCCCCAACATCACCGACGCCCTCCTGACCACTTACTTCTTCAAGAACGGATAAGAGACTTCCGTCGGTCCTCGCGTAGGGCCCGGAAAGATGTGGATGATGATTTGGCCCCGCAATTTTCTTCAGAAGACTAGTCAGCAGTTTTTCAGTGACACTCTCCAAGTTCCTCAGATGAACTGTGTTCGATTGTTCTGGTTGTTGATTTGTTACTAGGTTTTTGTTATGTTGTTCTGGTTTTGTTTTTGGGGTGGGGAGGAAGGTGTTATAGCTGACTATACTAAACCTGTGCTATCACTTTAACTAGTGGCTCCGCCCAGGATGACACAGGTCAGAGGGCACGGCAGCCATCTTCAGGGTCAGTTAGTGTGATGCAGTTATGAAGGCAGATGCATGATCCTGTGTTCCTGTAGTTATCCAAGCCTGTATATAACAGTAAGTGTCCTGCAATAAAGCAATGGTGAACCTGACAGCCCAGCCTCATATCTGAACAAGCAGAGAGCATAACACAGTCCTTGAAAAACACAAAAATACAAGCAATGGCAAGTGGATAGTGAGCCACGTAGTCTCTCTCTCTGGATCCTTATGAGGAAAAGCAGGAGCCTTAGGTAACAGTACCTTGATAGAAGGTCTACCTCTAGGAGAGAGCTGAGGGCTCGGAGCCACTTGAGAGTCTCTGGACCCACTAGATAGTGGGCCATGCAGTGGATCTTCCAGCAAGCAGGAACCAGGTCATGCAGACACAGCAAGGATGGAACAATACTGGTATACACGGCAAAGTGGAATAAATCTGGAGACAAGAGAAATAAACAAGAGGGAGCTCTTAGGACCTCTTTAGGGAAGGGAATACACAAAATGAAAGAGCAAAGGGGAGGAAGGTGTGGTCTGGTTTTATGCAGAACCTCAGGTTCAGACACAGGAGTTAACCCTTAGGTGGGAAGCAGGTAAGGAGAGCTAGTGACCAAGGCTGACCACAGCAGGCTCTCAGGGCTGAGGCCTGACAGTAGGCAATGACATGGCAGGACATATAGTGGGGGTAGAGACAGATGAGGAGGACCTATGCAAAGTGTTGTGCCAACGGGATGCATGGCAGGTGGTCATATGTCGTTTTAAGCACGTGGTACCCAAGCGTCTGATGTTTTTCCCACGATTGATCCCAAAAACTTTTGAGCCATTTCACCGCGGTGCGCTGAGCTACTTTTTACCACTTTTGCCCATGTTTAAACACGATTTGAAGCCATGGGAAATGTTTGAGCAACAACGAGTGGGAAAAATTATGATCTTAACGCAAACGTTAACGCTCACATGCATGAGCATTAACATTTGCTGCGGCGTTCACCGCATATTTGTAATGATTCCCCAGGACAGACCTGGTAGGATCCCTGGTAACAGACCTCTAACCCTCCGATCCTTAGGATGGTCGGGACTCGGGACCACTAAACCTAACCTCTAGCAGCCACACAGGTCAGAGAGACAGCACCAACAATATACACCACAAACTGAGATCAATATATGTTTGTACTGCGCTATAGTATATGGCAGGATGGAAGCGTACCAGCAGTAACAAGCAGCGGAATATACCAGACAGGGGCGCAGAGCAAGAGTAGTTGTTATAACAAAACCGGGTCAGCAACGTTTAGGCACTTGTACTACGCTACTGTATATGGTGAGAATTGGCACACACCAGTAGCAACAGGAGGCAAGCAAAACAGGCAGGGAGTACACAGAAAGAATAGTGAAATGGCAGGCAAAGCCAGCAACAGATCGGGTCCACAGAAAAAGCAGGGTAAGTAACAAGTATACAAACTGATTTGGTAAACTAGCGATGCGGGAATGAAACTCCACGGCAAGTCAAGGTGTAAGCACGCGCTCCTGATTTAAAGTGTCATCACACCATGCCCTGCCCCCTGATCACTCACAGCTGCGCCAGGTGCCACCGGAGCTCTTGGCATTCGGCCAGCTGGCGGCACCATGTGTCCAGGGGGCCCCCCCGATCGCCACCAGGGGTCCTGGATGTCACAATATTACAATCCAAACGCAAACAGGTTAAGTAACCAAATTTGTAAGAAGAAGAATTAATGCAGCATATGAATCCTCACACTGCTGTGCAGCACCTCTACAGTCTGGTGCTAGCTTTAACCGGCGTGCTGTGTGCAGTTTGTGAGAAGATACGCTATTAGTGTAGCAAGGAAGCTGGCTGCACATTTTGCATAAGAAGTATTATACCTGTACAGCATAAATTCATAAATTGATCAGCCCTAACCATGAAGAAAAGATAAGGGTAAACCTGACTGTAATGTCCGTAGCTCATCACGTTTTGTCCAAATATGTATTTCCTCTGGAGCATAAAAAATCATGACCTCCCCCCAAATAGTTAGTGTTCAATATATAATGCCCCCAATGCACAAACTGGAGAGTAAGATCTGCCCCTCAACATTCACCTGCAGCCGACTCCATCTTGGAAGCTCCCGCGTGTGCACCGGCGTCCTGTCCTCCGAGTCCACATCCTCCACGTGGTTCCGTCTCTTGGCGATAACATCACATCCTATAGTGGTCCCCCCTATTAAAAAGTGTGACTCTGGGAAGGTCAGTTCCAAATAATTTTGTTTTCTCACCATTATTAATTTGTTCTGTGGCATAATGTTTCATTTGGGCATTAAATCCAACATTAATTATTGAATTAATATGCAATAATTAAGGCCCTAAATTGCAACAATAATATTTATTATTCTTTTGGGAATTATGGTCGAATATACAGTCATGGCCGAAATTGTTGGCACCCCAGACATTTTTCCAGAAAATCAAGTATTTCTCACAGAAAAGTATTGCAGTAACACATGTTTTGCTATACACATGTTTATTCCCTTTGTGTGTATTGGAACAAAACAAAAAAAGGGAGGAAAAAAAGCAAATTGGACATAATGTCACACAAAACTCCAAAAATGGGCTGGACAAAATTCTTGACTCCCTTAACTTAATGTTTGGTTGCACACCCTTTGGAAAAAGTAACTGAAATCAGCCGCTTCCTATAATGATCAATAAGCTTCTTACACCTCTCACCCGGAATTTTGGACCACTCTTCCTTTGCAAACTGCTCCAGGTCTCTCTTATTGGAAAGGCGCCTTTTCCCAACAGCAATTTTAAGATCTCTCCACAGGCGTTTAATGGGATTTAGATCTGGACTCATTGCTGGCCAATTCAGAACTCTCCAGCGCTTTGTTGCCATCCATTTCTGGGTGCTTTTTGATGTATGTTTGGGGTCATTGTCCTGCTGGAAGACCCAAGATCTCGTACGCAAAGCCAGATTTCTGACACTGGGCTCTACAGTGCGACCCAAAATCCTTTGGTAATTCTCAGATTTCATGATGCCTTGCACAGATTCAAGGCACCAATTGCCAGAGACAGCAAAACAACCCCAAAACATCATTGAACCTCCACCATATTTCACTGTAGGTACTGTGTTCTTTTCTTTGTAGGCCTCATTCCATTTTGGGTAAACAGTAGAATGATGTGCTTTACCAAAAAGCTCTATCTTGGTCTCATCTGTCCACAAGACGTTTTCCCAGAAGGATTTTGGCTTACTCAAGTACATTTTGGCAAACTGTAGTCTTGCTTTTTTATGTCTCTGTGTCAGCAGTGGGGTCCTCCTGGGTCTACTGCCAGAGCATTTCATTTCATTTAAATGTCGACGGATAGTTCGCGCTGACACTGATGCTCCCTGAGCCTGCAGGACAGCTTGAATTTCTTTGGAACTTGTTTGGGGCTGCTTATCCACCATCCAGACTATCCTGCGTTGCAACCTTTCATCATTTTTTCTCTTCCGTCCACGCCCAGAGAGATTAGCTACAGTGCCGTGGGTTGCAAACTTCTTGATAATGTTGCGCACTGTGGACAAAGGCAATCTAGATCTCTGGAGATGGACTTGTAACCTTGAGATTGTTGATATTTTTCCACAATTTTGGTTCTCAAGTCCTCAGACAGTTCTCTTCTCCTCTTTCTGTTGTCCATGCTTAGTGTGGCACACACAGACACACAATGCAAAGACTAAGTGAATTTCTCTCCTTTTTATCTGCTTTCAGGTGTGATTTATATATTGTCCACACCTGTTACTTGCCCCAGGTGAGTTTACAGGAGCATCACATGCTTGAAACAATCTTATTTATCCACAATTTTGAAAGGGTGCCAAGAATTTTGTGCAGCCCATTTTTGGAGTTTTGTGTGACATTATGTCCAATTTGCTTTTTTTCCTCCCCTTTTTTTGTTTTTTCTAATACACACAAAGGGAATAA
Source organism: Leptobrachium leishanense (assembly GCA_009667805.1). Taxonomy (NCBI): domain Eukaryota; kingdom Metazoa; phylum Chordata; class Amphibia; order Anura; family Megophryidae; genus Leptobrachium; species Leptobrachium leishanense. The sequence goes on from CM019066.1 coordinate 213,107,396, forward strand.
ACATGTGTATAGCAAAACATGTGTTACTGCAATACTTTTCTGTGAGAAATACTTGATTTTCTGGAAAAATGTCTGGGGTGCCAACAATTTTGGCCATGACTGTATGTAAGAAGAAACACACAGAAAACGGTGCAATATGAATTGACAATTTACTTGGCAATTTATATTAACAGTTTATAACATTTGTTTTACAGTAACTAACAAAATAGACTAACATACAAAGTACAGTAAACAAATCAACAATACTAAACAATACAGGAATGATTAACTTACAAGGGCCCCCAGCTTCTGGCTGGGGGGCTGAGGAGAGTTGTCATGGTCAGCATCTCCACGTACCCACAGCTTAAGAGAGTTAACTGTTGGATTCAGACCCCTTTTATTCCCAGTGGGAGTCACCAATAGGTAAACCTCTCTAAAGTCGGCTGGCTTAATGACATCACAGAATGCCACACAGGACAAAAAGCCTACACACTGCCCCTAGTGTTCCTTCTTTGGTATGTAATATTAAAATATGATCATTTATGGCAGAAATCATTCATGATCACTACACATAAAGATTTTGGGGTTTTAGTTGCTTTGACACCTGAAGTTATTTTATTGTTTATCAGTTTTCTCTTTGGTGTCTAGCCCTTTTTGTTGTCAAAAGTTCTTTTTGCGTTTCTTATTGATTTCATGGTGAAAGATTGCTTGTCAATTGATATATTTTTCTAAGTTATTAGAACAGCAAGGCTGACAAAATAGTTTGTGTCACCAATAGTTTTGTTAATTGCAATTATTTGAAAGAAGCCCATAGCATCAAAAGATTGTATAACTTTTTGCATTATGTACTCACCAAGGTTGATCAGGTAGACTGCTGCCTACAAAAAAAATATCAAAAGCACAGATCGTTTCTCCACTCAGTTATTTTTCTTCTTAGAAAGTGATTAGTCTCTTGTCTCTCGAGAGTGATACAGTCTCATTCCTTGTGTCTGCTTAAATTGCATTCCTGACAGGGAGATGTATTAACAAACAGCATACAACAATAATCAATCAAGTGCAAAAGTGAACATATAGTATGTGCTTAGAGTGTGCTATTGCTGTTTATTTTGTTGTGCACATTTTTAGGAATCTTTTGCACACCCGCATTCATTATAGCTGCATGTTGATCAACTTCTTCTACGTGTCAGCCCATTCCCTTGTGCTTCTTCTGTTCATTGTTTACAGGTGAGGAACTACCTGAGTTAACTAGACCTCCTAGTATGAATTCTGCACAGGCTGTGCTGCATTGTAAACTATGGCAAGCAGCATTGGCCTTCCTTCCAACTCCAGCACCCCAGGGACCCAAAATGAAATCATACATTTTACTTTGTCATACATGTACTGGGGCTAACAGATCATATATTCCACTACACCTTTGGAATAATATAGAAAATCTCCACAACAATGCTCAATATTCTGTCACAATATATAAACTAGTTGTGTTAAATTAAATATACTTCAAAAAGCTAATTCAAAGACAGCTACGATAAGTTTAGATTCAGTTTTAAGTAAAGGAAAATTTGCTGTTTTCCGTCGTTCATAAAACAGGCCCACACATACAATTGCTCTAACTCAACCATTTCATTTCACTGTGAAGGAAAAGTTACATAATCTAAATCAATTTCATTACCATAAGTAAATGTCAAATGTCTGCAATGCATTTTTGTGCTGATTAAACTGTCAAGGACAAGCACTTTCAAGAATTGTGATTTTGGCTGTCAATATTACACTTCATAAAGAATGAAAAAACTTCCAAAGAAAGTTCATAAAACAAACATAACTGAGACCAGCTAGGTTTGTTTAAAGGTATATCTGTAAATATATGCATTTTTTTTTTATCCATGGCAATCCAATAGATAAAACTATAGGTTATTCAGAGAGCCGATCTGGCCCCGAAAAGTGATCGGACGTTGAAATTCAGCGTACAGTGACTTTTTCTGGGCCATTTGGCTATTCAGAGAGAAGCCAGTCCGCCAAAGTTTGGCAAATTGTCTGCACGTACGGTGCTGGTCGGCGGCAGTGAAACCCCCCATAGAGAAGCAATGGTTCATCTATTCAGAGAACACCAAACAGCAGTGAAAAGTTGCCGAAATGCCCTGCTGTTCGATGGTTTCATTCGGCAGGTTTATTCAGGCGTACCCTGTTTTAGCAACAAGATTGTTTTATCCCATAGGCTTCAATGTTACAAATCTTCCTGTTTTTATTCAATATCCAATAAACCGTTTAATATTTTATTCTTTTTTTTTAGGATCTCTTAGGCATTTTTTGGGATAATCCCTTGACTGTTAAAAAGTGACAATTATTTGAGAGATTCTTTAAACATATATTCAATTGATTGTGATCAGTGTGTCGGCTATATTATCATATAAAACATTTGTGCGTTTGCTCAAAAGGCTAAACCCTGACAATGAGCACGTGTGTGAAAAGTGGCTACCAGAAGCATTGAGGAGTTTTGCAAAATGGTTTCAGTTTAATAAACTGAAATCGATCAAACTCTGGAAGGCTGTCCAGACAGACTTGACTGGCATTTATCAAGTCAGAAGGAAGACTTCTCTGTTGTTAGAATATCATAGCTCTAAGAGGTGGACAGTAGGGTTGGGCCGAACACCCCCTTGTTCGGTTCCCATTCAAACTCGAACATTTGAAAAAGTTTGAATTCGAACGCGAACACGATTCGAACGCAATGCAAGTCAATGGGGCTCGAATGTTTGAAAATTAAGGTGCCCTCCAAGAGGGCATATATGCAAGATATTGGTCATAAAAAGGTGTATGGGGGTCCGGGTACTGCCCTGGGGGACAGGAATCAAAAAAACGAATTAAAAAAAAAAGCGTTTTGCTCATGTTTAAACGCAATTTGAAGCCATGGGAAATGTTTGAACAACAACAAGTGGGAAAAATTACGATCTAACGCAAACGTTAACGTTCACTTGCATGAGCATTAACATTTGCTGCGGCGTTCACCACATATTTGTAATGATTCCCCAGGACAGACCTGGTAGGATCCCTGGTAACAGACCTCTAACCCTCCGATCCTTAGGATGGTCGGGACTCCGGACCACTAAACCTAACCTCTAGCAGCCACACAGGCCAGGGAGACAGCACCAACAATATACACCACAGACTGAGATCAATATATGTTTGTACTGCGCTATAGTATATGGCAGGATGGAAGCGCACCAGCAGTAACAAGCAGCGGAATATACCAGACCGTGGCGCAGAGCGAGAGTAGTTGTTATAACAAAACCGGGTCAGCAACGTTTAGGCACTTGTACTACGCTACTGTATATGGTGAGAATCATCATACACCAGTATCAACAGGAGGCAAATAGAACAGGCAGGGAGTACACAGAGAGAATAGTCAAATGGCAGGCAAAGTCGGCAACAGATCGGGTCCTCAGAACAAGCAGGGTCAGTAACAAGTATACAAACTGATTCGGTAAGCTAGCGAAGCGGGAATGAAACTCCACGGCAAGTCAAGGTGTACAGCGCGCGCTCCTGATTTAAAGGTCCCAGCGGCTCCGCGTCATCACGCCGCGCCCTGCCCCCTGATCACTCACAGCTGCGCCGGGTGCCGCCGGAGCTCCTGGCATTCGGCCAGCTGGCGGCACCATGCGTCCGGGGCCCCCCCGATCGCCACCCGGGGCTCTGGATGTCACAATATTACAATCCAAATGCAAACGGGTTAAGTAACCAAATTTGTAACAAGAATAATTAATGCAGCATATGAATCCTCACACTGCCGGCAGTACCTCTACAGTCCGACGCTAGCTTTTACCGGCGCGCTGTGTGCAGCTTCTGAGAAGATACGCTATTTAAAAATGTCCTCGGATTTTATTTTTTTTAGAAATGTGTCGCCTTACCTTAGCCTGGTGGTCAGTCAGTGGAGGCTCCCTGGATCCTGGTTGTGGGGGGGTGGGGTCTGCCGTGGTCGCAGGTGCAGTGCCTCTTGACCTGCGCCACCTCTCTGCCACATGCATCCGGCCGGCCTGCCTGCACAGTCGCAGCTCTGTCTTCCGGCAGCCGCATGCTCCTCAAGGGATCCTTGGGAGGCCCTGGCGGGCTGCGCTCTACAGTGCCTGATTAGAGGGCCTCGTCTGCCTGATGTTTTAGCAACAAGATTGTTTTATCCCATAGGCTTCAATGTTAAAAATATTTCCATTTTAATTCAATATCTAATAGACCGTTGCTTATAATATTCTGCAGTAAAGAGTCTCTTTAATTTCTAGAATTTTTAATTTTTTTAAGCCCATACCAGTCTGCCATGCATAATACCAGTGTGCCAGCCATACCAGTGTTCCATACCAGTCTGCCATGCATAATACCAGTGTGACATTGCCATACCAGTGTACCATGCATGTAATACCAGTGTGCCATACCAGCGTGCCAGCCATACCAGTCAGCCATGCATAATACCAGTGTGACATTGCCATACCAGTGTGCCATTGTAACCGGCCTACACCCTCGCTGCCCGTTCGTATGGACTCTGCATTGTGTTTGTGTGTTGTTGAGCATGAAAGATGAGACCGGCAACTGGATCGCTGGGAACATGCGATTTTAATCTGAATAAAACATATATAAAACACAGCAATGAGAATATCCTCTGTGACATCCACTTCAAGCAGCTGTCTCGTGATCTGCGATGCTGAGTAATATAGTCACATTACAATAAATATATACATATATACAAAAAGAAAATACATAAATTCAACAGGGAAATACAAATAAAACATAAAAATGGGAATAAAACAAATCATACCTGAATAAAACATATAAAACACGGCAATGAGAACATCCACCTACAGACACCAAGCATAGGATTAGCACAGATTTATCACTTGTTGTGCTGTTATTTTACACTCAAAGCCCTGTGCTAAACAATAGAGCTGTTTTACTCTGCACACATGAACCTCCTAGAGGAACTAACATAACAACTACACATACATAAGGGTTAAATCTAAACACAGAAACCGTTTTGGGAGAACTTTTGCATGGGTTTAGAACTCTAAGGGATGAGAATCTGAGAGCTCTACATAACACCTCCTACCTCAAGCAGCTGCCTCGTGATCTGAAGGAAAACCCCGGGCTCACAGGGGATGAGGTCATGCCTCATTAGCATAATAACATTAACTCCTAAACGGCTGCACAAAATTAAAACATAAACAAACCAAAAGCTTTCTTTGGGTGAGACATTCACAATAATACAGGAGTTTCTCTAAAATGGGGGATATTAGGGGAATTAACACATACTGTGCTCTTAAAGAGACACACACATATTTACTGTACATCGGTTACACCATGCATATAATACCAGTGTGCCATGCATATATGTGCCATACATATACCAGTGTGCCATGCATATAATACCAGTGTACCATGCATATACCAAACTATACATATAATGTATGTGCTACAACAACAAAAAATAATTGTCGCCCAACACTAGAGTGTTCGGGTTTGGCTTGAAGAAAAGGTGGCAACCCTAATCGAAAGTCTTGTAAAGCATTGTATTCATTCCATGCTCGTACTCTTAGCACTAATAATGATAACCTGAATTGTGCATCTGCATTCAGAAGAACCCCAAAGTGCAATCATAGGTCATCTGCAATCACCTATCTTGTCACTGTACAAAAATGTACTGTGAGTACAGTATCCTTCGCCAAATATTGGTGAATTGCCAGCGAAATACAGTGCAATTTGTTTCAGATCGCTGCAATTCGGCGACCTTCGGCAGCAGTGAAATTTCCCATAGAGAAGTAATGGTTAATCTATTCAGAGAATGCCGAACAGCACCAAAATGTCCAAATTTTCGGTGCTTCAGTTTGATAGGTTTCAATGAAAAAAATACTGCTTTTATTATTTTATTGAACCATTTCTTGTTTTCATTTGCAGAAGGAAGCCATAAAAAAAAATTTTGCATTTTTTTAGGCATTATTCTGGATTTTAGGTGACATTTTTCATTAACATTTTTTCAAATGTAGTTTTTTTATTCAGAAATAGACTTCTTTATTATTTATAGAACATTTTTTTATTATTTCCCTGCATTTTCATGGATTTTTTTTGTTTTAGACGCCTATTTTAAAATTGCTGTCTTCTTTTTTTCTTTACCCTCAGTTCGATGGCGCAGGAATGGAGGTTTTAGAGGGAAGGAGGGAAGATGAGAAGTTTAGTTTCAGAGAGGTTGAGCTTTAGGAAACGGGAAGTCATCCAGTCGAAGACAGACGATAGGCAGGCTGTAACAGGTCCAACACCAGAGGAAAGAGATCGGGAGGGAAAGGTAGATTTGGGTGTCGTCAGCATAGAGATGATATTGGAATCCATAGAAAGATGAGGTTGTCCAAAGAGGCAGTATAGATCGAGAAGAGTAGGGGACCCAGAACAGAGCCTTGAGGTACCCCAACTGAAAGAGGAACTTGTGGTGAAGAGACACCAGGGAAGAGGACACTGAAGGAGCAAAAAGAGAGACAGGAAGCGGACCAGGAGAGAGTGATGTCACTGAGGCCAAGTTGACGCAGCATGAGGAGCAGGAGAGGGTGATTACCAGTGTTGAATGCAGCGGAAACGTCAAGAAGAATGAGGGAGAAGTGACCTTTGGTTTCAGCGGCAACAAAATCATTAGTCACCTCGGTCAGAGCAATCTCAGTAGATTGTTGGGAGTGAAAGCTAGACTGGTGCGGATCGATTAGAGAGTTAGCAGCAAGAAAACTGGTGAGCTGATTATAGACCAGACTTTCTAAGATTTTGGAGGCAAAGGGGAGCAGAGAGATGGGACAGAAGTTCAAGAGGGAGGTAGGATCAAGAGATGGATTTTTTAGAATGGGGGTGATCAAAACCCATTTGAATACAGAGGAGAATATTCCATTGGAGAGGGAGAGGTTAAAAATATGATGTTTCAAAGCAGGGACAGTAACTGGTAGGACAGGCTGAATAAGGTGTGAGGGAATAGGATCAAGTGGACAGATGGTCGGGTAGGAGGACATAAGAAGTTCTGTTACATCCTCCTCCGAGACTGTAGAAAAGGAAGACATAGTAGAAGAGGGGGCAGGGAGTGAGGGAGTCAGTGGGGTAGAATGGTTGGTTAAAGGAGGAGGGCAGGGAATGCAGCAGCGTTGTTTGTTTTATATGTAAAAGCATATATTGCCTCTGCTGTAGAACCGAAAAAAAATATTTAGCATTTACTTTTTTCTATTTTTACAGATTACATGGTCATGTTTGGTATCATAGTAAAGACTAGACTCTGACCTTTCCAATGACACCTCACTTAACCTTGTTTGCTGTACAATTCAGGGATGCAGGTCCCAAAGTTCCCCTGTCTCTTCTCACTGCAACGCCACGGTCTAGGTTTTAAATTAAACAATGCATTGCTTCACCAGATACACAGTTCCTTGCAGTATGGTAAATGAGGTGAGTTAGTGCAGCATCACTGTTGACTTTATAATTGTAAACTGAATAATGGTGCCGTGTTAGAAAAAAAGAGAAAAATATTATTTTAAAAGATATTTTATTTTTACATAAATCTAACCTGGTTAGACTATAAACTGACCTTTCCATTGATACCTCATATGTCCCTCTAGTCCTTAGGGCTCCAGAGGTACAGTGGTCTAAATTATCGCAAATGGTAGAAAATTTTTTTTTTTTTTTTTTTTACACACAGAGAAAGGCGCCCCCTTGCGGCAGGCGCCTGTAGGCACATGCCTACTCTGCCTAATGGTAAATCCGGCCCTGCTTGCCTCCTGCCTACAGACTATGGCCCAGCAGTTAAACAGGAGATTTTGGGTCTGTTTGCCATCTCCTGCAACCATCAGACACACGGCACACAGTGCGAAGTATTTCTGCGGTCGCTGGTCCCTCTGAACCAGGTGAACGCAGCTTTTGTAGCCGCACGTCTGGAACTATTATGAGCTACTTTTTCATATTAGTCCGGCTGAGTTAACCACAGGTCATAGGCGCGCCATCTTGAAGTCTTCGCTGGCTTGTGTTCCCCAGGCAGCTTCACTGGCGGGTAGGATGAAGGAGGCCTGCACTCCAGTGGCCTTCTGATCATTTGCCTGTTATGCCCGATGGCCAGTCCGGGCCTGCAGTTCACAAAACATAGATGCATCGAGCAAAAGGAGGGCTGAGGTTCCTATGAACAATAAAGGTTCCCCGATTACCTATTGTAATAGCAAACAATTATAGTATATAAACACTGACTGGATGCTGCAAATCAAACAGCAATAAAACGGATTGTTGCTAACTTAATGGAAGATACACAAACACAGATGCCACTCTTGCATGCAAAATAATGATTTTTTTTTTATAATAAATTAATCATATGTACCCCATATATACGGTGGCTGAGCAGGAAATTGCAATTTATAACATTAAAACAAGCAAGGTATTAGACCAGATAAATGGCGGTCACAGAAAAGGGATACATACATGTTATAATAGTATTTGGTAAAGGAATAATTCAGAGCATGAAATTGCTGATTAAAATCTAAATATTCTCCATGTGCTAACAACGAGAAATACACAGGTCTATTCACTAAAGGTGAAACTCAGAACTTTTGGAGAAGTGAAAATTCTAGGTCAAAATAGCCAAACAAAAATTCTCCAATTTATCTCACTTTCCAAATCGGATATATGCAGGGTTATTCAGAGAGCGTGAAAAGCAGGAGAATGACTGGAGAATGAAAACTTCTAGGTCAAAATAGCCAGACCAGAAAAATTCTCCCTTTCATCTCACTTTCCAAATCGGCTATTTTGACCTAGAATTTGTCATTCTCCAGTCATTTTCCAGTCATTCTCCTGCTTTTCACGCTCTCTGAATAATCCTGTTGGTCTAGATCAGTGTTTCTCAAGTGGTGGGTCGCGACCCAAAAGTGGGTCGCGACCAGGGGCAGACTGGGTCACGGGGCAAGTGCCCCCAGGCCTCTCTAATGCCTGGGATCTGCTGATGCATCTTACCTGCAGCAGCGGGTCCCAAGCGGTGTGGCTACTTCTGTATGTTCCTAGGCGCCACCAGGGACCCGCTGCATCAGGTAAGATACTCTTTAATAGGAGGTGTGGGGTGGGACTCAGTGACTGGTGGCACGCTCTGTACTCCCAACACCAGGAGCCACTGTGCACAATGCAAATCTCAGTGAAGCAAAGTATATTTATATAGGCCAGCCTCCCATGGAGGCATTTTTTGAATGGCTTGGACCAATGATGCTTTCCCATTAGTCCAAGCTATTCCATTGCTCTTCAGCGTCTCTGAGGCACTGAAGAGTGTAGGTTCAAGAAGTAGGCAGCGCCAGACGCATGCTGCAGACTTCTCAATCTCTTTGCCAACTTGAGCTTATGTGATTAGTGTATCGTTCAGCTACGCAAATTGCATGCGCTCAGGGAGTGCAGGCTACTGCGAAAAAATAATGTACGCAGCGGCAGAGACATATAGTGGGGGAGCGCAGAGCAGATGAGTTTAACTTTTTTATAATATTTTATTATTCATTCAGTAGTGATTTAAATTTGAGTTGCTTTGTCTACCATCACCCCACACTTTGAGACACTTATTAAGAGCAAGAAACATCCCCAGTTTTCCTTAAGTTCTAATTAATTTCATATGTTTCAATTACAGTTTATTTTATTGGGTTTTTGCCTCAACAGCACTTTCGTTTTCACTAGTGCTGAGATTACTGCACAATCCATTTTGGAAAGAATCCCTGTTTACAAAATTGCTTAAAAAGTGCATACATTGCAGAATATTGCACACGTTGTTTTGTGGAATAAGGCTAATGTCAGATGAACGCAGTCTGAGCGCACTAGTCTGCATAATAATCGTGCATAATGGACAGACATACTGAAGGAAGATACTGTAGACACCACAGTCCGTTTGTTTGGACGGACGCAGAAAAAAAAGGGAATTATGGGGAACAAAATTAATATGAAAAATTGGAAAATGATATGAAAAGCCATTTTGTGCGTCAAGGTGCTGGACGTCGCAAATGCGCTGCGTCTGACTTCGTGTCATCACACACACACAGAACACTATGCGGACTCTGCGCGTCCGTCTTAGCGGTTTTACGTTCTTGCCTAAATTGCGTCCGTTTGCCATCTGCGTGGTGCGTCCGCACTTCGGTGCGCACGTACTTCGTGTGTGGGTCTCCATTGCTCATGATTCTATGCTAGGATGGACGTTAAACTGTGCGGCAACACAGACGTGATCACTGCGATCGTCTGACTGCGGGCCTAAATTTTAATGTTTCAAAAATTAAATTATTATTTTTGGGTCGCGACTGAATGAACAAGGACAATTGTGGGTCCTGAGGGTCCACAGGTTGAGAACCACTGGTCTAGATTGTTCTCTTCTCTTGCCAATTCTCCAGGGTTTCACCTTTAATGAATAGACCTGATAATGAGTAGTGATGGGCCGAACACCCCCGTGTTCGGTTCGCATTCGAACATTTGAAAAAGTTTGAATTCGAACATGAACACGATTCGAACGCAATGCAAGTCAATGGGTCTCAAAAGTTTGAAAATCAAGGTCCCCTCCAAGAGGGCATATATGCAAGATATTGGTCATAAAAGGTGTATGGGGGTCCGGGTACTGCCCTGGGGGACAGGAAACAATGAAAAACAAATTTAAAAAAAATAAACCATTTCACCACTGTGCGCTGATCTAATTTTTACCGCTTTTGCTCATGTTTAACCCCTTCACTGCTGAGGCATTTCACCGCTGTGTGCTGAGCTCATTTTTACCGCTTTCGCTCATCATGTTTAAACGTGATTTGAAGCCACATTTTATTATACACCAGCCAGACACAGATCCTAGAAGGACCGAGGAAGACGAATGAGACAGATTCAAAAACCCCTTTATTTGCCAATACAGTGAACAACATAATCAGATCAAGAGCATATTCAAAAGATCTTGGCATATACTCCGAAAAGATAGTGATTTACAAAAGATTCTGAAAGAACAACCAACACTTATTTTCAGAGGAGTGGGCAACATGAAGAATGCTCTGGTGAAGAGCCACTTGAAGGAAAGTGAGCGTAAGAACCCTTTCAATATAGAACAAGGCTTTTATGGATGCGGTAATTGCCATAGTTGCAGAACCACAGGCAGCCGTAAGAGGCACATAAAACAATTTACTGACATGAAGGGGTACAATGTCCATAAGATCTTTGGAACTTTAACTTGTTTTTCGAGACCTGTGATTTATCTCCTGATTTGCCCTTGCAGAAAATACTATATGGGTCGAACTATTAGGAGCCTAAATGTTAGAATACGTGAACACATCAACAACATTAAAAAAGGTGTAGATACTCACACCGTTCCGCAGCATTATAAAGAAGTACACCATAAAGATCCAAGGGGCACCCAGTTTATGGCAATTCAGCAGATAGAGGAGGTGACTTGTTAAAAAAGATTAACAAAGCCGAAATGAAATGGATCTACAATCTTAAAACACGGTCCCTAATGGATTGAACCAGGACTTCGAGCTCTGCCATTTTCTTTGACCTGTTTATCTTCCCTACTATATCTATTTCCTTCCATGGCCCTATCATATGCTGATCTGTTAGTTTACTATATACCTATATAAGACAATATACCCCACTCCCTCCCCTGTCTCATCTGTCCATGGTTTAGAAAGTTCTCCTTATCCTATCACCCATCAGTACATCCCCCATTGACAGTATGTCCTTCCCACTATTGTCTCTCAACATTCATCCACCTAATCCTTTTGCTACCTTTAACGAGATACATACCCTATAGCGATAGTACTTCTTACTTACCTTCTACATTTTCTCCTCCCTCATACTATTATTACAGATATTTATAGTATTTTAGTAAATTATCTTATTCTCCTTTATTTCTACATATTTTTCGTTTATTGTACCAGGTAATTTTTAGAGATTCCAACTTTTATATATTTGGTGCTATGTATTTTAGATGTATTTTACATATGCTATGTATTTTTATATGAACATTTACATTTGTGTATAGTTAATACTCTTGTTTTTTTTTTGTTACCCCCGCATGATGCTGCACTTTGATTACACCATATTTTGCCCCTGTTGGTTTGGGCACTTGGGTGAAATTGTCCAGCCTACAGATAGGCTCCCCTAGTCATTTGGACTCTAAATAAAGAAGAGGGAAAGAAAAAAAAAAAGTTTTTCCCTGCGGCCATGTTGTTTTTTTTTTAAACTTTTTGTTTGTAATAAAAGGACTATGAACTTTTACAGCATTACACTGACTGAGGAAGCTGTGACATACCGCAAAACGCGTTTCGGTGTACTCTGCTGTTATGATTGATTTTATTTGATTCATTTAGGAATAAAACTTTATCACATCTGTGAACGTTTTCTCCATTTTCCTTTACTGCTGAGGTTACATTTCCAGAGTATCAGCCTGCTCAAACCTTGCTACAAACTTTGCTGGGAACAGGCACTGGGATCCCTTATGCTATAGGTTTTGCAAAGCCCTGCATCTCCACCAACAAAGAAGGGAAATCTGGCATTCCCTACCCAAGCTGCCAGCGGCCTGCATATCGAGTGTCTGATTGAGGACACTGAATCATGTGAATGAAACTCTTTCATTTTCATCATACACATGCATGTTAAGCTTTACTACTCTATGCTTTGTATGATTATTTTTTTTGCAGGCACTCTTGCTACTCAGACCAACGCTGAAGGCCTATCGAATTGTTTCCATCCAACAAAGGAATAACCAGAAGGAAGCGCTGACTTTGTTCATAACCCTCCTCCCCCACATTTTATTATATGGCCCAGACATATAATATATCGTTCTTTCAGGCAGACTCTGCAGTTTCATAATACATCATTTTTATATGTATACGTCATTTCCTGCCTGTATATTATGACAAATGCAATAAAAACTTAATCTTTAATCATCTGCAGCGTGTAAAGTGTTTTTTTTTCACATTTTATCACATGAACATTTGCGGTTATATTTTCTATGGGATGCGCTTGTACAAAAATTAGAAATGGGGACTTGTTCCATTTTTGGGGGGGAATTACGTGATTTTTAGCAAACGCGCCCCATAGAAAAAAATCTTTAGTGCAGCATTATTGTTCACATTATAACTGAAATGTGAACAATATTGCTGCATTAATAAAAACACACGCAAAAAAACATGCTTCCCTAAATAGGAACGTTTTAAGGGAGCGTTTGAAGGAAGAGAAGTTAGGGGAAAGTCTGACAGTACGAGGGAGAGCGTTCCAGAGAGTGGGGGCTGCGCGTGAGAAATCCTGCAGTCTATCATGGGAAGAGGTGATGCGGGGAGAAGCTAGGCGCAGGTCACTGTTTGACCTTAGGGAGCGGGCTGGGGTGTATTTGGTGATTAGTGAGGACAGGTAGTGGGGAGCTAAATTAGTGAGGGTTTTGTAGGTAAGGATAAGGATTTTGAACTTAATTCTGCAGTGGATGGGGAGCCAGTGAAGGGACTCGCAGAGGGGAGCGGCAGAGACAGAGCGGCGGGTGAGGTGAATTAGCCTGGCGGAGGCGTTCAGGATGGATTGTAGGGGGGAGAGGCGGGACAGAGGGAGGCCAGATAAGAGATTATTGCAATAGTCGAATCGGGAGATTACCAGGGCGTGTATGAGTTGTTTTGTGGTGACAGCGGTAAGAAATGGCCGAATTCTGGAAATATTACGCAGTTGGTATCGGCAGGAGGAGGAAAGAGACTTGATCTGGGGGATGAAGGAAAGAGCAGAGTCAAGTGTAACTCCAAGACAGCGAACTTGGTTTGATGGGGAGATGGTGATACCCTCCACCGTGATAGAGAAGTCAGGAGGCGGGGAGGCATTGGAGGGAGGAATAAGTAGGAGATCAGTCTTTGACATGTTGATCTTTAGGTGGTGGGAGGCCATCCAGGAGGAGATACCAGATAAACAGTCACTGACTTTTGAAAGGACAGGGGGAGAGAGATCAGGGGTAGAGAGGTAGATCTGAGTGTCATCAGCGTTAGAGGTGGTAATTAAAGCCAAAGCTGTTGATGATTTTGCCCAGGGAGGAGGTGTAGATGGAAAAGAGCAGAGGACCAAGGACAGAGCCTTGAGGTACACCAACAGATAGAGGCAATGAAGAGGAGGAGTTACCAGCAAAGGACACACAGAAGGACCTGTTGGATAAATAGAAGTCAACCCAAGCAAGTGCAGTATCACCGAGACCCAGAGAGTTGAGGGTCTGTAGAAGGAGGGGGTGGTCAACAGTGTCAAAAGCAGCCGAGAGGTCAAGCAGGATGAGAATAGAATAGTGGCCGTGTTTTTTAGCAGTTAGGAGGTCGTTGGTGACTTTGGTGAGGGCAGTTTCAGTTGAGTGTAGGGGACGGAAGCCAGATTGCAGGGGGTCAAGTAGGGAATTGGAGGACAGGAAGAGGGAGAGGCAGTTGAAGACTAGTTTTTCTAAGAGCTTAGAGGTAAAGGGAAGCAGGGATACAGGGCGGTAGTTGGATGGAGAGTTGGGATCGAGGGATGGTTTCTTTAGTAAAGGGGTAACTAGCGCGTGTTTGAAGGTGGATGGAAAGGAGCCAGTGGAGAGAGATAGGTTGAAGATGTGTGTGAGAGCAGGGGTGAGGGAGGAGGAGAGGGGAGGAATTAGATGTGAGGGAATGGGGTCGAGCGGGCACGTGGTGAGATGTGAGGAGGACAATAAGGAATTGACTTCCTCCTCAGTGGCTGGGAGGAAGCGGCAGAGGGTGGCAGAGGGGACCTCTGGGAGTGGAGGTGGCAGATAACTATCTTGCGTTGGGATGTTGCTTCTGATAGTTAGAGTTTTACTGAGGAAGTAGTCTGCCAGGTCTTGAGTGCTGAAGGCAGCTGAGGGGGGAGGTGCAGGTGGGTAGAGGAGGGTGTTGAAGGTGGACCAGAGCCATTTAGGGTTGGAGGACAGCGTAGATATAAGAGATGAGAAGAAGGATTGTTTGGCCAAGTGGAGGGCAGAGGTGTATGACCGGAGAATAAACTTGAAGTGAACAAAATCATCTTCAGAGCGGGATTTCCTCCAGGTACGCTCTGCAGTGTGGGAGCATATTTGCAGGTAGCGAGTCTGGAGGGTGTGCCAGGGCTGAAGCTGGCGGTGTGGAGCCTTACAGAGTTGAAGAGGAGCAAGAGTGTCTAGAGCAGAGATAAGAGTAGTGTTGTAGTGATTAGTGGCAGCATATGGGCAGGTGAAGGATGAGGTGTGAGGGAGGTGGTGAAGTAGATTGGAGAATTGATGGGGATCCACAGCATGTAGATTTCTGCGAGTGTGTGTGCGGGGTGGGGGAGCAGGGTGTTTAGGAAGTCCAGATAGGTTGAAAAAGAGAGAAGGTGGTGTCAGAGATGGGGAAAGGGTGACAGTTGAACTCAGAAATGGAGCAGAGGTTGGAAAAGACAAGGTCAATAGCGTGACCATCGCGGTGGGTAGGAGGAGGGAGGATTGTGTGAGTCCAAGGGAGGACGTGAGTGAAAGAAGTTTGGAGGCAGCAGGGACGGAAGGATCATCAATGGGAATGTTGAAGTCCCCGAGAACTAGGCATGGAAGACTAGAAGACAGGAAGTGAGAAAGCCAGGTAGCAAAGTGGTCAAAGAACTGGGAGGTTGGTCCTGGTGGGCGGTAGATGACTGCCACCCTGAGAGCCAGAGGAGAGAACAGGCGGATGCAGTGTGTCTCGAAGGAGGAGAGGGATGGGGGTGGAGGGAGATGCTGGTAGGTGCAGGTGGGAGAGAGCAGGATTCTGACACCGCCACCATTTCTCTCACCCGGTCTGGAGGTATGGCTCAAGTGTAGACCGCCATGTGAGAGAGCAGCAACGTAGGCTGTGTCAGAGGGCGTTAGCCAGGTTTCAGTTAAAGCTAGGAGGTTGAAGGAGTTTGAAAGGAAGAGGTCATGGATCGCTGTGAGTTTGTTGCACACAGAGCGAGCGTTCCAGAGGGCGCAGGAGAAAGAGGACAGGCGCGGAGGGATTATGGGAATGAGGTTGCTGGGCTTGCAGGGAGGTGATTTATGTGCGATGGAGATAGGATGAGAGGGAAGTATTGGATGTGTTGTGGGGCCAGGGTTAGGGGATATGTCACCTGAATAGAGTAACAGCAGGAGGGTGAGAAAGAGAAGGTGGGAATGGGATTTGTGGGAGTGGGAGTGATTGGCAGCACAAGAGTTAGAGGGAGACCATGTTCTGAGGAAACAAAGGAGCTCATGTGAGGCCATCATGTGGGATGAGAGGAGGGAGGGAGAGATGCAGATAGTGTAGGGGTCGGTGGTAGAGGGGCAGGAGTTCCATTTAAGGAGAAAGGTAGAAGTGAAGAGTAGAAGCGTGAGAGAAAGCATGATATAGATGTGTGTTTACCCAGAGTAAAAAGTGGGCCTTGCAGTTCCTTCCTCCAGTCCCGCAACTCCAGGAAATCAACTCTAAACGTCCACTTAGGATGTCACAAGAGTCAAGGCTCACTAGAGCCAGTCTTAGCTGTTATATAGGGCAGACTAATTGCATTCAGGCAGTTAAAAGGTAAACACCTGATGCTGGATGGGCTGTGTCATACGGACATGTTGCTCCATCTAGCCAGTGCCTCATCAGCCACTGACCTTACCGCACGTCACTGATACAATGGTAGATCTTTGATATTTCCACATATTAGTGTTGTCCACCTCTTTTATTGTGTAGCCTATGTGTCCCACTCTAAATGATTCATAGAGTCACTGATGCATTTACATTCAATTATAGTATAATGCTACATATAAATGGAGAATCAGTCAAAAGAAGTTGTTGTAGAGACCATACCTGTAAGATATCTCGTAAGTTGGTTATTGTAACCGATATATGAATCCCCAGAAGTTGTTTCTTCTGCTCCTTTTTTCAAGATCAATTTTATTAGGAAATTACTTAATCATTGTTTGTTATCATTGTAGTTCAGATTTAAGTAGTGACACTTTGCTGACCAGAGATCTATGAACTTTTAGTTTTCAACCTTGGTTCATAATAGAAAATGAATCAAAAACAAAAATATCAACTGCACTCTACATGCCTAACTTCCAACAATTACATTTTCTTCTTAATTTAGGAATTAAATAGCACACGAGTTTATTGCAATTATTCTGTTTCCTTCCTTTGCTATTATAAAATTCAAAACAAAGAATAAGCTGCGGGCAACAAAAACTGAAACTCATTCTTTTGATCAATATTTTCAAATGAAAGGAGAGCAGAAAGTCTTATATATTTTGAATGAAGATGTTCCCCAGTGAGTCTAAAAATGCTTTAATCACACATCATAGCTACCTTTCAGAATATTTACATATCAACATGATTTTCCAGATACATTTATATTGCTGAAATGAGACATGAGGTTTCTGATTTAAAAAGAATTGTTATATTTCTTCAATTTTACAATCTTTTATTTTTGTTCAATACTTTTTTATAGGGGAGTCAGAAAAATGTTTTGTGTATAGCACTAGCATTGCTATTATATAAAATGTGTTATAAAATGGTAGGTATTAAAAGCATTGAAAAATATATTCTCTAAATATTAATTATTGCAGCAATGTGCTTTTATAAAGCAGTAAAATATATATTCTATATTTTTAGAACATGTGCACATAATATTGGAAAATAAAACAGATATTTCAATGTATTTCAGACATTAATATGTTTATAAAATGAATAATAAATATGTTTTGTAATACAATACCCACTGTTGTTTTTTTTTTGGCATATGACAATTTACATTAAGAATAGTCTGCCCTTTTGTCTATATTTACAACATATTCCTGGTTTACACAACTACTGTTGTCACCAGAAAAGTAACAAAATATGTCAGGGGAAGTAAATGAAAAAGCAGAAAAATGGTGTACCTTACGGTGCCTTAACCATTAGCACTTTAAACGTGTGTATGCAGCCCACAATGGATTAGCAGCAGACGGTAAATGAAAACCAAACCACCGGAGACTACTGGGTTAACCGCTAAATCTGAATAAATCAATAAACAGTTGATCACAAATAAATAAGAAACTGTATAAACAACAACCCAATAATGCGACCACATATAAAGCACACACCACAATAAAAATCACGTGTGCACCTACTTCTGCTCAAGTTGTCCAATTAGTAAATTATCAATCTCATATTCCAATGGTACTGCAGAAGAGGTGCATGTCCTAAAGAAAAACTAGAGCAAGGCAACCAAATTTAATCTCCTGTAGCAGTATGCCAAAATTCATAGTAGTCCACCTATATATACATATATAGTGACCTATCAAACTAACCAGCGGCACTCCCCGCTGAGCAATGAACCTCATTGCTTAATTTCAAACATAAATAACCAAATATGTGCCACACCTGCTGGTGAGAATTAAATTACCTAGTGCTCCACATTACATATATATATATATATATATATATATTAGTGCTTACAAGGGTTGTGGTGAAGGACAAAAAGTGAGATGAAAAGCCCCCATGCAATAATTAATTACGTGTATAATTGCAGAGGCCATCTGTACATCACAGCAATTCAATGAACTGCATCCAAGAGATCCTGTGCTACATTCCCCATATGCAGCAAGGAACTCTGGGTAAGACATGCAAATGACATCTGTATATATACTGTATTTACCTTTCAGTACATGCTATCAATATTTAGATTTGTTACTTGGTCCCTGACTCCATGCACCCATGAATACACTCATACACACACACACACACACACACTACTGTGAGTTTTATTGCTGTGGAGCTCTGTGATACGATCATCACCACTGGGACCTTTCAGCACCCCCTGTCCGAGCTAGGTGGTGTAAGCCAGAGCACCATCTCAAGGATGCTACACCGCTTCCTTATAGCTATGTGAGACAATAGCCACTACTATATTGGATATCCTACCACCCCTGAGGGCTGGCGTCATGTGAACAGGGATTTCTGGCATTTGGAGGGTTTCTCAATGTCTTGGGGGCAAAAGATTGTACCCAGATAGAGATCAGTGCCTCCTGGAAGGATCCTGTGATTTATATCAATTGCAATCACTTCCATTCTATTAACATGCAATTGATACATGATGCGCATATTGGCATCACATATTTGTTCGCTGTGTTTTCTGGTAGTGCCTATAACTCATATATTCTGCAGAACATCCTGGCATGTGCCATGCTGCACAACCTAGCCCAAGCTGATGGGACACTGTATGTTCTGGAGACTGAACATGATGAGGCCCCTGATGTGATCCCAATATTTCTGCCCAATGACATGATTACTGATGTCATGCAGTGCATTGTCCAGCATTATTTTGCAAGTATGGTGCAAAAGCGCATATCTCCTTTGCTATTGTATGTATATTACATTTCGGCTTGTCAGATACGCCATGCATTCATGGACACATATAGCTCATTCAGAGGGGCAATGCATGTAAACTGTCATCCTGCACCATGTACAACCCATAAACTGCAAGAAAGGAAATACACGTGGCATGCCCTATTGATTCCTTAACTGCATCACATGGATTGCACATATTGCAGAACAGCACATTTACATATGCAATAAAGGCTTTTAGAGGCCAAAACTTTTTTTATGTATATCTAATAAACTTCAGATTTTAGAGAAGTCCTCGAGTGTGTCAGGGATCTGCGAGGGGATGAGCCCAGGATGCGGTGATATATACAAGGAGGCCAAGATATGGTGGATAAACAAGGGGTTTATTATAGAGATACACAAACAGTAGGAATAACGAGCAATGCAGGAAACAGGACTGGCTGATACTGTGGGCCGAATACTGAATACAGAGGACAGGGGAAATACTGGACACTGATACAAGGAGACAACACTTACACAAGACAGGAGACAGATGGGACAGGAAGGTAGGTCTTGGCGCCGCAGGAGGTTTGGCACTGCAGGGGATCTTGGCACCGTAGGGGATCTTGGCACCGTAGGGGATCTTGGCACCAAGAGTCTTGGCACCATAGGAGTCTTGGCACTGTAGGGGATCTTGGCACCGCAGGAGTCTTGGCACAGTAGGGGATTTGGCACAGCTGGGGTCTTGGCACCGCAGGGGATCTTAGCACCGTAGGAGGATCCAGGAGCGTGGTCTGTTGCAGTATGTGGGTCAATGGGCAGGCGATATCAGCAGGTCTATGGAAAGCAGAAGGTCTGGTACACAGGCTGCTAGCTACAGGCAGGTAAAGGACAAAAGCATACATTCAATGAACCAGCACTGGAGAAAGGGGTGTGCCCTGCTTAAATGTAGAATTTGCTCCTGGAGTAAACGAGGAGCACCTGGTCACTGTAAACACAGCAAAGGCCGGAGCCATGCTGCTGATATGGCAGGCCCGGTGCAGTCATCGGTGGGGTGCCTTCCTCCACCATCTTTTATTCATATATATTACATTTTTAAGGCTTCTTAAAAGTATATTAAATTCTTTATTGTAGTTCAACGTTTCAGTCCACACAGGAACTTTTATCAAGATCAGTCCTTATGTGGTCTGAAACATTGAACTACAATAGGATTTAATATACTTATATACATATATATATATATAAATATATATAATCATCGACAGGCTCCGCACTCCGTCTGTATTCCATCAATTGCTCCAGTGCTGGGAATTGGCTGCCACCATAAAATTCTTCATGAAAACCTGCAACACAGAGACTTCTTAAAAGTACAGTATATTGAATCCGTTATTGTAGTTCAACGTTCCAGACCACATAGGGACTGATCTTGATAAAAGTCCCTGTGTGGACTGAAACGTTGAACTACAATAAAGAATTTAATATACTTTTAATAAGTCTCTGTGTTGCGGGTTTTCATGAAGATCTAATATATAAATATAAACGTCTGGCGCTTTCCCGTTGCTATCGCAACTAAAATCACAACTAAAAACATTGCAGGAGGAAAACTGTTAAGAACAAATTGGCAACTATAGTGGATCCCTGGACACTTCTATTACACTAACAAGCAAATATAGGAAAAGGAGCAGTTAATTTTAGTTGCTATAGTGATTTTAGTTGCTATAGCTATGGGGAAGCGCCAGACGCCGGACCATCCCCAGTTTCTCAACGCGTCCACGTGGAATGCTTGATTGAGACGGTCGACTCGATAAGTAAGTTATGTTTTTCTTTTTGTATTTAAACATGTCTACCAGTATATGATCACAAAAAGCAAAAAATTAGCTCACAATACTATAGTTAGTCGATGAGTGTCCACATCGTCATACGAATTCCAATGTTTTTACAAGAACATTTGTTGGTAGAATTCTTGCTTTTGGGCTTTTTTGTTCCCTGCAGCAAATACACCCATTTAGCTTTCTCTTCAAATTTAAATGTTCTGAGACCGATGCAAACTTCTTGCTGAGTTTATAAGAAGGTTCATACCTGCTTTTCTTTCTTGGAGGTTTCCACACCCACCTCTGGAGGCACTTTGAGCTAACCAGTGTGTATTCCAATAAGGAGAGACACACAGTGTGGAGCTAACAGGAGGACTACAGGGCACTGGGATTGATGGGTGGAAACTTCTATGCATTGTTCCCTGCAGGGCTGGCTTCCGGGTATGGGGGGCGGTACTGGGGCATTTGCACAAGTATAAAGTACTTGTACAAATCGTGGTATCGGCACCAATACCGATACTAGAATCAGTATCAGTGAATCTATATTGACAGGCTTATAGCAATTCATGGCCATTCATTGCAAACTAAATTTCCACCATTTTATTCAACAAAGCTCAGATTTAAGAATTTTTCAACATGTGGTAAAATCTGGTATAATGTACCCATGCATGGAGCTGTTGTTGCTGGTTTTTGAATGTGTTGACTGGAGTGCTCTCTCCCTGATTATATATATATATATATATATATGAAAGGATGGTGGCGGCACTCCAGGACTGTAAATCAACTAAGTTTATTCACTGGTGAGTCAACGTTTCAGCCCCAACACAGGGCTTTCCTCAGGACATAAAAAATACAGCAAGAAATAACAAACAACTTATAGACGCCACAGTACTTACCCCTCCCTCGAACGGCGTTCTCACCCACACAGTGCGCATGCGCCAACTCCCAACATAGCGGGATGACGTGACTTGCGTGTAACCCTAGCAACCAGGGACGCATAGTCGCTCCCATGCACCACATGTGACTAATGAGAAAAACAATAAACATTAAAAACAAGAGCAAAGAGACTGCAATGGATGACTGTATAGTATCCATATTCAAAACACTTTCAACAGGATAGTATAAGTGTTCACATCGTTCCTTGTAAGGGGTTCCCGTTGGTGATAGTCTCCCGGTTTCCCCTCTTTCTTATTAGTCACCAATAGCCCATAGTCCACTGGATACTATCCTGTTGAAAGTGTTTTGAATATGGATACTATAAAATCATCCATTGCAGTCTCTTTGCTCTTGTTTTTAATGTTTATTGTTTTTCTCATTAGTCACTGTGGTGCATGGGAGCGACTATGCGTCACTGGTTGCTAGGGTTACACGCAAGTCACGTCATCCCGCTATGTCAGGAGTTGGCGCATGCGCACTGTGTGGGTGAGAACGCCGTTCGAGGGGAGGGGTAAGTACTGTGGCGTCTATAAGTTGTTTGTTATTTCTTGTTGTATTTTTTTATGTCCTGAGGAAAGCCCTGTGTTGGGGCTGAAACGTTGACTCACCAGTGAATAAACTTAGTTGATTTACAGTCCTGGAGTGCCGCCACCATCCTTTCAAATCTACATTTCCACTAAGCTGAATGGCAGGCACCGGGCATTCTGGTAATTATTGAAGCTGGAGTGCTCAGTTATTGATTAATACACATGCAAGGTTGGCTATACTTGAGCTGAAGCACCGGCCGAAAAAATTGGGAGTGACTACCACTGTCTACACATTCCTCTACACACTCCTGTGTGCATTCTTTTTTTCGAGCAAAGAGATTGTTTTCAATGAATGAGTTTTTACAACAAGCGGGGGCATACTCTGAAACTGCCGAAACACTACAATTTTCACAAGTGGAGACAGATGCTATCTTATGGTCCACTTCGAGTGCTGAGTTATCCTGCACTAAAACCCACAAGGATGTCTATTTTGAGCTCTCACGACTCAAGAAGAAAGAAATTGATTTAGATTTACACAGACTTTTTCTTTCTGATTATCACCGGGCGAAGAGAATCCCCAGGGGTTTTAGGATCCATAATGTTCCAACTCTGGGGAGATCCAAACCTAAAGTCTGCAAAAACTGGACAGCAGTCCTCAACAAATGTTCCCTAGATTTGATGCTGGTGGCTATCCAGGATGTAAGGGAGGAACTCGAGGATGTTAAGAACAAGATGACCTACTTTCATCTACGGAAGGATTGGCTTTAATCAATAGAATCACCGAAGAGAATCTTAAATACAAAAACGAGCTGATTAAATTTAAAAGGGACAAATTTGAGCGGGTGAAAATGGACTACCTGGAACATAGAGTCTATAAGTGGCTTAGTGGCGGCAATAACCCCAGACCATATAGGAAACCCCGTAGAAAAATCCATAAACCCAACATCACTACCATTGATGTGACATCAGGGGAATCGGCATCTGAGGGAGAAACAGTTGTTGCAGGACAGTCATCGGCGGGGTATGCCGAACAGGAACACATGTCAAAAAAACTTGGGAACCACGACCAGAAGCCGGTTAAAAATCACCAAAAACCAAGGATGTCAAGAAGAGGCCAGAAGGGGAGATTACATTGGACAAAAAGGCAAACCTCCCCTGAACAAGAAATAAGCCCCATCTTTAATTTATCATCCCGGGTGCTCTCAAAAGATGAAATTAAGATCTTAGCTAGAGGTTTGACCTATATTCCAACTGCAAAACCACAGGAATTGGAGTGGAATGTGGACTTATATAAGTTTGGCCGCGCAATGAGAATTACTGATTTTTTTAAGAATGAACAAACTAAGGAATTTTCGGAATTTCGTATTCGGAGTAGTTTTGATCCAATCCCTAATCAGGCGTCCATTAAAACCTTCTTAAAAACAGTGAAAACAGAAACGGTACAGAAGATTAAACAACATCAAACAAAATTTAAACAACACAACGCAAAAGGAATGGCAAATGATTAGGAGCCTGGCCAAGGATCCAACCATCATGATACGGGTGGCCGATAAAGGCGGATCGATAGTAATTATGGACTACTCCGATTATGCTGATGAGATACGACTATTATTGGATGATTCAATTACCTATAAAAGATTGCCCAAGGATCCATCTTTACCAATTCAAAGGACGTTTGAAGACAGTCTAATGAGGGGCCTCAATATGAATTACATCACGCTGGAGTTGTTCCAATTCTTGAATAAGAAATTTCCTAGAACACCAGTCCTTTATGGACTTCCTAAAATCCACAAGAACACACAGAGACCGCCTATGCGCCCCATTGTGTCTGCAGTTGGGGGCATTTTGGAACCAATTGCTAAGTGGTTGGATTTTCTGTTTAAAGCTCCGGTTCTCGATATACCCACCTGTGTTAAGGATACACCTGCGTTCCTCCACAGACTCTCTACGGTGAAGGGTGACCTTAGCAAAGTCATCTTAATAACCATGGACGTCAAGAGCCTCTATACGATTATTCCCCATGAGGCCGGGGTGGAATCAATGAGAGAACTTCTTTGTCAGTCTGACAAATATACAGGCCCCTGCATTGAGTTTGTTTTGGAGCTGCTATTGTTGACACTACAGAACAACTTCTTTCGCTTTGAAAACGATTGGTTCCTGCAGTGCACCGGAAACTCCATGGGTGCCGCAATGGTGCCTATGTACGCTAATGCATACATGTTTGCGTGGGAGAAACAACACATTCTATCCAAATTTGCATTGAATATCGTCGAGTATATTCGATACATCGACGATATCTTTATTGTGTGGCGGGGTACTGTGGAAGAGGCACAATCCTTCGAAATTTACATCAATAACCTTGGAACTCCTGTGGAAGTAACGGCACAAATCAGTACCACCATGATACAATTTCTGGATATCCAGGTTTATTTGAAGGACAACCGTCTACATTATTCCTTATATTCCAAACCCACGGATCGAAATACCCTACTACATGCGTCCAGCGCTCACCCTAGGCACGTTCAAGAATCACTCCCATACGCACAATTTTTAAGAGTAATTAGGAACAATTCTGAACAGGAAAATTGTGAAAAACAGATGCTTCATATGTATCAGAAATTTAGGACTCGAGGTTATTCAACCAAAGTATTAGATACGGCGTTAATAAAAGCTAACTCGATAGTTGCAAGACGCACGGAGCAACAGCCTCGACTTAGATTTCCAATACAATACCATACGGCAACTGCCAAACTTACAGCATCAGTTAGAAGAAATTGGCACGTCTTAGAACAAGATCCATCGTTGCCAGCTATCTTCAAACAAAAAGCGATGTTCTGCTATAAAAGAAGCAAGAATTTAAAAGATCTATTGGTTAAAACTGATCCGGTACACAGTTACTCTCAAGGGTCTGGGCAGTTTGTCAATTTAGGCTGCAAGAGATGCCTAGGGTGCGTCACGTGTGGACACATGATACCCTCCAAAACGTTCACCCATCCACATACAGGCAGGAGCTTCAAAATCCGTTACAATATAACCTGTAAGACGGATTTTGTAATCTACAAAATCACTTCCCCGTGCGGCTTGGCCTATGTTGGCAAAACAGAAACTCCCCTGTGTGAACGCATTAGGAACCATCGCTCGAATATCCGTGTAGCGTACCGTGATGGTCGGTCGGATAAACCTGTGGCAAGGCACTTTTTAGAGCACAATCATCCATTAACTTCTCTGAGATTTATAGCCTTTGATCACATACCACCGCCTAGGAGAGGAGGTGATCGAGGCCGTTTGCTATTTATTTTATTTATTTATTTATTTATTTATAAAGGAATTTACCAGGAAGGATACATTGAGATTTCTCTCGTTTTCAAGTATGTCCTGGGTTCGAGAACAATGAGTGGTTACAGAAATACAAAATAGTAAAATGCAAGATATTAACACAGGACCAAATATACAGATTAACAGAAAAATAAATATGGAGGAAATGTAGTCACTATGTTACATGTTTACAGGTGCATTTTGTATTGAGGTATGTTAATAGGGAGCTCTTAAGGGACTTTAGACTGGGGGAAGATTTGACGGCATCTGGGAGGTTATTCCATATTTGTGGTGCTCTGTAGGAAAATGAGGATCGAGACATTTTCTTTTTGTATTGCGGTATTGCAAGTAAGGTGCTGGTCCTGGATCGGAGGTGGATGAGGGAAACTGCCGGGGAAGCAGCATATTCAGGTAGGGTGGTAGCTTCACAGAAAAGCTCTTAAACACCAGGTTGGAAAGGTGAAGGGTGCGTCTAGAGTCCAGCGATGGCCAGTTTAGTTCTTTTAACATGTCACAATGGTGGGTCATGTAGTTACATTGTAGCACAAAGCGACAGAATGAGTTATACAATGTAGTAAGTTTCTGGAGGTGTGTTTGCGGGGCGGCTGCATACACTACATCTCCGTATTCAATGGCTGGCATAAGCATTTGTTGTACAATCTGCTTTCTTACCGCGGGGCTCAGGCAGGATTTGTTTCTGTACAGGGCACCTAGTTTGGGGTAAAGTTTAGATGAGAGTTTTTCGATGTGGGGGCAAAAGATAGATTTGGGTCTAACCACATACCTAGGTATTTGAGAGAGGTGACTGTGGTCAGTGTGCCGTTTGATTTTGTCCCAACACATAGATGGGGTGTTTGCAATTTGTGTAGTTTAGGTGCAGTTCCAAAGAGCATTGTAACCGTTTTGTCAGTATTTAGAAAAAGTTTGTTATTTGCTATCCACTTTTCTACCCCTGTGAATTCTTCTTGCAGCACGGCCTCCAGCTGCGGGAGATTTGGTTTGCTGGTATAGATTACGTGTCGTCTGCGTACATGTGTACAGTTGAAGCTTTGCAGACATTGGGCAGATCGTTTATGAATATTGTGAATAGCAGGGGGCCAAGTATCGAGCCTTGGGGTACACCGCACGTGACTGGGAGGGAAGGGAAGTGCTGTCAGAAATGGACACAAATTGAGACTGTCAGACACATATGATTGGAACCAGGTTAACGTACTATCACCAATACCAGAGTTTTTAAGTTTTTTAATAGGATGCCATGGTCTACTGTGTCAAAAGCCTTGGCAAAGTCAAGGAAGATGGCTCCAGTTAGATTTCCTTGTTCCATGCCCGCTTGGATATCATTACAAACTTTTAAAAGGGCAGTTGTAGTTGAATGGTTTGGACGAAAGCCTGATTGATCTGGGGTTAAATAGTTCTGATACTGATAATAATCACGTAATTGAGTGTAGACACATTTTTTCCAGAATTTTTGACATTACAGGGAGCAGTGATATCGGGCGGTAGTTGGATACCAAAGTATTGTCTCCACTTTTATGGATAGGTACCACCCTTGCAGTCTTCCAGAGTATGGGTATGTATCCAGTTGCCAGTGATTCATTAATCAGGGTTGCGACAGGTTTAGCAATTGCTGGTGCACTGATTTTCAGCAGCATTGCTGGGATTTTGATCAGGTCCAGACTGGTATTTCATTTTTTGGTTACGGAGAAGTTTAGTGATGGCACCGACAGGCACAGGCCTAAAACTGAATAGGTCTGGGTTACGGGGTTTTTGCACTGTTGGTGGGTCCTGACCTTGCGGGTGCTTTCTGATTGCGTTTCATTTCCTAGCTTAGCAATGAGGGTGGTGGCGCATCCAACAAAATAATTATTAAAAGCATTTGCTACATCTAGGGGGTGTTGTACAGTTTGGTTGTTTACTTTTAAAGCAGCTGGTTGGGAGTGGCTGGGGGGTGCTTGTATGTTACTTATGATTTTCCAAAAATTTCTGGGGTTTGATATGTTATTGTTTAAATTTCATTGAAGTATTGGGCTTTAGCCATTTTTGTTTCTTTTGTGCATTCATTCCGGCATTTTCGGTATTCACAGTGATCGTTCATGGATCCAGTACTCTTGAACTTTGACCACAGGGAGTCTCTAAACTGGTACATATGCGTGAGGTCAGCTGTAACCCAGGGGAGATGGGCCCCTTTTACTCGCACTTTACGCAGCGGGGCATGGGAATTCCAGACTTGCAGGAGCTCAGACTGAAAGTATTCAACTGCACAGTCTAGGTCTGGGATTAGGTTTAGCCTGTACCAGGGGAGCTGTTTGAGATCACTTAGGAAGGATTCAAGAATAATTTCTTGAAAGACCTGGTGGTTTTACCTTTGGGAGATTTCAAGGCCTTTATTTTGCGCACGGCAATACACTAGACAATGGTCACTAAAGCTATTAGTAAGAACGCCTGCCTCCTGTATTCTATCAGGAGATGAGGAGAGAATCCAGTCCAGCAAGGTATGGTTAGGGCTTTTCATATTAATGCGAGTGGGGGAGGAGATTAATTGAGTTAGCTGCAAAGTTTTAAATAGTGTGCAGTGTTTATTGTTTTTAGGATTTAGCCAATCTGTATTAAAATCGCCGGGACCAGCAGTTCACTTTTTTTGGTTTTGGGCAAGTAGGTTATTAAGGATTTGAGATATGTCAGAGAGGGAGTGCACTGGAGAGCTCGGTGGACGATACAACCCAGCAACAATGATTGATTTACTGAATGGGATCTCAATTATACCAGAGAGGAAATCAAAGGTGACAGGAGAGCTAGAAGTCTGTAAGGGGGTGAACTTTATGGACTCCTCAACATAAATAACAATTCCCCCTCCTCTCTTTGCTCTGTCTTTTCTATAACATGAATACCCCTGTATTGATATGGCAGAGTCTGGTACTTTTGGGGTTAACCACGACTCTGTGAGCACCAAGACTTTGGGTTTGTAATAGCAGCACCAAGCCTGAAGCTCATCCAATTTAGGGAGTAAACTTCGGATGTTACCAGTGCACTAATGAGAGGCCTTTTTAGTGGGGAGACTAAAGGTTGTGTCACCTATAGGACCAGGGTTAGATTCCACATCGTTTGCCAGGGAAAGTAGCAGAATGAATAGAAATTTGGACAGAGTTTTCTTTTGGTGATACTGTAATTGCACAGTATTAAATCTCTGTGTGGGGGTAGGAGGGCTGGACTTTAGTACTCTCCACCAGCACTCTGCTGACAGGTTAGAAGAACCAAGTAGGCTGGGGTGTATAGGGACTTGATTTCCATCCAGGGGAAATTGGAAAGGTGTATAGAGGGCGAGGGTAGCTTTGGAGAGAAGGGAGGCGAGAGAAAAGAGAAGTAGTAGTGGTATATACATTATAGAGAAAGGTGGGGTGAGAGTAGTTGGGTGGGCGAGAGTAGTTGGGTGGGCGAGAGTAGAGAAAGCAGGGATTAATGAGGGAATGTATTGCAGCTGTGTAAGGAGTGTGATAGGAGGGTATAAATCAAATGAAAACTGTGGGGTGGGTGGGAACAAAGTCCAGGAGAAACCAGAGTGAGTTGCTGCCTGGGTCTGATGGGTGGGGAAGCGACGTAAGAATGCTTGCTGAGAGAGAAATAAATAATAAAAAAAAAAAAAAAAAAAAACATAAGATCAGGAGGGGTTTGGGGTGCAATAAAATTCGTAAACTCAGTGGTTCAGAACGGGGGGGGGGATAGATAAGAACAAATGGTTCTAAGGTTAATTGAGCAGTGTCAAATGTGCCTAGCTACACATACTGAATACATTGAGAAAAATATGCATACATATATACAGAGTAGCAATTAGGTCTACCAGCACAGGACTGAATACATATGGAGAAACACACACACACACTTAATACATGTATCCTATAAGTATATACAAAACTATAATATATTACACACACAAACACACTTAATACATATATCCTATAAATATATACGAAAAAATTATATATATAAACACACACACACACACACACACACACACACACACGCTGACAAGTTACAGTGCAGTCATATTAAGCATAGGAGGCTAAGTATGGGTGATAGAACTTAGTCTGAGAAATCACCTTGCTGGGAAAAATTACTTAGTGGAACGATGGAGGCCTGTGTTCTTCAAGTCCAGGAGAAACCAGAGTGAGTTGCTGCCTGGGTCTGATGGTGGGGAAGCGACGTAAGAATGCTTGCTTGCTGGGAAAAATTTACTTAGTGGAACGATGGAGGCCTGTGTTCTTCAAGTCCAGGAGAAACCAGAGTGAGTTGCTGCCTGGGTCTGATGGGTGGAAGCGACGTAAGAATGCTTGCTGAGAGAGAAATAAATAATAAAAAAAACAAAAAAAATAAAAAAAAAACATAAGATCAGGAGGGGTTTGGGGTGCAATAAAATTCGTAAACTCAGTGGTTCAGAACGGGGGGGGGGGATAGATAAGAACAAATGGTTCTAAGGTTAATTGAGCAGTGTCAAATGTGCCTAGCTACACATACTGAATACATTGAGAAAAATATGCATACATATATACAGAGTAGCAATTAGTAGACATGTGCACAGCACAAAATTTCGTTTTGAACTAATGGATTAGTCCTAAAATGCAATTTATTTAGTTGCTAAAGAAATTCGTTTTCAGTTATTTAGTATGAAAACTAATTTCATTCATCCGAAAACCAATGGATACAATTACTATTGTAGTGGCTCCTCGGAGGGCTGAGATCGCTGCTTGTTACAGTATCTCTCACTCTCAGCACAATGTGGGCCATATTACATAGTTGGTGCTAACTTAACCAGAGCTGTTTGTAAACTTCCCAGAGCCATTATAGCCTATGGAGGATTTCAGTTTACAACAGCTCTGGTTAAGTTAGCACCAACTTTGGAATACTGCCCCGTGTCAGGCAAAGCTGTTACAGTAACTGACTGCTGCTCATCACAGCGCTCAGAGTTTCAGTAAAACTAGTAAATAATATTTTTATATATAAGAGGTTAGAACAATATTATTTCCTTGTTTTACTGAAACTCTGAGCTCTGTTAGTCAGTTACTGTAACAGCTGAGCCTGATACATTGTACTGAGATAATGTAACAAGCAGCCGATCTCCGCGCTCACAGCCACTGGATTTAAAGGGCTGAGAACAAAAGGATCCTCTCTGTATAATGTTTTGAACATCCTCCTGCATTAATTAATACCCCTATCTGTATAATGTATACAACATCCACCTGCATTAATTAATACCCCTCTCTGTATAATATATAGATAATATATAGAACATCCTCCTGCATTAATTAATGTCCCTCTCTGTATAGAACATTCTCCTCAATTTATACCTTTCTCTGTATAATGTATAAAACATCCTACTGCATTAATACCCCTCTCTTATAATGTATAGAACATCCTCCTGCATTAATTAATGCCCCTCTCTGTATAAAACATACTACTGCATTTTGGCATGTGGAGGGTGCAGAACTTCGGATGTTGCACTCTTCATTGCTGGTCTCCTTCACTCAGCAATGTAATATCACAAAAAGGACTGACACTAAAATGTAGTGCATTTTATTTTAGTTTCTTTCGTTTTTTGTACTGAGCAGTTTCGTTTCTCTTGAGTCATACGAAAACTAAATTATCCCAAAATTCGGACTAAATCGTTTTAGTACTAAAACGAATGCACATGTCTAGCAATTAGGTCTACCAGCACAGGACTGAATACATATGGAGAAACACACACACACTTAATACATGTATCCTATAAGTATATACAAAACTATAATATATTACACACACACTTAATACATATATCCTATAAATATATACGAAAAAATTATATATATAAACACACACACACGCTGACAAGTTACAGTGCAGTCATATTAAGCATAGGAGGCTAAGTATGGGTGATAGAAATTAGTCTGAGAAATCACCTTGCTGGGAAAAATTTACTTAGTGGAACGATGGAGGCCTGTGTTCTTCAAGTCCAGGAGAAACCAGAGTGAGTTGCTGCCTGGGTCTGATGGGTGGGGAAGCGACGTAAGAATGCTTGCTGAGAGAGAAATAAATAATAAAAAAACCAAAAAAAATAAAAAAAAAACATAAGATCAGGAGGGGTTTGGGGTGCAATAAAATTCGTAAACTCAGTGGTTCAGAACGGGGGGGGGGAATAGATAAGAACAAATGGTTCTAAGGTTAATTGAGCAGTGTCAAATGTGCCTAGCTACACATACTGAATACATTGAGAAAAATATGCATAAATATACACAGAGTAGCAATTAGGTCTACCAGCACAGGACTGAATACATATGGAGAAACACACACACACTTAATACATGTATCCTATAAGTATATACAAAACTATAATATATTACACACACAAACACACTTAATACATATATCCTATAAATATATACGAAAAAATTATATATATAAACACACACACACACACACACACACGCTGACAAGTTACAGTGCAGTCATATTAAGCATAGGAGGCTAAGTATGGGTGATAGAAATTAGTCTGAGAAATCACCTTGCTGGGAAAAATTTACTTAGTGGAACGATGGAGGCCTGTGTTCTTCAAGTCCAGGAGAAACCAGAGTGAGTTGCTGCCTGGGTCTGATGGGTGGGGAAGCGACGTAAGAATGCTTGCTTGCTGGGAAAAATTTACTTAGTGGAACGATGGAGGCCTGTGTTCTTCAAGTCCAGGAGAAACCAGAGTGAGTTGCTGCCTGGGTCTGATGGGTGGGGAAGCGACGTAAGAATGCTTGCTGAGAGAGAAATAAATAATAAAAAAACCAAAAAAAATAAAAAAAAACCATAAGATCAGGAGGGGTTTGGGGTGCAATAAAATTCGTAAACTCAGTGGTTCAGAACGGGGGGGGGAATAGATAAGAACAAATGGTTCTAAGGTTAATTGAGCAGTGTCAAATGTGCCTAGCTACACATACTGAATACATTGAGAAAAATATGCATACATATATACAGAGTAGCAATTAGGTCTACAAGCACAGGACTGAATACATATGGAGAAACACACACACACTTAATACATGTATCCTATAAGTATATACAAAACTATAATATATTACACACACACACACACTTAATACATATATCCTATAAATATATACGAAAAAATTATATATATATATAAACACACACACACACACATGCTGACAAGTTACAGTGCAGTCATATTAAGCATAGGAGGCTAAGTATGGGTGATAGAAATTAGTCTGAGAAATCACCTTGCTGGGAAAAATTTACTTAGTGGAACGATGGAGGCCTGTGTTCTTCAAGTCCAGGAGAAACCAGAGTGAGTTGCTGCCTGGGTCTGATGGGTGGGGAAGCGACGTAAGAATGCTTGCTTGCTGGAAAAAAATTACTTTGTGGAACGATGGAGGCCTGTGTTCTTCAAGTCCAGGAGAAACCAGAGTGAGTTGCTGCCTGGGTCTGATGGGTGGGGAAGCGATGTAGGAATGCTTGCTTGCTGGAAAAAAATTACTTTGTGGAACGATGGAGGCCTGTGTTCTTCAAGTCCAGGAGAAACCAGAGTGAGTTGCTGCCTGGGTCTGATGGGTGGGGAAGCGACGTAAGAATGCTTGCTTGCTGGGAAAAATTTACTTAGTGGAACGATGGAGGCCTGTGTTCTTCAAGTCCAGGAGAAACCAGAGTGAGTTGCTGCCTGGGTCTGATGGGTGGGGAAGCGACGTAAGAATGCTTGCTTGCTGGGAATTCTGCTATTACAGAAAGAAGCCTTTTGGATACACCATCTGGGAACTGTCCATCCGGGAGGACTAAATGAGAAATTGGCGTTTTCCATGTTCTAATATCGTTGGTTAATATCTTTATGGCCACGGTCTCATTTTAGACCGGACCTTCTTCTATATGGTTGTTCTAGATTATTTAAAGTTGTTACTAAGTGTTCACATCGTTCCTTGTAAGGGGTTCCCGTTGGTGATAGTCTCCCGGTTTCCCCTCTTTCTTATTAGTCACCAATAGCCCATAGTCCACTGGATACTATCCTGTTGAAAGTGTTTTGAATATGGATACTATACAATCATCCATTGCAGTCTCTTTGCTCTTGTTTTTAATGTTTATTGTTTTTCTCATTAGTCACTGTGGTGCATGGGAGCGACTATGCGTCCCTGGTTGCTAGGGTTACACGCAAGTCACGTTATCCCGCTATGTCGGGAGTTGGCGCATGCGCACTGTGTGGCTGAGAACGCCGTTCGAGGGGAGGGGTAAGTACTGTGGCGTCTATAAGTTGTTTGTTATTTCTTGTTGTATTTTTTATGTCCTGAGGAAAGCCCTGTGTTGGGGCTGAAACGTTGACTCCCCAGTGAATAAACTTAGTTGATTTACAGTCCTGGAGTGCCGCCACCATCCTTTCACATCTACATTTCCACTAAGCTGAATGGCAGGCACCGGGCATTCTGGTAATTATTGAAGCTGGAGTGCTCAGTTATTGATTAATATATATATATATATATATATATAAGTTGTAAAACCCAAACTCACATATTTTATCAGCCTGCCACCCAGAGGAGTGGCAGTAATTTGTGCTCAAAGGATGGAAGCTGTATGTAATTAAATACATTTTTACCTGTTTTACATATACAAAAAAAGTACCTTAATAAAATTAATTTACTTTCTCAGGGTATTGATTAAGATACACAGACATTCTAAACTCAACCTGTCACCAAGAGGAATGTTTGTGAAAATACCCAATGGCATTCAAGAGGCTCACAGGCAGTACTAAAGCAAACTGGTTAGGACAGTTACATTTTGAACTTCAATTCTTAACATTTTGCAGAAAAAGTAACTTTACCAATTAATATTTACACATTCAAATTTAGCATCAGCTGTCAAGAATTACTATTTAATGAAAAAAGTATATCCTGGTGCTGAACCTACAAAAATGTTTTAGAAAATTACCTTAAACATAAGATTTGCTGAATCCAATTACAAATTTGTTACGCTTCACTAAAAGGGGAAAATAAATAGATAACAGTCATTCTCTTTTATTACTAAACGGTCAACGAATCCCAGGTCTCTAAAATTACCTTACTGACACTGTCAGTATAATTGGAGAATGAATGAGTATTTTATAGCCAATTATAGAATATTTTTGCTTATAAAACAATCATAAAAACATCTTGATAGGTTGTTAAATGGTTTACTTGTGAAGTGTTGTAGCGCTGAAATAAATTCCGCTCAGCCTTAATTAATTTGGATATTGCCACCATTAAAATGGAAGTTTCCATAAAGTTTAAAACCTATATATTTTTAAGTAATTACCAACAACTGTATAGCAACCTGAAAAAAATAGTTTTACCGGAGATAGACATTTTATAATTTTCTCAAGTCCTTCTTCAGACTGCACAAAAAAATATTAAACATTTGTTGGGAAACAAAATTCCTTGGATTAACAATGATGTACGACAGTGGTTCCCAACCGCGGTCCTCAAGTACCCCTAACAGGCAAGGTTTTGAAGATCACCTTGCGGAAATGCAGACTGAATCCTGCAATCACTGAGCAGTAAATCAAATCACCTGTGCTGTGCTTCACATATCTGGAAAACCTCACCTGTTGGGGTTACTTGAGGAACGCGGTTGGGAACCACTGATGTAGGGGCTGCAAGTTTCAAATGACAAAAATCACAGTGGGAAACCCATCAGACTCCCAAAAAACGAGACCACCCTCTCTCCCCCATAAAATCAGTTTAGTGTGGTGGGAAAAAGGAAACAAATAATACATTGTAAATGTTTTAGAGATGTATTTGTTTTTAAAACACATACAAAATGTTAAATATGCAAAAAAGACATATAATTCACAAATTGAAGGGATAAGCCGCCAACTCCAAAGTGCTTCTAAAAGTTGGTGTTCGGTGATTTTGCTTTTGCATACCCATTTAACGCACTCTACCCTCCTTAAAAATCCCATACTAACCTCTCATTCCTCAGTGGAGGGAGTGGCATGATCTGCTACTTTCTCTCACCGGGAGCAAAGTGAGACTGGGAAGAAATAGTTCCCAATCTTCCTCCACAATAAATCTGTGGCACTGCTCAATCTTGTGAGAGCTTGGCCGGGATCTCCAGGGCCATGGAGATGGTAAGTATCACTTTGTGCCGGCACTAACAAAGCAAATGCCTCAGAATAGACATGATGAAAGGAAGATAGATGCAGGTCTATTCACTAAAAGGTGAAACTCAGGAGAATTGGCAGGAGAAGAGAACAATCTAGACCAAATAGCAGATTTGGAAAGTGAGATAGTGAGAATTTTTCTGGTTTGGCTATTTTGACCTAGAATTTTCACTTCTCCTGCCAGTTCTCATGAGTTTAACCGTTAATGAATAGACCTGTAAGTAAAATCTGCAGGCAAATTTTTTTACTTACCATCTCCCTTTTTGCAGCAGCCTTGGAAAAGGGCCTGACTTTTGACATGACCACCAAGCCTATTCAATGTTTTCCATATAGTAGCCTCACGAACAGTAATATTAACCTGTTCCAACAATTTCCTTTTTTTTGAGATATTGCTCTAGGTTCTATTTTGATTAATTGAGAATTGTGTGGTGTGACCTTTGAGACATCATGGCCGGATGGCATCTTCTAGGGAGAATAGCCATTGCATTAAATAATCTTCATTTATAGACAATTTGTCTAACAGTGAGCGAATGAATATATAAGCTCTTTGAGATAACTTTTCAAACTTTTCCAGCTTTCTGCAACAAAACAATTCCTCATTGCAGGTCTTCTGGGACCTCTTTTTGCGAGGCATAGTACATATCAAAATATGCTTTTACTGAACATGTTTGAGTGCTTTTAATAAATCAATCTAGCTGTAACCCCAATAAGCAATAGAAGCTAAGGTTCGATATTGGCGTTAAAGAAGGAAGTTAGGAATTAGGGTTAAAAGTCAGTGTTAGTAAATAGGTTTAGAACCTAGGGTTAGAAATTAGGGGATTAAAAATGTAAAAACATTTTTGATAGAAATAATAATAACAAGAATTTAAAAAGATGTTGGTTTTATTATATTAACCCCTTAGTGACCGGGCGGTTTTACACAAATCCGTCTTTTAGTGACCGCTGCTGTTTTTACGTTTCTGCGCTGTTAGTGTTTAGGTCAAATTTTCCTCTTACTCGTTTATTCGACCCACACATATTATACACCCTTTTTCCCGCCATTAAATGGACTTTCTAGAAATACCATTATTTCCATCATATCGAATAATTTACTATAAAAAAAAATATGAAATATGAGGAAAAAAATGGTAAAAACACACTTTTTTGTAATTTAATCCCCAAAATCTACAACCACCCAAAACGACCCCAGCTAAATAGGTTTAAAATTTTGTCCCGAGACTAGAAATACCCAATTTTTACATGCATTTGCTTTTTAACCCTTCACTGCTGAGACAGTTCACCTATGTGCGCTGCGCTCATTCTGACCATTTTGTGCTATTTATTTTTAGATGACAGCCTAGGTCCTATTTAATTAAACTCCCCCCAGACAAAAAAACTTTTTAAAAAAAACATTTTTTTATTTTATTTAATTTTTTTATTATTTTTTTTTTATTTAATTTTTTTTAAAAAAAAATTTAAAAACCAAACCTGGTCGTGTTTGGTATCATTTGAAAGGCCATAATCAGGCCTTTCAAATGATGGCAAATATGACCATCTAGCTGCCATGGATCGGGAGATAAAGGGATCCTTAGGATCCCCTTATCTCTACATGGCAGCTAGAGGGTTAACTGGCCCACTGACATCCTCACACATATGGTGAGGTTGTCAGTGGGTGGGGGGGGACCTGGAGGCTTGGCTGACATCCAAGATGTCAGCCCCCTCCAGGTTTGAATCGCGTTTTGGCGCCAATTGGCGCCGCAACGTGATCCGGCGGCGAAATGGTTAATGCCATACACCGCTGGAAAGGGGAGGCTCTCCCCTCTCCAGCGGTGCAAACGGCATCTCCTAGCTTCAATGGTCTGGGAGATAGAGGGCTCCGAAGGAGCCCCCCTCCCCTCCATTGAAAAGCATGGGGACGCCTGCTGATGACGTCACCACGCAGCGTGGCGACGTCATCAGCCTTGCCTGCCCATGTAAATCACATGGGCAGGCTTCCTCCCTGCCAGATCGCCGTGGGATCCGACGAGGGAGGTGAGTATCAGGCGGGAGGGGGATTAGGCGCCGCTGACGTACCCTGTACGTCTGCGGGTCTAAGGGAAACCCGAGTACAGGACGTACAGGGTACGTCAGAGGTCCTTAAGGGGTTAAAACCTAAGATTCGCATGTTTAAACCTGCCAAATTGAAATATCGAAATCAGATCATTGAGCAACAATTTCAGAGCAATTCAGCTCTAAGTATATATGTTACGGTTATAGTCCAAAGTGTGGTTAATTTTAGAATTACCCAGGTAATCCTGACATTACCCAGGCGTCGTTAGCAAAAATCCGAAGTGAAATGAAATTTCAGGCTTTATCTAGGTAATCTGCAAAGTATCCAAAGGCATATGGGTACTCTGGTTTTCTGCTGTGTTTTACCTGAGTAAAATGAACATTACCCAGGTGATGTTGGATAACGTCTGATGTGAAATGAAACATCGGACTTTATCCAGGTTAACTGCAAAGTACTCAGGTTTTCTTGGGTTTTCTTGGGTTTCAGCAGGTTACAGTTGACTGAATTCTGTGGATTACCCAGGTAAAGCTGCATATTGTTATCTGACCGATAATAGAATTGTGTTTTTCTTCTTTAACCAAATTGTATCCACAGTCACATACCACATTAAATAACCGTCATGTTACTCTGTGTGTTAATTTTCTGAAATTTAATTTATAAACATATTACATAAAGATTAACCTAATAGTTATTATGTTTTATAAATGATATATAAGCACATATGACACATAATAAAGATCATTTAACTCTTTAACATTCATATGAGAAACATATCCTGTTACCGTAGATACTCGAGTATAACGCAAGGGTAGAGATTCATTATGGAAATAAGAATATTACTCAAGACTCGAATATAACGCTAGGAGCAAAATTATGAAAGTATACATTTTCCAAAACATGACAAAAGTCTGTTACGTTACTGTTGTTCCATGTTTTCATTTCATGTTCATTCCACCCCACTCTCACCCTCGTTCCTCCAATGGTTGTTAGAGAGCAGGGGTGCAGAGTGAGAGGTAATGCATTATCGTGGCTATTTTAGAATGGTGATAGATGTAATTGAGCGTTTTGATTGGTTGGAATATAATTCTATTATGATAAAGTTCTGCACATGAAACTAAATAAACTCCGTAAGCGCAGGTATGGCATAAGGGCACATTTTTTAGATTTAATTATTGCAATTGCATTTAATTTATATAGATATATATATATATAATGTTAGGAACCTATGCATATACTCATGCACTACAAAAAGACACATTTTGAAATTGATAAAAGCTTGCTTTACCTTGAACAATTTATATTGTTTATATGATAAATGTCATAAATTGTGACATACAGAAATTATTTATAAAAGGGGTTAATGTTACTGTTTTTATTGCAAAAGTTAATGTAGGTTTTTGGATTGAAGGGTTAATAGAGCGTGCACATGTCAGAGAGCTCCTGGAAGCAATCAGATCTTCACTCCTTCGCAGCTGTCCCGTGTATAACGCGACCCCTACAGTTTTAAGGTTGATTTATTGCTCAAAAAACTCACGGTATACACGAGTATCTACGGTACTCTGTATGTTCATTATATCCTTAATACATTTTAATGTTTGTCTTTTGCCATTTCCGTTGATAATATCCATAGATAGTAGCAAAATTCACTGTTACCCAAGGGGGGTTGGCTGCTCTTGCAGTGAAGCAGTGGATAGTCCTCAGATTACCCGGGTGATTACCTTGGGTTCTGGCTCTTCCAGACTGTTACCCAAGGGTGGTAGGTTAGTCCTAAAATTACTCGGGTAAAGTCCGAATTTTTCATTTTTTTTGCAGCTTTACTCGGCGGTTTTGGGTAATGTCGGGATTACCCGGGTAATCTTAACATTAACCGCACTTTGGACTTTAACCGTAACATATAAATCCATCATTAGTTCACTATGAGACACTTTTGGTGGTGCCAAATTGCAACAAATTGAGGTGAAATGCAATGTATTTCACGATCAATTGGTTGGTGCTGCTGACTCAATTTGAATCAATCTGAAACTAAACATTCAGTGAAATTTCGCTTCGGACGAAAAAAATTAGACAAAGCCAAAATTAACTGAAACGAACCGAATTTCCCTGGCCCCCACATGTCTAGCGCAAACTCACACTTGCAGGATCAGTCAAGAGCATGGATGAATTTCAGATGGAGACTGGGCTCTATCTGCTCCCAGTCTCACACTGCTCTCATTGAGAAGCAGCAGATTGTACTATTATCTCCAAGGTGGGATAAGAAGGAAGTATGATTTTTTGGTGTAGTTTTTAGCACATGCAGGGCCGGCGCTAACGTAAGGCGGCACAGGCGGCCGCCTTACTGTCTGGCGTCCTGCCAGTGTGAGGGGCGCCGGCCCGGGGTGTAATCGGATGACCGAGCCGAGGAAAAGAATGGGACAGCAGGCGCAGGCTGAGGCTCCGTCCGACTCCGAGCATGGCCGGCCCATTGGCTGCTCGCTCGCCTGGGATTGGAAGGGGGCAATGAGAGGGAGGGGACAACAAGCACCACGTGGTTCCCTGCCTGGCCTTGCTTCCCGAATCTAATCACAGGCGAGCGGGAAAGGTGCGTGTGCACGTGTGCATTACATGCCCGGCCAGCGCCAGCGGCCGCTCGCACCAGTCGCCTCGAGACGTGACGTCACGTGTCACACGAGGGGGACGCAGAGAGCGACGTGGCGGTGCCTAGCTTAAGCTAAGCCTAAAAAATTGTTGCTACTAAAAAACCTACTACCTGGTCTGGTCCCTGATTGTCCCTGGTGGTCTGGTCTCTCGTCTCACTCCCTCCCTGACTGCCTGAGAGTGTGGACTGAGTAGAACTAGAACGCCAGCGGGCGACGGGGGGGCTGCAGTGCCAAGGTGAGGCAGCAGAAGTCAGCAGGCAGCAGTGAGCAGTGCTGTGCACACTGTCACAGTCAATCAGACACAGTCAGCAGAGCAGAGAGGTAAGAGACTCGCTGGGGGAAAATTTATACCATAAATAATACCCATATGAGCAGCTGGGGGCCGCAAATATACCCATACATGAGCTGGGGGCCGCAAATATATACCCATACATGAGCTGGGGGCCGCAAATATACCCATACATGAGCTGGGGGCCGCAAATATATACCCATATATGAGCTGGGGGCCGCAAAATATATACCCATATATGAGCTGGGGGCCGCAAATATATACCCATACATGAGCTGGGGGCCGCAAATATATACCAATACATGAGCTGGGGGCCGCAAATATATACCCATATATGAGCTGGGGGCCGCAAATATATACCCATACATGAGCTGGGGGCTGCAAATATATACCCATATATGAGCTGGGGGCCGCAAATATATACCCATACATGAGCTGGGGGCCGCAAATATATACCCATATATGAGCTGGGGGCCGCAAATATACCCATACATGAGCTGGGGGCCGCAAATATATACCCATACATGAGCAGGGGGCCGCAAATATACCCATATGAGCAGCTGGGGGCCGCAAATATACCCATACATGAGCTGGGGGCCGCAAATATATACCCATACATGAGCTGGGGGCCGCAAATATATACCCAAATATGTTGTTCCTACAGTCTGACAAATGTAACTACTGCCTTTCCAGAAGAAAGACAGTGTTTATATAAGTCCATAAAGACAGCACTGGTGGCTGTCCCCCCAATCAGTGACTCACAACACTGCTAAAGGTTGTCCTTGCAAGACCAACTTTAAGCATCCTTTAATCTCTGCGCTGACGACACCGAGAACACTCACGATAGAGATTATTATGCATCTCTATCCTGATTGGCTTGACATGACGGGGGGGGGGCACCAAAACAGACCTTCGCCTGACTAGGCAAAAAAGCTTGCACCGGCCCTGAGCACATGCAAAACAACTTAATATCAGCTTCTAGAAAAAGAAGTTGGTATCTCTTCGAGAAATAATATTTCCAGACGAGAAGAATGAGCTACCTTGGAATAGTTTCTCAATGCATAGGCACTTAATTAGCACCTCATGAACTAAGTATAAATTCGGTATAATGACTCCAGTAGTTATTTTAACGGCACCCATGGATTAGGGTCCTTTTGTTTGTTTTTTTTCCAGTTTCGGTTAAAACTCCCTCTAACAGGATTCTCCATTTCCTTTTTTTTTTTAAGAAGAGAGTAACCCATAGCATATAACCACAAAGTCAGATGATAAAATGTGACATGACATTACTTATACACATAGTAATGGTATATTTTGAATCTATAAAGTCCACAGAAAAAGAGGATATAAAAATTTGTCTGGGTCCTATAATAAAACATGACTTCAAATCATGTTTAGAACCACGCTAAGTCAGGCTGGCACAACCAAAATATATGAGATATACCCAAAGTACTGTATAATAAAAAATACCTTTATTGAATACAAAAATAAATACTGTCAATAACAAGAATAATGATATCACAATGCCAAATGTTATATATGGTTACAGCACACAATATACAGCATATACAGTATCAAGGCAGCCCCACAGGTTGTCTCAAAACATACAAGTAAGGATCTCTAGCTTACCCAAATGAAATATGTGACATAGGAAAAGCGCAATGCAAGAAAAAAAGGAGTCTCCAAATATAGTGGATCAGTACAAACCGACTCCTAACAGTCAAGACAGCCAAGACAAAGTACCCCAACGTTTTGTCGATCAATCGCCTTTCCCAAGGTATGCATCCCATATTCAATGTAATGGGTAGGCTACATGCATCACAGTGTATACATTTCATGTTTTCCCTTGATTACAGGCATTAAGGGGTTAATGGGTAGGCTACATGCCTCAGTGTATTCATTTAACGTTTTCCCTTGATTAATGGCATTCTAGGGGTTAATGAGTAGGCTACATTCATCACTGTTTATTATTTTTATTGTATTTCCTTGTTTTAATGGTATTTTAGGGGTTAATGGGTAGACTACATGCCACGCTGTTTATTATTTCTATTGTATTTCCCTGGTTTATGGCATTTTAGGGGCTGTTATAGAAGTTGGAATCTAAAGGGTCTATTCATCTCTAGATCCTTTGCTTTTCCTCACATGTCAGGGAATTCATCTAGCAGAAAATATGG
Organism: Leptobrachium leishanense; assembly: GCA_009667805.1. Classification (NCBI taxonomy): domain Eukaryota; kingdom Metazoa; phylum Chordata; class Amphibia; order Anura; family Megophryidae; genus Leptobrachium; species Leptobrachium leishanense. Next base: position 213,150,516 of record CM019066.1, read on the forward strand.
TGAATTACCTATTTAGCGTATGGTGACTGTTATTTGCAAAATTGGAGTCGCTGAAGCAGTTAACGGACGTTGGGGAAAACCAAATGAATTGCAGCAAATAAAATTATGAGTTTATGTATCAGGTTATTACAACAGAAAGGTATCAATCCACCACATTACTCTGGGATTTAGAAATCTTATTTTCATATGCTTGTTTAGTTTTTCAACGGTATGATTTAGTGGCAAAAGTTATTAGTGCACCCCAATATTGACTGTGGTATCTTATGTGCCCCCCCATGAGTCATTCCTATAGTCTCCACTGGTGATAGCGTGGGAGCCAGATCGGAACCCGATCCCTAACGGGTTAAAAAATCCGTTAGCGCATCGTTAATAGTGCTTTCTAGTGCAAGCTTAGTGTACTTTGCACTCGCTATACTTAACATGGGGAGCGCACAGAGTAAGCAAGGAGTAATTAGCTTTGGATCATATAGTCCTAAAATGGTAATTTCTCACTGCTGCGGCTAACTGAAAAAACCCCCAAAAAATCAAATACTCACCTCTCTTCCCGCAGCGAGAACGGCGGTGAGAATTCCTATGGACTCTAGGAGGGGATACTTGTGGCGGCACATTAGAGCTGCGACAATTGTCCTGGAGGCTAGCAGCCATTACGGGGCAGTCTGCTGGATTCAGCACCTGCCTCGTAATCTGTTAGTAAAACGGGGATGCTAAGGGGAAATTTGCAAGTGCAACCGCTACAGGTACATGATAGTGCCCTATAATGGCTCTGGTAAGTTTACAACAGCTCTGGTTAAGTTATCGCCAACTTTGTAATATAACCCTATATGTATATACTTTGCATTTGTACTGTTACTGTTTGGTAAGTAGGGTTTATGTAACATGTGAGTGTGTCAACTTTGGTAACTTTAAAGGGTCGAGCCTGCACCTTCCCATTTAAAAATTTGACCAGCTGCCACCGCTAACAGGCAATACAGGTACAACTAGATTTTCAAGACCTGAAAATATTCTGACCTTGGGAAACAGCTAGTATCACGCAAAAAAAAGTTAAATATTTGGGAGCCCTCTTCCTTATTTTATTTTTTTTATTATTATTTTTTTTGAGAAAGTATTTTACCAGGAAGGATACATTGAGATTTCTCTCGTTTTCAAGTATGTCCTGGGTGGCGAGTATGTCTTGCCCAAGGACACTTACTGGAGAGGTTGCTCGCTGGGATCGAACCCATGACTCCACATTATTACTTATTGCTCCTCCATATATCCCATAAAGCACCCAGAGTCGTTTCGACCTCTACTAGTAATAAGCACTCAAACATGATAATTCTTCTGAAAATCAATCTTTGGGAGAGAATTTCAAACTGCCTCTGGAAAATCTAATTTACATTAAGAAAATGTTTTTTTCTTATGGTCTGGAAGAAGCAGTGCAGACATAAAGAGGTGTGACAAGCCCCATCTTTTTAGGGGCTCCTCCATATGCGGGGTGTGCGGTGTCAGAGACTATCAAATATTCTGGGCGTGTGGATATATATATATACAGTATATATTTTTTTTTATTAGAAATTTTCAAGATAATATACAAACATAAAACATATACAATTAAAGACTATGCAAAATACACATTATTTCCTAATTTTCTCCCCTATTATCAATTTCTTCAGCTTCAAATACATAAAACAGAAACATATAAACACACCTTACACACTATGGTACGTAAAATCGTCCTCTTTCTGGAATTCCCAGACTTTAGAGGGTTTTTTTCTTCCCATTTCTCCCCAAAATTTATTTATTTATAAAGGATTTTACCAGGAAGGATACATTGAGATTTCTCTCGTTTTCAAGTATGTCCTGGGTTCAAGAACATTGAGTGGTTACAGAAATACAAAATAGTAAAATGCAAGTTATTAACACAAAACCAAATATACAGATTAACAGAAAAACAAATATGTAGGAAATAAAGTCATTATGTTACATGTTTACAGGTGCACTCCGTTTTGAGGTATGTTAATAGGGAACTCTTAAAGGACTTTAGACTGGGGGAAGATTTGATGGTGTCTGGGAGGTTATTCCATATTTGCTGTGCTCTGTAGGAAAATGAGGATCGAGCCACTTTCTTTTTGTATTGCGGTATTGCAAGTAAGGTGCTGGTCCTGGATCTGAGGTTATAGGATGAGGGAACTGCTGGGGCAAACAGCCTATTCAGGTAGGGTGGTAGCTTCCCAGAAAAGCTCTTAAACACCAGGTTGGAAAGGTGAAGGGTGCGTCTAGATTCCAGCAATGGCCAGTTTAGTTCTTTTAACATGTCACAATGGTGGGTCATGTAGTTACATTGTGGCACAAAGCGGCAGAATGAGTTATACAATGTAGTAAGTTTCTTTAGGTGTGTTTGAGGGGCAGCTGCATACACTACATCTTCGTATTCAATGGCTGGCATAAGCATTTGTTGTACAATACAACCTGCTTTCTTACCGCGGGGCTCAGGCAGGATTTGTTTCTGTACAGGGCACCTAGTTTGGGGTAGAGTTTAGATGAGTTTTTCGATGTGGGGGCCAAAAGATAGATTTGGGTCTAACCACATACCTAGATATTTGAGAGAAGTGACTGTAGTCAGCGTGTCATTTGATCTTGTCCCCACACATGGATGGGGTGTTTGCAATTTGTGTAGTTTAGGTGCGGTTCCGAAGAGCATTGTAACAGGTTTGTCAGCATTTAGAAAAGGTTTGTTATCTGCAATCCACTTTTCTACCCCTGTGAATTGTTCTTGCAGCACTGCCTCCAGCTGTGGGAGATTTGGTTGGCTGGTATAGATTACAGTGTCGTCTGCGTACATGTGTACAGTTGAGGCTTTGCAGACATTGGGCAGATCATTTATGAATATTGTGAATAGCAGGGGGCCGAGTATCGAGCCTTGGGGTACACTGCACGTGACTGGGAGGGGGAGGGAGGAGCTGTCAGAAATGGACACATATTGCGACTGATCAGACACATATGATTGGAACCAGGTTAGCGTGCTATCACCAATACTGGAGTTTTTAAGTTTTGAAATAGGATGCCATGGTCTACGGTGTCAAAGGCCTTGGCAAAATCAAGGAAGATGGCTCCAGTTAGGTTTCCTTGTTCCATGCCCGCTTGGATATCATTACAAACTTTTAAAAGGGCAGTTGTAGTTGAATGATTTGGACGAAAGCCTGATTGATCTGGGGTTAAATAGTTCCGATACTGATAATAATCACGTAATTGAGTGTAGACACATTTTTCCAGAATTTTTGACATTACAGGGAGCAGTGATATCGGGCGGTAGTTGGATACCAAAGTATTGTCTCCACTTTTATGGATAGGTACTACCCTTGCAGTCTTCCAGAGTTTGGGTATGTATCCAGTCGCCAGTGATTCATTGATTAGGGTTGCGACAGGTTTTGCAATTGGTGGTGTACTGATTTTCAGCATCATTGCTGATATTTGATCAGGTCCAGACTGGTATTTAATTTTTTGGTTACGGAGAAGTTTAGTGATGACACTGACAGGCACTGGTCTAAAACTGAATTTCTCTGCATTACAGGGTCTTTGCACAGTTGGTGGGGCCTGACCTGTGTGCGGCCTTTCTGATTGCGTGTCATTTCCTAGCTTAGCAATCAGGATGGTGGCGCATCCAACAAAATAATTATTAAAAGCATTTGCTACATCTAGGGGGTGTTGTACAGTTTGGTTGTTTACTTTGACAGCAGCCGGTTGGGAGTGGACGGGAGATGCTGGTATGTTACTTATGGTTTTCCAAAAATTTCTAGGGTTTGATAGGTTATTGTTTAAATTTTCATTGAAGTATTGGGCTTTAGCCATTTTTGTTTGTTTTGTGCATGCATTCCAGCATTTTCGGTATTCACAGTGATCGTTCATGGATCCAATACTCTTGAAATTTGACCACAGGGAGTCTCTAAACTGGTACATATGCGTGAGGTCAGCTGTAACCCAGGGGTTACTCGTGCTATCGGCCTCTCAACTTAAAGATTCCATTCTCCCCAGGTTTCTCCCTTCCCTACTGCCAGACCTAACTATCCCTATATGCCTCAAACCAGCTTTATTGCCATAAAAAGGAGAAAAAAAACACTAACATTTATATGTGCATATCAGTAAACACCTGCACCCATAATCTCAAAAATACATGCATATATGCACATAACAAAATCTAATGGGGATAAAATGTGCTATTCTTAATAATGTCCGTACCTCCAGTCTTGGAATTAGAAAGTTATAAAAGCTTTATCTTCCACTATGTCGATCCACTCTTTCGAATAAGCTATATCTCTATAGTTCGATTCGTATTGTGCACTAATACCACTCTCTATTTTACATTGAAATAATAATTGTGTTTTTATATGACACCAATTAGGAGTGTTCACCGATTTCCAATTTCTAGCAATTGATAGTTTTATGGCCGTTAGATAGGGAATTATAAATTTTCTTGTCCGGATGGGAACATTAGGAAGATTGATATGCAGAAGGGCGGCAGCAGGTGTAATATTGATGGCAATGCCCACAAGAGTATTCAAATTATGGATACAGTTATGAGAAACAGGCTGTATCACTGAACAAGACCACCATATATGCAGAAAATCTGCGTTATCCTCGCCACATCTCCAACGATTTGCCTGCGCGTTACCATACATCTTGGCAAGTTTTTTTGGGACTAAATACCATTTATTCAGTAATTTATAGTGAAGTTCACATATATTTAAGCAGCGGATATACTGAAACACCTCTATTGATGATCGATACCAATCACTTTTATTGATCTTAATATCCAATTCTTTTTCCCACTTGTTTCAGGCAGTCGGTGTGGTCTCTTTACTGCATTCCATGATAGTGTTATGACACTTTGCAGCCAGTCCTTTCGCCTTCGCATATTTTAACAGCCTCCCTATTAAATCTGCTCTTTTATTATTTTTTATACTGGTAGTATGTTTTAGGGATGTGCACCGATTTTTTTTTCGATTCGATTCGATTTTTCGAATTTTTAAACTTTTCGATTCGGCTCGTTTCGACTGCTTTCTGTTTCGATTCGGTTCGGCTCGATTCGGTTTTCGGGTACATTTATTTTTCGGAATATCGACCATTTTTTGTATTTTCGGGTCACTTTACTAGGTTTCTGTATCGACTTCGTTTTTTCGGAAATTTTCGTTTTTCGGAATTGTACATGGTTTTCGGCATATCGCCCATTTTTCGGAACTTTTCGTTTTTTTGGAATTGTACATGGTTTTCGGCATATTGCCCATTTTTCGTTTTTCCGAACTTTTCGTTTTTTCGGAACGTCTGTTCTCGTTTCAAAGCTGTCTAACTCTATTCGTTTTGATGAAAACTACTATGGTTTACTTTTTTAATACTACTTTATATATTTTTTTATAATAAATTGGTTTGTTTTTCCGATCCGATAATTCATTCTGTCGATACGATAATTCTGGCGATTCTATCGTGTTTTTTTAATTACCCTTTCGCTGCTGAGGCTTTTCACACCTCTGTGCTGAGATCATTTTTACCGGTTTTGCTCATCATGTTTAAACGTGTTTTGAAGCTTATTTTAGTATATGACCCAGACATATTATATATCGTTCTTTCCGTCAGACTCGGCAGATTATAATATGTCATTATTATATGTATACGTCATGACCTGTCTGTATATTATATACAAAAATGCAATAAAATATGATTTTTCAATAATTTACAGCGTGTAAAGTGTTTTTTTTTCACATTTTAATATGCGAGCAATTGCGGTTGTATTTTGTATGGGGTGCGCTTGTTAAAAAAATTAGAGATGGGGTCTCGTTACATTTTTTTTTGGGGAAAATTACAAAATTTTTTAACAAACGCACCGCATACAAAAATCGTTAGTGCAGCATCATTGTTCACATTATAATTGAAATGGGAACAATATTGCTGCATTAACAAACCAAAAAAAAGAAAAAAAAATTGTTTATTTTTTTTTATAAATTTTTTTAAATATTTTTTTATTTTTAATTTTTTTACAAACGTTTTTCACATTCGTGTTTGGTATCGTTGGAACGGCCATGCTCTGGCCGATCCAACAATACCAAACTTTAACCCCTAGCTGCCACGGATCGGGAGATAGGGGTTCATTTTGGAACCCCCTATCTCCACCATTGGTGGCAGCTAGGGGTTAACTCCAGGACTGGCGTCATCGTGCTATGCACGATGACGCCAGTCCTCAGGGGGAGTTCCCGGAAGCTTGGCCGACATCCGACATCCTCATGGATATGCCCCAGCTCCTCGTGGATATTGCCCCAGCTCCTCGTGGACATGCCCCAGCTCCTCGTGGACATGCCCCAGCTCCTCGTGGACATGCCCCAGCTCCTCGTGGACATGCCCCAGCTCCTCGTGGATATGCCCCAGCTCACTCATGGATTTGCCCCAGCTCCTCGTGGATATGCCCCAGCTCCTCCTGGATATGCCCCAGCACATGGAATGCCCCAGCTCCTCATGGATATGCCCCAGCTCCTCATGGATTTGCCCCAGCACATGGAATGCCCCAGCACCTCATGATAATGGCCCCAGGTCACCTCCGCCGCCTTTTTCGCTCCCTCAGAGCGTCCTGCGGCGCGCAGCTTGGGCGCTCGCCAGGGGGAGCCACGTGACCAGCTGCGATTGGCTGGTGACGTGTTTCCTCCGGGCGAGCGCCGAAGCTGCATGCTTCGGACGCTCGCATGGAGCGAAAAACGCGGCGGAGGGTGAGACACCCGCCCTTAGGGTGACGGTGTCACCCTAAAGGCGGGTGTCACCTGGTGCGGGCCGCACCCCCCGCCCCCACGTAGCGACGCCACTGGTATATACATTTAACGGCCGCACGCCCACGGACTTACTCTATCCAAACAAAGTTCAGAATGATGTGAAACATTGGGACTTTTTGGATAGATTTCGATTTTCGACTATCCAGAAGTTAAAAAAATAAAAATGGTCGAAATCTAATGCAAAAGTCCTGATGTTTCACATCGGGATGTCAGATATTAATAGGCTTGTGCACCCATTTTTTTTTCGGTTCGATTCGGTTCGATTTGTTCTGATGTTTAAAATTTTCGATTGTGTACATTTTTTTGGAATATCGACCATTTTTCGTATTTTCGGGTCACTTTGCTCGTTTTTTGTATCGACTTTTCGTGATTTCGGAAATTTTCTTTTTTTTCGGAACGTCTGTTCTCCTCGTTTCAAAGTGTCTAACTCTATTTGTTTTGATGTAAAGTACTATGGTTTACTTTTTTATACTTTATATATTTTTTTATAATAATAATATATTATAATATATAATATAATATATATAATAATTTTTGGTTTGTTTTTCGGATCCGATAATTCATTCTGTCGATACGATAATTCTGGCGATTCTATCGTGTTTTTTTTTTTTTTAAATAAAGATCCTTTTTTTCTTATGAATATACATTTCACAACTTTATTTAATCACATTAAAAAAAATGGTATGAAAGTCAAGGAACAAAAAAAAATGAACAAAACGATTTAAAAAACGGTAAACTGACCCGAATGGTCTGACTTTAAAAATAAAAACCAGAACAAAAATGTTTTAAAACGGAAAAATAGTTGATCAAAATGATCTGAAATGAAAAAAAATAATAAAATAAAATGATTTAAAACAGACAAAAATATAAATTAACCCTTTCGCTGCTGAGGCATTTCACGGCTTCCCTTCACGCCAGTGTGCGGTCTGCTGCTGAGCAAATTTTTAACAGTTTCGCTCCTCTTGTTTAAACGCGTTTTGAAGCCTTCTTTTATAATATGACCCAGACATGTTATATATCGTTCTTTCCGGCAGACTCGGCAGATGATTCATAATATATCATTATCATATGTATGCGTCATGTCCTGTCTGTATATTATAACAAAAAATGCAATAAAATTAGAATTTTCAATGTTTGTTTTACAAGGTGTAAAGTGTTTTTTTCACATTTTAACATGCGAGTGTTTGCGGTTATATTTTATGAGTTGCGTTTGTTAAAAAAAATTGAAAAGGGGACTTGTTATATTTTTTTGGGTGACAATTACACTATTTTTAACAAACGCACCCCATACAAAAATCCTTAGTGCAGCATCATTGTTCACATTATAATTGAAATGGCAACAATATTGCTGCATTAACAAAACAAAACAACTGTATTTTTTTTTTATATTTTAATTTTTTTAAATTTTTAACATTGTCATGTTTGGTATTGTTGGAAAGGCCATGCTCTGGTCGATCCAAAGATACCAAACATTAACCAACTGATAGCTGCCGCGGATCGGGAGATAGGGGTTCCAATGAACCCCCTATCTCCACCATTGGTCACAGTTAGGGGTTAACTCCAAAACTGACGTCATTGTGACGAGGTCTTGGGACTGTCAGCAGCTGCTGTTCCCCCATGCTGTTGTCTTCCTGCAAAGACGTGACCATGTTGGAGGGCAGCGTCTTAGCGGGCAGCGGTGGGAGAGAGAGAGCTCATAGCTGGGAGGAGGTGTTGTGTGAAGCTGCAAACAGGGACAAATAAACTAGACCTGAGCCGCACTAAGGATCTTTGGGTTGTGTCGGAGAAGACTTCACGCAGTGCTGCCATCAATATTTTTTGATAAATTCTTGGTTATACAATGAATGTGACTGTGGACAAAAATCCGTGTTGTTGTGACATCGCCTAAGCGTAACAAAACCAGGCCACGTCGGTAATCAAATCTCAAGGCAGTACAACAAGGTTGTGTTAGTGTGTGACATTTTTTGGCCAGGCAGGAAGTGTAGAATGTGCAGTCACATTCATGGCCACAAATATGTTGACAAATTTATGACAAAGGGTCCATAGAAATGTCAATACATTTATGTACATATAATTTTAACAGTGTGGAAACCAAGCAATACATATTAACTTATTAAGTAAGGAAAAGCAACGCACACAAGCAGGAAAATTGTGAAAAAATAGAAAATTTATTTACAACATATGAACATAGGGAAGGGAACATGCCAAGGATGGCAAACTGCAAAACAGTTACTGGCATTTGAGGAGATGTTGGAGCTGGTCCGCATCTTGGATTGCAAAGATTACGATTGCTGTAAGGGCCCTTACGGCAGGAAGAATAACACCCGCAAGGATCGTATCCTTGAAAAGCTACGCACCACCATCCTGGAGCTGTTCGGGAAGGACCGGACGAAGGACCATCTCTGAAAACGCTGGTCCGACCTCAAGGCACGCGAGCAGGAGCAGCTGAGGCACATTCTGGAGGAGGCTGCCACTGGTCTCACTGCTGCTCCAGGAGGTCTGCGGCATTGTTTATGTGCTCCCGCAGTTCCTGGAGCAGTTCCTGTAGGGCGTTGATGGAGGTAGCTGCCAGGCGAAGCTCACCGATCGCCTCCCGTCGGCGTCTGGCTTCTCCTTCTATATATCCAATAAATGAAAGAAGGAAAATACAGTAAGTAAAGCAGGTTTCTATTTTTGACTGAAAGTCTTGAAAAAATATAACAGTAGTATATACCAGAGCTGGCGGCCTCCTGAGGCTCGGACTCCTCTGACTCCTCCCCCACCACCACCGTCAGCATATCCAGTGCTATATGTAAGAAATTAAAGAAATAAAAAATACAGTAAACAACAAAACTGATTTATTTTTGAACAAAAGTCGATGCAAAATACAACAGTAAAAAAAAACAACCTGGACTGGCGGCCTCCTGCTGCTCCGGCTCCCTCTCTCCATCATCGCCCTCCTCCTCTTCCTCCTCCTCTTCCTCCTCCTGCTCCTCTTGTGCTATACATAAAAAAATTAAATTAAAATACAGTAAACAAAAAATGTTTCTGTTTTTGACCAAAAGTCGTTGCAAAATAAAACAGTATATACCAGCGCTGGTGGACGCCCGTGGCTCCTCCTCCTCCTCCACTGGGGCACTGGTCCCCGCCGGGGCAGATGCCGCCTTCTTCCTGTCTTCTGCCAAATCCAAAAAATAACACGTAAAAAATGGTATATCTATACAATATATTGCCGAAAGTATTGCGACACCCCCCCCCCACTACCAGCTTGACACACCACTACTCCCATCTCATAGTTCTAAAGTCACAAAATATTTATTTATTTCCTCTGCACAGACATATATTACCGTTCATTTATATATTTTTTTCAGAAGTAAACATTACGTTTATTCAATAAAAACTATTATTTGTGTTGTGTGCATACAAAGCGCATTGTGCGACTGCTTTTAGTTATTTTATAGAAGGCCTCAGCCTCAGTTTCACTTTCAGTTTCTGCTAATAATAAAACTGGATATTGCAGAAACAACAACAGAAATCCACCATTTTGTTTTGAAATTTGCATCTAAAGCATTCAATGACACTGCTGCAGCAAACTGAATCGCTGCGCTGCATCAATTCAGCAGCTGCTGAGGCTGTATTGAAGGCGGCTACTGTTTGGATGCACTTTCAGAAGAACTACATATCCCATCCTATCACTTAGCAGAGACGCAGAGATTTTTATTGATGCGCAGAAGGGAGTCAATATTGGGCAAGCTGCGGGTCATCTCGTATGCATCACTGAATCACAACAACCTCCCCCCCAGCACACTACAGACTATACACACAGTGCCAAAAGAAATCCAGCATTGTAACTTCATCTACATACATCAAATGTCACAATTTTCACGAATACGTAAAATCACAAAAAGGAAGAGCTATGGCAAAAATGCATGTAAGACGAGTCGTGAAAACGCTAAGCTATACACAATCACATTGCATGAAAAAAGGACTAGATAAATCAGCGTATTTCTGGGCACATTAGCACATGCAAGCACATTATTATTATTATACAGGATTTATATAGCACCAACAGTTTGCGCAGCGCTTTACAATATAACTTGACACTTACGTTTCGCTATGACGCGGCGGATGCGTCTCAGCTGCTCCTGCTCGTGTACTTTCAAATCAGACGAGCGTTTCCGGAGCTGGTCCTTCGTCCTGTCCTTCCCAAACAACTCCAAAATGGTGGTGCGTAGCTTCTCTAAGATACAATCCTTCCTGGCGTTAGACTTCCTGCGGTAAGGCCCTTACAGCAATCATAATCCTTCAGATCAAAGATCCGTACCAGCTCCAACATCTCTTCAAATGCCATATTGGGGCCCGTTTCTTCCTGGGTGGTGGTTCATCATGGAGAGATGATGAGGTGCTTGTACGGCACTCATCTCTTGCAGCGGCCATGGATGAATGAATAATAAAAACAATATTTTGTTCAAAAAGTTGTCAATAAAACTGTCTCAATAAAGTTACGACATTCGCGCGCGCGCGCATGCGCGACCGCGGACGAATCGGATCTGACCCAAATACGAATATTCTTATCGGATCATTGGAAACAAAAAAAAAAGCATTTACAAAATAAAAATACAAAATTTACAGAATCAGCGATATAACCGATACTAGTTAAATATACGATGTCCAGACTTACCGAAATGGAACCGAAATCCCTAATGGAACTGAAATCATGAACAGAGGGAAAATAAATTTCGATTTGACACATTTCAAGTCCATTCGAAAATTCCGAAAAATTTTCGATTTGGCAAATTTTTCGTTTTTTTTCGGAAAGTCTGTTCTCGTTTTCAAGCAATAGATTTCGATTTGACACATTTCAAGTCCATTCGAAAATTCGAAAAATTTTCGATTCGGCTCGGAAAACAGTTCGGATTCGACTTTTTCGGATCTAAAAAATTTCAGAATTTCGGCCGCATCGGAAGACCCGAATCGGGAAATTTCGTGAAAATTCCGAAATTCCGAAACCCGAAACGCACATCCCTAGTATGTTTATCCACAAACGATCTTAATCTTAAATAGTTAAATATTTCACTATCGGATATTCCGTATTCATCTCTTAACACTTGAAAGTTTTTCATTTTGTTTTTGTATAATAAGTTATCTATATATACAATGCCCTTATTAACCCAATTATTAGCTGAAAATGAATCTATAAGATCGCTCAGCACATTCATGGAAACAATAGGAATGACCCTGTTTCCTAGTTTAGAATTTTTTTAAAATGCGTAACAAAAGGGTAATATGTTTTAAAAAAGTAACTTCCATTTTTCTCTGGTTCCTTAAGCCAAAAAATAGAAGCTAAGTCCTTATAAGGGGTAATTTTAGTAAGTTCCAGGTCGTACCACCTTTCACTTCTTGACTCAAGAGCCATAGAATTACAAGCATGAAAAAGAAGATATGTCTGGGCATAGTCCCTTATAATTGAGACCCCTAGCCCTCCTTTTTTCCTTTTTCTGCAAAGCAAGGCTTGTTTTATTCTAGGGGGCTTTCTCTCCCAGGTAAACTTTGAAATTGCAGATTGAATCATTTGGCACCAGCTCAATGGTAACTTCATGGGTATCAATCTTAATATATATGTTAATTTGGGCAATACATATGACTTAACAGTATTGATCCTGCCTAACCCGGATATAGCATGGTTTCTCCAGGAGTTTAATTTAGTATTAATATCTTTAATGAACATCAGTATGTTTGTTTTTTAGCAAACTATTTACTTTTGATGTTAATCTGATCCCCAGGTATGACAAAAAATGTTTTGCCCACACAAAATCTAATTCCTTGGCCATATTGACTGTCTCTCTTTGGTTCATATTTAATGTTAGAGCTTCGGACTTTTTAAAATTTAGTTTATAGTTAGAGACTATACTATATCTCTCTATTACCTTCGTTAATTCTACAAGGTATTCTATCGGATCCTTCATCAAAAGAATGACGTCCTTTGGGCATGTGGATATTTTTTTAGTGGCTCTTCCATATATTTGGAGTGTGTGGGTGTTTTTTTAAGAGATCCTACATATATTCAAGTTGTACAGATGTTTTTTTTCGGGCTCATCCATATGTTCAGAGGGTGTGATGTGTAGGTTATCTTTTTAGTGCCTCCTCCAAATGCTCAGTGTGTGCAGGTGTCGGTTTAGGGGCTCCTGCATATATTTGGGGTCTGCAGTTGTGTCTTTAGGGGAACCTCAATAAATCAGGAGTGTGCATGTGAGGTAAGGGCTGCAGCATCTATTTGAGTCTATTCGAACCATGGTGCAAGTGTTGCTTGCACACCAGATGTTGCAGCTGCTTGCTGTAAATTATCAACTCGTATACTTGATCTAGGGTCTGTTAACAGCTCAGTGTGAGACTAGTAAACTATTCCTTGGTAGCTTACTTTTCGGCTCAGGATGATATTCTGTATACTGACTCAGAAGCTCTGGTGGCAAGTGATTTTGATCTTTCAAAATGAATGACACTTAAAAAAAAAAAAACCTTAAAAATTCCCTTACTTCCGGTCCCATGGTGCAGAGGGCAGTATGCTCCACTGCCTCACCTCACCTCACCATACACAGCAGAACACTGGGAACAAACAAATCACTGTCCTTCCACGGCTCCAGTGCAACCAGGTTAGAGCTCAAGCAGAGTCATGTACAATACAGGTGGAGGCATGTGGAGCTGCTTATGGTTTTGACAGGGGCTTGGGTCATAAAAGTTATGCCACTTAATACAGCAGCTCAAGGAAAGAAGTTGATAAGTGAGCCGCGTTAATGGATAACAGGAACAATTTACCCATTGGAGAGTCATTTTTAATGGCTCCATTGGAATAGTGCCCCCCCCCCTGGAAAAAATAGAAAATATATATATTCATTCGAAGATTGTTGCTATACCATGTGACTAGGAGAGTTTTTCTTAGCAGGCTGTGTGTACAGGAGAAGGAGGCTTTTCTGTTAGGTTATCGCCGGAGCTTATTTTACCCTAATTGAGCTGTCTGTCCCCTTTGTGTTGTCCCATTGGTTCTCCTTTTCCTCTCCTAAGTATGCTCTATGTGATATATTCTAGTGTGAATTTCAAAATAAAAAAGGTGTTGTTCTTTGTTTTAACCCTACATTGAGTATCAGGAACAGACTGGGTGGGTTTTGGCTAATAGCAATACTTCTTTGGAAAGTATACAGTATACTATCTACCCCTCCGATCTTTAGGTGGTCGGTACAACTAACTATCTTTAGGGAGCCCAATAAGACGTACCCAGCAAGGATTAAAAGATACCAGACTTGGCTGATTGTACAGGGATCTTAGTACCTAGAAAGAGACTCATAGGTGCAATAATAATGCACAGAGCAGGGTTGTCAGGAAATGCCAGGTTGTTCCACAAAGCAGGGTTGTCAGGGAATGCCAGGTCGGTCCACAGAGCAGGGTTGTCAGGGAATGCCAGGTCGGTCCACAGAGCAGGGTTGTCAGGGAATGCCAGGTCAGTCCACAGAGCAGGGTTGACAGGGAATGCAACGTCGGTCCACAGAGCAGGGTTGTCAGGGAATGCCAGGTTGGTACACAGAGCAGGGTTGTCAAGGAATGCCAGGTCGGTCCGCAGAGCAGGGTTGCCAACCAATGCCAGGTCGGTCCACAGAACAGGGTTGTCAGCCAATGCCAGGTCACTCCACAGAGCAGGGTTGTCAGTCAATGCCAGGTTGGTCCACAGAGCATGGTTGTCAGCCAATGCCAGGTTGGTCCAGAGAGCAGGGTTGTCAACCAATCTCAGGTCGGTCCACAGAGCAGGGTTGTCAGCCAATGCCAAGTCGGTCCACAAAACAGGGTTGTAAGCCACTGCCAGGTCGGTCCACAAAACAGGGTTGTAAGCCAAAGCCAGGTCAGTCCACAGAGCAGGGTTGTCAGCCAATGCCAGGTCGGTCCACAGAGCAGGGTTGTCAGCCAATACCAGGTCGGTACACCAAAAAGCCAGTATAACAAAAGAGGGCTGAGGGAAGCGATAATCACACCAGGTCACAGGAGTAAGTGAGACGCTGGGTTTTAAACCTGGCGGGCACCACGTCATCAAGCCGTGCCTGCCCCTTGGCTTCTCACATGACCGCAAGGCTTCTGGTCTTCACTTGGTAGATCGAATTCATCTTTTTCTTATAGGGGATGGTGTTATATATAAATCGGAAGATCTTGAGAGAAGTATTGCGCTTCGGAATTGTGTTATTCAGAAGTGAACATCAGAAGTGCGGGACTTTTAGATGGAATACGACCGGAATTGACATTACGTCCGAAAATGAAAGTGCGCGACTCTTCGGAGTACATGGAGATATGGTAACCTCCGAACGGAAACGGAAGGGACGTATCAAAAGTTACGAATCGGAGGAGCCCGAAAAATTGGAAGTGATGTACCAAAGGAACCCGTTCTGACCATATATGGTGAACGCTGGGAGATTGAATCAACCAATGAGAGGACTATGTAGACTATTTAAACATGAGGAGGAGGGGAAGGTTTATATTATTTTTTATGCTTTTAATTTATCGCCCTTGAGAAAGTCTTAGGACGAAACGCGTTGGGCAGTTTGTTATTATTCAATAAATTTTATTATTTTTAATTCATTTATATACCTTCCCGACTATTCATTTAATTAAGTCTTGGAGACGTCTGATTTGCATCTTCCAACTGGGTTCATCCCACCCAGGCACAACAAGGATCCACAGCTTCTCAACCTTTTACCTGTTGCTTTATCTTGAGGAGAGTGGGAATACCTCCACGAGGAGCGGATCAAACTTCAAAAGCTAAGTACCTTGTACCACACATTTTTCTATATCTAGGGTTGTCAGGGAATGCCAGGTCAGTCCACAGAGCAGAGTTGACAGGGAATGCAAGGTCGGTCCACAGAGCAGGGTTGTCAGGGAATGCCAGGTTGGTACACAGAGCAGGGTTGTCAAGGAATGCCAGGTCGGTCCGCAGAGCAGGGTTGCCAACCAATGCCAGGTCGGTCCACAGAACAGGGTTGTCAGTCAATGCCAGGTCACTCCACAGAGCAGGGTTGTCAGTCAGTGCCAGGTTGGTCCACAGAGCAGGGTTGTCAGCCAATGCCAGGTTGGTCCAGAGAGCAGGGTTGTCAACCAATGTCAGGTCGGTCCACAGAGCAGGGTTGTCAGCCAATGCCAAGTCGGTCCACAAAACAGGGTTGTAAGCCACTGCCAGGTCGGTCCACAAAACAGGGTTGTAAGCCAAAGCCAGGTCAGTCCACAGAGCAGGGTTGTCAGCCAATGCCAGGTCGGTCCACAGAGCAGGGTTGTCAGCCAATGCCAGATCGGTACACCAAAAAGCCAGTATAACAAAAGAGCACCGAGGGAAGCGATAATCACACCAGGTCACAGGAGTAAGTGAGACGCTGGGTTTTAAACCTGGCGGGCACCACGTCATCAAGCCGTGCCTGCCCCTTGGCTTCTCACATGACCGCAAGGCTTCTGGTCTTCACTTGGTGCCCTGACAGTGAGCAGCAAGCAGGATGCTGCCAGGCACTGGGCAGTGGCATAGCGTGGGGGGGGGACTTGGGGGCAGTCGCCCCGGGTGCAATTTTCTTAGGGGTGCAAAATTTCCAAAGAAATTTTAACCAAAAATATTTTCCAGCAGGGATCAGAAAGGTGTCCGCTCACGGACACTGGTGTCCTTGAGAGGCCCTTGCACGGGCAGCCACCAGTTTTGCGACACCGGCGGTGACTTTGCACTCAGCACCCAGAAGAGAGGACCAGGACAGCAAATTCTGGTCCTGTCCTGACTCCTTAATGCTGAAATGAGTCACGTGAAGCAGCGCAACATTATTCAATGGAACACCCTGTACCACACTTGTCAGTCCCCCTTGAAGCCCTGTTCCAGGCACCCACTGCTTGCAGCCCCGCAGCCACTGAACAGGAAGGAGAGAGGGATGTGCCTGCACTGCAGCACATTTATAATCTGATCTCCACTAAGACCCCTGGAAAGCTCCCCCCAAGCCACCAGCAACTCCACGCAGGTAGGCGACACTGTATGACACCAGAGCAGTGTGACAACCAGACAGTGAGGAGTACTGGGGGTACAGGGAGAGGGTGACTGGAGTTTAACGGAGAAAATGACTGTGGATACTGGGAGAGAGTGACTGGGGTACTGGGAGAAAGTGGGGGTACTTGGAGAGAGAAAGAGTGAGAGGGAGTGACTGGGGGTACTGGGGGAGTGACTGAGGGTACTGAGAGAGAGAGTGATTGGCGTACTTCGAGAGATAGAGAGTGACTTGGGTTACTTGGAGAAAGTGGGGATACTGGGAGAGAATGAATGGGGTACTTGAAGAGAGAGTGACTGGGTACTGGGAGAATGTGACTGGAGGTACTGAGAGTGACTTGGCGTTACTGGGAGAGAGTGACTGGGTATAGTGTGAGAGTGGAACTATGCTAGGGTATACTGGGACAGGGTGACTGGTAGCAGTGGTGTAGCATGGGGGCATGTGTGTTTCATTTTTTTATTATATCACTATTTTGTTAATACAATACATGTGCTTGTGGGGTAAGGGGGTCAATACTCTACTGGTGGAAGGGTATCAGGGTGTTTTACCGTGTCCACGTGCTGGGGGGCGCACAATTCTTGACCCAAGCGCTGACAACCCACGCTACGCCACTGGCGCAGGGTACCACCGGTATAGACGTGACAACACAGGAGCAATACATGAAAGGAGCTGACAAGTTAACTAGATACAAAAAGCTAATTAAGACAGGAAAGAAACTGCGAAGGACAGGACAGATAACTAAACTAGAAGGAAACTGAATGAACTAAACAAAGTTAAAGACAGAGGGACATGACATGAATAAGGAACTAAACCTAGGAGGTACTTACAGAGAGACATGATATAAACAAAGGCAGATTGCAGGACACCGGGACAGATACACAAGTAGCAGAGGGAATTTGTTTGAGGCTGTAACAAAGGGTTTCTTAGTTCAGGGATCAGCAGCAGTCCATATGAATAATGATGGAAGTCTTTTGGGTGCAAGGAGGTCTGGAAACCAGGAACAGACAGGTTCAAACAGCATATGACTTTACAGTCAGTCTTCAATGCTGAAGTGAGTGCCAACGGGTGTGGTCTCCCTATATGGAAATCTGAGCAGGTGATTAATTCTGAGGGTTTGACAGATACTCAGGAAACACTGGGCTGGCAGATAGGGGACTGGATGAGGGAGAGGGCTGGATGGGAAGCCTGGTCTGGAACAGGGACGTTGTTGCTGGGTTTCAGTATGGCACAGACCCAGATCTGGACCTTCTTTGACGTGAGGTGACAGACAGAAGCGAGAGTGAAACTTACATGCAGTACAATGGCGTACGCAGTCCATTTCCTTAGGGTGTGCACAAATGGAATATTTATTAATTACACATTTATGCCCAGATCATTTAGCACATAACAGTAATTTTTAGTTGGGAATAACTAATGTTTATGCAATGATACAGTCAATTGTCATACTATTTATCATGAACCAGATAAGGAAAATCCAAAATATCAATGCAGGGGGTAAAAGATGAAGCTCTCATCCAACATTAGGGTGTGCCTGGCACACCAGACACACCCTGTGCGCACACCTATGATATGGTATGTGCAGTTATATAAATACAAACAAAATTATTTTTTACCCAGCTTATGACCTCACTGAAATATGCATGTGTACTGTTTCTATTCAAAAGCTTTATTTGTTTATGTTTATGTTTCTAAGAATTGTTTACATAAATAATTACTATTCAGCTGTCCCTGTGCAGTGGGATTTTTCCCCTTCCTTTTTGTGGCTAAAAATCTTCAGTCCTCTTATTTGAATGATTGTACGATTACCATTCTTTTTAAGCTAATTTTAGCTACTCCAATTGTACCAAACATCTACTGGCGCTGCAATTTAATTACTGGAAGGGAAGTTCAGTTGTTCAGTCATATTCAACTATATGTGTTTTTAAATGTCCTAAAACTGTCTTTTGTGGTACTTTGATTATTAAAAGGTAATAATTGTGTATATTGATCTAGCCTTTGGCTTTTCTCTTTCCATTTTGACTACTACAGGGTAACCCCCTGGGGTTTAGGTCCCCTCCGTTAATTCCTGCTATTTAGTCGGGACAGATATTTTTCTGTCCCTTCTTTTGTACGTTTTTTGTAAGTCCCTGTGCAGTGCCCAATTTATCCCCATGTATCTGTGTGCTTTCTGTTTCATGGCACATTAAACATATTCAAGAGTTATATGTTATTGAGGCTCATTATGCTGAAATGCTGGAAGAACAGTTTGCATTCAGAGCAGGCATTTTTCATAATTATGCTGCCTGCAGGGTTACCACCTGTCCTAATTTTATCTGATTAAGGTGAAATGTTAACTGTCCTTATTTTACATTAAGTGGAGTTCTGCCAGTATCTGTCATGAAGAGGTAGATTATATTCATACTTATCCTGACGAGCTGCTTTTTTACCGACTCAAAAACCATATGATCGCCATTGTGACATAGGATTTCACTGCAGCTCCAAGAGCTTGTGAAAAAATCTATATTCCTACTCATTTTATATTGCATTAAAAGTTTTCTTCATATCTATCTACCTTATATTTTTACAGTACATATATATTCTGCATTCTCTTCATCCATCATAATCGTTGAAGACCTTGACATAACAATTTAAGATAGCTGGCCAATATGTGTTCGAAGGTGGCTGATCAGTCCAATTTGGGCGTGGAAACTCCTGCCACAAGTCGGACAGACATGTGATGGCACTGTCGATGTGCGAGCAGCTCTGGCCTTGCGCACCTCCCACTTTTTTTCAGTCTCAACTATACGCCCAGCCTCATACAAATTACTGCCTGTGTGAATGAGACCTCACCATGCTGGACGATTCAGTGCAAGGGTTTACCATGCGGTGGTGTTAATCTCTAGACACTTCAGAGAGGCCTTCAGCGTGTCCTTAAACCACTTCTTTTGACCTCCAAGTGAGTGCTTTCCCTGGATAAGTTCTCCATAGAAGAGCTGTTTAGAAATGCGGTCATCTGCCATTCTCACAACATGTCCGGCCCATCAGGTGTGTGCGGTCATCAGCAATGTGTGATCTGATGCCATATTGGCTCTGTTGAGGACTTCAGTATCAGGCACCTTGCCCTGCCATCGGATTTTTAGACACTTTTGCAGGCAGGACATGTGAAAATTGTTGAGCTGATGGGAATTCCCCCGATACACCATCCATGCCTCACAGGCATACAGCAGAGTTGGAAGAACCACTGCTCGGTAGACCTTCAGCTTTGTTGGAAAGCTAGTCGCTCAATGTTCCCAGACTTTAGAGCGCAATCTGCCTAAGGCAGAGCTGGCTTTAGAAATTCTGTGGTTCACTTCAGCATCAATTGACATTGGTCGGGAAAGGGTACTGTCCAGGTATGTGAAGTGGTCCACTGTCTGAAGTTTCTGTCCATTTTCAGTAATGGATGGCTCTAAGTACAGAGTGTGTGGAGCTGGCTGGTGCATGACCTCTGTCTTCTTGATGTTAGTGATGAGGCTAAAGTTGTCACATGCCAATGAAAACTTGTTCATACTGGATTGCATGTCAGATTCTGTACTAGCATTCAGAGCACAATCATCAGCAAACAGAAAGACTCGGAGCACAGATTCTTTCACCTTAGTAATGGCATGCAGTCGTTGTAGATTGAATATTTTCCCATCAGTTCTGTACTACAGGTCTACTATTTCATCGCAATGTTAAAAGGCATCGGTTAGAGTGGCTGACAATATCATACTGGACAGAGTGGCTGCTAAAACACATACTTGCTTGGCACCATTAGTAACCTGGAAGACCTCAGATTGTTCACCATCATCTGGAACCCAGGCCATCCTACCATCATGAAATTGATGTACCATTAGTTTAAATCTGTACGGACAGCCACATTTCAACATGCTCCTCCACAGGCCCTAATGGCTGACAGATTCAAAAGTTTTAGTAAGGCCCACAAAAGTTATGTAGAGTTCTCGATTCTGCTCTTGGCACTTCTCTTGTAGCTGACAAGCAGCAAAGATCAAGTCACTAGTCCCACGTCCCTTGTGGAAGCCACATTGTGACTCTGACAATAATCCCAGCTCCAAGTGCATGATCAAACGATTAACGAGAACCCATGCAAGAACTTTCCCTGCTGTACAAAGCAGCAAGATTCCACTGTGATTTTCGCACACCTGGCGACAGGGCCAGTCCAACCATAGAACGGTTTGGAGCAACCGCTCCAAGCAGCAGATTCTGGTGGAGCGGCATATTTTTGCCACGAGCCCCTGCACTATTTTTATAACAGCGCCACTGCACCGGCCTCTCTTGGAGGCCAGCGCAGTGATCGTTCCCCGCTGAAATTTTGGATTAACTCACTGACTGGGTGCCGCCTACTGACGTCACCGGTACCGGCTGGGTGGAGTACAGATAACATCACTGCTCTGCATGGAGAGAGCCTCCTGTGGAGACATGAGTTTGATTCCAGCAAGAGCACCTCTCCAGTAAGTGTCCTTGGGAAAGACACCTAACGGTACATACTCGCCACCCAGGACATACTTGAAAACAAGAGAAATCTCAATGTATCCTTCCTGGTAAAATACTTTCTCAAAAAAAAAAATTGCCTGCTGGGAGACGAAGTTGTGTGTTGGTTTTCTGGAGATTGCAGAAAAACAGTGTAGAACTACATCTCCTGGCATGCAAGTCTTCCTTTATGGACCGGGAACTACATTGTCATAAGATGGTCATTCACAGCCTTTGTAAGACTGGTAAGTTTCTGAACAAGATGATTCTTGATGGCGAACATGGCAAAACCAACTCCAGATTTGCAATGCTGCTAGTCACTCCTACAGCCACTCCAGAAGAATGTATAGCCACCACCTGACTCAGCTGTCCTTCATTTGCAAGGCGAGATTCAATAAGGGCTGCAATGTCAATATTGTAACGTGCAAGCTCTCTGGTAACTAGTGCAGTTCTTCTCTCCAGTTGTCTGTAAGACGTGATGTTATCTAGCAGCGTACGCACATTCCATATACTGCATATATTACACAAAACTGTGCAATTAGGTTAGCACCCCTTCCTGTCACATGGTTTAACGGTTCTTCATTGCAGTATCTAACTAACATTGTGCTGCAGAGAGCCCCAGGAAACGTAAGTCCCAAATAAATTAATCTTGTAAGACCAGGCATTAGGTTTAGAGTAGGGACCTGCTGGGATAGTTCCTTGATGTTGTGGCAAACTTAAATGAATTTGGAACATATTTTGTGACCTTAGTTGGTCTGTTAAGTTACTGACTTCATAGGAAGGGAACAACGTGAGGATTTTCCCTGATTTGTGGAAGGAAGCATTTGGGAGAGAGAAGGTTGGCCTAAGGTGAGGTTAGGGCAGGGGTCTGCAACCTTTTTGACATAAAGAGCCACTTGGACCCGTTTCCGAATGGAAAAAAAAACTGGGAGCCGCAAAACCATTGCGACATTTAAAACAAATCTAACACTGCATATATTGTTTCTTACCTTAATGCTATATATACAGGATCGTGCAGTCAGCTGTCAATCTGAAGAAAAAAAAGACTTTTTCACTTAACAATGTAAAACCCCAGCTCACACATGGATTTGCCCCAGCTCATGGATTTGCCCCCAGCTCACACATGGATTTGCCCCCAGCTCACACATGGATTTGCCCCAGCTCATGGATTTGCCCCCAGCTCACACATGGATTTGCCCCAGCTCATGGATTTGCCCCCAGCTCACACATGGATTTGCCCCCAGCTCATGGATTTGCCCCAGCTCACTCATGGATTTGCCCCAGCTCATGGATTTGCCCCAGCTCACTCATGGATTTGCCCCAGTTAGCTCATGGATTTGCCCCAGCTCACTCATGGATTTGCCCCCAGCTCATGGATTTGCCCCCAGCTCACACATGGATTTGCCCCAGCTCATGGATTTGCCCCCAGCTCACACATGGATTTGCCCCAGCTCATGGATTTGCCCCCAGGTCACACATGGATTTGCCCCAGCTCATGGATTTGCCCCCAGCTCACACATGGATTTGCCCCCAGCTCATGGATTTGCCCCCAGCTCACACATGGATTTGCCCCAGCTCATGGATTTGCCCCAGCTCACTCATGGATTTGCCCCAGTTAGCTCATGGATTTGCCCCCGGCTCATGGATTTGCCCCCCAGCTCACACATGGATTTGCCCCAGCTCATGGATTTGCCCCCAGCTCACACATGGATTTGCCCCAGCTCATGGATTTGCCCCCCAGCTCACACATGGATTTGCCCCAGCTCATGGATTTGCCCCAGCTCGCTCATGGATTTGCCCCAGCTCACTCATGGATTTGCCCCAGCTCACTCATGGATTTGCCCCCAGCTCATGGATTTGCCCCCCAGCTCATGGATTTGCCCCCCAGCTCGCTCATAGATTTGCCCCAGCTCGCTCATAGATTTGCCCCAGCTAGCTCATGGATTTGCCCCCAGCTAGCTCATGGATTTGCCCCCAGCTAGCTCATGGATTTGCCCCAGCTCACTCATGGATTTGCCCCAGCTCACACATGGATTTGCCCCAGCTCACACATGGATTTGCCCCAGCTCACACATGGATTTGCCCCAGCTCATGGATTTGCCCCAGCTCACTCATGGATTTGCCCCAGCTCATGGATTTGCCCCCCAGCTCATGGATTTGCCCCCCAGCTCATGGATTTGCCCCAGCTCGCTCATAGATTTGCCCCAGCTAGCTCATGGATTTGCCCCAGCTCATGGATTTGCCCCCCAGCTCACACATGGATTTGCCCCAGCTCATGGATTTGCCCCAGCTCGCTCATGGATTTGCCCCAGCTCGCTCATGGATTTGCCCCAGCTCACTCATGGATTTGCCCCAGCTCATGGATTTGCCCCCCAGCTCATGGATTTGCCCCCAGCTCGCTCATAGATTTGCCCCAGCTCGCTCATAGATTTGCCCCAGCTCGCTCATGGATTTGCCCCCAGCTAGCTCATGGATTTGCCCCCAGCTAGCTCATGGATTTGCCCCCAGCTCACTCATGGATTTGCCCCAGCTCACACATGGATTTGCCCCAGCTCAACATGGATTTGCCCCAGCTCATGGATTGCCCCCCAGCTCATGGATTTGCCCCCAGCTCATGGATTTGCCCCCAGCTCATGGATTTGCCCCAGCTCGCTCATAGATTTGCCCCAGCTAGCTCATGGATTTGCCCCCAGCTCACACATGGATTTGCCCCCAGCTCATGGATTTGCCCCCAGCTCTCACCTGGATACTTGCCCCAGGCAGCTCCGGCGGGGGTTGAGGGGACCCAGATGCCGGGCAGCGCGGGAGCGCCTGCCCGGTCTTGAACAGTCCGTCCTGTGAAGTGGATGCGGCTGTGTGCGTGCGCAGCCGGTCACATGGTCCGGCCAGTCAGGTGGTACAGAGACTCAGTACCACCTGATTAGCCGGACCACGTGACCGGCTGCGCACGCACACAGCCGCACCACTTCACAGGACGGACTGTTCAAGACCGGGCAGGCGCTCCCGCGCTGCCCGGCATCTGGGTCCCCTCAACCCCCGGGCCAGTTTTAGGGGCGCAAATGCGCCCCTAACAAAACTGCGCCCGGGGCCACGGCCCCCCCAGCTCCCACCACGCTACGCAAAGGGAGGGAGCTGCGGGAGCCGCGGAAAAAGTGAAAGAGAGCCGCATGCGGCTCCGGAGCCGCGGGTTGCCGACACCCGGGTTAGGGGAATGGGTTATAGCCAATTGTTCCAGGTGATGATAATCAGGTATTTGTTTTGCAGTAAGGAGGGGCTCTAAAGGAGATAAAACTATATGCAAACAGTTTATGGACAGAAAAACAAATTTGTCTCTTTTTGTTACAGAGCCTGCACTGGGAGCTGTTCAAAGACTTCGCAAGGATGGCACCAAGAAACAGAAAAGCTCCACCTTTCTTTGAATAACCCTGTATGTTTATTTAATTTGAGGGATATTGGTGAGAGGCTACCAGAAGGTGACTACCATTTGGGCAAAGGAGACAAACCAATACAGAGGCTCCTCTCCAACCTTTATGTGAAAGGAGTGCTGAATCCACCACATTTTCTTGGAAATCCGTTATGATTTGGCTTATCTGATTGGTCTATGACAATTATTGAGGAACGCTCTTAATTCTGCCTTAAGAGCAATGAATCTGGCTTTAATTAATAAATCTGTGACTTTTTCAAAACACCAATTCCTGTGTCTCTGGATACTTTGTGGGGATAAAGGTTTTGAGTAAGAGAAGGGGATTTTTCTTTGTGATGAATTCTGTTTTTCTTTCTTATTGGAAGGGGTGTAATGAAGAAATAAGGAGTAAAATCCATATAAAATCTCTAATATTTAAGTGGAGTGCACTGCACATGGTACCGTCACTATGTTCCTTACAAATATTGCTCTAAATGTAAGGCTGCCCTTTTATCCTTTAATGTCCCACATAAATACCTGTATTTATATGCCCATCGGTGTAATTTTGCACATTATTGTTTAATGATTAGTTTCAAAGGGGCGCTACCAGATTTTTTGTGCATTACAAAAAAATAAACACATTTTAAAGCGTATGCTACTGGGTTTCTTTTCTTTTCTTTTTTTAAAACTAATTGCATAGAAGAAAGGAAAAATAAAGTTAGGTGTTTATCTCCTGCCTCCATTTTTTATGGATTTTTCCCATGATGCAACATTATGGTAAATCTTAGTACAAGCATCACTTTAGAGCTGCGATATTTGATAGAGGCAATGGGATGGTGGAGTGAATGTGAAGACAACGTTGCAGAGGATAAAGAGTGTTGTCTAGGGTAGGCTGCCAGAAATAAGAGATGGCAGCGAAATTAGATTTCTTACTGGATACAACCCCTTGGTGATGCCATTTATATCATCTTCCACACACATAGAAGTCTATGAGGTCTATTCACTAAACGGTGAAGTCAGGAGAATTGTCAGAAGTGAAAAATCCAAGTCAATTAGCTAACCCAGAAAAAAACTACCATTTACCTAACTTTCCGAATCAGCTATTTGGTCTAGATTGTTCTCTCCTATTGCCAATTCTCCTGAGTTTCACTCTTTAGTGAATAGACCCTTTTGAGTCGACTTTCTGGAAATCTGACTCATACAGGTCTATTCAAAGAAAGGCGAAAATGATGTGAAAGCTAAAACTCAGTCAGCAGTAGCTTACAATACCAGTATACTATCCAACACTGGTCCTTATTATCAATCACATTTATCAGTTCCTAAATACACCACAAATCCATGATTACATACAGTAGTTGTGTTGATGTATCACATAATGCGTATATGTGTTAACTGCATTTAAACCGCAGAGGTACAAACAGCAGTATCTTCAGCTGCTTAGGTAATTACCCATGGTACCCTTTAGGAAAGAACAATCCTTATGGAAGTACCATGTATACATTTAATAGCTACAAGAAAACTGGTAGTAGTTACAGTTTGCACATGCTGGTTACTTAGAATTGTTGTTGAATAATAAGAGTATAGTTAGGATTGTCTTTTTCACAGAGCGAATTCTTGCAAAGCCCACTATACCTATGGCAGTAAATTAGGTGGCAGATTTTTAATATTTGCTCAGTGCTCCATGTCCATGCATCCAGCAGACAATTAATATATACCATAGTAATAATATATTTACTTTACCATAATAGACACACTGGAATTAATATCAGTCCCATAGACCGTGTAACATTGCTGCCATTTGCATTGTTCTTTATTCTTGGATAATTTATTTGAAAGAAATACCAGTATATCTTAGCCTTGAGATAAAAAAATGTCTTAGACTATGTACTTCTCAAAGCTGTTGTAGTGTCCTTTAGGGCATCCTAGCCGTTGTCCTAAATTGAGATGACAGTGTTGCTCATATTAAATTGCCTTTGTGCTTCTCTTAGCATGCTGGGTACTATAACTATTAATGCAGTAGTGTCCAAATGTCCTGCTATGAAAGCAATTTGTTCCTCAGTAGGACATTCAAGAAGCAGCTGGTCTAAGGAGCTATCAGAGGTGATGTTAGGGGCAACTTGTGTTTTTCCTATTTTAATGGAAATTTTTACACATCCATCTTCTTTCTTGTGCCCACTACTTATCAACAAGGCAGCTCTTATCCATCTTACCACCCTCTTTTCTTTACCTCCCTACAGGCCTGTCATCTCTTTCTTTTATTGAGGCTGCCTTTTACACAGCTTGTATTTCTCAACATACAGTGTGACAGCAACAAAGGCAGTATTAATGATTTTATAGCACAAGCTCTAGAAAGATAAGAAATTGTGTTTTTTGAGATAAATATATATATATATCAGTTTTGTAGCCTAGATAGTCACAAACTGTAAGATATTTATTTTATCACAAAAATAGCTTGTTGCAAAACTCTCAGATTAAATAAAATATCTGGTTGCATAGCTTCATGTTTTGGAGTTTAGATTACAAATAGCCTTTATCATAGCTGGTAATGCATTAAATGACCATGAAAATGTTAACAATGTTGTTTAATTTTATAATAGTGCTAAAATTGTTATTCAAATGGACAAAGCTAAATATTTTTCATTAAAACTGATTTGCTCAGAACAGCAGATGGGACTTGCTGTATCGCCAACCTGTGTTGTTTTGATGTCACTAGTCCAGAATATGTACTTAAATATTTTAAAGCAAGAGAAAGGGTTCCGGACGCACCCTAGTGGTTATGTACTAAAGCAGCTTCTTACATATATATGTAAATATATAATAAAAGCAGTTTGCAAGAGAAAATGTAATATATACTGAATAATTCACGCAGAGGATGAAAGTACTGTAAGATTGGAATACTTACAGTATATTTAGTTGGCTTTTTCTCTTTTTCTTGGTTCCGGCGATGTAATCCAGGTTCCAGGGTGGGAAGGACGAATAAGTGGGCTCAGGAAAAAATGTGTACTGATGAAAAAGACCAGGCAGCGAGACATGAATAAAAATAAAAAATATAGGCTTTTACTTAAATTAAAAAAGCCATATGGCATATTTTGAACACACATTATTAATTAGGGGGTGGATTTGGCCGGGGGGGCAATGCGCCTCCCGAGTTCTGACCGAGCCTCCCATTTATTTATTTTTCACTTGCAGCCGCGCCGCAGACTGCTAACCGCCACAATGGGCCTCCCGAGTCCCGACCGAGCTTCTAATTTATTTATTTTTCACAAGCAGTAGCACCATGGACTGCTTTAAGCAGCAGTATTAGCGCCGGACCGGCCCCCCACGTGATGCATCATCCACGTGATGCGAAGCGTGCCGTGCACACGCTGAAGAGGAAGGCGCAGCCGAGAGAGACGTCAGACGGAGGGAGCCTCAGCCTGCAGATGGAGTGTTTCAGTGGATGCCAGCCTGCCAGACAGACAGTGTCTGTGAAAGTATGATGTTGCCTCCAAACTGCGGAGGGACCGAGAGAGGCAGGAGCAGACAGTTGAGAAGCCAGGCCAGCCACCCAGGACACAGAGACCCAGGCCAGCACAGAGAGTTTTAAAAAACCTTGCTCTGTCTCTGAAGTTGACTGTCTTGAAGGTGAGTGGTGGTTGCCCACTGTCTGATCTCGCCTGCTGCTGTGGGGGTAAATAAATTTAAGGGAGGCCCTCTGCTCTGTCTCTGGGGGACTGGGGGTTAAAAAATTAAGGAGAACCAGAGAATAAAGTGAAGGCCATGAGCTATGTGACAGGCCCAGGCAGCTCCCTTCGCTCCGTCTAGTGGTGGATACAGAGTATGACAGGCACCAGAACAGAAAAACAGGAAAAAAAAAAAATTATTTTAAAAAAAAATTAATGGCAAAGTATATGATATGATGGGAGAAAGGGGGAGTTCTGAGGGTCCTGAGTAGGGATGAGCTGCTCGGTTCGATCGGTTCGGAGTTAGATTCGAACATCGCCTGTTCGCATGTTCGCGAACTACGAACATTTCCGCATGTTCGCCACATGTTCACCCACAATGCACCACAATGGACCACAATGCACTTTTCCACTGGCCTGAAGCTTCTAATTGGCTACAGCCTGCACCTGACCACAGTTTAGGTGCAAGACTATGCCAATCACTGCTCAGAGTCCTGATTGGGAAAATTTTGCCCAATCATGGGCTCACAGAGCTAAGTCCCGCAGCACACTATATAAGGCGTCCCTTGCAGCCCCAGTGTCATGCCTGCTGGTGCTCCTGCAGTGTGGCCTTCCCAACAGAGAGGGCGCCAGTCTCTGAATCAGGCCACTTTGAATGCTGCACCTGATCAGGGATCTAGGCCTTTACATATCAGTCACTGACTGTGCTCTGAGCCCTGACGTGGTTTATTCTAGCCCTCAGCGCATGTCTTTAGCTTCTGCATATTGTTTTTCTGGTTTGACTTCTGGCTTGTATATTTGACTGTGATTTCTGTGTTTATCCCTTGGCATTTGTTTATCTCGTGTACCGACCTCTGGCTTGTTATTACTACGATATATCTCCTGTCCCTGATCTGTACTTCTATGTATTTTAGATTAATACCTGGCCATTCTAAGGGCCAGATTCTCAGTTTAGGGTTTTTTCTTGCCTTTCTGGGTTTTGTCTGCGTGCTGGGTGACTCTATATCCTTACATTACGTCAGGGACATGGACCCTGCAGACATTGCCCAGCAGTTTGCTGCTTGCTGTTCCCATATAAGGGAGGCTGATGACAAGATGTATCATTTTGCAATGTTGCTGGAAATTTTTTTGGAGAATACAGATTGCATTCAGTCTCCCTCACCTGCTCCTATAACCCATTCTGACACTTCTATGGTTAAATCCACTGTTCCAGTGCAAATGTTGCCCTCTGTTACTTTCAGTGGTGAGGCTGCTGCATGCAGAGGATTTCTGAATCAAATTGATGTATGTTTTGAATTAAATCCTCATATGTGTACAACTGACAGAGCTAAAGTGTGTTTTATTTTTAACCATCTCAGAGACAAGGCCTTAGACTGGGCTACTGCATTATGGGAGTCTAAAAATCCCATAATAAATAACTACGAGGAATTTGTTACCACCTTAAAAAGTGTGTTTAACCCTTCCAGAAAAACAAATTCTGCTATTAAACGGTTAATGAGGTTAAGTCAGGGAAACAGAACTGTGTTGGAATATGCTGTTGAGTTTCAGAGCTTGCTGCTGGGGTTAATTGGGATAATGAAACTCTGGTGTTCTGTTTTCTGGAGGGTTTGTCTGACTCGTTAACCCTTGCTATTACAGCAAGAGATCTTCTTGGGAATCTGAATGATCTAATTCCCTTCTGTATGGAGTTGGAAGACCAAATCAGGGACAGGTGTAAAACAAAAGCGCAACCTAATAGGTTAATGCCGTGTGTGTCTCCAGAGTTTAACCCTGCTGCATCTGACAACCCTGTACCTCAACCAATGCAGTCTGGAGAGATTAAATCCTCAGAGGAGAGGGGACTGGTATCAGAAGTTATGACATTGTCTCCTTCTGTCTATAAAAAGCATTGTTACTTTACTATTATGATTGAGATAGGTTCCTCCATTATTCAGGTAGATGCACTTCTTGATTCAGGGGCAGAGGACAATTTTATGGACACCACTTTTGCATTGGAGAAAGGGATTCCCTGTGTGGAAAAAACCCCACCTATAAGCTATTCATGCTAATAGATGGCAGAGCCCTTTCCAACCATTATATTTCTAAGGAGACCAGTCCTATTTCCATGTCTGTAGGAGTTCTCCATAAAGAGACTGTGATATCATCTGTGAGCTCCTATCATCTCCTTCATGTCCTGTTGTTTTGGGGTATTCTTGGTTACAAAAACACAATCCAGTCATAGACTGGAGAAGAAACACTGTTCTGTCATGGATCAAGTCTTGTTTTGATTCATGCATGATTCCTGTCAAATCTGTGCACACCATAAATGTACCCACTGCTGCTCCTTTATCTGTATTGGTTCCTATTCAGTATGAGGAGGTCAGGGAGGTTTTCAACAAAGGAGGGACTGAGACTTTACCTGATCATAGACCCTATGATTGTGCTATTAATCTTATTCCTGGCACTTTTCCTCCCAAGGGACGAGTGTATCCTCTGTCTCAACATGAGAACCTCATATTGGAGGAGTACATAAAGGATTTCCTTGCTAAGGGCTTCATAAGGAAATCCACATCTCCTGCTGGTGCTGGCACTGCTGGGTTCTTTTTTGTCTCAAAGAAAGAAGGGGATTTAAGACCTTGCATAGACTATAGGGGATTAAATAAAATAACTGTGAAAAATGCCTATCCCATTCCATTGATTGCTGAACTCTTTGACAGGTTAAAAGGTTCCCAGATCTTTACCAAGCTTGATTTAAGAAGTGCTTATAACTTAGTGTGTATTAAAGATGGTGATGAATGGAAAACTGCTTTCAATACCAGATCTGGTCACTACGAGTACCTTGTAATGCCCTTTGGGCTCTGTAACGCTCCAGCTGTCTTCCAAGATTTTATAAATGATGTTTTGCGTGATTTTATACACGACTGTGTCATCGTGTATTTGGATGATATACTAATTTACTCACCTGATCGCGCTACTCACCACTTGCAGGTTAAAAAGGTCCTTCAGACGTTGTTGAACAATGGCCTTTACTGTAAATTGGAGAAGTGTCTCTTTGACCAACCTAAGTTAGCATTTTTAGGTTACGTCATTTCCAAAGAAGGATTTTCCATGGACCCGACTAAACTTACTGCTGTTACTGACTGGCAATGTCCTATAGGGCTAAAAGCTATTCAGAGATTCATAGGGTTTGCCAACTATTACCGCAGGTTCATACTCAATTTCTCCACAATACTGGCACCCATTACCAATATGACCAAGAAGGGAGCTAATACCCGTATTTGGTCCCCTGAAGCCGTTAAAGCCTTTGAGACTCTTAAAGAGGCTTTTTCTATGGCCCCTATACTTGTCCACCCTGATCCAAGGAAGCCTTTCATCTTATAAGTTGATGCCTCTGAGACAGGAGTAGGAGCTGTTCTCTCCCAAAGAGAATCCCCTGACCAACCACTCAAGCCTTGTGGCTTCTTTTCCAAGAAATTATCTAGTGCTGAAAGGAACTATGATATTGGTAACTGAGAACTCCTGGCTATCATTTCGGCTTTGAAGGAGTGGAGACACCTACTTGAAGGAGCTCCTACTCCCACTATGATTCTGACTGACCATAGAAACCTGACCTTTATTGCCACTGCCAAAAGACTGTCATCCCGTCAAGCCCGGTGGTCTATGTTTTTGACTCACTTCAATTACATAATCACCTATAGGTCCGATAACAGAAATGCTAAGGCAGACGCGCTTTCCAGGCAGTTTGAGGTCACAGAACAGCAAGATAGACCAGTTGAGTCGATTGTTCCTCTGGAGAGAGTAGTGGCAGCTACTCATCTCACCCTTACTTCTACACTCCTTACTCATATCCAAGCTATGCAAAGCACAGCTCCCCCTGAGACTCCTTCTGACAAGTTGTTTGTTCCTGACACAGAAAGACATTCAAGACATTTTGAATCTCTCTGAATAACCCCTATAATATTTCATTTCCATTTATGGTACAGACAAAAGATGAGCGGGTATTGTTACTGAACTCCAAAAAAGTTATTTATGAACTGGTGTCTGCTGAATTATAGTCTACTTTTAATCTGTTACATTAACTCCTTACAAAATTACACCAGATTATGTTCATAATTATTGTCACCACTATACAGAATATATATCAAAAAAAAAATGTTATAGTAAACTTTTGTTTTCTTGAACGTACATGTCTTGTACAAGAATATTTCAAATATAGTTACGATATTACAAAATTATGAATACAAATAAACATTGGATTTACAATGAGACAATTTTGTCAGTTATTCTTTTATGATTTATAGTGTACAATTTCCTAATTCAGTGGCATGTGCTATAGCATTGTTTATGACAGGTGGTCACCCTTGCCTAGGGGTATATTCTCAACAAGGATGCAATCTGTTCTTTTCCATTGTCCTTGGTTTTGCCCTTGCGAATATATTACTCTGTTCCTACAAAATTAATAATAACAAAAACTGTTATTTTTGTACAATATATTTTAACATTACTATTGTAATATAGTATTTATTCAATAAATGTACAAATTTGAGATAGTACGATAAGTATGTTCAAATTGGCCTTACAAATTGATTACTGATTAACTCCCTAAATCCCTCATATCATTTTTATTTGTAAGTTGTAGTTCATTCAGTTAACATATTAGAGTAATCATTGTGCATGGACTTGTTCCCTGTAATGCCAGCTTCAAAAACTATTTTGATTGTGGAAAAAAATGTCTTTAACCCTTCACTGCTGAACCATTTCACTCCTGTGTGCTGAGCTCATTTTGACCGTTTTGTGCTCATCATGTTTAAATGTGATTTGAAGTCATGTTTTATTGTAGGACCCAGACAAATTATATATCCTTATTTTCAACAGACTCGGCAGATTCATAAATATATCATTATTATATAGAGCTGACTGAGGACGAGTGTGGTTGTGTTTCCCTGAGATCTCCGATGACTGGGCCTTTATTGGTTCTAACCCTGTGACCCACCGTCCAAATTTTCCACTGTCTGTGTACCCAGAGACGCTGGAGATCTGGGGAAGTGTTCTTTGCTGCCTCCTCTTGCTGAGATCTTGCTGAGATCTCGAACGACTCTCGGCCAAGTTCATATTGTCATTTGCCAATTGTGGTCCATATTATAGGCTCAACTGGAACAAGGCCTCATATTGGATCTTGCAAGCGCCTCCAGAGCACAATCCATCTTAAATGGAAGTATTACAAATTTTATAATCCTCACAGCTTCATTATACAGGGTGATTCATAGAGACCCAAACTGAAAGTTTTTTTTATAGACATAAATCGAATTAATGGAAATTAATAAGAGTCTCAGGAAATGTACCTCCTCTTATGTTGAGCACATTCCAGCTGGAAGTACAGTGTCATCAAGTCAGTGTCTCCATGTGTCAGCCAGTGTCTATTTTCTGAGTATATACTATAAGTCTTATAATTTTTTAAAATTTTATTGATGTTTTGTTTAATATATACCTAATGATCATCATGCTTTCCAATCTCTTTATGGGCTTAATAAAAATGGAAGGTTTTGTAGGGTGCGTGAAGGGGCAGGTTTCTATGGATGGGTGCAGCCAGTGAGGGTCACTGGTAAGATTTTTACAGGGCACCTAAACATACTCACTGACCAAACACTGTTTTCAGCATCAGAGAGAGGTTTCGAAGTCTGCGCTCTCCTAGCTAGGGATCAAAGAACATCAACTGAAGGGGTCCTGTGACAGTTTTATTAAGCCACCATGGATTTAGCCCCCTTCCTGTAAAAAAGGTAAACACTTGAGGGGCAACATTTATGTTTTTTAACATAAATTATTTCAACAATATGCAATTATTTTAATTTACAATTTATTTTAAATATGTTTAATTTATATTAAAATAATTACTTTAATATATAATATATAATTGAGTGTTATTGCTATAGAACTCTGTGATCTGATTATACATACTGAACATTACTGTACACTTTTTTCTCTGAAGCTCTTGCTGTGGATTTCTGTGATACAGTAATGTGCAGTGTCTATGAGTGAGAGTTTTATTGCTATAGAGCTCTATGATTCACTAACTAGTACTGAAAATAGTTCAATTTTGGTTTTGAATTTCTGCATTTTGAAGTAGCCCCATGGGATAAAACAACTTTTCAAGGGTCCACAATTAATTTGAGCTTGAGACCCCTGCATTACATACAGCGAACATATATTTTGGCCAAAATATTTGTGTTGGTGAAGGGAGGCATACTAAGGTAGTTGCTG
Source organism: Leptobrachium leishanense (assembly GCA_009667805.1). Classification (NCBI taxonomy): domain Eukaryota; kingdom Metazoa; phylum Chordata; class Amphibia; order Anura; family Megophryidae; genus Leptobrachium; species Leptobrachium leishanense. The sequence goes on from CM019066.1 coordinate 213,185,119, forward strand.
GAGGATATTTTCAAGATGGTAGTATGCCAGGAATGGTTGAGGATGAATTTGTCAGGGTGGGGAGCTAGACAAATGTCACAATAGGAGGCCCCAAAATATCTGATGGCTATTGGCAGCCCTACCCCCTCTGGTTTGAAAACCTATTCATGAACAGTCATCCAGTGTAAAGTCTAATAAACCAGTGTTCCTCTTCACTTCATATATATTTTTATTATTACTATCATTTATATATATCGCCAGAAGGAATGTACTTGTGAAGTAGGGAAGACATGCAATTGGGGGTTGAGTTACTGAGGGCTTTGAAAGTGAGCACCAGAATTTTGAATCGTATGCTGAAAAATACATGAAGCTAATGGAGGGTCTGGCAAAGTAGGGGAGGTATGTGAGGAGCATCAGGTGTGAAATGTAAGGATGGCAACAGCATTCATTGCAGATTGCAAGGGAGCAATCCAGGTCTCGAAGAGGCCAACAATGAGTAACAAAGTAGTGATAAAATAAATGCATGAATGAGCACAGAATGCTGGGGATGCAAGCAATGCTTTATAGGTGGAAATGACATGAATTGATTACTGTCAAAAGTGATGCCAAGGCAACAAGCTTGGGAAGTCTGCCGGCCTGGAGGGGTAATTACTAGCAAACAGGACATTTGCAACCCACACACAAAAAAAAAGGATTAAAATACATTTTGCGCCTTTTGTATAGTTTCCTAATTTTATTATAGAATTTTACATATATTAGATATGAACTAAATATCGTTACTTCTGTTTATATCATCATATTTTTGTGTCCTTTCTTTTCCACAAAGATATATATGCTGCTCTGAAAAAAATTCTTTAAGAATATATAATTTGTACTAATAAAATCACTTTAACACTCCTACTAATGAGTAAATTAGCCCTGCGGCTGCCTTTACCCTGCAGTGCTGTGTATGGACAGCCGTGCACACCTCATATTGTATTTAATTGGAAATGGGGCTTTGAACTTGTGTGTCTCACAGGCCCTATATGCTAGTGGCCTAAAGGGCAATTGCCCCCCTTATCAGCCCTCCCTTGTCTGTGGGTGATTTACTTTGTTCCTGAGATGGCACTCATAGTTGGATAGCCCTGGATGAAGCAGATACTTGCTTGTGGCCTTTTCTTTGGAAACTGGACACTGTGGTGGAATAGTTGTTGATGCCACCCCAGGGACCAGTTCTCCAGTATCCACTACACTGATATTCTACACACAGCCATTTGGATGTCACATTACGGTATTGCACTTTTATATCCATAGTGACAGTTCTAATTCCTTTACAGTTTTTAATTTTATTTTCATATATTCTACAATGCTTTTAAAATAATCTCACAGCAACATTATATTGGTAGGAATTTTAAGTAATTTAAAGTAAAACTGTTTATGATGGGCTCATATTAAGATCTCTTGAATTTAGGGATACCTCTTTATTTTGTGGGTTTTTTTGTATTCAAAATTTTTATTTTGAAGCAGCGTCAGCGATAAAACAGACAGTGTATAAAATGATGGCCGCACAGGGCCCAAAAGAACACTGCAGTAAGGCATCACATAAGGAGTCAGCAGATAAAACAACAATATATACATGTCACAACAAATATATCCAGCCAGAAGAAAAATAACAAAAGGGGAGGGGTTGGGGTAAAGGGGACAACAGACAAACCAAATGTCAACGCAAGAGGGCCGGCTGAGTCTGCAGAAAAACAGCTTTAGGGGCCCAGGTATACGTGCGGATGAAAAAAGGTTAACAAAAATAGGGGGGAGGGAGAAAAGTAGTGGAGAACTGCCAAAAAAATACGTGGAGTTTCCAGCACACTCTGGAACCTAAACAAGAAGCCAGAGGTCATGGAAGAAGCCACAAGGCTGGGAGACCTAGGGCCAAAAGAGTCGGACAGAGCCATGGTGCTTGCTCTAGCGGCTCACCTAGGCCATCCCTGTGTCCTGCCTCAAAAAAAGGGGGGAGTGGGAGAAAACACAGGGACCCCAAAGCCATCGCAAAAAGCCAATAACTACAGACTGGTAGGAAAGTCTGAAACTAAAATGTTGCAAGAGGAATCCGAACATCAAACACAGGGTGAGGGTCATCAGGTAAGGGGTAAAAAAAAAAGCAAAGTCCACAGAAGTTTAAATGTCCTCAAAGCGTGTCGGGGGGGGAGAGTCAGCAGAGCACAAACATAAAAGAATCTTAGAGAGAAAAAATAAATAGATAAATTTCAAGTGGGGTAAACAGGGGAAAAACTTGAAACAGCAATTGCGGGGCCAGCGGGCGGCGTAGAATACACCTCAACCAGCATCCAGGAACGAGGGGGGGATCCTCAACAGCAGAGCATCAAAGGGGAAGAAAGGCACCATCATAGAAAGCAGACCGTGGGCAACACCTTGTACTGCAACAACCCAGCCAGGATCCAGATGAATGGGTCCAGCAGAGCTCCAGAGACAGCAGGCGGGAGACACATTGGGACAAGCGACCAGGCAGCCAGAGAGGCCAGCACTGCAGGGGAGGAGGCCCCGCCGCGAGGCACTACACTCAATGGAGCCGTGATCGCGGCAGGAACAGATCGACTGTCACTCGCCGCAGCAGCCGGGACCAGACCATATCTGCCGCGCAGCTCCGTAACTGCAGGAAAGGGTAGGAAACCAAGAGGCCCCCCCCCACGCCACAGCTGCACAAGCATCGGTCACCAACTGCAGGCACATGTAAAATCGCCGCGGAACAGGTAGCCACCACAGGAGCAGGATCAGCCGATCAGGGGGTGCGTCCCCCCTCTCCCGTCTCTGGTTGCACTCATCAGGGCCATCCGCTCCACATACCGATACAGCATCTTGAAGGGTGGAGTGCCATGCCTCCTGCAGCTCAGCCAGCAGGCCTACCAGATCCCCCCCGTCAGCAGGAGAAAGTCGTCAGCAGGCAAGCATTGGGGAGAGGATGGTAACTCCAGAGGCATCCTCTCACCTCTGCAGTCAATCACACTCCTCTATTTTGTTTTTGAACATTATGAATCATATTTTAGCTTCTGTAGCATTTTATCTTTTTTTCTTGGCAAAACAAAAGTAAAATGAAAGGAACATTACTGTTAACTTTGCTTTGTTTATATCTGAATATATATAAAAGAGAAAATAAGAACATGCACATATTTTAAACCAGTTGATTGTAACCATTTTATCAAGAACAGCAGTTGTACTGTAAAGATGAGGTAAAATATTACAAACCGTCTAAACAACTAATGAATGATTTGGAAGAAAATGATTAAGGCAAGAAAACTCTGCTGGACACTCAAAATAATATATGTAGACTGGAAAGAATTAGAAACTCCATACATAAAATGAAACAAACCAGATTTAATAATAATGTCCTTATCATTTTTACATTTAATCTAGAGAATAAGAAAATAAGAAATGCTACGAAGAAATATTGTCCCATACTCTTCAGGGAAGCATCATTCCAGTTACAAGTATTTATAAAACACTGCCAAGTTCCATAGTGCTGTACAATGGGTGAGACCAAACAACAGAAATACATACATACAAGTTCCACAAACAGAACAGTAGGAGGGAGGACCCTGTTCGAGAGCTTACAATCTAAGATTAGAGGGGTGACACGTTAGGTGAGGGTAGGTAGCTGAGTATGGGAAGTAGTGGATACATGGGGGCTGTGAGTGAGCAGATAGGTGTCTCTAAAGTAATGAGTTTTCAGAGAGTTCATGAATGACTGGAGGGATGGGGAGAGTCTAGTGTTGCAGGGGAGGGAGTTCCATAAAAAAGGGGCAGCTCGGGAGAACTCCTGAAGGCGGGAGTTGGGGATGCGGGTACAGGAGATGATAACATCAGATTGATCGCAGAGTCAAGTGCTCGGGATGGGATATAACTGCTAATGAGGGAGGAGATGTGGGCAGGGGCGCGGTTATGAAGAGCTTTGTGCGTGAGGACCATTAATTTGAATTGGACTCCATTCAATAACCCCTTCACTACCAAGAAATTTTTCATGAAAAAATGTTATCATAACATTTATTTGAAACACGGGATGTTAAGTTAACAAGTAAATATAGGGTAAAGTAGAAGTAAAAAATTTAGAACAAAGTGCACAAGATCACTCCTCAAGTTTCATATCTCTGCTGGAGGTGTTCGTCGGCGGTGAGCATGGAAGAACATATATGGTGGCACTGCCCTCTGGTTACTCTACTCCTCAAGGATATCTCCTCGTTGACCACGGAAGTGTTCGGTTGCCCTATCCCATGTTCTCCTGAAAAATTGTTGTTGGGAATGATACGCCTCCCAAGACTAAATTTAAAAATGCTTTTTATTATTGTGTCCGTAACGATGCTACTACTTGCCAGGAACTGGAGGTCTGTCACAGTTCCGAAGCGGCGACAGATAATACAGCTGCAGTATCAATATCGTCAATTTGATGCCAAATCAGCGACAACCAGTTGCCAACATCCTACTAAAACAGACCCATGGACGCTCTGGGACATACACAAGTGGGTTGGGAGGAGCAGTGTCTCACTCAGCAATTATGGCTTCCAGAGAAGGTGACATTTAACCTCTCTGTCCGTTTTCCCGAGTGTGGCTCGGGGTTAATTTTCACTGCTGAAGTCAGTAGTCCCGAGCCACACTCGGGCTGGATACATACCTGTACCTGCGCTCCCTCGCTGGCCTCTGCAATCGCATTCTCCTCCAGCCGATCGCTGCGTCCTGCTTCCTGGTTCTCTTCTTGCGAAAAGGGAACCAGGAAGCAGGACGCCACGATCAGCCAGAGGTGACAGCGGGGGACAGTGAGGGAGCGCAGGTACAGATATGTATCCAGCCCAAGTGTGACACGGGGGTTACTGCTTTCAGCAATGAAATTTAACCCTGAGCCACACTTGGGATGCCACTAGGGGGCTGAAACAAATTGTACTGATTCTGACATATACAATATGTCAGAATCATACCGCCAGGGAGGTTAATGTCGGTCCCGAGCGGTACCTCTTGTACAATGCTCGATATCCCTGATGGTCCCCTTCCCTTTTTCCCTTTTTTCTCTACCTTATTCTTTTTTATTTATCTTTTTAAAATTTCAAGTTTATTGGTTTTTCAATACAGAAAGGAAAATTCAGACAAAGAAAATGCAATAAGAAATACGTAACATCAAATATGCATCTCCGTAAAACAGGAAAAAGAAATAAGGACATCCTACCACAACCCGTAGCTTAAGGCGGTTAAATAACAAAACCCAGACACAGATAAGAACATCCAGAACACAAGTTGAGTCTTAGAGTATGCAGCACTATTCACAAAATCTGAACTCCATATCACAGAGGCTAAGAATAAACTGCTAGTGCTCAGGAGGCTGAGAACAACGTGGCATCACCCCAGAGGTCCAGTAGAACCATCTCCGGGCATGCTGCACGTACTAATCCCGAGATTGATAAATCAGAGCATCATATGAGCTAATCAGGTCAACCTCACGCAAAAAATCCCTAAGTGGAGGAGTGATTGCTTTTTTCCAGTACCTAGGAATGAAGGCTACAGCGGCATTGACGAGTCGGATCGCCAGAGAGCGTTTGTAGGTTTCTAAACCGAATGGTACATGAAGCAAGTAAGCCTTCGGGCCAAAAGGTAGGGGAGGAACAATCAAATGACTCACGGTATCGTGGACAGCCTGCCAAAAAGGTAGCAGTGTTGGACAACGCCACCAAATGTGCAGAAAATCCACATCCGCGGCCCCACATCTCCAACAGCAGTTATCCAAGGCATGGAACCAACTTCGTAGACGGTTGTGGTCCTATACCATCTAGACCTTGTATGCAGTTTCTTGCGTTCGACAAAATAGAGCAGGAGTGAGTTAAGCAACACAATTTGTCCCATTCCTCGTCCGAAAATTGATTCCCACCTATCACGAAAGGAAGGCTGGAGCGGTGCTAGAGATTGTATCAAACCATACAACAGTGAAATAGCATGCGCCGGTACCCCGTCGCCTATCCCATAACCTCTCAAATTGAGATAAAGGGTGGGTATAATCTGATAGTGGAGCTAAACTGCGCAAATATGAAAGTGAGCGATGTTGATGGAAAGCCGAAAGGAAAGAGTCTGGACATGAAATCGGCAAATCCCCCAATTGCCTAGCTTTTGAACCTTCTACAAAATGACACGGGCGTGCGGCCAACCGAACTCACTGCGGGTCAAAAATCTGTAAGCGCAGAGAAAAGTGGCCACCGAAGTAGTGGACACTAGGGATGAGCCGAACACTCCGTGTTCGGTTCGCATTCGAACTCGAACAATTTCAAAAGTTCGAGCTCGAACCGATCTCAATGCAAGTCAATAGGACTCTAAAGTTCGAATTTTAGAGTGCCCTCCAAGAGGGCATATATGCAAGATATTTGCCATTAAAAGGTGTATGGGGGTCTGGGCAGTGCCCTGGGGGACAGGAAACAAGGAAAAAATGTTTAAAAAAAACATTTTTAAAGGAACAGTGAGTTTTCCATGAAATAAGGGTTAAAAATAAAAACAAAAAATTCCTTCAAATATCATGCCTAGGAGGTCCCCATAACCTGCCCGTGAAGTGGCGGATTTGTAGGATGTATAGAAACATTTTAAAACAAAAAAATGACATTTCAAATGACGGTAAACAATTTTCCTTTAATCTATTCATAAACAACTGCTTGGGGCGGCAGTCTGTATGAAAAGAGACGTTTTAGGACACGCAGAACAAGTTTAGTGATTTTTTGGGCTAAATTATGGTGAAACTTATGCAGGCTTTGGATGAAAGTAACAATAAGTGCTTTAAAATTGGGCCTTTAGTGTCGGCAACAGTGCCATCACACCGTAACCCCTCTGTGGTATTGTGGAAGAGTGCAGGGTTGGAGCCTGCGGTCCAATATTAAAATGATATAAGTATGGTAATATAGGTATCAGTGTCAGTCCAGCCAAATATTGTGCCTTTGGTGGCAGCAAGTGCCTTCACACCATAACCCTTTTGTGATATTGTGGAAGAGTGCAGGGTTGGAGCCTGCGGTCCAATATTAAAATGATATAAATATGGTAATATAGGAATCAGTGTCAGTCCAGCCAAATATTGTGCCTTTGGTGGCAGCAAGTGCCTTCACACCATAACCCTTTTGTGATATTGTGGAAGAGTGCAGGGTTGGAGCCTGCGGTCCAATATTAAAATGATATAAATATGGTAATATAGGAATCAGTGTCAGTGCAGCCAAACATTGTGCCTTTGGTGGCAGCAAGTGCCTTCACACCGTAACCCTTTTGTGGTATTGTGGAAGAGTTCAGTGCTGGAGGTTTTGTGAATACAGAAGACATCCCCGATCTATTCCGTTACGTCAGCATCAGGGGATTGATAGCTGCTGATCCAGGACTGATTAATTTTTATAAATGTCAGCCGGTCTACAGAGTCGGTGGACAGACGCACTCTTTTATCTGTGACAAAACCTCCAGCGGCACTGAACGTCCTTTCAGAAAGCATGCTGGATGAAGGGCAACCTAGTAGCTGCATAGCATATTGGCTAAGTTCTGGCCAGTGATCCAATCTCAACACCCAGTAAGCCAGTGGATCATCTGCTGGAAAGGTATCCAGGTCTGCCCTTGCCCCTAGGTAGTCCTGCACCATACGGTGAAGACGCTGGCAATGGGTGCCTACATTTGACGTCCATGGGAGTCGTGGACTAAAAAAATTGCAAAAGGCATCAGTCAAGCGGCCCCTTTCACCGCTCTTCCTCTGATCAACCGCAGCCTCAGAAGCACCTGTGTCATCACTTGGTAACCTACCAGTGCCTGGAAAGGTGTTACACAAGTGTCGCTTTAGAGCGTCTTCAAGTTCTGTGCGGGCAGGATGAGCTCTGCAACTTTACCCTTGTATCGTGGATCAAGAAGGCTTGCCAACCAGTAATGATCCCTCTCCTTGATAGTACGAATCCTGTGGTCCTTTACCAGGCTTTGCAGGATAAGGGAGCCCATGCAGCATAGGTTAGAGGTGGCATTAGCTTCCGAGTCTTCCTGGTCAATGAGGATGACCCCATCGTGCACTTCCTCCTCCCAGCCACGTACTAGTCCTTGGGTTTCTGGGCACACAAAACTCTCCCTTAAGGAATCCCCATCTTCAATGCCCCCACTACTTAAATATTCCTCCTCCTCCTCATCCTCCTCCTGTCTGATCTGAGGACCCACAGGAATGCTGTCTGCGGAAAGACTGGGGCCTTCAGAGCTAGGGAAGGCCTCATCTTCCTCCTGTTGCTCTGCCTCTAGTGCCACATCTATAATTCCCTGCAGAGTGTGCTCCAGCAGGAACACTAAAGGATTTGTGTCACTGATGCATGCACTGTCCCTGCTCACCATCCTCGTTGCCTCCTCAAATGGTGACAGTACAGTGCATGCATCCTTGATCATCAGCCACTGCGGGGGAAAAAAAAAACAAGTTGACCTGACCTGTCCTTGTGCCATACTCACACAGGTACTCGTTGATGGCCCTCTGCTGCTTGTGCAGACGCTGCAGCATTGCTAATGTCGAGTTCCACCTGGTTGGCAGGTCACAGATCAGACGGTTTGTGGGAAGATGGAATTCTCTTTGAATTTCTGCTAGGCAAACACTTGCTGGGAATGACCATCTGAAGTGGCTGCAGACTTTTCTGACCGGGCTGAGAAGCTCTGCCAGCCCTGGGTACCTGGTTAGGAAATGCTGTACCACAAGATTTAGGACGTGTGCTAGGCATGGTACATGCGTCAACTTACCCTGGCGTAGGGCGGAGAAAAGGTTGCTGCCATTATCAGAGACGACCATTCCCAGCTGAAACTGGCGTGGTGTTAACCATCTCTGCACCTGCCCCTGCAGAGCTGACAGAATTTCTGGCCCGGTGTGGTTCCTGTCCCCTAAACAAACCAGCTCAAGCACAGTATGGCATCTTTTTGCTTGAGCCATTGCGTAGCCCCTGTCACGCGTCGGTTTAACTGCCACTTCACCAGAGACATAGAAGGAGGAGGAGGAAGAGGGAGAGGTGGTGGTGGAGCAGACAGACCTCATACAAGCAGCTTTCTGGAGGCGTGGTGGATGAACAAGCTCCAGCACAGAGCCCGTCTTGGATCCCTCCCAGCTGCAATCAGAGTTACCCAGTGTGCCGTGAAGGAAATGTAACGGCCCTGTCCATGCTTGCTGGACCACGTGTCTAAAGTCATGTGCACCTTGCTGCTGACTGCCTTTCCCAATGACTCCATAACATTGTCTTCCACGTGCTGGTATAGTGCTGGAATGGCCTTCCGTGAAAAGAAATGGCGTTTTGGAACCTGACACTGTGGTACAGCACATTCAGCAAATTCACGGAAGGAAGCAGAGTCCACCAGCTGGAAAGGCAGCAGCTGCAAAGCGAGGAATTTTGCTAAGCTGGCATTTAGACGCTGTGCTTGGGGATGGTTGGGACTACATTTTTTCTTACGCTGCAGCAGCTGGGGCAACGTACTCTGACTGCATAAATCTTCAGCTGATGGGATGCTGTCACATTGTGAGGAAGGACCTGGTACATCCATTACTGTAGCATCATCCCTGTCAGTGGAGGTTGGAGTCAATGACATGGCAGGACATGTCCGGTGTCTTAACCCACGCTTGATCCTCATCTGACATAGATTACAAATAGCAATGGTGCGATCTGCTGCAATTTCTTAAAGAACTCCCAGACAGCAGAGTTCCTGGATGTGTGCTTTGAGACAACAGCGCTCTGCACCTGAGCAGCTCTGACATCTGATGCCTTGGACCAGCTACAGTTGGTCATAGAGGACGTTGTGCCACGTGTTTGTTGTGCCTCCTCCTCACTTAACTCCTCTGTTCGATCAGGCACCCAGGTGGAGTCAGTGACCTCATCATCATTGTCATCACCCCCTATCTCCTCGCACTGGAGCCAACTTGGTAGTATGCTGCAGCTGCTGGGGCAACATGAGTGCCAGTTATTTGTGTGTCATCACTGGCACACCCTTCCTCTAGGTAAATTATATTCCCTTCCTCAACCTCAGAGATTGAATCAGAGCACTGTAGTTGCTGCGCATCCTCAAGCAGCATGTCACTGTCATTGTAGTCAAAAAATTCAGCTGACTTCTCCATGTGTGATAGTGAGGCTACGGCAGGAGTAGCTGTGGACATGGAGGCTGCATTAGATGCTTTGGCAGCTGAGGTGGACTGTAAAGCACTACAAGCCTGGCTGGCAGAGGACTCGGAGGATGAGGAAGGCCTGGTTAGCCAATCCACCAAATCCTCTGTATGTTGCTGCTGCTTAAGAAGGCCAGCACCAGTTAGAAAGGACAAGCATGCCCCTGCAGAGGATGCACCACGTCCACGACGACCAGAGGCATAGCCTCCCGACACAGAGGCTGCTTGCCCTCTTATCTCTGTCTGGGAGCTTCTGCCTGTCCTTTTTGGTCTTTCTGACATGGTGAGTGATATATAGATTAAATATATACAGAACTCTGATTCAACTCTGTTATAAAAATTGAAGATATGCTGCAGAACTCTGATTCAACTCTGGTATAAAGATTAAAGATTTCCAGAATTTTGGTTTAACTCAGTGAGCCCCCCTGATAGCTGGCAGCCAGTGACAAGACACAGATTACAATTCCCAGAAACCTCCTATAAATCTGTGAGACCCCCTGATGGGTGGCAGTGACAAGACACAAATTACAATTCCCAGGAACCTCCTATAAATCAGTGAGTCCCCTGATGGGTGGCAGTGTGACAAGACACAGATTACAATTCGCAGAAATCTGCTAGAAGTATGTGACACCCCTGATAGCTGACGGTCAGCGACTGAGAAGACACGTATTACAATTCACAGAAATTTTATGGAAGTATGTGATACCCCGCTGATAGCTGACTGTCAGTGACTGAGAAACATAGAAACATAGAAAAATGTCGGCAGATAAGAACCTTTCGGCCCATCTAGTCTGCCCAATTACATGGATACTTTACCTGGATTTATCTTTTGTTTAGGATAGCCTTATGCCTATCCCATGCTTGCATAAATTCAATTACTGTTTTGGCCTCTACCACTTCAACTGGAAGACTGTTCCATGTATCCACCACCCTCTCAGTAAAATAATGCTTCCTGATGTTACTTTTAAACCTTTGCCCCTCTAATCTAAGACTATGTCCTCTTGTTTTGCTACTTTGTTTCCTTTTAAATATACTCCCTTCCTCTACCTTGTGGATTCCCTTTACGTATTTAAATGTTTCTATCATATCTCCTCTGTCTTGTCTTTTTTCCAAGCTGTACATGTTAAGATCATTAAGCCTTTCCTTGTAACTTTTCTCCTTCAAGCCGTACACCATTTTAGTAGCCCTTCTCTGAACTCTCTCTAAGATGTCTATATCCTTCTGGAGATACGGTCTCCAGTACTGCACACAGTACTCCAAGTGAGGTCTCACCAGTGCTCTGTACAGTGGCATGAGCACTTCCCTTTTCCTACTGCTAATACCTCTCCCTACACAACCAAGCATTCTGCTAGCATTTCCTGCTGCTCTATTACATTGACTACTTACCCTTAGATCCTCAGAAATAATAACCCCTAAATCCCTTTCCTCAGATGTTGAGGTTAGGACTGTATCAAATATTCTATATTCAGCCCTTGGGTTTTTACGTCCCAGGTGCATTATCTTGCACTTATCCACATTAAAACTCAATTGCCACAGCTCCAACCATTTTTTTAGTTTACCTAAATCATTTGTCATTTGGCTGATCCCTCCAGGAATGTCAACCCTGTTACAAATCTTTGTGTCATCAGCAAAAAGACATACTTTTCCATTAATACCTTCTGCAATATCACTAATAAAATATTAAATAGAATGGGTCCAAGTACTGACCCCTGAGGTACCCCACTGGTAACAAGACCTTGTGCCGAATAAACTCCATTTACCAAAACCCTCTGTTGCCTGTCACTCAGCCACTGCCTAATCCATTCAACAATATTGGAATCCAAGCTCAAAGATTGCAATTTATTGATAAGCCTTCTATGCGGAACAGTATCAAAAGCCTTACTGAAATCTAAATAAGCAATGTCTACTGCACCACCTGTGTCTATTATTTTTGTTACCCAATCAAAAAAATCAATAAGATTAGTTTGGCATGATCTCCCTGAGGTAAACCCATGTTGTTTCTGATCCTGTAATCTATGTGTTTTTAGATGTTCAAGACACGGATTACAGTTCACAGAAATTTTATGGAAGTATGTGACACCCCCCTGATTGTCAGTGACTGAGAAGACACGGATTACAATTCACAGAAATTTTATGGAAGTATGTGTAAGGAGCGTCGCCGCCGGCGTAATAAAAAGCCTAAACCTAGTACTGGCTCATAGTAGTGAGACTTTCAGTAGTAGTTACCAAGACTCACCTCCACCATACAGCGCTCAGGTGTTGTCTAATTTAGCTGAATGCTGCATGCCTTAAACCAGGCCACACCTAAAGACCAATGCTTCCACATTGTCTTGGAAATATCCAAGCTGCAAGGAACTACCTGCTGTTCCTCCAAGAATCCTATGACCCATACTCTACTGGATCCTATCCTCTCAAGGCTATTCCTGTTATAACTCTCCTGGATTTATTATTTGCAAACCTCCTGGATCTCCTATTTACTTACAGACCTCTGGACTTTTTATCCTCCTGGATCTTGCAAGTTTACCTTACCTGGATTATAAGGACTTGCCCATATCTCCTAAGGACTCAGATATATTCATATATATATATATAACTTAAGTATTCTCTGCTTCTGTTTTCCCATTGTTATGATCCGCAGTTTCTCCCTATATTTAGTATGTTCTGCTTTAGTCTGTTTATCCCTCTTATGTATAGATTAATGTTCCTTATCCATTAATATTATTCTCTGCTTTAGTTCTGACTCTAGGCCTGTAACCTGTGTATACATATATAATATATATATACAATCTCTCCTTCCCTATTCCTTAGCTTTCCTTCTCTCCTAGAGATACATATAACTAGATGCCTTCCAAGTGAGCACTTAGAGATATTCTGGAGATACTCTGGAGGTAGTCTGAGGTTAGACAGGAGGTAGAAAACCTACAAAAAGGTAAGATTTACTGGTTTTAAATCCATTCTTTTATAATGGCAACACTTGGTCCAGTGTTTGAGCAGTCATGCATTTGTTTTTAGATCCAATTTTTGGAGGTTTGGAGTGTGCCTGATATGTAGTCAGTTCTCTTTATTGCAGCAGGAAATTGCCTGTTTGAAGTCTGAGATTTGTAAATTATCTGTTAGACAAACTCAGGCTATGACTGTTACAAAGCCACTGCCACAGAGGCCTCCTAGGAGCGGCAGATGGACTACTGTAGGATCTGGTAGACTTAGAGTTGTGGATAGAAGGCAAAGCATGTCCCACAGTCTGTGGCTCTTCTTAATTCTTTTGACGCAGACTGTCCCACAGTCTGTGGCTCTTCTTAATTCTTTTGAGGCACTTTCAGAGTGTAGTGGTAAGACGGAAGTAGGCTCAGACACCATAGTTGAGGAACCACCATCCCCTATGCCTAAGGTATGCAGGACTACTGTAAGGATTCCGAGTCCCGACACCGAGTGTCACTCCTGGACACCTAGCTTCACACCTCGCCTGAGGTAAATGCTGGACCTTTATCAGAATCGATTGTCACCGGACAACCAAATCTGGGTATGATTTCCTTGCATAAAATCTTAGCTGTGGTTCTTGCATCTTCTCTAGTAACAGCAAAGGCCTCAGGCCATTTGCTGAACCTATCTACTATAACAAGCAGATATTTAACACCACCTCTAGCTGTTGGCATGTGTGTAAAATCTAGTTGTAATTCCTGAAAAGGACCCTGAGCAGGGATTAGATGTTCATGTAATCCTACCCTTTTACCTTGCGTGTTGTTGCGGGCGCAGGTCAAGCATCGACTGATTTGGGCCTGCACCATGGATGTCATGTCAGAAAACAAAAAACGCTTAGCTAATTCTGTACATGTGCGTTTAATCCCACGGTGGCCAATACCATGGAACTGTGCTATGAAGACAGGTGCAGCGGCTCTGGGTAGCCCAACCACCCCATCTTTGGACAATAGTCCTGTGGCATCTTCTGTCAGGCCCTGTGACTGCCAGAAGGATACATCTTCTGGAGCAGCAACTGCCTGTAGCTCTAGTAGCAATGTATCGCTTGGAAGTGTAGAAGGTGCAAGAAAGAAGTGTGTCTGTACAATGTTTGTTGTGTCATCAGTATCTGCTGCTGCTTTCGAGATAATGTCAGCAAACTGGTTTCCCTTCGCTTGGAAAGAACCATCAGTGGCATGTCCTTTACACTTCACTACAGCTAACCTAGCAGGTAACTGTATGGCCTCAAGTAAGTCAGTTATGAGGTCTGCATGTGCTATTGTCTTACCGTCTGCTGTCAGGAAACCTCGTCTCGTCCACAATACACCAAAATCATGCACCACTCCAAATGCATACCTGGAATCTGTATATATCGTCACTTCCTCATCCTTGAACAACTCACATGCTCTTGTCAGTGCTATCAGTTCTGCTGCTTGTGCTGATCCTTGTACTACTCTTCCTGAATCATGTATCATGTCTGGTAATTCTACCACTGCATATCCTGTCATGTATGTATTGTCCGTGGGCCTACGGCATGACCCATCGACAAATATGTGACGTATGTGTTCACCCTCTAGTGGTGTAGACATAAGATCCATACGTGGAGAGGTCACTGCGTGTATGAGAGGTAAACAGTCATGTTCGTCATCTTCTGGTGTGTTACGTAACCTGAGTAGGCTGTTCAGGGCATGTATGGGTCCTGAGGTTGGTGATGAGTACTTAACAGTCAGGTTCTGTGTGGCTGTGAGGATTATCTCATATCCTGAGAGGCATTGTGCAGTCACATGTTGTGTGGTCAAGTTGTGTAATACTTTGAGTACATGATGTGGTGTGTGTAATATCGTATCATGTGATAGTGTAATGGCTTGTGCGGCTTCTACAGCCATCGCACATGCTGCTACAGCTCTTAAGCATGCTGGCATACCTTGTACTGGGAGAGGCAACACCCTTGAAATGAATGCTGTCGGCCTTAGAACACCTCCATGAACCTGGGCCAGTACCGCCGCCATGGCCGTACAATCTTCTCGACAATACAAGTGAAAGGGTACATGATAATTGGGCAAACCTAGAGCAGGAGCGGATGACAACAATACTTTTAGGCTAGGGTCAGACGAACGCATTTTTATGTTGTCTGTGAAAAAGTGCGTTCGAACGAATGGACGCATTTTTTCACAGAATACGTGATAGTGGTCATACTATGCGCATTTTCGTCCGTGATTTTGTACGGATCATCAATAAAACACTTCTTGCATCTGGACGTTATGTTGGCCGGACATTAGCAGCGTCTGATGTCTCCAATTCACGCACACACGCCTCTAGCGGGCGCAGCGCACTCTGTACGTCAGTACCTGCGGTTTCACGTTCTCGAAAAAAATGCGTTCATTTTCCACTTGCGTTGCGCAGCCGGACTTTTGTGCGACCGTACTTCGTATATTGGCCGTCATTGCCCGGCATCTGCTGCTAGTGCGGCCGTGATTAAGTGCGCCAGAACGCGCGTTCGCACTGCCTCAGTCTGACCCTAGCCTTAACATTTCATATGCGGCGCACATGGACTCGTCCCAGATCAGCGTATCTGGTGCGTCCTGTCTTGTAGCTTTACGCAAAATATTGTCATAGTGGGAGCAATCAGGAATCCAATGTCTGCAGAAATTGACCATACCTAGAAAGCTCATCATGTCTGTTTTGCTGGTGGGCTGGGCCAGCTGTGAAAGAGCTTCTATACGAGAGGTGGAGACATGCCTCTCACCTGGGGAAAGTGTGAAACCCAGGTATGTGACCTTTGGCTGGCAATACTGCAATTTTGACAAGGAAACCTTATGTCCCTCTGCTGCCAGGTGCACGAGCAGGGCTGACGTATCCTGCTTACATGCATCTGCGTCTGAGCTACAGAGCAACAAGTCATCCGCATACTGCAATAGGACTGAACCAGACGGCGGCGCCCACTCTTTGAGGGTCTCACGGAGAGCTCTACAATAAGCAGAAGCGCTATCAACGAAACCCTGCGGCAGTCTTTCCAACAGAATTGCGCTCCTTCAAATGTGAAGGCTAACAAGGGCTGTGTCTCCCTGTCCACTGGTATAGAAAAGAAGGCATTGGACAGGTCTATGACTGTGAACATTGTAGCTGTAGCAGGTATGGATGTGAGTAGTGAGTGTATGTCAGGTACGATAGGCGCTATGGAATGATGACCTTGTTGAGTGCTCTGAAGTCTTGGGTGAAGCGAAAACCCTCACCCTTTGGGACTGGATTCACTGGTGTGTTGTAAGGTGATACTATTGGTCTCAGGATACCAGCTTCTAGGAACCTATGAATGAATTCCCTAATGCCTTCTGTTTTAGCTGGTCCCAATGGATATTGTTTCTGGTATACAGGCTCTGTGCCAGGTTTGAGTGTAGCTCTGAAAGGTGTACAGTCAATCAGTCCTACATCGTATGAATGTTGTGCCCATATTGTTTTTGGTACATCAGTCAAGGCCTCAGGAATGGTGAGTGCAGGGAAATGTCGTGTCCCATACTTATGGGATGATGTGATGGTCTGGAAACATGAGTAGGGTGATGTAACATCAAGGTCTCCCTGTGGCCCGCATGTAATCTGTATACCCAAGTCACCCAACACGTCACGTCCTAACAGGTTCACAGGACATGTGGGAAGGATAGAAAAACTACGTTTGGCAATTACAGTCCCATCGTCATCCCATATGCGTAATGGTGTGGTTCGTTTGGTTTCAGTCAAGACCCCATTAATTCCCATAGAGGGCTCAGCATCTTCCAGGTCACCGTTATACCACTCACCCTTTATGGTAGATGTGGTAGCCCCTGTATCCACCAAAAACGGGATACACTGATCCTCCACTCGGATTTGAATGAGTGGTAGCTCAGTATGGGCATTGGTAATCTGGACTAGGCTGAGGGCGTCTCCTTCCGGGCAGCCCTATTGTCGGTTTTGTGTTTGCCAGTCAATCTGATGTCTGGGTGGTCTGGCCTGTGTGTCTCTTGTGTCACTGTGTTGTGCAGCATGATAAGGGTTAGGCTGTTGTGGTGTGTACCCATCCTGTTGTCGAGCTGCCAGTGCTGGACACTGTGCTCGGAAATGCCCTATCTTCTTACAATAAAAACATGCATTGTCACGCTGCGCATCCTGACCACCTCTCCTGTCTCCCTGGTTATGATAACCCGATCTTCCTCTGCCTCTACCTCTCTGCTGCTGCTGTCCACTATTCCAACTTCCTCTATACTGTCCTTGAAACGCTAGCAACATACTTTTACCATCTTTAATGTTCCTCTCAAAACACCCAGCTGCGTCTTTAACCTGTAGTGTTCTTTCTATATCATCAGGCGATTGCGTAGGCCAATTATCAACCATTTGCTTCACCAATCTCTGTACATCAGGCAACAGGTTATTAACCAGCGTCTGTACATACATTTCACCTGTTTCACCATCTCTTGTCAGTCCACCATCCTCTTTCCAGTTCGCACGAAAACGTTTCACAAATTGCGTTGCACTTTCATTCTTCTCCTGCTTACAAGCTAGGACAGCAGCCATAGACTTACGGTTACCATGCATCACAATCCATTCAGTTAAAACAGATGTCCACATCTCATCTATCTTTATCTGTGTTCTTAAAGGGTAGTCTGTGTAATTTGTTACTGCCACCTCAGTGAGTAATGGACACTGGTCCCATCTGAATCTTCCATCACCATCATAACCCATCACACCATTTATTATCATTCGATAGTCTTCTACAGTAAACCTAAGCCCTTTCGTAGCTCTCTTTAGGTACTGTACTGTGGCTGCAGGTGATTTTACCGGGTCTGGGGCTCCTTTAATAATATCATTAATTACAGCCATTTCTACTGGGACTATAATTAAGTGTTCACCTGCTGACATGAAAGGAATTTTTCATCTTCATATCGTATAGGAGGGTGACGGTCACGGTCACTACGGACTAGGTCTACATCAATTCCTCCCATAAACATATCTGCCTCTTCTATTTTCTTCCTTTTAATGCTTCTCTGTGCACCCCCCTGTGCCTGTGGCTGTGTGTGTGCGTGTTCTAATGCAGCTTCCGCCTGTACTATCTCAATGGGATCAATGGGGTCACCTGGTGCTTCTGTACCCCGTAGAAGGCCTGTAGCCTGTAAGGCTGAGGCTAGCACCTCTGGCTTTGTGGCATGTGGGAATAGGTAAATGTTGGCGGGTATAGGGGTACATATGCTGGTGGTATGGGTAGGTGCAGTAGGGATGTATGTATGTATGGGTGCTTTTGTCCCAGGGGCATTGTAGTACGGGGCTAATTCAATCCATACTTTACCGCAAGACTTCATGTACTTCCGGTCCCACTTGGGGTCTCCCGTAAACCAAGGGAAGGCTTCTCTATCGTTCAGACACAAACCTTTAATCATCTTAATATGCCAGTCATCCATTGCCCCCTTTGTAGGGAACGGGTCGGTAGATGATAGGCTGGTAGTCCACGAGTTGAGAAGATCTGTAAATGGAATCGTATAATAAGCACCAGCGATACGACCTACATAGTCGAAAGGAGTTTCATCCGGGAACGGCTTTGGATCCTTTGGGGCGTTGTGCAGTTACCCGCTGTTTTCGGCAGGCTCTTACTGGTACGGTATCGGATCTTGGGCTTTCCCCCTTTCGTTGTTCCCTTCTGTAGTGCCTCGAAATCAGGCACCTTCCCCTCGTCTCTCCGTGCCATGGAGCTTGAGTTCCCCATCGTAACACCTATGTAGAAAAGACTACACAAACAAAGTCTACAAAACAATATATACAGTACTACGTTCTTAACCAATCACTGCTTGTACAGTTACTACAGTTACAGGAGAAGAGTTAGTACTTGTTAGATCACACTAAACACAAGCACAAAAAAAGGCATACGTCACACAGACACAGTCGTGTTGATATCTTTGGCCCATGCAATCTCCCCACTCTCTTATGCAAACACCCAGTCTCGCTGCGCGTGTGACTCTGATACATAGAAGAGTGTGTTCCTATCTCCTGATTACTATACTATCACTAAATACGAGCAAAAACAAATAAACCTGTGCGCACCTCTATATAATAACTGACGTGCTCCCTAAGCACCGAACAGATATATCTCTCTCTGAGAGATAAGGCAAAACCTGCTTCCGTTAGCAGTCGCCGTAACACTAAACACTATCCCAGCCTGGATAGTGGGATACGTAGTTGCTCTGGATAAGAGCAGCCCGTAACCCTAAACGTGGATACGTAATCCTACTGAGCAGGTAAAACAGTCAAAAGGACTTGCACGTACCTATTCACAGGATCCCACTTCTGACACCATAACTGTAAGGATTCCGAGTCCCGACACCGAGTGTCACTCCTGGACACCTAGCTTCACACCTCGCCTTCTATGTATCAGCCACCACTCGATCGACGATCGGAGAAGAATAAACACGCGTAGAAACAGTATCTCGTGTGCAAATAATTCTATTGATTCATTCTTGAGAGATCTTTTAAAGGCTTCAGGTGGGAGGATACAGGAAAAGAGAAGGGAGGGAACGGGAGGACACAGGGTGGTACAATATCGGGCGAGACGCAGCTCACCAATCATAAACATACATTGCATAGATTAATTGCATTAAGCTATATCAAAAATGGGGCTTAGTTTAATTAGTAGTGAAACCATCACCGCACATAGCAATTTATCAATTAACATTGGTCAGGTCTACATGAACTTGTCTTTAGGAACAAATCAATATTCGGCTCGGTCAACTGAAGTTATGTCAATAGAGAGATGAGCAGAAATGATCAAGGTACAGAAAAAATTTTTTAGCTGCGACAGCAGAATAAAGCTCATCATTAAAAGCAGGAATAGAAATCATGAGCAAAAGGCCTAGATGCAGAGATGTCCAGACTAAATTAATGGTCAATGTTAACAAGCACATAGAGAGTTGATTAGCAGTGCATCTCATTAGTAGCATTAACAGAATTAATACCTAACAACTACAACCAAGGACGAAAAGGAAAAGGTGGGACTTGATAGAAGGCAATTGTTGCTGGGTGATTCTATCATAAGAGGTGTTGAGCTGGAGAGTAGTGGTTTGGTGAGATGTTTTCCTGGGGCTACTGCTCGTAGAGACAAGAGACGTATTCTCAATATTGTCAAACAAGCAAAGCAGCAAGGGGAAGTGGATGTTCTAGTCCATCTAGGGACAAATGACTTGGCTAGCAATGAGGTTTCTGAGATTAAGGAAGATTTTTGTGTTCTTGGAGGTGAAATACAGCAGATTGCGTCCACTGTGTCATTCTCTGAAGTTCTGCCTGTGCATAACATTCAGGATAGGCAGATGCGCAAAAGGGAATTTAATTTGTGGCTTCGGAATGGTGTCGGGAGCAAGGATTTGGCTTTGTGTCCCATGATAGCTCTAATTGAGCAGAAAGGAACTGTATAAAAAAGATGGTTTGCATCTTACTCATAGGGGAACATATGTTCTCAGTGAGAAGTTCAAAGGTTTCACAAAGGAATATTTAAACTAGGAGGGGGACAAAAGGGTAAAAAACAATCTGCCCGATTGTCCCCCAAAACTAAATCGGAGGGTGCAAGCAACATGCGGGGTAAAAAATGACAAGCTCAGAGTCGTGTCTATAAATGCTCGCAGTTTAGTCAATAAAATCAATGAACTGGAGGCAATGATGCAGCTGAAAAAGTAGATTTAGTGGCGGTTACTGAGACATGGTTCAGTGAGAAAAATAACTGGGACACAACAATACCGGGGTACTCTTTATATAGAAAAGACAGAGAAGGTAGGAAAGGAGGAGGAGTGGCCCTGTATGTGAAAAACAAAATAAAAACTAACCAAATAAAAGTGAGCGAGGTGAACATAGAGTCAGTTTGGGTTACGCTAACATTTGGCACTCATACAGTAGCTCGTGTAGGTGTGATCTATAGACCCCCTGGACAAGTAGAAGAGCTAGATAATCTGCTGTTTGAGGAAATAGCCAAAATGGCAATGAAGGGGGAAGTTATTATCATGGGGGACTTTAATCTTCCTGATGTGAACTGGAAAACCAAAATAGCTGGGTGCACCAGAAGTACAAATATTCTAAACTCCTTACTGGGATTATCTCTAACACAAGTAGTTGAGGAGCCGACCTGTAAAGAGGCCATATTGGTTTAAATACTCACAAATGGTGGTTTGGTATCAGACGTTGTTGGTGAAAATTTGGGATCCAGTGATCACCAGTCAGTGAGGTTTAATATAAGAACATGGATGGAGCCGCACCACACAAACGTTTTAGACTTTAAAAAAACAGATTTTTCTAAAATGAGATTTTGTGAATGAGTCATTATCAGACTGGAGGAATTTAAAGGGAGTCCAGGAGAAATGGGATTATTTAAAGGAGGCATTATTGAAGGCCACAGGCAATTGCATTCGGCTTGTTAGCAAAAACAAAAAAGGGAAGAAACCACTGTGGTACTCTGCAGAAGTGGCCAAAATAGTGAAGAACAAAAAGATAGCATTCAATAATTATAAAAAAACTCAGAGTGAAGAAGATAGGCAAACCTATAAGATTAGGCAGAAAGAGGCAAAGCAATTTATAAGAGCTTGCAAAGCACACGCAGAAGAGAAAATAGCTCAGTTAGTAAAAAAGGGGGACAAAACATTTTTTAGATACATAAACGAGAAAAGAAAAGTAAAACAAGGATTAGTTAGATTAAAAATGTAGAAGAGGATAAAAGTCTCGCGGACTGCCTCAATGAATATTTTTGTTCAGTCTTTGCAGAAGAAAAGGAAGGAAAGGGACCTCAGTTAGGAGGAAACACTAACGAGACCTTTACATATGAGTTTACAGAGGAGGAGGTTCTACAGCAGCTGTCTAAAGTAAAGACAAATAAGTCAATGGGGCCTGATGGGATCCACCCTAAATTATTAAAAGAGCTCAGTGGTGTAATAGCAAAACCGTTAACAGATTTCTTTAACCAATCCTTGTTAACGGGAGTCGTCCTGGAAGACTGGAAATTAGCAAATGTTGTGCCCATTTAAAAGAAGGGTAGTAGGGAGGAATCGGAACTATAGGCCAGTTAGTCTTACGTCCGTAGTGGGGAAATTAATGGAAACCATGTTAAAGGAAAGGATTGTTGAACATCTAAAAACACATAGATTACAGGATCAGAAACAACATGGGTTTACCTCAGGGAGATCGTGCCAAACTAATTTTATTGATTTTTTTGATTGGGTAACAAAAATAATAGACACAGGTGGTGCAGTAGACATTGCTTATTTAGATTTCAGTAAGGCTTTTGATACTGTTCCGCATAGAAGGCTTATCAATAAATTGCAATCTTTGAGCTTGGATTCCAATATTGTTGAATGGATTAGGCAGTGGCTGAGTAACAGGCAACAGAGGGTTGTGGTAAATGGAGTTTATTCGGCCCAAGGTTTTGTTACCAGTGGGGTACCTCAGGGGTCAGTACTTGGACCCATTCTCTTTAATATTTTTATTAGCGATATTGCAGAAGGTATTAATGGTAAAGTATGTCTTTTTGCTGATGACACAAAGATTTGCAATAGGGTTGACGTTCCTGGAGGGATCAGCCAAATGACAAATGATTTTATTTAAGCTAAAAAAATGGTCGGAGCTGTGGCAATTGAGTTTTAATGTGGATAAGTGCAAGATAATGCACCTGGGACGTAAAAACCCAAGGGCTGAATATAGACTATTTGATACAGTCCTAACCTCAACATCTGAGGAAAGGGATTTAGGGGTTATTATTTCAGAGGATCTAAGGGTAAGTAGTCAATGTAATAGAGCAGCAGGAAATGCTAGCAGAATGCTTGGTTGTGTAGGGAGAAGTATTAGCAGTAGAAAAAGGGAAGTGCTCATGCCACTGTACAGAGCACTGGTGAGACCTCACTTGGAGTACTGTGTGCAGTACTGGAGACCGTATCTCCAGAAGGATATAGACATCTTAGAGAGAGTTCAGAGAAGGGCTACTAAAATGGTGTACGGCATGAAGGAGAAAAGTTACCAGGAAAGGCTTAATGATCTTAACATGTACAGCTTGGAAAAAAGACGAGACAGAGGAGATATGATAGAAACATTTAAATACGTAAAGGGAATCCACAAGGTAGAGGAAGGGAGTATATTTAAAAGGAAACAAAGTAGCAAAACAAGAAGACACAGTCTTAGATTAGAGGGGCAAAGGTTTAAAAGTAACATCAGGAAGCATTATTTTACTGAGAGGGTGGTGGATACATGGAACAGCCTTCCAGTTGAAGTGGTAGAGGCCAAAACAGTAATTGAATTTATGCAAGCATGGGATAGGCATTAGGGATGAGCCGAACACCCCCCGAGTTCGGTTCGAGCCCGAACGCGAATTTCCCATTTGTTCGGGACCGAACCCGAACCCGAACTCCCATGCAAGTCAATGGGGCTGAAAATTCGGTGTTTTAGAGTGCCCTCCAAGAGGGCATATATGCTACATATTTGCCATAAAAGGTGTATGGGGGTCCGGGTAGTGCCCTGGGAGACAGAAAACAAGGACAAAAAGTTTTAAAAAAACGTTTTTAAAGGGACAGTGAGTTTTCCATAAAATAAGGGTTAAAAATAAAAACGAAAAAATCCTTCAAATATCGTGCCTAGGAGGTCCCCATAACCTGCCCGTGAAGTGGCGGATTTCTAGGAAGTATAGAAACACTTAAAAACAAATAAATGACGTTTCATATGACGGTAAATGCTTTTCCTTTAATCTATCCATAAACAACTGCTTGGGGCGGCAGCCTGTATGAAAAGACATTTTAGGACGCGCAGAAATAGTTTAGTGTTTTTTTGGGCTAAATTATTGTGAAACTTATGCAGGCTTTGGATGAAAGTAACAATAGGTGCTTTAAAATTGGGCTTTTAGCGTCGGCAACAGTGCCGTCACACCGTAACCCCTCTGAGGATATGAATCTGATACAGGCGTCAATGGCAGTGCACCCAGATATTGTGCCTTTAGTGCCAGGCATGCAAGTACTATCATACAGTAACCCCTCTGTGGTATTGTGGAAGAATGCAGGGGTGGACCATGCGGTCCTATATTAAAAAGATATGAATCTGGGAATGGGCGTCAGTGCACCCAGATATTCTGCCTTTAATGCCAGGCCAGCAAGTATCACCATACAGTAACCCCTCTGTGGTATTGTGGAAGAGTGCAGGGGCGGACCATGTGGTCCTTTATTGAAAAGTTTTTGATCTGGTAATGGGAGTCAGTGCACCCAGATATTGTGCCTTTAATGCCAGGCCATCAAGTATCATCCTTCAGTAACCGCTCTGTGGTATTGTGGAAGAGTGCAGGGGTGGACCATGTGGTCCTATATTGAAAAGTTTTTGATCTGGTATTGGGCGTCAGTGCACCCAGATATTGTGCCTTTGGTGCCAGGCCAGCAAGTATCATCATACAGTAACCCCTCTGTAGTATTGTGGAAGAGTGCAGGGGTGAACCTTGCGGTCCTTTATTAAAAAGATATGCATCTGGTTAAGGCATCAGTGCACCCAGATATTCTGCCTTTGGTGCAAGATTGCCAGGGCAGCAAGTATCATCATACAGTAACCCCTCTGTGTTATTGTGGAAGAGTGCAGGGGTGAACCTTGCGGTCCTATATTAAAAAGATATGCATCTGGTTAAGGCATCAGTGCACGCAGATATTCTGCCTTAAACCCCTTCACTGCTGAGGCATTTCACCACTGTGTGCTGAGCTCATTTTTACCGCTTTCGCTCATCATGTTTAAACGCGATTTTAAAGCCACATTTTAAATAAATGACCCAGACATATTATATATCTTTCTTTCCGGCAGACTACACAGATTCATAATATATCATTTTTATATGTATACGCCATGTCCTGCCTGTATATTATAACAAAAAATACAATAAAAATTGAATTTTTAATCATCTGCAGTGTGTAAAGTGGTTTTTTTCACATTTTATCACATGAGCGTTTGCGGTTATGTTTTCTATGGGGTGCGCTTGTACAAAAAATTTGAAATGGGGACTTGTTACTTTTTTTGGGGGGAATTACGTGATTTTTAGCAAACGCACCCCATAGAAAAAAATCATTAGTGCAGCATCATTGTTCACATTATAATTGAAATGTGAACAATATTGCTGCATTAATAAAAACATCACACAAAAAAAAAACATGTTTTTATTTATTTTTAAATTTATTTATTATTTAAATTTATTTATTTTTGTTTTTACTTTTTACCTAGTCATTTTGGGTATAATTCAAAAGGCCATGCTCAGGCCTTTCAAATGACACCCTCCATGACCCCCTAGCTGCCACAGTTCTGGAGATATCGGGGTTCACAAGAACCCCCTATCTCCACCAGGGGATTTCCTTGGGAAATCCCCGGCAGCTAGGGGTTCCCCGGCTATCTGATGTCATCACGCTATGCGTGATGACGTCAGACAGCGAGGGGAGTCCCGGGGGTGGAGCTGCCATCCAAGATGGCGGCCCCCACCGGAGATAGGCTGCACTTCGGCGCCGCAAGGCGCTGAAGTGCAACCCAGCACTTGAGGGGTTAAAGCCAGGCACCGCTTAAAAGGGGAGACTCTCCCCTTTTAAGCGGTGCCTGGCTTTTAGCGCTGCTCCTTCCCGATCGGGAGGGAGAGGGATCCGAATGGATCCCCCCTCCCTTCCAGGCTATCTCCCGGCATTGCCGGGGGGGTCGCCTGGAAATGACGTCATTGCGCATGGCGCGATGACGTCATTTACGCCGGGAGGAGCTTGACTTCAGCGTCTGAGGACGCTGAAGTCAGAACGCCATGGGACCCTGGACAGAGAGGTGAGTATCTCCGCCGGGGGTCCCGTACAGCTGATGACGTGTGGGGCACGTCCTCAGCATTCAACATGCATCAATGAGGACGTGCCCCACACGTCTTCAGCAGTGAAAGGGTTAATGCCAGGCCAGCAAGTATCATCATACAGTAACCCCTCTGTGTTATTGTGGAAGAGTGCAGGGGTGAACCTTGCGGTCCTATATTACAAAGATATGCATCTGGTTAAGGCGTCAGTGCACCCAGATATCCTGCCTTTGGTGCAAGACTGCCAGGGCACCAAGTATCATCATACACTAACCCCTCTGTAGTATTGTGGAAGAATGCAGGGGTGAACCTTGCGGTCCTATATTGAAAAGTTTTTTATCTGGTAATGGGCGTCAGTGCACCCAGATATTCTGCCTTTGGTGCCAGGCCAGCAAGTATCATCATACAGTAACCCCTCTGTGTTATTGTTGTGAGAGTGCAGGGGTGAACCTTGCGGTCCTATATTAAAAAATATGCATCTGGTTAAGGCGTCAGTGCACCCAGATATTCTGCCTTTGGTGCCAGGCCAGCAAGTATCATCATACAGTAACCCCTCTGTGGTATTGTGGAAGAGTGCAGGGGTGGACCATGTGGTCCTATATTAAAAAGATATGATTCTGGTCAAGGCGTCAGTGCACCCAGATATTCTGCCTTTGGTGCAAGACTGCTAGGCCAGCAAGTATCATCATACAGTAACCCCTCTGTGGTATTGTGGAAGAGTGCAGGGGTGGACCATGTGGCCCTATATTGAAAAGTTTTTTGGGTTTTTTTAATGGGCGTCAGTGCAGCCAGATATTGTGCCTTTCATGGCAGCAAGTGCCTTCACACCGTAACCCTTTTGTGGTATTGTGGAAGAGTTCAGTGCTGGAGGTTTTGTGAATGCAGAAGAGGACATCCCTATCTATTCCATTACTTCAGCATCAGGGGATTGATAGCTGCTGATTCAGGACTGATTCATTTTTATAAATGTCAGCCGTCTACAGAGTCGGTGGACAGACGCACTGAACGTCCTTTCGGAAAGCACGCTAGATGAAGGGCAACCTAGTAGCTGCATAGCATATTGGCTAAGTTCTGGCCAGTGATCCAATCTCAACACCCAGTAAGCCAGTGGATCATCTGCTGGAAAGGTATCCAGGTCTGCCCTTGCCCCTAGGTAGTCCTGCACCATATGGTGAAGATGCTGGCAATGGGTGCCTACATTTGACGTCCCTTGGCGTCGAGGACTAAAAAAATGTAAAAATGCTATTCCTCTGATCATCCGCAGCCTCAGAAGCACGTGTGTCAGCACTTGGTAATCCACCAGTGCCTGGAAAGGTGTTACACAAGTGTCGCTTTAGAGCGTCCTCAAGTTTTTTCATTCTGTGCTCCCTCTGTGCGGGCAGGATGAGCTCTGCAACTTTCCCCTTGTATCGTGGATCAAGAAGGGTTGCCAACCAGTAATGATCCCTCTCCTTGATAGCACGAATCCTGGGGTCCTTTAGCAGGCTTTGCATCATTAGGGAGCCCATGCAGCCTAGGTTGGAGGTGGCATTAGCTGCCGAGTCTTCCTGGTCAATGAGGATGACCGTATCGTGCACTTCCTCCTCCCTGCCATGCACAAGCCCTTCTGTTTCTGGGCACACAAACCATCCCTTGAGGAATCCCCACCTTCAATGCCCCCACTACTTAAATAGTCCTCCTCCTCCTCCTCATCCTCCTCCTGTCTGATCTGAGTAGGACCCACTGGAATGCTGTCTGCGGAAAGACTGGGGCCTTTAGAGCTAGGGAAGGCCTCCTCTTCCTCCCGCTGCTCTGCCTCTAGAGCCACATCTATAATTCCCCGCAGAGTGTGCTCCAGCAGGAACACTAAAGGAATTGTGTCACTGATGCATGCACTGTCCCTGCTCACCATCCTCGTTGCCTCCTCAAATGGTGACAGTACAGTGCATGCATCCTTGATCATCAGCCACTGCGGGGGGGGGGAAACCAAGTTGACCTGAACCTGTCCTTGTGCCATAC
This sequence comes from Leptobrachium leishanense, assembly GCA_009667805.1. NCBI lineage: Eukaryota > Metazoa > Chordata > Amphibia > Anura > Megophryidae > Leptobrachium > Leptobrachium leishanense. The sequence goes on from CM019066.1 coordinate 213,213,021, forward strand.
TCACACAGGTACTCGTTGATGGCCCTCTGCTGCTTGTGCAGATGCTGCAGCATTGCTAATGTTGAATTCCACCTGGTGGGCATGTCACAGATCAGACGGTTTGTGGGAAGGTGGAATTCTCTTTGAATTTCTGCCAGGCGAACGCTTGCTGGGAATGACCGTCTGAAGTGGCTGCAGACTTTTCTGGCCTGGATGAGAAGCTCTGGCAGCCCTGGGTACTTTTTTAGGAAACGCTGTACCACCAGATTTAGGACGTGTGCTAGGCATGGTACATGCGTCAATTTACCCTTGCATAGGGCGTAAGGTTGCTGCCATTATCGCAGACGATCATTCCCAGCTCAAGCTGGCGTGGTGTAAACCATCTCTGTACCTGCCCCTGCAGAGCTGACAAAATTTCTGACCAGGTGTGGCTCCTGTCCCCTAAACAAACCAGCTCAAGCACAGTATGGCATCTTTTTGCTTGAGCCATTGCGTAGACCCTGTCAGGCGTGGGTTTAACTGCCACTTCGCCAGAGACAGCGAAGGAGGAGGAGGAGGAAGAGGTGGTGGTGGTGTAGCAGACAGACCTCATACAAGCAGCTTTCTGGAGGCGTGGTGGATGAACAAGCTCCAGCACAGAGCCCCGTCTTGGATCCCTCCCAGCTGCAATCAGAGTTACCCAGTGTGCCGTGAAGGAAATGTAACGACCCTGTCCATGCTTGCTGGACCACGTGTCTAAAGTGACATGCACCTTGCTGCTGACTGCCTTTCCCAATGACTGGATAACATTGTCTTCCACGTGCTGGTATAGTGCTGGAATGGCCTTGCGTGAAAAGTAATGGCGTTTTGGAACCTGCCACTCTGGTACAGCGCATTCAGCTAATTCACGGAAGGGAGCAGAGTCCACCAGCTGGAAAGGCAGCAGCTGCAATGCGAGTAATTTTGCTAAGCTGGCATTTAGACGCTGTGCTTGGGGATTGTTGGGACTATATTTTTTCTTTCGCTGCAGCAGCTGCGGCAACTTAATCTGACTGCGTAAATCTTCAGCTACTGGGATGATGTCACATTGTGAGGAAGGACCTGCTGGTACATCCATTACTGTAGCATCATCCCTGTCGGTGGAGGTTGTAGGCAATTGCATGGCAGGACATACAGTGTGGGTAGAGACAGATGAGGAGGAGGAGGAGGACCTACGCAAAGTTTTGCCCCAACGGGATGTGTGGCACTTGTTCATATGTCGCCTCAAGCACGTGGTACCCAAGTCTCCAGTGTTTATCCCACGCTTCAGCCTACTCTGACATAGATTACAAATAGCAACGCTGGGGTCTGCTGCACAGTTCTTAAAGAACTCCCAGACAGCAGATTTCCTGCATGTGTTCTTTGAGACAACAGCGCTCTGCACCAGAGCAGCTCTGACATGTGATGCCTTGGACTGGCTAGTGCTACGGTTGGTCACAGAGGATGTTGTGCCTCGTGTTTGCTGTGCCTCCTCCTCCCCCTCTCCTCACTTAATTCTTCTGTTCGATCAGGCACCCAGGTGGAGTCAGTGACCTCATCATCATCAATGTCATCTTCGCCCCCTATCTCCTCATCACTGGAGCCAACTTGGCAGTATGATGCAGCTGCTGGGGCAACATGAGTGCCAGTTATTTGTGTGTCATCACTGGCACCCCCTTCCTCTAGGTTGATTATACTCCCTTGCTCAACCTCAGAGATTGAATCAGAGCACTGTACTTGCTGCGCATCCTCAAGCAGCATGTCACTCTCATTGTAGTCAAACAATTCAGCTGACTCCTCCGTGTGTGATAGCGAGGCTACGGCAGGAGTAGCTGTGGACATGGAGGCTGCATTAGATGCTTTGGCAGCTGAGGTGGACTGTAAAGCACTAGAAGCCTGGCTGGCAGAGGACTCGGAGGATGAGGATGGCCTGGTTAGCCAATCCACCAAGTCCTCTGTATGTTGCTGCTGCTTAAGACGGCCAGCACCACTTAGAAAGGACAAGCGGTGCCCCTGCAGAGGATGCACCACGTCCACCACGACCAGAGACACAGCCTCCCGACACAGGGGCTGCTTGCCCTCTTATCTGTGGCTGGGAGCGTCTGCCTGTCCTTTTTGTTCTTTCAGACATGGTGAGTGATATATAGATTAATATATACAGAACTCTGATTCAACTCTGGTATAAAGATTTAAATAACTCTGGTATAACTCAGTGAGACACACTGATAGCTGGCAGCCAGTGACAAGAGACAGATCACCTTAATTCACAAATGTTTTAAATAAATTAGTGAGCCCCAAAATACAGCGTGGTACTTTTTGTATGATGAGACACAGATCACCTTAATTCACAAGTGTTTTAAAGAAATTAGTGAGCCCCAAAAAAAATTGCTGGCTGTGTGACGAGACACAGAAGATCACCTTAATTCCCAAGTGTTTTAAAGAAATTAGTGAGCCCCAAAATACAGCGTGGTACTTTTTGTATGACGAGACACAGATCACCTTAAATCCCAAGTGTTTTAAAGAAATTAGTGAGCCCCAAAAAAATTTGCTGGCTGTGTGACGACGAGACACAGAAGATCACCTTAATTCCCAAGTGTTTTAAAGAAATTAGTGAGCCCCAAAAAGATTTGCCGGCACAGTGACAAGACCCAGAAAAATCACCTCAATTCACAAATGTTTTAAATAAAGTTGTAAACCCAAAAAAACTTGCTGGCACAGTGACAAGACACACATCACCTAAATTCAATGATATTTGGTATAAATGAGACCCAAAAAGACTTGCTGGCACAGTGACAAGACCCAGAAATCATCTCAATTCACAAATGTTTTAAATAAAGTTGTAAACCCAAAAAAACTTGCTGGCACAGTGACAAGACACACATCACCTAAATTCAATGATATTTGGTATAAATGAGACCCAAAAAGACTTGCTGGCACAGTACAAGACCAGAGAAAATCACCTCAATTCACAAATGTTTTCAATAAAGTTGTAACCCCAACAATTTGCTGGCACAGTGACAAGACACACATCACCTAAATTCCCTGATATTTGGTCGAAATGAGACCCCCCCAGTAGCGTGGCAGACCGGCAGTAACAACACACACAACTATCTTCTTTGAAATCTCCTCTGAAATGCGTGCAGAATCGGCGCGTTGAAACCTTATATAGTGTGCTGCGGAGAAGACAAGGATTACAATTCACAGAAGTTTTATGGAACAATGTGACACCACCCTGATAGCTGACTGACTGAGAAGACACACTTTCCATCACCAATTCCCAGATATCTGCAACAAGTGAGCCCCCCCATTGCTCCTGTCACTGACTGAGAAGACACACTTTCCACAATTCCCAGATATCTGCAACAAGTGAGACCCCCCCCCCCATTAGCTATCACTGGCAGTGAGAAAACACACTGGCAGAACAATCTCTTCTCACTCCTGCAGAAAAACACGTGCTGGCTGGGCTGGGAACAAGCCTTATATAGTGTGCTGCGGGACTTAGCTCTGTGAGCCCATGATTGGGCAAAATTTGCCCAATCAGGACTCTGAGCCATGATTGGCATTGTCGTGCACCTGTCTTGCACCTGACCTGTGGTCAGGTGCAAGCTGTAGCCAATTACAAGCTTCAGGCCAGTGGAAAAGTGCATTGTGGTCCATTGTGGGTGAACATGCGGCGAACACGCGGAAATGTTCGTAGTTCGCGAACATGCGAACTGGCGATGTTCGAATCGAACTCTGAACACATCGAACCAAACAGCTCATCCCTAGTGGACACCAGATGCCTCCACACCCTAAGCGTCGAACCTACAGTGGGATACATCAGAGCCCCGGCCAATGATACAGAGTGGGGAAGTCAAGGTAGCGTGTCTAGCGGACCCCCGATTGAGGCACGCCCCACAACCACCCACAATTTGTCAGGTGGGCGGCTCCCCATTCCATAATCCGCTGCAAGTGAAAGGCATAATATTTGCGCATATGCGGCATAGCAACCCCCCTCCGACTTGGTTCTACTGAGAAGGGGTAGTTGCATCCTGGGGGATTTGCCATTCCAGACATAACGCAGAAACAATTTTTGAAGCGTCTGAAAGAAAGCAGTCGGGATTGTTACCGGGATGGTTTGCAAGAGATAAATAACGCGGGGTAAAATATTCATCATTATCACCTGGATCCTACCGAACCACGTAATGTGTGAATATGCCCACGCAGGAAGGTCTTTCTCCAACGCTTATAGAAGTGGAGGAAAGTTAACCGCGTATAGACTGCGAGCAAGTGGATGGGAGCTCAATGCCCAGGTACTTCAAAGTGTCCGCACTCCAGTGGAAGGGGAACCCCTCCTCCAAGGCAAGACGTTCAGCTGGGGAAATTGAAAGCGGCAAAATTTCCAACTTGGTCATATTGATTTTTAAATTGCTTAACTCGCCATAGGCACCAAACTCTGCCACTAAATTCGGCAATGACACAACCGGTTGAGAAACAAAAAACAGAAAATCATCCGCATAGGCAGCCACTTTATGATCCACCCCCTCCACCTCAAACCCATGGATAGAAGCGTTAGAGCGAATAGCGTGGAGGAAAGGTTTGAGGGAAAGGGCAAACAACAAAGGGGATAGAGGACATCCCTGCCTAGTGCCATTTCGAACCAGGAGCAGGTCGGAGAGAGAGCCATTGACGCAAATGCAGGCCGAAGGCGATGTGTATAGTGCACTGATCCAATGAATCATGTTACGGCCAAGGCCCATGTGCCGCAATGTAGCAAATAAGAAGGGCCAGCTCACCCTATTGAATGTCTTGTCTGCGTCCGTGGACAACAGCAAGGAAGACGACGTGGAGCGAGTGGAAGCATGGTGGATAAGGACAATGGCCCTTGCCGTATTATCCCGAGCCTCTCGGCCAGAGATAAAACCCGTTTGATCTGGGTGGATCAAGCGGTGAACATGCGGTTGTAACCTGTTCACCAAAATCTTGGCGAACAGCTTAACATCCAAGTTCAGCAGCGAGATAGGTCTGAAACTGCTGCAGGAGACAGTATCCTTGCCCGGCTTCGGGAGTAAAGTGACATGAGCGGACAACGTATGGGTGTGCTAATCAGAGCCCTCCAGCAGGGAATTAAAGGTGGAAAGCCAGTGGGGCACCAGTAAGCGCAGATTGGATTTGTAATTCTTAATGGAAAAGCCGCCAGGACCCGGGGCCTTGCCCGCCGGGGAGGATTTACTTGCCTCTGCCAATTCCTCAGAGGTCATCGGTAGATCTAACAATGTGCGTGATGAAAGAGAAAGTCTGTTAGGAGTGTGGGCCTGAAGATATTCATCGATGCGCCTGTGCAAGGACACGTGTCATGCCGTATGGCCAGTGCCATATAGCTGAGTAAAATGATCACGAAACGTCACCAATAAATCTTTAGGGTGTGAAACAATCGTTCCCGATGGACGGCGAATGCGCGGTATATAGATAGCAGCCCTACACTTGCGCAAAGCTCTCACCAGCAACTTGCCACTTTTATTACCATGCTCATAAAAGAGGCGTCCAACAGCACGAAACATCGTCCGTGCCCAGACATCTAGAAGTGTCAAACGTTGAGAGCGCAGTTGCAAGAGTTCGTTATATGGGTCGGCGGAAAGTGAGCACTTATTTGTGTGTTCTACCAGCTTAATTTGTGCCATCAAGGACTCCATCTCCGCTCTTCGTGCCGCTTCAAGCGAGCACTAGGGATGAGTCGAACAGCCCCGTGTGAGTTCTCCATGAAATAAGGATTAAAAATAAAAACGAAAAATTCCTTCAAATATCGTGCCTAGGAGGTCCCCATAACCTGCCCGTGAAGTGGAAGATTTGTAGGATGTATAGACACATTTAAAAACCAAAAAATGACGTTTCAAATGACGGTAAATGGTTTTCCTTTAATCTATTCATAAACAAGTGCTTGGGGCGGCAGTCTGTATTAAAAGAGGAGACATTTTAGGACACGCAGAACAAGTTTAGTGTTTTTTTGGCTGAATTATGGTGAAACTTATGCAGGCTTTGGATGAAAGTAACAATAGGTGCTTTAAAATTGGGCCTTTGGTGGCAGCAACAGCAAGTGCCTTCACACCATAACCCCTCTGTGGTATTGTGGAAGAGTGCAGGGTTGGAACCTGCGGTCCAACAAATTTAAATTATATAAATCTGGTAATATAGGTGTCAGTTCAGCCAAATATTGTGCCTTTGGTGGCAGCAAGTGCCTTCACACCGTAACCCTTTTGTGGTATTGTGGAAGAGTGCAGTGGTGGAGGTTTTGTGAATGCAGAAGAGATCCCCTATCTATTCCGTTACGTCAGCATCAGGGGATTGATAGCTGCTGATCCAGGACTGATTCATTTTTATAAATGTCTGCCGGTCTACAGTCGGTGGACAGACGCTCTCTTTTGTCTGTGACAAAACCTCCAGCGGCACTGAACGTCCTTTCAGAAAGCACGCTGGATGAAGGGCAACCTAGTAGCTGCATAGCATATTGGCTAAGTTCTGGCCAGTGATCCAATCTCAACACCCAGTAAGCCAGTGGACCATCTGCTGGAAAGGTATCCAGGTCTGCCCTTGCCCCTAGGTAGTCCTGCACCATACGGTGAAGATGCTGGCAATGGGTGCCTACATTTGACGTCCTGGGCGTCGTGGACTAAAAAAATTTAAAAAGGCATCAGTCAAGCGGCCCCGGCCTTCACCGCTCTTCCTCTGATCGTCAGCAGCCTCAGAAGCACCTGTGTCATCACTTGATACCTACCAGTTCCTGGAAAGGTGTTACACAAGTGTCACTTTAGAGCGTACTCAAGTTGTTTCATCCTGTGCTCCCTCTGTGAGGGCAGGGTGAGCTCTGCAACTTTACCCTTGTATCGTGGATCAAGAAGGGTTGCCAACCAGTAATGATCCCTCTCCTTGATAGCACGAATACTGGGGTCCTTTACCAGGCTTTGCAGGATAAGGGAGCCCATGCAGCGTAGGTTGGAGTGGCATTAGCTTCTGAGACTTCCTGGTCAGTGAGGATGACCCATCGTGCACTTCCTCCTCCCAGCCACGTACTAGTCCTTGGGTTTTGGCACACAAACCCTCCTTGAGGAATCCCCACCTTCAATGCCCCCTACTTAAATATTCCTCCTCCTCCTCCTCATGTGCATGCCCGTCGCCGCAGACACCGCAAAAGGCCTTGATATGGGTCTGAACTACCATCTTCCCTGTTCTGTCCCATTCCAGATTTCCCATCTAGCCCTTGCTTTGATCCAGTTCCCCATCCTCCAGCCCAGTATTTCCCATAATGTTTGGTCCCTGAGTTTAATTACCCTCACCTGCCCAGGTCTCCATATAGGGAGACTACGCCCAATGCTGGGGACTTCAGCATTAACGTCTGACCACTGAGTCACACGCTGTGTGAACCGGCCTGTACCTGTATTCCAGACCCCCTTGTCTTCCCTACTGGACTTTTCGTTGCTATTTGGATTATCCCCTCATTTTGCCAAAGGGACTTCTGTTTATTTCAAGGACTTCCACCATTCATATGGACTCCTGCTGACCCCTGTACCAAGACCTCTTTGTTGCCACCTCCACCATAGACCCTCTGCTATTTGTGTATCTGTCCCTGTGTCCTGTAATCTGCCTCTGTTATTATCCTGCTTCTGTGTAAGTACCCCTTTGTATCTTGTGTCTAGTTCATGTCATGCCCCTCTGTATCCAGCCTGTGTCTAGTTCATGACATGCCCCTCTGTATCCAGCCTGTGTCTAGTTCATGTCATGCCCCTCTGTATCCAGCCTGTGTCTAGTTAATGACATGCCCCTCTGTATCCAGCCTGTGTCTAGTTCATGTCATGCCCCTCTGTATCCAGCCTGTGTCTAGTTCATGTCATGCCCGCCTGTGTCTAGTTCATGACATGCCCCTCTGTATCCAGCCTGTGTCTAGTTCATGACATGCCCCTCTGTATCCAGTCTGTGTCTAGTTTATTCATTTTTCTCTTAGTCCTCTATGTCAGCTCCTTTCTTGTGTCTAGTCATCTTTTAGTTCTAGTCCTGTATATTCCTTTTGTCCTGCCGGTGCATAAAATAAACTAAACCGTGCCCTTCAACCTGTATGGTCTCCTGCATTTGCTGCAAACCGGACTCCCCTGCTCCTCACACACAGCGACGCATGACATCATCCTCCTCCTGTCTGATCTGAGGAGGACCCGCTGGAATGCTGTCTGTGGAAAGACTGGGGCCTTCAGAGCTAGGGAAGGCCTCCTCTTCCTCCCGCTGCTCTGCCTCTAGAGCCACATCTATAATTCTCCGCAGAGTGTGCTCCAGCAGGAACACCAAAGGAATTGTGTCACTGATGCATGTACTGTCCCTGCTCACCATCCTCGTTGCCTCCTCAAATGGTGACAGTACAGTGCATGCATCCTTGATCATCAGCCGGTGTTAACCATCTCTGCACCTGCCCCTGCAGAGCTGACAGAATTTCTGGCCCGGTGTGGCTACTGTCCCCTAAACAAACCAGCTCAAGCACAGTATGGCATCTTTTTCCTTGAGCCATTGCGTAGCCCCTGTCACGCGTCAGTTTAACTGCCACTTCGCCAGAGACACAGAAGGAGGAGGAGGAAGAGGGAGAGGTGGTGGAGCAGACAGACCTCATACAAATTCACGGAAGGAAGCAGAGTCCACCAGCTGGAAAGGCAGCAGCTGTAATGCGAGTAATTTTGCTAAGCTGGCATTTAGACGCTGTGCTTGGCGATGGTTGGGACTATATTTTTTCTTACGCTGCAGCAGCTGGGGCAATGTAATCTGACTGCATAAATCTTCAGCTAATGGGATTCTGTCACATTCTGAGGAAGGACCTGGTACACCCATTGCTGTAGCATCATCCCTGTAAGTGGAGGTTGTAGGCAATGACATGGCAGGACATATAGTGGGGGTGGAGACAGATGAGGAGGAGGACCTATGCAAAGTGTTGTGCCAACAGGATGCGTGGCAGGTGGTCATAGGTCGCCTCAAGCACGTGGTACTCAAACGATGGATGTCATTCCCATGCTTGATCCTCATCTGACAGATTACAAATAGCAATGGTGCGGTCTGCTGCACATTTCTTAAAGAACTCCCAGACAGCAGACTTCCTGTACATGTGCTTTGAGACAACATCGCTCTGCACCTGAGCAGCTGTGACTTCTGATGCCTTGGACTGGCTACGGTTGGTCATAGAGGACATTCTGCCTTGTTTTTGTTGTGCCTCCTCCTCCTCCCTTGACTCCTCTGTTCGATCAGGCACCCAGGTGTAGTCAGTGACCTCATCATCGTCCTCACCCCTTATCTCCTCGTCACTGGAGCCAACCTGGCAGTATGCTGCAGCTGCTGGGGCAACATGAGTGCCAGTTATTTGTGTGTCATCACTGGCACCCCCTTCCTCTAGGTTTATTATATTCCCTTCCTCAACCTCAGAGATTGAATCAGAGCACTGTAGTTGCTGCACATCCTCAAGCAGCATGTCACTGTCATTGTAGTCAAACGATTCAGCTGACTCCTCCGTGTGTGATAGCGAGACTACGGCAGGAGTAGCTGTGGACATGGAGGCTGAATTAGATGTTTTGGCAGCTGAGGTGGACTGTAAACCACTACAAGCCTGGCTGGCAGAGGACTCGGAGGATGAGGATGGCCTGGTTAGCCAATCCACCAAGTCCTCTGTATGTTGCTGCTGCTTAAAACGGCCAGCACCAGTTAGAAAGGACAAGCGTGCCCCTGCAGAGGATGCACCACGTACACAACGACCAGCGGCACAGCCTCCCGACACAGAGGCTGCTTGCCCTCTTATCTGTGTCTGGGAGCGTCTGGCTGTCCTTTTTGGTCTTTCTGACATGGTGAGTGATATATAGATTAAAGATATACAGAACTCTGATTCAACTCTATTATAAAAATTGGAGATATGCAGAACTCTGATTCAACTGTGTTATCTAGATTAAAGATTTAAAGATTAAAGACCCCCTGATGGGTGGCAGTGACAAGACACAAATTACAGTTCCCAGGAACCTCCTATAAATCAGTGAGACCCCCTGATGGGTGGCAGTGACAAGACATAAATTACAATTCCCAGGAATCTCCTATAAATCAGTGAGACCCCCTGATGGGTGGCAGTGACAAGACACAGATTACAATTCCCAGATATCTGATAGAAGTATGTGGGACCTCCTGATAGCTGGCAGTGAGAAGACACAGATTACAATTCCCAGAAACCTCCTATAAAGCAGTGAGACCCCCTGATGGGTGGCAGTGACAAGACACAAATTACAATTCCCAGGAACCTCCTATAATTCAGTGAGACCCCCTGATGGGTGGCAGTGACAAGACACAAATTACAATTCCCAAGAACCTCCTATAAATCAGTGAGACCCCCCTTATGGGTGGCAGTGACAAGACACAGATTACAATTCCCAGATATCTGATAGAAGTGAGACCCCACAATAGCTGCTGGCAGTGAGAACACACAGATTACAACAAGTAGTGTGCTGCGGGATTTAGCTCTGTGAGCCCATGATTGGGCAAAATGCGAACTCCGAACAGATCGAACCGAACAGCTCATCCCTACTGATGATACCCACTTCGCAGTTCTAGTACCATTCAACCATTTTGCTCCAGACAAACACTGTAGGGCATCTTCTATCCGAGGAGTAGCATATTGATCAGGAATGGTCCTCTGATTTAGCGTGCGATAGTCTATACATAAACGGATAGAACCATTCTTCTTTCGAACCATCACTATGGGAGAGGCATAAGGACTCCTGGACTCTTGAATTACCTTAGTCCTCTGTAGTTCATTCAGCTGTTCTGGTAGATCATCCAAGTCTCCCAGTGGAACTCATCTTGACCTTTCTCGAAATGGCTTATCCTCTTGTAGTCGAATGCGATGTTCAGCACTCTTAGCGCATTCCACGTCGAACTCATCCTTCAAGAACAAGTCCTTCCACTTTAGAATCTGGGACTGAAGTCGTTTCTTCCATTCAAGCGAGATGGGAGCATCTTTAGGATAGAACCGTTCAGCTGGAATCTCCTTATTCAGGCGTAGCAGAAGCCACCTGTCCGATGGGCATTCGTGCTTTCAGGACCACTGGAGAATCAGACACATTACACACACTAACTGAAACTCTTCCTCGTGTCCGTTTCAAAGCTTTCAAAGAGATTATTTCAGGGATTACTTAGACTCCGGCCTCACTCCCATGGCTGAGATCAGTTTCCAGTACCACATAAGGGCCCGGTTGTGAGCCGTTCAACTTGACTGAAGCCTGGACACTCGCCACTTCTCCTGATTGCAGAACCTTCTCTGTTCTTCCCAATCTCCACAGACGCCCCCCTCTGTTCTTCAACCATTCGTTGATAGACCAGACGTAACATCGGATGCACTCCTTTGGTAGAACCTTCTTCCATCACTATCGGAGTCAGAAGACGTCTGACCAGATCAGTACTCATATCCACTATCATAGAACTTCGGCTGGCCCCCTAAGGGCGAGGACACACAATGGCCAATACATCACAGCCTCCAGACTGTCCGACTTTGGATCCAATTTCTAACTTCACCTGTAGGTATCCATCATAGGGAAGCTTCTCAGTTCCGATACCCCAGATCTCAAGGTCCTTTAGTTTCTTTAAGGGTATGTACTTGAAGTGCTTCTCGTAGAAGTCTCGATAGATCAACGTCACTTGAGCACCTGTGTAGACTCCCTCTACTTGGATTGGAACGATGGGAGAAGGACCTATCAGCTGGTCAGGAAACTTGCTTGTAGCAGCAGGAGATATAGACCCAGTTCGCTGTACTCTAGCCTTCTTCTTGACTCGTGGAGGTTTTGGGTGTGCATTGCTTTCCCACGACATAGGACCGGATACTAAGGGAGTAACTCTTTCAGTCCTGGTAGGCCCAGCATTTGGCATGGATCTGGACCCTCTCGGCCTTTCAGTTCTGGCTTGAAAATTGGAGCGGTTTTCCACCGTTGGGCACCTAGTCTGCTCCCTCAATTTGGCCCTCTGGTGTTTCCCACCTGTGAGGTAGATAGCAGCCCTTCTAAGGCCTTTAAGAACTCCTCAACTCTTTTTCCTTCAGGCCTTCAATTTTTACACTGTGCTCTGAAATGACACATTTCTCCACAACTGAAACATCTCTTCTTTGAAGATGGAGGCGCAATTGCTCGTGGTGATTCGTTTGAGGGACCCTGGCCAGAGGCCACAGCAACTCCTGTTGTCCGCATATCGGTGAGGAACTTCTGCATATCGGTCTGTGTGTCTGCCACCTTCAAAATTACCTGGCACAGGTCCATGTGCGCCTGTTCCAGTTCAGCTTGAACTTCTTGCACCTTCTTAAGTCTTTTTTATCTCACTATATGCCAGAATAGTTTACTCTTTTGCAGCACTCTCTGTTGATTTAGGAACAACCAGCTGCTCTTGTCTGTCAACTTCGGGCCCATAGGCATCCAACGAATCATCTTCAGTTGGCGAATATTCGTTATGTCTCACGGGTTGTGCGTAAGCTCTTTCTATTCTTAAGGATTTTTCTTCCAGCAGAGCCTCTTCCTCTCCAACAGCTCGAATAAGTTCCAGGTATTTCAATTCTCAGTTACCTTCTCTGGTTTTCAGTTGTAACATCACAGGATCTAGAGGTTGAGCACCCCTCAATATCTGCTGCATTCTGATTTTATCTATTGTGGCAGGTTCGGCCCCTTTCTTAAGAAGTATCTGGTGCAGAATTTTATCCAGGTGCCTCATATATTCAGTCATTTTCTCACCCTTTCGCTGGTAGGTGTGTTCATACTGGTACATGAGCTCAGCAGCCTTTTCTGTTCACCCGAGAACTTCCTGTAATATATTTAGGTAATCTAAAGCAGTACAGTCTTGCTTACTCAACTTCAGGTTTCTGACAGCCTCTGATGCAGGTCCCTTCAGGCTCTCTGTAATTCTCTGTTTCTTCTGCGCTTCAGGGACGTCCCACTCATCCAGAGCCTGCATTGCCTGTTCTACCCATTCCTCAAAGGTTTCTTCTTCCGCCGGAGTTGGTACGTTTCCTGAAAAATTCCTCAACCGTCAGTAACCAAAATTTGTGTGAGGAGGGTTTGTTCTTTGACATTTATCCAGCAAATCTCCGATAGCCACGATGAACTCAGGCCCGATCATGGCCAGCTGACTGGGTGCGGGAACGTTCGCAGGATCGCCACGTGGCGCACTTGGCTGAATCAGTTGAACGTCCACATCATCGGTCAGCTTTACACTCGCGCCCTGAAAACACACTGGAACACCCTTTCTCCACTCAAAAAGAACATATATGTGAGAAGTCTCTGGGTTCGCTTTAGTGTCCAGAATTAACCCCCGATGATCTGGTGTCAGCATGGCCACGGCCCGGCGAATCTGGTCTTTGGCCCAAGTGTCTGTGGGAATGTCCATAACTACACTTAACCCTATCTGGCTACTGTGCTCCTCACACCATTTGGCAGCAGTGTCTGGATCCATATTAACCTTTTAATTGCGGTATCTAAGAGACTGAGATCCAGGACGAGCCCCCACGTGTAGTGCTCACCTCTGGAGGAGCCACTGAATAAACCTCGGGATAGTCTCACCGCACTAGGAATTATTACACACCAGCACTGTTGTGGATTTTCTAGTTTTATATACTTTACTAAAAGATAAAGTGTCATAAAATATAAATGCGCGTTGAATGAATTTACAGGATGCGTCACATGGGAAAAACACACGGCGGAAAGAGAACGGTTAACCCCCCTCAGTTCTGGAGTGTAAGTCCCGCAAAATAGCTCAAAATATATATATACAAAGTTTAGGGTACCCGGGTACTGTGTTCGACTGGCCAGTGAACGAAAAAAGCAATCTTCGACTAGTCACCGTTGGGGCCCTGTGAATTTAAACAATATTGCAAGCGTGTGTTTCTGTTTTGGAACTGTGGGCCTGGAGGCCTCTCACACATCTGTCGAATGAAACTGTTCAGCACTCGATGCCTCTACCAAAGGATCTTTCTCCGCTGTGTACTGGGACTCTGTGCCACCGAATCTGCTCCCCGTTTGCCAAATCTCCGCAACTGGAACACTCGATCCGCCGCCTGCACTCCCAATCGATCGGTGCGGCCTCCTAACGCGGGGTCCTGCTGGAACCAGCTTGTCCTCCAAACCGCTCAGCGCTGGGTAGTTAGGTCACAGTACGATTTCTGTCCCGATCTCCAGCACCAGTAAGACAGCGTCTGCACTCCGACCTGGTTGCGATCCCTGACAGCTCCAACGTGCGTCCTCCACCTTTTACTCCTCTGCTCACTCTCTGCGCGCCAAACACGAGGCTCCCCAGTATATCCTCCTCTTTGTACCACCCACTTCCTGTTCTCACGCAAAGGGTGCTGGGAGATGGAGTCCGCTTTAACCAGCATAGTCCACAATGTCTCCACTCTGTCTCCCTCTAGTGGCAGCAATAATTCAATGCACCAGAATACAGTCTTTAAAGCAGCGCTAGACATGTTTCACAGAATGACTGATTCCCTGCCTACCTTCCTAGATCTGTGGGAGGGGTGGTCAACATTTGAAGAAAGGGTTTAGTTATTTGCAAAGGTTGACCTAGTCTCATCAAGTTGCAGCAGCACTGAAGAGGAAGATTGCAAAGCAACCACAGCAACAGCAGATTCTGTAAAGAAAATGAAACGAGCGAGGAGGAACATTGTTTCGCCAGCGCTTGCTTCAGCACTTGATCGCACTAAGGTGATCGACCAAAATGCACTCTACATGCTCTTAGCAACTGCTGCCACTCTGGGACATAATGAAGAAGAATTTTCGATCAACTGTAGCACCATACGTAGATCAAGATTTGACGCAAGAAAAAAAAAAATGCAGACTCGAATATATATTAAATATGTAGTTATTGGAAATCCCTGAACTGTAGGCTGGTCCTTAGAGTGGCCAGATACTACTCTAGAGAAGGGGTAGTCAGAAACAAAGCTTAATAAAGGAATACTAGAGGCGTGCAATAACAAGGAATGTAAATCTAGATTGGGAAATCAGAAAAACACAAAGTCCAGAAACTAAAGTCAAGGTCTATCATAGGAGAAATACAGTTATTACAGCATCAAATGAAAGATTGGTACACAAAAGGTCATACAGGACAATAGAATGCGCTGAGAGGTACATATACCATGAAAGGGCAATGAGCATCTGCTGAGGCCGAGGTTAAATGGGTAATGAATGATGCCTATTGAAGTACGTCAGGTTCTAGTGTCAGAAGATAAGCTTGCGTCGAGAACAAGATGATGTTGCATTATTACCATTTGGTGACAGTGTTTGCTTTTAAATCTCTGTGCACAGTGAATATTACGTGTCACTACAGCTAGCAGGGTGACGCTTAAGAGAAGTTACTACAATGGATTGGCGCAATAGAGAAGTCGTGCCAATAGAATAACGCCCTGGAGAAGTAACATCACATGACGGATGCATAGATCCCAAGTACACAGGGACAACTGCCTCAATGGATGTCCAGCGAGCAATTTGATGACAGTCAGCAAGGGGTCTTTTAGAAACAGAGTTATGTGAATTTCTGGCATTAACCCTGACAGAGAGCTTCCCTGACATCATGACGCAATAAATTTGGTGGACCTCCAGCATTTTTCCAAATCAGACAGATTGCCTGCAGGCCATTCTGATGGACGTAAGACCCTACCGACATCCCGGGAGCAACAGAGAGGTGATGAGATGCTTATATCGTCTGTACCACAGAAGGAATTGAGGCAATGCACGCATCTCATCCTCAAAAGGACAGAGATTAATTTGCACCTTCTTGTCCTCTGGATGTCCACTATCACTGCATAAGGAAAGAACCCAAGGAAACTTACCACCCAGGAGCCAGTACCCAGACAACATCACCGGTTAATTTTGAAGTTCAGGTGCTACTGTTGTAATCATAATATCTTAGAGATCCCAAGTGATGCAAATAGGTGTATATGCCTATTAATTATTGGTACTGAAACAAACCACACTATAATATGTTCTTCTGAACTGGGAGAAGAACAAGTCATCCTACTGAAATGCACGGTGTATTATATCCTGTCTTGTCTCTACCAACTGAAATCCACTTCAACTGTAATGCAGCGGTTTATATCCCGGCATATTTAGTGCCATCGGCATTCTATCTCACTTGCCTGTGTTCCTATCCAAAGCTACGTCTAAACTGTATCATTGAATACGTTGTGGTATTTACAGGTTATATCACACAATGTTAAGTGACTTGTATTTAGATAAAGTTGTTACTGGGGAGTAAAGTTACTGGGGAAAGCAATTGGCAGTATTTCATTGCCCACCACAGGCAGCACAATGTTTTAAGCCAACCTTACTGCTACCAGAAACACAACTCAGATGAGTATTTTGCTATTTTTTACATATTTGTCATAATTAAAACCAAGGTCCAATTTATAGAGTCAAATTCAGTTTTCATTCAGTTTGACAGAGGGCTGCTGAATCTTATTGAATGTAGGAATGCAGACAATGTAGGACAAGTGCAGGTGTTTACAGCAAAAGTATAGATGTATATATTTATATACCTATGTAATGGGCTAGGCAAATAACCAACAGTGTTGCATTACTGTGACTTTAAGAAAACAGAAAAATGTAATGCTGATATTTTATTATTCATACTAAATATTAATATTTTGATATAATTTGTTGTATAAACTGTTATTTTATTCTAATAACCATTACAGTTACATATAGTATGTATGTATTATTTATTTTCCATATGATTCATTTTCAGTGCTGCAATAGCAGCATGAATCTTTCATCTAGGCCATTTAAACTAATGAGCATCTGTCGCTTTCACCCTGAGGAAGTCTGAGGTATTTTATCATGGTGATAATATAATGAACCACTGAAATGTTAAATGCAATTAATAGTTAACAGTTACTAATATTTTTCCTCCATTTTTTTTAGATATTATTTTGTCACTTTTCTATTTTTTCCGTTGCCCTCTTTGTTGCTATGAAACAAATTAGACAATGTTACCTGATGCTATAAGTATGGCTTTTATTGCATAGACATGCCACAGGATGCCACTTGTCTTAGATTTATAGCTATCCAATTTATAAGAAAATTATTAAATGCCTGATCATAATGGTCTCTATAGTGCTGGATAACCTAAATAACCAAGGTTCTAAATATAAAATATGTACTTAACTTGTTATTTATTATAGGTACTGTATATGAATATAGTATTGTATTCACACTGCATTTTTTTAAAGGGATAATTTAGTTCTAGTAATTCTCCTATTTGTTTCTATTAATATAAATATGAATTATGTATTCACAACAATATTGTTTTGTCTTATTGTCTTATTGATGAAATATTTATATTTCACAGGAGGAAGCCATTTCTGTATGATTCCCAATGAAAAATAAATATTCAGTAAACATGCTTGTATTTTTTCAGATCAGAATTTCTTTAGGAACCTTCAGGAAGAAATAACCCCTGTGTGTAATAATGTTTTTTTAACACCAGAGTCCGTGCATTTCCTTTAAAGGATTCATTCTCAAAGCAAAGATCATTTGGCTCTTGTCTTTATTCTAATTTATTATTATGGCCTACATTCATACTAATCTACCTCTGTGGGATGCCAACAGCTTCCAGTGCTTGGATCATTACCATGCGTTGCATTACAGTGGTTCATTTAGCAAAATATGGTGAAGTAAACTACAGGAAATGCACTGTATTTTTAGATAGTTTGGTATATTTTGTTGTTTAAAATTACTGGAATTAGTTTAATAAGAAAATTACATTTATTTTAATGAGGTTACCTTCACTGGAGCCTTTGTATTTCTCCCGTATTATTATTTTTTACTTTTATAGTATGAAACAACAACAATGATGCAATGTTTTATATCAAGACATATGTGCAACAAAAGTCCAAAAGTTTAAAAGGGCTATTATTATTTATTAAGCACTAGCATATAGAATTGTCCAGTATCCATCAAAGGAAAAAAAAAACATGCAATTTATGAGATCCCCACCAAGTCACAAGGGAACGAGATATTATGGTTCAACTAAACAAGTTTGTAGTCTATAGGAAGTAGACTTGAGATCTAATAAAATACATAGTACAGTGCATACAGACGAAAACAGTAAATCTATGTCTAACAAAATATGTACTACAAAACAAAATATTGACTTTAGAATTTAATTTTAGATTACAAAGTCACTATGATGATCATATATCTGAGACAAAAAAGAGAAATCCTGAAATATAGAAAATGCTGAAGGGTCTGTGAAATTCAGGATGCACACAGCACAGATATTATAAAAGGGTCGGTTGTTTACAAAAATCAATTGATAAAAATACTAAAATAAAATATTGATTTTAAGACCAAACTCTAACACTGCAATTTATGAAAATATAGTGAATGGAAAACATATTATAAAGCAAACAACTCACTATTTTTAATAGACAATTCGGGCAGGATTGCGAGGGACCCACAGATAAAGCATAGAGGGACACTTGGAACTATTTGTTCTGCTCACGGCCAGAGGAAGTGATGTGTAAGGCCTCAGGATTGTGTTAAATTTTTGGTTAGATTTTAACAGCAATAGATAATAGTTCAGCAAACCAATTTCAAATTCACCCTACCCTTGTACAGCTGTAGGACCTGAAATCTGAAGTTTAGATTTAAAATCATATTATGATAAAAGATACAAATTATTTGACAATATTTGAAATTATTAGGAAATTAGTAAAAAGTGAAAGCATCTATTCACTTTTTTATTTTAAAGACATTTTTAAACAGTTTTCTGTTTTTTTGCCAATAGAAATAATCTCCTTAGAATATTGGTACAATTGAGCAAAAAAAATATATGTGACATTTAAAATTTCACTAAACAAAATGCAGCTTTCACTAACTTTTCTAGATGTATTATAAAATTAGAGATACGATCTTCTCACCCATCTATACTGAATGAACTCCAACATATTGGGCTAGCAACACCAGCCTTGTATTTTGATCCTATTATATGATAGAATAACAATATGAAAGTAGCGTCTGTTGAAAAACTTATAATAAGGAAGAGTCTAGAGAGTCCTTGTCTCTCTTGAATTGATCAGGATGAAAATTCAGAAATTGAGTGGAAAATCTATCTATATAAACAGAAAAGTCCTGACTGACTCATCAACGCCAAGCTTAAACCGTTTAACCTAGGAACATGACATTTTGAAGATACATTGCTTTTATGACGTAGGCACCCGCTAAGGAAGGAGTTTTAGAAATTCTGCCCCTAAGGGGGTGAAAAGGGGGGTTTAACTTTTTTAAACAGGATACCTATATCGCAAAAACCGAAAATGTCAGTTGTGAAAATTGATATTCACAATCTTCTTTAAAAAAAAAACACATGTTTTACCATTTTCCAAGAATCCAAGTGTGGGGGTGAAAAGGGGAGTGAATATTTTAAACTGGATACCTATATCTCAAAATGCAAAGATGTTACAGGTGTGAAAATTGGTATTTACAATTTTCTTTAAAAAAAAAACATGGGTTTACCTTTTTTTTAAAAATCCAGTGAGGTGGGGTGAAGAAGGGGGTGAATACTTTTATCAGTAATCCTATATTTCAAAAACCAAAGATGTAACAGGTGTGAAAATTGGTATTTACAATCTTTGTGAAAAAAACCAACCATGTGTTTTACCATTTTCCAAATATCCAAGTAAGGCGGAATGAAAAAGGGGTTTGAATACTTTTATTAGTATACCTATTTTTCAAAAACCAAAGATGATACAGGGGTGAAAATTGGTATTTACAATCTTTTTGAAAAATATAAAACACATGGTTTACCATTTTCCAAATAACCAAGTGGGGGGGTGAAAAAAAGCGGGATAAATATTTTAAACAAGATACCTACATCACAAAAACAGATGTTAAACGTGTGAAAATTGGTATTTAGATTCTTCTAGAAATAAAAAGACACATTTTACCATTTTCCGAAAATCCAGGTAATACACTGGATTAGCAGATCAGAGGGATGCCGTTACTTTACACATAATGGAGTCGCTATGCAACTCCTCTCACAGCCAGGCCTCACACACACCCACACTGCTCCAGTATGTCTGCTTCCCTCTCACAGACAGGCCTCACACACTCCCTCACTGCTCCAGCATGTCTCCTACCTTCTCACAATCAACCCTCACACCATCAATGCCCCAGCATGGGAAAACCTGTGATATTATTGCGGAACCTCAACCCACTTAAGCTATGTAATGGCACCAGATTGCATGTAAAAGCACTTCACAGAAATGTGATTGAGGCTACTATGCTAACCGGTTCTGGCCGGGGAGTGTCGGGAGTAGGTGTCCAAGGCACGAATACCTCTTATACCTTCAGAATATCCGTTTCAATTCAAAAGATTTCAGTTCACCCTAAAGATTTGTCTTGTAATGATTATAAACAAGTCTCAGGGGCAGACTTTGAAGGTAGGTGTGATTGAACTAAGAGAAGTCTGCTTCACACATGGGCAGTTTTACGTTGCCTGTTCCAGAGTGAGCTCATCTAGCTCTCTGCTGATCCGAGCACCTGAAAGAAGAACTTCTAATGCAGTTTTCAAAAAAGTATTCAAATTGGGTTTTTTTCTGAAGCTAAAAACCCAAATATTTTTTTTTGTCTGTCTCATTATTTGTATTTACAACACAAAAAGAAAATTCATGGACGTATACGAATGAAACAACTTTGTTTTGTAGTCAATACGCCCTGACTAACATTATTTATTACTTTAAGACATCAACTTGTAAATTATATTTTGTACAGTTTGGAAAAAAAATCACGCTTCTTTTAAAAAGAATTGTAACAAATCCCAAAATCCAGGCAAGCGAAGCCACAGGCCAAAGCTAGTCTATCCTACGAACTTAGCTATGAAAAAAATGATCTAAGTTCAGGAACATTTGCTGCCTTCCAATTCAGTACTATCAATATCATGATTGTTGAAACAGTATGGTAGCACATTTCCTTTTTCACCTGAAATTTGTGGGGGAGTAATACCTAACATTCGGGCATGGGAGGGGGATCTCCCAGTGCCATTAGTGATTAACATTGCTATAATTGTTGTCATAAAGATAGTATTATATGGCATTACTACCACACAGGGAGCATTGTGCCTGTAGAGGAGGTTTGTCTCATTTGGAACGCTGTATCTGCGATACTGTACATTCCACTGGTCAAATGTGATGTTATTCATATAATCAGAGTTTGACCTTTCCAATGATAACACACCTGACCGTATTGAGTTTAAAAATATATATTTTTTTTCTTTGTTCCTTAATTCTGAATCCGCAACATTGTCCACTTTTCCATTATAACATCAGTGTTATGTAAATAAATTTTCATGGTGTGATATAATTCAATAGACAATGTTAAGTGAATTATGCCCCAAATATCCATGTAATGGTTGAGACCAACAATATGGGTCACTAAAGAGCAAAATACTCTTCTGTCTATCAAAGAGACAAGATGGCAATGTCTCGCCACGTGCTTTGGCCAGGATGCAGGACCGGATTAATGTAGGGGCAGATGGAGCGGCCGCTCCAGGCCCCTTCCATTAAATAGGCCCACAGCTGCCCCAAGAATAGATAAACTGCTGGCCGGTAGACAGGACACACAGTCACCGCACGGCCGAAAGGCGCCTGCCACACACACACACTGTGCGGCCGATGTAAATGTGTATTGTGCCGGGGGATTATTGGGAGGAGCAGCCAGTAGGGGTCACTCATCAGCTGAGTGAGACACATCCAGCTGCTCCTCCCCATCCTCCTGCAAGCCTTCCTGTTTCTAGCCATGTGGAAGTGGAGGCGAGCAAACACCGGGAGCAGGACCAGCAGCCAGGGGGAAAGGTAAGATTCCCCCAGCTGATGCTGCTGGACAGCGTTTTTTTTAACTTTCTGAGCCCCCCCTCAGCTCTCCTCTGATCTCTCGGCAGGGAGGAGGAGGGGACAGAATGCGGCGGGGGGGGGGGCAGTACATAGTGGAGACAGACCGAGAGGGATGAAAGAGAAGGGGTCACAGAGAGAGTGAGGAAAGAAAAAGGGGGTCACAGAGAGAAATGAAAGAAAGGGGGGTCACAGAGAAATGAAAGGGGTTACAGAAATGGGGTCACAGAGAGAAATTAAAGAAAGGGGGTCACACAGAAATGGGATCACAGAGAAATGAAAGAGAAAGGGGTTACAGAAATGAAAGAGAAAGGGGTCAGAGAGGGAAATTAAAAAGAAAGGGGGTCACAGAGAGAAATGAAAGAAAGGGGGTCACAGAGAGAAATGAAAGAAAGGGGGTCACAGAGAAATGGAAAAGAAAGGGGGTCACAGAGAGAGAAATGAAAGAAAGGGGGTCAAAGAGAAATGAAAAAGAAAGGGGGTCACAGAGAGAGGGATGAAGAGAAGGGGGTCACACAGAGGAATGAAAAAGAAAGCGGTTCACACAGAGAAATGAACAATGACTACTAATTCACACTGCACATTGCTATGAGTTTTATTGCTGTGGAGCTCTGTGATATGATTATACACACTTCACATTACTGTGAGTTTTATTGCGGTGGAGCTCTGTGATACAGTAATGTGTGGTGTGTATGAGCGTATCACAGAGCTCCACAGCAATAAAACACACAATAATGTGAAGTGTGTATAAGCGTATCACAGAGCTCCACAGCAATAAAACTCAGTAATGTGCAGTGTGTATGAGTATGAGTATTATTACTGCGAATATCTGTGAGGCGCTCATACACAACGCACATTACTGTGAGTTTTATTGCTGTGGAGCTCTGTGATATGCTCATACACACCGCACATTACTGTGAGTTTTATTGCTGTGCAGCTCTGTGATAGATTAACCATTACTTCTCTATAGGACAATTTCTCTGCCAGTGATCGCCTAATTGTGCGAACTGCCCCGTATTTCTCTGTCAATTCGGCAGTATTTGGCGATTTGACAGTTTAGTTGGCGATTGTTTCCTCGGTATCTAAAAATAGGCCCAACAAAATCCTCAGCACCAGGCCCATGATACCCTTAATCCGGCCCTGGCAGGATGTGACATACACTAACTACCCCCCAGGAAGGTCACTTTCCATTCAGTTAGCTACTAGGACCCACTATGGTGAGTGGAGACAAGACTCTAGTACAACCTTCTTTTGGATTCAACCAGAAAACCCAGCATGTGATTGTGCGTTCTGGTTTGGCTGTTGACCTGAAAACACACAGGGCCAAATTATATACTTGGTGCTAACGTTAGCGCTCACCTGCGTGAGCATTAACATTAGCCCAAGTATTTTCCGCATATTGCAAACTACAATAAGCTCATGCAAAGCTCACGCAAGTTCCGATGCGCTAAATGAATACTAATGGATTTAGCGTAAGGAATGTACTCTGGGGGACATACATTAAAGTCACTTATGCCGGCGGTAACACTTACACATTCGAACGCTATCGGTTGACCAAATTTGTAATTTAGCCCTACATTATTATTATTATTATTCTTTATTTATAAAGCGCCAGCATATTCCGCAGCGCTGTACAATAAGCACAGTATAGACAGGGTTACAATACATTGAACAACATTTGACAAACAGTACAGGAGGAGATGAGGGCCCTATTCCCGTAGGAACTCACAATCTGGGAGGGTTGGGGTTGGAAACAGGAGGAGAGGACTGTAAGGTGAGAGTGATTGATGGTTGCGTCAGTGAGTTGGGTGGTAGGCTTCCCTAAATAGGAATGTTTTCAGGGAGCGTTTGAAGGAAGAGAAGTTAGGGGAAAGTCTGACAGTACGAGGGAGAGCGTTCCAGAGAGTGGGGCTGCACGTGAGAAATCCTGCAGTCTATCATGGGAAGAGGTGATGCGGGGAGAAGCTAGGCGCAGGTCACTGTTTGACCTTAGGGAGCGGGCTGGGGTGTATTTGGTGATTAGTGAGGACAGGTAGTGGGGAGCTGAGTTAGTGAGGGTTTTGTAGGTAAGGATAAGGATTTTGAACTTAATTCTGCAGTGGATGGGGAGCCAGTGAAGGGACTCGCAGAGGGGATATTGGGATAGTGACATTTTGGTATGAGAGGCATCTGGATGAGACACGAGGGGTGTGCACATTAGAGAAGACAATGATACATATGATGGGCACTATTGTGTGCCGTAAGCTAAAACAGGAACACAAATGGAAAAAATTTGCACTCACAAATTTCCCCTTAGTGTCCCTGTTTTACAAACAGATTGCGGGGCAGGTGCTGAATCCCCAGTCTAACCCTGCTCCCAGCAGCCAGAAGTGGTGGATCAAGAAGCTCTTCTCCCCACGGGATGATAGGTGAGTATTTGATTTGTGGGGGCTTTTCAGCTGCTGCTAACTGATTCCGCAGAAGCGGAATCAGTTAGCTGCAATGCTAAGATGTAGCTAACTTTGAGTTAGCTGCAGTGGTTCGTCATTAGCAGTAGGACTTTGTAATCCTAACACTAAGTACTGATTGCTTACTCTCTGTGCTCCCCATCTTAAGCATAGGGGGAGCAAAGTACAATAAACTCATGCTAAAAAGTGCTAATACTGATGTGCTAACAGATTTTTAGCGATCGGGATGTAATATGTAGACATGTGCACAGCACAAAATTTCGTTTTGAACTAATGGATTAGTCCTAAAATGCAATTTATTTAGTTGCTAAAGAAATTCGTTTTCAGTTATTTAGTATGAAAACTAATTTCATTCATCCGAAAACCAATGGATACAATTACTATTGTAGTGGCTCCTCGGAGGGCTGAGATCGCTGCTTGTTACAGTATCTCTCACTCTCAGCACAATGTGGGCCATATTACATAGTTGGTGCTAACTTAACCAGAGCTGTTTGTAAACTTCCCAGAGCCATTATAGCCTATGGAGGATTTCAGTTTACAACAGCTCTGGTTAAGTTAGCACCAACTTTGGAATACTGCCCGTGTCAGGCAAAGCTGTTACAGTAACTGACTGCTGCTCATCACAGCGCTCAGAGTTTCAGTAAAACTAGTAAATAATATTTTTATATATAAGAGGTTAGAACAATATTATTTCCTTGTTTTACTGAAACTCTGAGCTCTGTTAGTCAGTTACTGTAACAGCTGAGCCTGATACATTGTACTGAGAGATAATGTAACAAGCAGCCGATCTCCGCGCTCACAGCCACTGGATTTAAAGGGCTGAGAACAAAAGGATCCTCTCTGTATAATGTTTTGAACATCCTCCTGCATTAATTAATACCCCTATCTGTATAATGTATACAACATCCACCTGCATTAATTAATACCCCTCTCTGTATAATATATAGATAATATATAGAACATCTCCTGCATTAATTAATGTCCCTCTCTGTATAGAACATTCTCCTCAATTTATACCTTTCTCTGTATAATGTATAAAACATCCTACTGCATTAATACCCCTCTCTTATAATGTATAGAACATCCTCCTGCATTAATTAATGCCCCTCTCTGTATAAAACATACTACTGCATTTTGGCATGTGGAGGGTGCAGAACTTCGGATGTTGCACTCTTCATTGCTGGTCTCCTTCACTCAGCAATGTAATATCACAAAAAGGACTGACACTAAAATGTAGTGCATTTTATTTTAGTTTCTTTCGTTTTTTGTACTGAGCAGTTTCGTTTCTCTTGAGTCATACGAAAACTAATTATCCCAAAATTCGGACTAAATCGTTTTAGTACTAAAACGAATGCACATGTCTAGTAATATGGGTAATATTAGCTATTACCTCTGTTTAACCCTTTCGCTGCTGAGGCTTTTCCCGCCTCTGTGCTGAGGTCATTTTTACTGATTTTGCTCATCATGTTTAAACGCGTTTTGAAGGCTTATTTTAGTATATGACCCAGACATATTATATATCGTCCTTTCCGTCAGAATCGGCAGATTCATAATATGTCATTATTATATGTATACGTCATGACCTGTCTGTTTATTATAACAAAAAATGCAATAAAATATGAATTTTCAATAATTTACAACGTGTAAAGTGTTTTTTTTTCACTTTTTAACATGCGAGCAATTGCGGTTATATTTTGTATGGGGTGCGCTTGTTAAAAAAATTAGAGATGGGGTCTCGTTACATTTTTTTTTGGGGAAAATTACACGATTTTTAACAAACGCACCGCATACAAAAATCATTAATGCAGCATCATTGTTCACATTATAATTGAAATGGGAACAATATTGCTGCATTAACAAACCAAAAAAAAGAAAAAAAAATTGTTTATTTTTTTTTTATAATTTTTTTTTCTTTTTTTTTTCTTTTTCTTTTTCATTTTTTTACAAAATTTTTCACAGTAGTGTTTGGTATCGTTGGAACGGCCATGCTCTGGCCGATCCAACAGTACCAAACTTTAACCCCTAGCTGCCACGGATCGGGAGATAGGGAGTTCATTGGAATTCCCTATCTCCACCGTTGGTGGCAGCTAGGGGTTAACTCCAGGACTGGCGTCATCGTGCTATGCACGATGACGCCAGTCCTCAGGGGGAGTTCCCGGAGGCTTGGCCGACATCCAAGATGTCGGCCAGCTCCGGGAAAGGATCACGAACCGGCGCTTTTCAGCGCCGATTCGTGATCCGGCACCCCAGGGGTTAAGGACAGCCACCGTTTGGAAGGGCAGGCTGTGCCCTTCCAAGCGGTGTCTGTTTTAACCCCCTGCTCCCCGGCGATCGGGAGGGAGAGAGGTCCGAAGGACCTCCCCCCCTCCCTTTCAGGCGCCTCCTCCGCACATGCGGGGGGGGCGCCTGAATTAGGTGTCATCGCGTCGCCGCGATGACACCTAATGTCCCCGCCGGGCTCCCAAGTGCTGGGCTGACATCCAAGATGTCAGCCCGCACCGGGGGGGCGCAGCAATCCACCGGAATCCGGCGGATTGCTGCCTCCTGTGCTCGGACGCGCTGAGCGCGTCCGTAGCACAGGAGAACCACTTGGCTGGATGCGCTGAGCGCGTCCATAGCAGCCAAGTGGTTAAGCGGCAGAGATAGAGTGGCGGGTGAAGTGGATGAGATTGGCAGAGGCATTCAGAATGGATTGTAGGGGGGAGAGGTGAGAGCGAGGGAGGCCAGCTAGAAGATTATAACAATAGTCATGCTGGGAGATTACAAGGGCGTGGATGAATTGCTTTGTGGTCAGTGGTTAAAAATGGCAGAATTCTGGAAATATTGCGTAATTGGGAGTGGCAGGCAGAGGAAAGAGACTGGATGTGGGGGATGAAGGAAACAGCAAAGTCAAGTGTAACTCCGAGACAGTGAACCTGAATTGATGGGGAGATAGTGATACCATCGACCATGATAGAGAAGCCAAGAGGTGGGGAAGCATTAGAGGACGGAATTAGTAGGAGCTCAGTCTTTGACATGTTAATCTTTAGTTGGAGAGAGGTCATCCAGGAGGAAATGCCAGATGAACAGTCGCTGACTTTGGAAAGAACAGGAGGAGAGAGATCAGGGGTGGAGAGGTAGGTCTGAGTTTCTTCAGCATAGAGGTGGTAATTAAAACCAAAATTGTTACTGATTTTGCCCAGGGAGGAGGTTTAGATAGAGGAGAGGACCTAGGACAGAGCCTTGGGGTACACCAATTGATAAAGGCATTGAAGTGGAAGAGTTACCAGCAAATGGAAGGACCTGTTAAAGAGATAAGAGTCAATCCAAGGGAGTGCAGTGTCACAGAGACCAATAGAGCTGAGGGGGTGGGCGACCAGTGTCAAAAGCAGTTGAGAGGTCAAGCAGGATGGGAATAGAATAGTGGCTGTGGTTTTTAGCCATTAGAAGGTCATTGGTGACTTTATTGAGGGCAGTTTCTGTTGAGTGTATGGGACAGAAGCCTGATTGCAGGGGGTCAAGTAGGGAATTAGAGGACAGGAAGAGGGAGAGGCTGTTGAAAACTAGTTTTTCCAAGAGCTTAGAGGTAAACGGTAGCAGGGATACATTGCAATAGTTGGATGGAGAGTTGGGATCGAAAGAGGGTTTCTTTGGTGTAGGGGTAACCTGTGCATATTTGAAGGTGGATGGGAAGGAGCCGGTGGATAGAGATAGGTTGAAGATATGTGTGAGCGCATCTGAGAGAGATATGGGTGAGGGAGGAGGAGAGTGGAGGTATTAGATGTGAGGGAATGCGGTTGAGTGGGCATGTAGTGAGATGTGTGGAGGACAGTAAGGAATTGACATCCTCCTCAGCGGCTTGGAGGAAGCAGCAGAGGGTGCTTCTGGGAGTGGAGGTGGCGGATTACTGTTTTTTGTTAGGATGTTGCTTCTGATAAAGAAAGTTTTATTTAAGAAGCAATCTGCCAGGTCCTGAGCACTAAAGGCAGTTGAGGGGGGAGCAGGCCCGTCTTTAATATTGATTGGACCCTGGGCATTTTTTTGGGCCCCCCCCCAAAGCCATGCCCATCACATAATTTTGCTCTCAACCCATACAGTAATGTGCAGTGTGTATGAGCGTATCACAGAGCTGCACAGCTATAAAATTCACAGTAATGTGCAGTGTGAATGAGCGTATCACAGAGCTGCACAGCTATAAAACTCACAGTAATGTGCAGTGTGTATGAGCGTATCACAGAGCTCCACAGCAATAAAACCCACAGTAATGTGCAGTGTGGTTGGGCCTGGTTAGTGCCTCTTTCCTCTGCGCCTCTTTCTTTCGCTTTTTTCTTTCATCTGTCCCATTCTTTCTTCTCCCTCTTTTTTTTCTTCAATCTGCCTCAGGTGGCGCCTGCGCTTCACCAGGTGACATCCGCGTGTCACCATTAGACACCCACGTCCCATGCCGTTAGCGGAGGTCCGCAAGCCGACACTGTAGACCTTACGGTCCTGGCACTGCATGTGGCTTGCGAGCTGCGCAATGAGAAATGGGTAATGGAACCTGGGTTGGGACCGGCTGCATCCCTAGACGGCACATTAATGTGAGTTTTACTTCTGTGTAGCTCTGTGATACACTCATATATACTGCATATTACTGTGAGTTTTATTGCTGTGATCTGATATGAGGAGTCTGCAGTATGCTGAAGACCATCTCTTCAAATGTTTAAAATAAATAGTTACAATTGCTAAAATTCTTCTTTTACTAGACTGGATTCATTAAAGTGAGATTTATAAAATCACGCAAGGGACCCTTTAGTTTTTCTGAGTGGTTCAGGGACTGCACTTTCCTGCGTATTTCTAAAGAATTACCTCCACATACTGTATGTCATCATCTGAGGCTTTATGGGTACAGACACATTTCTAGAGCAACACAGGGTAATAATGCAATGGTAGAGAGAGGCTTGGGATGGCTAGACAGATAAATATATATACCAGAAAACAAACTAGATCCAGGCAGATAGGGAGCATACACGTGCTCCCACTGGATTGTAAAACCCTGGAAAGACCCATCTATCAGCAAAGATTAACCCTTACTCTCCTCTGCAGCCAGTGAAATTAATATTAATGACATCCCTGGCCTGCCCCATGTCAGATACCCAGCCCAGGCTATTGACGGTGATTGACCTGTTCATCCTGCTGTCACGCTGTCTGCTCCTCAGGTATTCACCACTTCATCTCGGGATACTCCTGGTCATTAACCCCCCCCTCTCCGGCTCTCATTTTGCCTGCTTTCTAATCTGCACAGCTGGATCTCATCTTGAGTGTGGATTTTCACTCTCCAGAGGCTTTTGCTATGCTGCAGTCAATGGGAGTGGGGGCGGGGGCCTCACCGAGCAGCCGTCTAGTGGAAGGAGTTCTAACAATGCACTGGGAGCGAATTAACAGCAGGAGAGAGGTCGAGAGATCTCTGTAATCTTTACCAGGAGCAGAGGATCCGTTCATGGGCTGCTCCTTCACTCTCAAGAAGCTTCTCCTCCTCAGCTGTCCCCGTGCACACAGTGTGCGATGCGTGGCCGGGGACAGAATGATGATGCAGGCATCGGGGAGGAGTCAGATGCGGAAGCCTGGGACTGCATGAGAGGTTGGCGCGCTGGGAATCCGTGCCCCCCCCCGCCCCACTGTGCAGTCTGAAAATGCAGAGGCAATTAGAGAGACAGCGCCAGCGGTCATCCAGGGTTCACGTGGGCCCAAAGGGCAACTGCTTTTGGCCCCTCATCAATGACTGGGCCCGGGGCAACTGCCCCGCGGTAAAGACGGCCCTGGGGGGGAGGTGCAGGTGGGTAGAGGAGAGAGTTGAAAGTGGACCAGAGTCATTTAGGATTGGAGGACAGAGTAGATGTAATAAATGAGAAGAAGGCTTGTTTGGCCAAGTGAAGGATAGAATTGTATAACCGCCGAATGAACTTGAAATGAATGAAATCCGCTTTAGAGCGGGATTTCCTTCAGGTACGCTCAGCAGTGCTCAAACTTTTTTTGCAGGTAGCGTGTTTGGGGTGTGTGCCAGGACTGAAGCTGGGGGCGTAGAGGCTTACAGAAATGAGGAGGAGCAAGCGTGTCTAAAGCAGAAATAAGAGTAGGGTTTGTCAGCACTTTTAATATAAAACTACGTATTTTTCATACTTTAACCACTGATCACAGAAATGCTTTGAATTTCTTTCAAGCATACAGCCTGTTTAATTCCTGGAACACCTGGTAAACTGAATGAGTTTCTCAGACAATGGAACTGCCAGGTCTTTACCAAATCTCAAATAAAGATTCCCCTTTTCAGATTTCGTAGAAAAAGGGAATCAACAATGTCTTGTTCAGAGACTTGGAAAATCACGATTCTCAAGCAATTCTGTTGTAAAGCCAGAACTCAAGAAGGGGATATGTAAACAGCAATGTCTTGTAACCGGGGAATACTCTACCAAGAAGAGAAACTCATTGTATATTCAAGGGCATTTAATTTTGATCACATTTAAGATCTATAGTTAAACAAATCATTGGATAATTTTGAAATGTCCAAAAAAAAATTTTTTTTCTTTTTTTTTGAGAAAGGATTTTACCAGGAAGGATACATTGATATTTCTCTCATTTTCAAGTATGTCCTGGCTGGGTTCAAGAACATTGTTACAGAAATACAAAGTAGTAAAATGCACGATATTAACACAAAACAAATATACAGATTAACAGAAAATAAATATGTAGGAAATATAGTTACTATGTTACATGTTTACAGGTGCGTTCCTTATTGAGGTAGGTTAATAGGGAGCTCTTAAGGGACTTTAGACTGGGGGAAGATTTGATGGCGTCTGGGAGGTTATTCCATAATTGCGGTGCTCTGTAGGAAAATGAGGATCAAGCCACTTTCTTTTTGTATTGTGGTATTGCAAGTAAGGTGCAGGTCGGAGGTGGATCGGAGGTTACAGGATGAGGGAACTGCTGAGGGAAGCAGCCTATTCGGGTAGGGTGGTAGCTTCCCAGAAAAGCTCTTAAACACCAGGTTGGAAAGGTGAAGAGTGCGTCTAGATTCCAGCGACGGCCAGTTTAGTTCTTTTAACATGTCACAATGTGGGTCATGTAGTTACATTGTAGCACAAAGCGACAGAATGAGTTATACAATGTAGTAAGTTTCTGGATGTGTGTTTGTGGGGCGGCTGCATACACTACATCTCCGTATTCAATAGCTGGCATAAGCATTTGTTGTACAATCTGCTTTCTTACCGCGGGGCTCAGGCAGGATTTGTTTCTGTACAGGGCACCTAGTTTGGGGTAAAGTTTAGATTTAAGTTTTTCGATGTGGGGGCCAAAGGATAGATTTGGGTCTAACCACATACCTAGATATTTGAGAGAAGTGACTGTGGTCAACGTGCCATTTGATTTTGTCCTGACACATAGATGGGGTGTTTGCAATTTGTGTAGTTTAGGTGCTGTTCCAAAGAGCATTGTAACAGTTTTGTCAGCATTTAGAAAAAGTTTGTTATCTTTGATCCACTTTTCTGCCTCTGTGAATTGATCTTGCAGCACGGCCTCCAGCTGTGGGAGATCTGATTTGCTGGTATAGATTACAGTGTCGTCTGCGTACATGTGTACACTACGAAGATAGTCAATGTGATCTGTGTCAGTATATTATACAAGGTGTCTAGTTGGTATTTGAATATTTAATTGATGTGGTGAGTTATAATATGGATAATCATGGTTCTGAGCATTTTTAAAAAGATAGAGCTCACACTATATTTAATTGATTATTCAATAGCGTGTGTATCGCCTACTACCATTCCGAAAAAACTAGATTAGACAGGTGCCAGGAACACCTAATTAAATATTGGGGTAATGAATAAATCTACCCACCAATCACATGTTTATAATATATTGTCAAGCTACAGCCTCGTAGGCTAGTTCTTAAATAAGGAAATTTGGAATATTAAAAAAAATGAGTTTTAGACAGAGGAGCAATACCACCAGAGCCAGAAGAAGCCAAAAGGGGGCAACCAAAAGATTCCATCAGCCCCACCCATGAATCTTCTTACGCCAGTCTCTACCTTCACTACCAAATGGTAAAGTATAAATGAATAATTTTAACATGATATAAAGCCGTGACAATGCAGTTAGGAAATATATATGTCCAACACCTATTAAAGGAATATAAATAAATTATTTGACTGTTGAAGCCTAACATTAGAATAGTATCAACCTTCAATTCCTACTGCAGTGGAACTATGAGGAAGAAACTATTAAAGGGCAGCCCTGTTGTTCCTCATAATTCAATGGATTTGCTTATATTCCAAGACTGCTGTGTTTGGACATTTAAGGATAGTACTTGTCATGCCTGCTGGTGCTCCTGCAGTGCGGCCTTCCCAACAGAGAGAGCGCCAGTCTCTAAATCAGGCCACTTTGAATGCCGCACCTGGTTAGGGATCTAGGCCTTTAAATATCAGTCACTGACTGTGCTCTGAGCCCTGACGTGGTTTATTCTAGCCCTCAGCGCGTGTCTTTAGCTTCTGCATATTGGTTTTCTGGTTTGATTTCTGGCTTGTATATTTGACTGTGTTTTCTGTGATTACCCCTTGGTTTATGTTTATCTCGTGTACCGACCCCTGGCTTGTTATTACTACGATATCTCTCCTGTCCCTGATCTGTACTTCTATGTATTTTAGATTAGTACCTGGCCATTCTAAGGACCAGCTTCTCAGATTAGGGTTTTTTCTTGCCTTTCTGGGTTTTGTCTGCATGCTGGGTGACTCTATATACTTACAGTACTTGTCCCTGTAGTGAGATAAGCTGGAATGGAGAAATAAATGTTATATTTCAAGTTACCACCAGCCCCCATTAGAGTTTTATATGTGGAATAAAAAGTCAGATCTCTTTTTCTAATAGTAGTCATAGTTATCTACAAATCAAACTTTGTAAGAAATATTATGACACTACGAAGATAGTCAATGTGATCTGTTTCAGTATATTACACAAGGTGTCTAGGTGGTATTTGGATAGTTAACTGATGTGGTGAGTTATAATATGGATAATCATGGTTCTGAGCATTTTTAAAAAGGTAGAGCCCACACTATATTTAATTGATTATTCAAAAGCGTGTGTATCGCCCACTACCATTCCGAAAACACTAGATTAGACGGGTGCCAGGAACACCTAATTAAATATTGGGGTAATGATTAAAACTACCCACCAATCACGTGTTTATAATATATTGTCAAGCTACAGCCTTGTAGGCTTCAGTGGCAATAAAAAGTATGTGAACCCTTTGGGATTACGTGGAGTTTTGCATGAATTGGTCATAAAATGTGCTCTGATCTTCATCTAAATCACAACAATTTGAAAAACACAGTCTGCTTAAAATAATACAACACAAACATTATATGTTTTCATGTGTTTATTGAACATAACATGTAAACATTCCCAGTGCAGGATGGAAAAAGTATGTGAACCCCTAGCCTAATGACTTCTCCAAGAGCTAATTGGAGCCAGGAGTGAGCCAACCTTGAGTCCAATCAGTGTGATATTATTGGATGTGTTGCTGAAAGCTGTCCTGCCCTTTAAAAACACACACCAGTTAAGGGTTTACTGGTTTCAAGAAGCACTGCCTGATGTGAACCATGCCTCGCAGAAAAGAGCTCTCAGAAGACCTACGATCAAGAATTGTTGACTTGAATGAAGCTGGAAAGGGTTACAAAAGTATCTCCAAAAGCCTTGATGTTCATGTGTCCACGGTAAGACAGACTGTCTACAAATGGAGAAAGTTCAGCACTGTTGCTACTCTCCCTAGGCGTGGTCGTCCTGTAAAGATGACTGCAAGAGCACAGCGCAGAATGCTTAATGAGGTAAAGAAGAATCCTAGGGTGTCAGCTAAAGATTTACAGAAATCTCTGGCACATGCTAACATTTTTGTTGACATATCTACAATAAGGAAAACATTAAACAAGAATGGAGTACATGGGAGGACACCACGGAGGAAGCCATTGCTGTCCAAAAAGAATATTGCAGCAGGTTTGAAGTTTGCAAAAGAGCACCTGGATGTTCCACAGCACTACTTGGAAAATATTCTGTGGACAGATGAAACCAAAATTGAGTTGTTTGGAAAAAAACACACAACACTATGTGTGGAGAAAAAAAGGCACAGTACACAAACATCAAAACCTCATCCCCACTGTAAAACATGGCAGAGGGAGCATCATGGTTTGGGGCTGCTTTGCTGCCTCAGGGCCTGGACGGATTGTTGTCATTGATGGAAAAACGAATTCCAGGGTTTATCAAGACATTTTGCAGGTAATGTAAGACCATCTGTCCGCCAACTGAAGCTCCGCAGAGGTTGGGTGATGCAACAGGACAATGACCCAAAGCATACAAGTAATTTAACAAAAGAATGTCTTCAACAAAACAAAATATGCCTTCTGGAGTGGCCCAGTCAGAGTCCTGACCTTAACCGGATTGAAATGCTGTGGCATGACCTTAAGAGAGCGATTCACACCAGACATCCCAAGAATATTGCTACACTGAAACAGTTTTGTGAAGAGGAGTGGTCCAAAATTTCTCCAGATCGTTGTGCTGGTCTGATCTGCAACTACAGGAAACGTTTGGTTGAGGTTATTGCTGCCAAAGGAGGGTCAACCAATTATTAAGTCACATACTTTTTCCACCCTGCACTGTGAATGTTTACATGTTCTGTTCAATAAGAACATGAAAACATATAATGTTTGTGTTGTATTATTTTAAGCAGACTGTGTTTTTCAAATTGTTGTGACTTAGATGAAGATCAGAACATTTTATGACCAATTCATGCAAAACTCCACGTAATCCCAAAGGGTTCACATACTTTTTCTTGCCACTGTGAATGAATAATTTTAACGTGATATAAAGCAGTGACAATGCAGTTCGAAAATATTTATGTCCATCGCCTATTAAAGGAATATAAATAAATGATTTGGCTGTTGAAGCCTAACAATAGAATAGTATCAACCTTCAGTTCCTACTGCAGTGGAACTCTAAGGAAGAAACTATTAAAGGGCAGCCCTGTTGTTCCTCATAATTCAATAGATTTTCTTAAATTCCAAAACTGCTGTGTTTGGACATTTAAGGATAGTACTTGTCCCTGTAGTGAGATAATCTGGAATGGAGAAATAAATTTTATATTTCAAGTTACCACCAGCCCCCATTAGAGTAAACTATCATAACCTAATTCAATGTCTTACAACTGCTACTATTGAATGTGTTTTCATGTACAATACATGTGATAGTATACAAGTCAATACAAAGTTTTTTTTGTTAACTCATGCTGAATGAAAAAATACGGCAATGTGTTCGAACGCACTTTTTGACGGTCGCTGTGAAAAATGCGTTTGAGATAAGGCTAGGGTCAGACTAACGCATTTTTCACAGTGACCATCAAAAAGTGTGTCCGAACGCATTGCCGTATTTTTTCACGGAATGCGCGAAAACGGTCATACAATGCGCATTTTTGTGCGTGATCTTTTTACGGATCCGAACCAGGACACTTTGGGTGTCTGGACGTTATGTTGGCCGGACATGAGCAGGGTCTGACGTCTCCAAATCACGCACACACGCCGCTAGTGGACGCAGCGCACTCTGTACGTCCGTACTAGCGGTTCTGCGTTCTCGAAAAAATGCGTTCATTTTCCACTTGCGTTGCGCAGCCGGACTTTCGTGCGACCGTACTTCGTATATTGGCCGTCATTGCCCGTCATTTGCTGCTAGTGCGGCCGTGATTAAGTGCGCCTAAACGCACGTTAAAAATTCGCTAGTCTGACCCTAGCCTAAATGGGAGAATTTTTCTGGTTTGGCTATTTTGACCTAGAATTTTCCATTCTGCAGTCATTCTCCTGCTCTTCACCGCTCTCTGAATAACCCTGACAGGTTATTTGGTCCAGATTGTTCTCTTTTCCTGCCATTCTCCTGGTTTTCACCTTTCTCTGAACAACCCTGAGAGAGAGGCGAAAGCCAGGAGAACTGGCAAGAGAAGAGAACAATCTAGACCAAATAGCCGATTTGGAAAGTGAGATAAATGGGAGAATTTTTCTGGTTTGGCTATTTTGACCTAGAATTTTCTCTTCAGTCATTCTCCTGAGTTTCACCTTTCTCTGAATAACCCTGTCAGGGTTATTCAGAGAGCGGTGAAGAGCAGGAGAATGACTGGAGAATGGAAAATTCTAGGTCAAAATAGCCAAACCAGAAAAATTCTCCCATTTAGGCTAGGGTCAGACTAGCGAATTTTTAGCGTGCGTTTAGGTTCACTTAATCACGGCCGCACTAACAGCAAATGATGGCCAATATACGAAGTACGGTCGCACGAAAGTCCTGGCGGCGCAACGCAAGTGGAAAATGAACGCATTTTTTCGAGAATGCAGAACCGGTAGTATGGACGTACAGAGTGCGCTGCATCCACTAGCGGCGTGTGTGCGTGATTTGGAAACGTCAGACCCTGCTCATGTCCGGCCAACATAACGTCCAGACACCCAAAGTTTCCTGGTTTGGATCCGTAAAAAATCACGCACAAAGATGCGCATCGTATGACCGTTTTCGCGCATTCCGTGAAAAAATACGGCAATGCGTTCGGACACACTTTCGGTCACTGTGAAAAATGCGTTAGTCTGACCCTAGCCTTATCTCACTTTCCAAATCGGCTATTTGGTCCAGATTGTTCTCTTTTCCTGCTATTCTCCTGGTTTTTACCTTTCTCTGAACAACCCTGAGAGAGAGGTGAAAGCCAGGAGAACTGGCAGGAGAAGAGAACAATCTAGACCAAATAGCCAATTTGGAAAGTGAGTTAAATGGGAGAATTTTTCTGGTTTGGCTATTTTGACCTAGAATTTTCACTTCTCCAGTTATTCTCCTGCTTTTCACCGCTCTCTGAATAACCCTGTGAATGTTTAATCCCGAGGTGAAAAATAACATTGCTTTAGATGTTATTTTGAATTTTTTTCAAACACCAGTTAAATGCAGCATATTAGGATGTTTTAGGAGGGAAATTAATTCTCAAATCTCAATCAGAAGCTGACACCACCCCACCCCCTCAGTATAGTGTACAATGTATCAAATTCATTACCAGACTAAAAACACCTGCAGGGTTATCCAAAGAGATTCGAAAAGTCACCGCACGTTCGGTGACTTTTCGTTCTCTTCAATTCGGTTCCTTTTGCCGATTGCATTTCGGTGACCCTGCGGTGTATTCAGCAAACACCACAGGGTCCCCGAATTGCAGGGAAAAGCTGCCGAAAACCTGACGAAAACTAACCGAATGCACTATGAAAACAAGCAAAAACATCTGGATTAACCTTCGAAGAAGCCGAACAGGAGCCGAAAAGGAGCCGAATCACACAGAGCCGAAGCAGCTGTGACGTAGAGGAGGCAGTGAATAAATTAGAAAAACCATTTGTATGAATCTGGGAAAAAGAAACGCTGTTTGCAAAGAAACTACTGAGCGAAAATGTCTGAAATTTTCACAGGAGGTCCAGGGAATGATAATAAAGAGGGCTGTTACAAAAAAAATAAGCAAACTGGAAAAAAAAAAAAAAAAAATCGGACTTTTAATTTTTTTTTTAAAAATTCAGAAAAATGCTTAAAGTATCCTAAAAAATCTATAAATTAAGAGACTTTTTGCTGCAGAATTTTATAATGAACGGTTTATTAGATATTGAATTAAAACGGGAATATTTTTAACATTGAAGCCTATGGGATTCTCCTGAATAAATTTGCCGAATTAAACCACCGAATGGCAGGACATTAGGGGAACCTTTCACTGCTGGTTTGTGTTCTCTGAATAGCCGAAGCAGTGCTTTTTCATGTGGATTTCACTGCCCTCGAACAGGGACCGAACAGGCACCGTATGTTCAGGCAATTCGACAGGATTTGGCGAATTGCCTGCTCTCTGGATAGCCGAATGGCCAGGAAAGGTAACCGAACCCTGATTTTCAGCGTTCGGTTACCTTTCTCAAGCAATTCGAATCTCTTTGGATAACCCTGTAGGTGTTATGCCCGTTTGTGAACAGAGGTCATTTAGAGTTGATAATCTTTCCACGTACACATTAGTTTTTAATTCAATATCTAATAAACCGTTGCTTATAATATTCTGCAGTAAAGAGTCTCTTTATTTCTAGATTTTTTAGTATTTTTTTAAGCATTTTCCATACTTTTTTTCAAAATTCGAACCGAACACACCCAAAAAGTTCTAAATTCGTGAACTTTCGAACTGCCAAAGTTAGGGCCGAACTCCGAACCATCCGAACCCGAACAGCTCATCCCTAATGCAGATTTCTGCGAGTGCGTTTGCGGGACAGGGCAGCAGGGAGTTTGAGGAAATAAGCATGAGTGAGGCATTTTAGGATGAGTGGAGAAAAAAATTTAAGTCAAACCCATAGGTTTCAACATGTAGCAAGAAATGTCAAGAAAAACTATCTCATGGCTTTGTGATAAGAATTTTAAGGAATTGAGTTTTGATCTTGAATTGTAGTTGTGCTACTGTTTGTGACTTACACTTATATTTCTATTTTATGCCTAGCATTGTTGTTATGTTTACATTTAGTTACATTGTTATTCCTAATGTGTAACTATTTATTTATGAACATGCAGAAACCGGTTCAGATGGATTCCTCCTATGTCTCCAAATATTCCAATATCTCTTATAGTTGATTAAGATTAGATGCAATTACTAGAGTAAGTACCTGCTCTATCTGTCCTATTTATCGAAGAGTAAAAGTAATGAAATCCCATGCGGTGTGCAGTGTTGCATCATTAGAGGAACATGGTTTAACAACTTGAGCATTCTGTTTGTGACATCACAGAATGGAGAAGAGGTAACATAGTTTATAAAGAGAGTAATTCCATTTACAATTTCATATTTTTGTAGAATTGGTTTGGTATACCCATCTCTGCATAATGATAAATCATGGAGATTATAAGTTGTTAACACAGCACTATTAATTGCTTTATATGGAATTTTACAGGAAAACGCATTTAAAAATGAAAGCCTTACAAAATAACACCTTAATCTTCTCCCTAAATCTTAAATTACTAAACCTAAACTCTTGGGGCGGGATGTACTAAAGTGAGTTCTCACCTCGCATGGGTGTCTTGAAACTTGCAATGCTCACACTTTGAGAGTCCACGGGTATTTACCAAACTTTAAGCCCACAGTGCAAGAAATGCTGCCATTATCAGTATAGAAGCTCCAGAATCCATGATTTCTTCTGGACTTCCAAGCTTTCAAGATGGTACCAGAGAGGAACCCTGACAAAACTGCTGAGTTTATTAAAAATATAATTGATAAAGTAACATTAACACCTTTGCTAACAACACAGAGTAGTGAAATAATGGAAAGAGCAGTGGTTTTCAAGATACAGAGGTAGATCACCAGCCTCAACTACGAGATAAAACATTTCTTACAAACATACACAGGGTTATTCAAAGAGCACCGAAATTCCATCGCACTTCAGGGAGTCAAATTCACCAGCCCTGCAATGAATTCAGCATTCACCGCAGGGAAAATCCCCCGAAAGCATCAGAAAAACCACCACAAAACTGACGCAAAACCACCGAATAGAACGGAACAACCACCATAAAACCACCGAAAAAACATTGGATCGATCCGATAGGCCGCTGAAAAAAAACTGAACGCACGCGACAATCCACCACAAAACCGCCGAAAAAAATCTGAAAAAAATTGATGATCCGACAGAAATGGGGATATAGGAGTGTACACCAAAGCAAATGCACACCGAAAAGGCGGCTAGAGAGACGGGTAGAGGCTATCAATTAGTTTTTCTAAATCAATAGTTATCGAGTCTTGTTCTTTCAACTAGACATATTGCTTTATTTCAGAAAGGTTTATCCTTTATTCCTACCCCTCATTTCAATAGGTTTGGTTGGATAAAAGATCTTAACATCTTTGCATAGAGGTTAGCATGTTTTCATGGAAAAGAAAAAAGTGTCCAATTTTTAGCTTCTATCTAGAGAAGATAATCAACACCTTGAGAATTTGTTTGCCCTACTAGATGTGCCCTCCTGATGCACTTGATGTTCAAAAGAAATTCAGATCCAAAACAAAGTTTAAACATAGAGGTTGTCAATTTAGTTACATCTGAGATTGAATCCTTAAGAAATAAAGATTTGAATTGGGAGTCTAATCTATCAAAATCCCAATAGTTGGCTTTGAAAGATATCAGGAACACCAGAAATATAGTTATTAAACAATCCCATGAGCGTGGAAATTTGGTAATAATGGATTGTGAAAAGTATCTAACCATGTGTATGTTACATTTCAGGATAGAGTTGGCTATAGGGAACTAGCTAATGATCCTACTTCCCTATTTTCACAATATACAATATAAGCAAGCAAACATTGGTGAATATTAATCTAATAGTTTTTAACATCTTGGAGGGGGGATCTACATATTTTTCTATTTTGTACATATATGGGTAAGGGAGAACAGAGAACTTTCAAATTGACAGGTAGTTGAATTAATACTGTAATAATAACGGAGATACCTGCAAAGCGAACCAAAAAACCCAGCAGATTTTTATAACTTTTAAACC
Organism: Leptobrachium leishanense; assembly: GCA_009667805.1. Classification (NCBI taxonomy): domain Eukaryota; kingdom Metazoa; phylum Chordata; class Amphibia; order Anura; family Megophryidae; genus Leptobrachium; species Leptobrachium leishanense. The sequence continues at coordinate 213,253,890 of CM019066.1, forward strand.
CTTTTCAAAATGCCCCTTTAAAAATAACCCCTATGATTTCTGCCTTTTAATATGAAGGTACTATTAATATTAATGCAGGTTTAATTGTCATGGAGATTCGGATGAAAGAATATTATTAAACTGATAAAGAAAATAATTATCCTTCAGCAAGCAATCATACAATCTGTACTAAAACAGCTGTAATATTGTCGTGCATGTAAGCTAGAGATTAGATAATAAATGTGTTAATTACAATAATTACAGAAATTGGGTGATAAATGTGATTAGCAGTGGACAAGGTATGCTGACTTTAAGACTAAACAAAATGTCAATGAGACAGTTGTGATTTATTTTGACAATACAGTAGTAAAGTAACAAAAATTGATAATTCATATGCCTCCAGAACAAAAGTATAATCAGAATGAAATAAAAGACTGAACGCACAGAAATAAATATAGTTTAAACAAAGTGATTTCTTGCACTGTAAGGTTTAATATGTACAGAAAAGAAACATATCTTAAACATTAAAACATTAAAACATTCTGAATCATAACTGCACATATTCGAACCCTTACAACGAATTTAGTAAGGTGTATCATAAACAGCTGTTACTGTCAGGGCCGTAGGGAGGGCGAGGTGGTGAGGCACTCGCCTAGGGCACAGCTGCAATGGGGCTCAGGCACAGACTGCCGGAGCCGAGCGAAGGGGAGACTTGGGGCTGCTGCATTCACTCGCTGAGAGCAGCGAGATGGGAGACATGCAGGAGGATGGGAAGGAGCAGGCAGAAGGTGTCTCACTCAGCTGCTGAGCGAGGCCCCTTCCGGCTGCTCCTCCCATCCTGCTGCAAGACTTCCTGTCCCCACACCACACGGAAGGGAGGGAGCAGGGAAGAGAAGAAGCAGGAGAGCAGAGCACTGCAGCCAGGGGATACCTCTTAGGTAAGATCACCCCCAGCTGCTCTCCCCTCAAACAGCTCCCTCTCCTGCAGCTCCTCCCTCCCAGCTCCCTCTCATTAGTTCTTCCTCCCCAGCTCTCTAACCCCCCAGCTTTCTAACCGCTCTTTAGCAGCTTTCCCCCAGCCCCCAAGCTCTACTGAGCACCCCAGCTCTCAGCCCCCAGCTCTCTACCCCTCATCCCTCTGCCCCAGTCCCCTCAGCTCTCTACCCCTCAGCCCTCTAACCCCCAGCCCCCCACATCTATTCCACATATCTACCCACAGCCCCCCACAGCTTTTTACCCCCACATCTCTACCCCACGCCCCCCAGCTCTCTACTCCTCAACCCTCTACCCCCAGCCCTCTACTTCCACATATCTGCCCCCCAGCCCTCTTACCCCAGCCCCCCAGATCTCTACTTCCACATATCTCCCCCCAGCTCTCTACCCCCACATCTCTACCCACCTTATAAGCTCTCCTCCCCTCTCCGATTTTATGTCAAATCAGTAATTTCTTTTAAATAGGATTTTTTTTTCTGCATCCCCCCCCAGCATCACGAGGCGTGCAGGGAAGGGGACCTGGAAGCAGTATGCTGCAATCGGCTGGGGGACAAAGTGGGAGGACATCAAGGGAATGCAGGGACGAGGAATGTACAATCGCGAAAGCGGCTCGGGGATACTGCTTTTGGTACTGAAAATTAACCCAGAGCCATACTCGTGGTTACTGCCAGGGAGGTTAATATGCATATAATAATGTTCCTCTCATTGAATAAAACACAACACTCTCATGTTCGCTACCCAATCCACAATGCTCTCATGTTTGCTACCCAATCCACACCGCTCTCCTGTTCAATACCCAATCGATACATATTACTGTGAGTTTCTTTGCGGTGGATCCTGTGATACGTTCATACACACGACACATTACTGGGAGTTTTATTCCCGTGGAGCTCTGATACAGTAATGTGCGGTGTGTATTGTGGGAACATCATACACATGCCTCCATTTACCACATGTATGAGCGTATCAGAGCTCCACAGCAAGAAAACTCACAGTAGTGTGCGGTGTGTAGGAGCGTGAGTTTTCTTGCTGTGGAGCTCTGATACGCTCATACACACCGCACATTACAGGGAGTTTTATTGCTGTGGTGCTTTGATACACTCATACACACACGGTCCTCTAAAACCTCTGGGAATAGCTTGGTCTCTGGCCCTGTGGGGCCTCATAACTGAGCTTCACCTAAGGCCTCACCAAATCTGGAGCTGCCTCTGCTGACTAACATTAAATAGTATTATTCATTTTGTTATTTATTACCTATTTTCCTCTAACCTCTAAAAATATTGTGTGGGCGGGCACAATTTTCTATTCTTGCTTCGGGTGCAAAAGGAGCTAGCTACGGCTCTGGTTACTGATTACAAGGTCTGATCTAATGGATCAAACTGAGGGGAGAGGGAGGCTCTCTTTTCTGTAAAATACTTCTAAACACTTTTATCTTTATGGACTGTATCACTTCCTTTGATTTAATGTTTTATATGTCATGTTATGTTAATATAGGTGTTTATGTTACACTGTTTTCAACCATCTGTTTCCTTTTCACCTATGACCTGGATGTCATTCTTGATTAGAACATAGTTCCCAACACACAACTCATGAAGTGTCTTTACAAGCCAGCATGAAACAGAAGGTATACGATCTGTAATTGACATACTAGCTAACTGTGGCAAACATTTGATTTGTAGGCTGATTTTACTCATCAAATGCTATCTATTACCCTAGAAAATACCAAACTAGACATCCAGTCTGAAAAACAATAGAACAGAAAAAAATATAGGGTAATAACAGATAAACAACAAAACTACTGAATGGTACAAATGGCCACTCATTCCAATAATTATGAGCGCCCAACATCTCAAGTAGGGTCCAAACTCCTCGGTGGCCGTGGGACTGGGACCAAGCAGTAGGAATCTATGACATTGAATATGCAAAAAAAAATAGGATAACAATAGGGCAGACCACAAAAAACTAAAATAACAGGTTATTTATTGTACTCAACAGTGAAAACATAAATCAAAGCATATCACATAAAAAGCCACTGACCAAATTAGTCTGGAGGGTATACCCAGCAATACCTAATCCTTACAACTTTCACAGTCCAGGCTCAGCTCAGCTCAACGCATTTAGTCAATAGCTTGACTTCCTTCTAAACTTTTAAGCAAATTGTACCAACCCAGTATGTCCACATCATCCTATTTATAAAACCCAAGTCTGGAATGATAGTGTGTTGTCGGCGTCCTTGTGCGGTCGGTGCTATCTTGGGGCTTTTGAGGGGTTGGGTCAAGTTGCATCATCCGAACATGGCACCAGTTTGCCTTTTGGCAAGAAAACATCGCCAGCTTGGTGGAATTCTGGGAATGTAACTCAGTTGCCTGTAGCTCAGCAACCAGTCAAACACAATGGTGTGGGTGCAGGTGAATCAGCCTCTCCACCCCTATTATTCAAAACATTTGGATGATGGCAGTTGTTCCTACAAGCATAACTATTTCCATCTGTATTTTTAAAATAACATTTAGATTTAATTCTCCTATTTTCACTTAAAAAGTTAAGTCCAAAAAAAAATCTATATTTCTATATTCTCCGTATACTGGGGAAAATTTAAGGAAAAAATTCTTATTGATCTATTCTGTAAATTCCTTCAAGGAGGCCTGAGGGGCATTCCAAATTACCAACAAATCATCTATATATTGACACCATATGACCAGGTTAACCCCCAATCATGTCCACCTTGAATAAATCGAAATTTCCAATGTCTCATATAAATACTGGCATAACTAGGGACGTCCCCATTGCTGACACTGTGTGTTGAAGGTAAAATTTGCCATCACTCCAAAACTAATTATAATGGAGGATGCAAGAGATAGCATCTAATAAAAAATCCCATAGGGTACCACTCACCTGCACATCTGACAACAGATAATTATTTACTGCTTCCAACCTTAACTCATGGTTGAAAACAGTGTATAAGGAAGAGACATCAAATGTAGCCCATCTATAGGTGGAAAACCATGTTTGCTCCTCCAAATCCGAAAATATGTAAAGTATCTTTGATATACGAGGGGACCTTCTGCACATGTTTTTGGAAATTAAAGTGCTCAAATTGTGATGGATGAGAAGTAATACAGCCTATCCCACTAATAATGGGAAGGTCCAGAGATTTGGTGAGATGTTCGTGAATATTTGGTAAAAAGTAAAATACTGGAATTCTGGGGGTAGAGTTATATTAAAAAATCTAACTTTTGCTGTGAAATAAGTTTTATTTTTGCATATTCAATGTTGACTCCTATTGCTTGGTCCCACGGCCACTAAGGCGTTTGTATCCCATTTAGGATGATGTGTTTATAATTCTTGGAGTATGTGACTGGCTATTTGTACCAATTATCATTTTTTTGTATATATATTATTACTCTATACTTTTTCTGTTCTATCTATTACTTTAACCTGTTTAATATGAGCAATGCTGTGCACCAGTCTGGGATATCCACGGAGTCTCAAAGAATTCAAAGTTGATGAATGCACACATACAATCTTTTGCTATTTGAGATGAATTGATGATTTAACAGAGATCAGTTTCATGGGAGTACAGATGATGAAATGGCCATGATCATTTACACATACCCCTATCCTCTGTATGATGAATTATTCCAAGATTGACTGAGTCTCTGCATTGATACATCATGGTACAGGCAGTTGTGGACGAAGAGCTTGATTGGACTGTTACTGAAGATTTCGGAGGCTCTCTGCCACACATCTCTCAAGTCCATTGTGCCTCTGTTATATCCTTCTCCCCTTTTTATTCAGCTCCCTTCTTTTCACCTCCCATTGGTCCCCTGGCTAATTCTTCTCACCTACTATTGTGCCAGGATCCAATTTTTCTTAATCTAATGATGTTGGTGCCAATTGGTCCTGATATAGTTAACTTTTCACAGGATCTATTTTGGGGCATAGCCCTAGAGCTGCAGCCCTAACAGCCCCTATGTTAATTCGACTGTGGGTTCAGGCCTTTAATATACTGTATTGAAGTAATCTGCAATAACTTATATTGAAGCATCGACCAGAACAAGATTAAATTCAAGTTTTACATCTGGATTATTGCAAAAATATCTTTAAAAAGATCTTGAAAAGAGAGCCTAAATATATACCAAGGCATCATGAGTGTCAGCAAAGAATTGCCTCATTTCATTTAAATTTTCATAGCAGCTCTGTTCCTAAACATATCCATCAAAATAGGAATATTCTTCTGAAAGATAGATCCTCAAACAAGATTTTCCACATACACACCCTTTCTGTGTCATTCGTCTATGTAACTTTTTGGCTAGTATATACCCTTAAATGGTTACTCACGCATGATGGTAATATTTTTTATATCTGTGTCTGTTACATAGGCAGCATCACTTGCATCCAGATGATTTCTGAAAAAATGTTTATGCTTTATGAACATTAAGATGTGTAATAAAACAAAGCATTTAATCTATGAAATGGTTTCTAATATGCGTAATGCCCAACTACCCTAGCAAGTTTCATTAAAAGAAAACACTTAACTAAAAAGGTGCCTCCCTTTTTTAGCCCCTTAAATTTGACAGGATCAGCCCAATTATTATTTATTTTATTTCAGCTTAAATACTAAAGGGGTTATTCAGAGAGCACCGAAATGTCGTCGACATTTCGGTGCCCTTTTGTTCCCCGCACTTTGGGGCTTTTCGGCGATTCCAGTTCGCCGACTCTGTGGTGTATTCAAGTACAACCGCAGGGTCCCCGGAGTGCAGGGAAAACCTGTCACAAACCCACCGCAAATCCGTCAAACGCTCACCAAAAATCTGCAGAAACCGCCGCAAAAACCATGCCAAACATGCCAGAAAAGGTTGACGAGCTGATGAAAGGGGTAATAAAAAAAAAAAGTACGCTTGAATGTTTCAAAAAATACTGAACGAAAATGCCTGGGATTTACATATTAGTTTCTATGAATGATAATGAAAAGATCTGTTAAAGAAAAATAAAAAAATAAAAACACGATTTAAAAAAGAGGAAAAAAAGGGTCAAAAAAATCCCCAAAAATGCCTAAAATATCCTAAAAAAATCTATAAATAAACACTCTTTTAACCACAGAATAAAATAATAAATGGTTTATTAGATATTGAATTAAAATGGGAATATTTTTAACATTGACGCCTATGGGATTCGCCTGAATAAACCTGCTGAATGAAAGCACCGAACAGCAGGGCATTTCAGCAACTTTTCACTGCTGTTCGGTGTTCTCTGAATAGATTAACCATTGCTTCTCTATGTGGGATTTCACTGCCTTCGAATAAGTACTGTACGTGCAGGCAATTCACCAAAATTTGGCAAACTACCTGCTCTATGAATAGCCGAATAGCCCCGAAATGTCAACGTACGCTGAATTTCAGTGTCCGGTAACGTTTCGGCGACACTTCGGACCTCTCTGTATAACCCTTTAAGTTTTTCTCCATTGGCATCAGGCTGCTCCTCCTTCAGCTTATTGTTTCTGAAATGTGGAAGTCCCTACAGCTTCTTCCGCAATTTGCTTAGTATACGTAAAATGGTAGCGTACCCTAGGCAAATGGCGTATCAGATTGAACTTGTTTACTTTCATTTGCTAGTTACAGAGTCTCTGCGCAGAATGATGGATTGTTTTTGTAAATGAATTTTTTTGAGAAACGCCTTCTGCCACAGGGAAACCTAGAGCTTTGTTGTAATGACTGCATCACACTTCTGCAATGGAGAGAGAAGAAGTAGATATCTTGAAATGTCGTGCCACTGAAACATTTTGGATTTTTTTAGACCTTCCATTTTTGTCTACAGAATGTTTAAATAGCAAGTATGTAAATCAAATAGGGTAGAATTTTTTTTTGTTCATTGATAGTGTGTCTGCTGCTTTACCTTATAGAGTGATTATTCTTTAACCTGCCATATATATACCTTAAACCTTGACTGCCAGTAACTGTCCCTTCCCAGTTTCATAACACGGTGGGCTTAGAGTTCAATTAACCACAACAAGGGGTGCAGATAGAGATTCTATGTTATTTTCTCTATTGTTTGACATGGGTATGTAGTATAAAACAAAGGTGGTTACAAAACGTCATACTCTGGCACATTTCAGCAAATCACAGACAATACAGATAAGGAAGGCATGCATCCTAATACAGTGGAAATCACGTGTAGCGCTCACTCCCGGAGGAGCCGCTGAAAATGAACCACGGGTCAGTCTCCCCGCACTAGGGAATAAATATACTCCAACACAGTTGTGAGTTTTTATCATTTAAATAGTTTACTAAAATAATTGAGCAGATGTCGAGACACGGTATTCACAAGTATTATTACAGTATTTTCGTATCACGGTAAAACGCGTAGCGGAAAAGAAACGAAACACGAGGCTTCGTATTTCGGAAAATAAAATATTCGCAACCGAACATAAAAGCAATGCAATTTCCCGATAGTTCAGAAAAGGGGACACGTAGCAAAACCCCAAACATACAATCCCTTCGTATTACGGTAAACGCGCAGCGGAAAAAGAGGAAAAATATATTCGGAACGTATCTTTATCTGTAACCCCTGTTCCGATTCGTAAAAGGAAATGAGTCCTGCACAAGTTAAGTCCCAGAATGTGAAAGGTGTATATGTGTGTGTGGTACCCGGGTACTGTTCAACTGGCCAGTGAGTTTATTAAAGGAAGGTCTTCGACTAGTCAGTTGGGGCCCTGTAAACTTTAAAGAGAAAACAGCATAGCGTCCTTTAATCATAAAACAGCCTTGGAGGCCTCTCACCCATCCGACGATTGCTTTAGGCTCCGCTGACCCAGGACGTCTCTCCACCCGATTTTGACTGGGGATACTAGCGGCCGGATCCGTTGTCTGACTTCATGCAGCTTGTCCAGCTCACCGCCTGCTCTCCGTTCGATTCCGCCGGTCTGCAGCAATGTCTGGGCTCTGGCAAGTCTCCTTCTCCTTGTCTTCAGGTTGAGTGACCCAAACAGGAATAACAGGTCTCCCTCGGGCTTTGGCCTAGGTTCTCCCGCGATCTCCTCAGTGCGTCTGCTTTCTCTTGTTCCCTGGCGCGCTCTGGAACTTTCTCCACGAGGCAGAGGATGTAAGTGTCCAGTCCCCACCCACTTCCTGTCTTCTGGCAAAGCATGCCGGGCATTGTAGTCCCAATGTCCAGTATCTCTGATCGCGATAGTCTCCATATTGTGGCCAAAAATAGGTACTGCCACAGCAAGATTTTTAACACAGCGCTACACACGTATAAGACACTTATGAATATATATTGGGGTCGCATTAAAGAATTCCCAGAAATTAGGTGAAATCCAGTAAACAAAACTGAACTAGCCACTAGAGTTTCAGGAAAATATCTTTGAGGTGTATTCAAGCTTTGCATAGAGATGTTCATTTTTAACTTAGACAAGTCTATTTTAAATTCCTGCAAACGTTTGCATACACGTCAAACACAGATAAGGAAGGAAGGACAGGCAACCCTTTCATTCATATACAAATTTCATGCTGTATATATCACATCCAACAATTTCCGAAAACAATTTTTTTTGTAAACTTTTCAGATTTAAATCAAAGAGTTATTCGAGACGTATTGATTTGTACTGAAAATGTGTTCTGTGTCCTTACTGACAGCATCATTATTCACTTTCAATATTAAAGCATGAGAAATAAATGCAATTTTTACTTTTTTAGTTGAAAAATAAAGTAGATGGATTGTGTTTTACAGTTTTCTGTCTTAATTATTTTAACTTAGTAACCTGATATCAATCCTTTCCTCCTACAAAGAACAGTGAAGGTTTCTATTGATCAAGAACAATTTTGAAGAAATGCACAGAGACATTGTGCTGTAGTTTTTATTTTCCATGTGCCAGAGTTTGCAACCCAGTGTAAAGGGCGTCTGATTTTTTTTTCATCTCTTGATGTGATAATCTAATTTTTTAACACGATAAAGAAGTGTGTTTTAAAGGAAAGTGGATAGCGAAACTTCATGTTAGGTTTGTATTTGTCACACTTCGCAGGGCAGCAAAAACCAAAGTCCTTTGAAAAAGATGAGCATTTGAAAGCTGTATCTAAAGGATCCTGAATGCTGCTAAATAAACATTTAACTTAACAGTAAGGTACTGACTTTACTTTGTTATAAGTGTAATATACTGTTAAAAATACCTATAAAAATGTCTATAGGGAAAAACTTCTATTTTGACCTTTTATGATGTATTTTTCTACATTCGAAAACAATTGCTTATTTAGCGAAATGTCTTCTGAGGCCCAGTGAATCACTTATTAAGGAAATCTATCCAGTGTCTTAGTTTATGTAATTTATTCAATGTATTTATTCAGGTATGAACAGGATATAATGGAATTATTAAAAACAACATTTCTAGTATTTGCTGCCCTCTAGAGGATATTCATTTTATTTTTCATATCACTACTTGACTGTTTTTAGAATGATTTTCTTTCAAGAATGCCATTCATGTATTTATAGAAGCTACATGAAGCCTGTATTGCCAAAGATAGTATGTACATGTACTATATTAAATTTTCAAATTTATAGATTAGATCAATAAAACAAATTATATTAATTCCAGCAGAAGCTTTTTTTTAAGTGATTTTGCCTTGTTCTTTCTTACTGCCTGTTAAAACCTCTCGGCATTGTAATCACATTTGGTGTGTGGTGAGCAAAATTTTAATAGGCAACAAACACAACAAAAAAACAGCCAACAAGGGCCAATGATTTTCCCAGGGTGCGTTGCTCTGACATTCCTTATCTCAGACTCATGCAGAAGGTAGATAAGGAAAGCTTATCTAGGGCTTATGCCTGTTAAAGAGCACTAGTGCCCATTAACACTACATAATGCTATTTCAAAAGACATCATCTGGTGCCTGATGATAACGTACAGGCCATATACACGGCTCTGTAAAATATCCTATTGAACTGAATGCTGAGAAATAGCAGCGGTTTAATTACTAGAAAATACTTTATTTTTTTAACTGTACTCCATCTCATTTCTTGATCCTTCAATATCTCCTTACGGAATTTCACTTGTTTTTATCTCCAAGTGTATTAAAAGCAGAATGACAATATGTTGACAAGTAACCCATTCAGCACTAAACACAACCGAGACAAATCCGGCTATTATCTACTCGAAAAGATTGCCCACATCCGCCCCTTTTTCATGCAAAAATGACTTACCTCGCCCCATTAAACTCTCCCCTAAACTTCGGGCCTTCAAGAAATCACTCAAAACAAATCTCTTCAGATTAGCACACCGTATTTCTGATGCCACCCATCCCTCTCCTCACCTACCCGCATATCATGATTGAGACCACTTCCATGCCCCCACCATTACTGAACCACTGGCACTAGTGATCCTGACATTGGCCATAGAATGGAGTCTATTGGTCCATCAGACTCAAATCATTGTATTGTGTGGGATGTATTCAAAGGACATCGACAGGATGTAGATTAGAAGTATCCTTATCATATCTCATCCAGCTGCCATCTCTTATCTCTGTTAGACTGGAGAACACTAGACCTCCTGCTGCCTTATCTAAGCATTCCCTCCTCTACCTCATTAACTGGTAAATAATGTAGATTAAACAAACAAGAGCCAAAAGGCCTTGCTTTTGCTAAATGTTGCATCATGGGAAATATACACAAAATGGAAACAAGTGATCAAAAGCGTACTTTCCTTTTACATGCAATTACTTCAAATGAGGTGGTTTTGTTTGTAATGCACAAGTAATCTAGTTACTTGTCCCTTTAAGTTTTAAAATTTTGCTTATTGCATGACATAAATGGCAATGAAGGGGGAAGTTATTATCATGGGGGACTTTAATCTTCCTGATGTGAACTGGAAAACCAAAATAGCTGGGTGCACCAGGAGTACAAATATTCTAAACTCCCTACTGGGATTATCTCTAACACAAGTAGTTGAGGAGCCGACCCGTAAAGAGGCCATATTGGATTTAATACTCACAAATGGAGGTTTGGTATCAGACGTTGTTGTAGGTGAAAATTTGGGATCTAGTGATCACCAGTCAGTGTAGTTTAATATAAGAACAGGGATGGAGCCGCACCACACAAAAACAAAAGTTTTAGACTTTAAAAAAACAGATTTTTCTAAATGACTCATTCACACAAATTCTCATTTATCAGACTGGAGGAGTTTAAAGGGAGTCCAGGAGAAATGGGATTATTTAAAGGAAGCATTATTGAAGGCCACAGGCAATTGCATTCGGTTTGTTAGCAAAAACAAAAAAGGGAAGAAACCACTGTGGTACTCTGCAGAAGTGGCCAAAATAGTGAAGAACAAAAATATAGCATTCAATAATTATAAAAAAAACTCAAAGTGAAGAAGATAGGCAAACCTATAAGATTAGGCAGAAAGAGGCAAAGCAATTTATAAGAGCTTCCAAAGTACACGCAGAAGATAAAATAGCTCAGTCAGTAAAAAGGGGGACAAAACATTTTTTAGATACATAAACGAGAAAAGAAAAGTAAAACAAGCATTAGTTAGATTAAAAACAAAGGAAGGAAGGTATGTAGAAGAGGATAAAAGTCTCGCTGACTGCCTCAATGAATATTTTTGTTCAGTCTTTGCAGAAGAAAAGGAAGGAAAGGGACCTCAGTTAGGAGGAAACACTAACGAGACATTTATATATGAGTTTACAGAGGAGGAGGTTCTACAGCAGCTGTCTAAAGTAAAGACAAATAAGTCAATGGGGCCTGATGGGATCCACCCTAAATTATTAAAAGTGCTCAGTGGTGTAATAGCAAAACCGTTAACAGATTTATTTAACCAATCCTTGTTAACGGGAGTCGTCCCAGAAGACTGGAAATTAGCAAATGTTGTGCCCATTTACAAGAAGGGTAGTAGGGAGGAATCGGGGAACTATAGGCCAGTTAGTCTTACGTCAGTAGTGGGGAAATTAATGGAAACCATCAGGGTTATTCAAAGAGATTTGAAAAGTCACCGCATGTTCGGTGTCTTTTCGTTCTCTTCAATTTGGTTCCTTTTGCCGATCCCATTTCGGTGACCCTGCAGTGTATTCAGCAAACACCACAGGGTCCCCGAATTGCAGGGAAAAGCTGCCGCAAACCCGACAAAAACTAACCGCAAAACCCACGAATGCACGCAGAAAAGCCACAAAAACATCTGGATTAACCCGCCGAAAACCAAGCCCGAGCAGGAGCCGAACACAGCCGAAGCAGCCGAGACCGCAGACGAGGGAGGTGAATAAATTAGCAAAATAGTTTGTGTGAATCTGTGAAAATGAAATGCTGTTTGCAAAGAAACTACTGAGTGAAAATGTCTGAAATTTGCATATGAGGTCCAGGGAATGATAATAAAAAGGGCTGTTACAGAAAAAATAAGTTAACTTAAAAAATATAAAAAAATCGGACTTTTAAAAAATCTATAAATAAAGAGACTCTTTACTACAGAATTTTATAATGAACGGTTTATTAGATATTGAATTAAAACGGGAATATTTTTAACATTGATGTCTATGGGATTCTCCTGAATAAATTTGCCGAATTAAACCACCGAATGGCAGGTGTCATGGAGCTGATGTAACGCTCCATGCTTCAAACTCCAAGAGACTTTATGTTCATTTGTATCGTGTGTTTTTAAATATATTTTACATCGTTTGGTCTTAGTTTAATTTAGTTTAGTGTAAAATGGCGTAGCTTTGGCTTTTTAAATACTTATATTCCTGTAGGTAAATGTGTTTTTGTGTAGCCAGTAAACAAGCTTTACTGCTGTGTAATTTATGCACCAGGGCTTTTCCCATTATCTAGCTGCATGTTTAATTCAAGGGATCTGTGATAGTGGTTGTGTTTAATCTGATGTGTTAGAACAATGGATTATACAAATGTTGTGTGAGCTGAAGGCTAAAGAATGTAAAGAATGTTTATTGTAAATAACTGACATAATGTAATTAGTATGGATAGGACGAGGTGCGTCATTTTATGCAAATTATGACTGTTGGACTTCAGCATAAATGGTGGCATTTTGTTCATTAAAAAGTCAGAGAACTCTCAGAGCTCAGAGAGAGAGAATCCTGTTTTAAAGCATACAGCCGCGCCTGGTGTTTTTATTTCAGCGACGCTACACTATACACTATCACCCTCAGAAGGTACCGAGCGGTCTTCTGGAGATTCCTAACGGCTCCGGGGCAGAGGAACAGAAGCAGGCGGGTCAAGCTGCTCGAGGCGCTGAGGACAGCGCTCCCAGTAGCCGGGCTGACCGCAACGAAGGGGTGTCTGGAGAGTCAGGACAGACGGAAGAGAACGGTTCCTTCACATTGGTGGCAAGCGGTGTGGATAGAGGCTCTCTAACACCAATACACCCCGAGATGACAAACTATACAGCCTGCAAGCAGGACACCCTGAAGGACCTGCTGGAAAGCCATGGAAGGAACGAATATTGAAGAAAGGGTCAAAGGCACAAGTTTGGTGCAACCAGGAGCGAGATGGAAACGCTCAAGGAGGTAAAAAGACGCCTCAAGCAATATGGTCCAAACCCTAGCATGGACCTGTTCCAGAGCGTTTGGAATGAGGTCTGTTTATTGCAGAAAGGGGAAGCTGTGCAGGACCAGGAAGATTTTAACCCTCTGCATGTAGAATACAGTAAATACAAGGTCCCAGGCTGGATGGAGCCAGGGGACATTCGTGGCCAGGAGGAGAACTGGCTGGCAACTACACCACACACCCAGAGGGTGTCTACAGACTTGGATTGGCAGAGACCAGGGATTTTGGAAGCATCGGCTTCTGCCAACGCCAAGACCCAAACAAAATATGCCTCCGCACCAACCGTGACCGTCAACCCACCCTCAAGTAAGGCTAAAAAGAAGCGAGGGGTGGACGGGTGAAAGAAATGGAGGTGGTGCTGGAGAGCGAATGCAAATGTTGTGACCCGCTTCGAAGGGAGGTAGAGACCTTGAAAGGGCAACTAGACTTTGCAACCGAGAGCGAGAAAGAGACTGGCCTGCAATTGCACCGGCTACAGGATGAGCTGCGAGCTGTCACAGTGGAGAGCAATGGTCGCTGCATGGAAGTACGAGAACAGTCGGTCAGTATCCGAAAATTGTCATCCCAGCTGCAGGTCTGTGAGGACTGTAACATCGACCTACACACGGAGCTCAGTGGTGCTCAGGCGCAGATAGCGGAGCTGGAGCGAAGCTCCCGTGTAATGATCGAGCAGCTGGAGGCTGAATGGCGAACTGGAGCTGCTCAACACATAGAAATAACAGCTTTTAAAATTCACCAGGAGAACTGCGAGCAGGAATTAGAGCGGACACAGCTCTCCCGAGATACTATTCAGGCATGGGCCTGGGAGCAGGAGGAGGAAATACAGCTGCTCCAGAACCAACTCCAGCTGTGCCAACACCAGCTACTAGAAGCAGACGCAGCTCGGAAGGAGAGCCTCGCTCAAACTAAGGCAAGCGAGATGGAAGTGAGCCGTCTGACACACCAACAAGGTGTATTGGAGCAGGAGCACCTGGGCACTGTTAGCCACCTGCAGGCTGAGCTCAAAGGGACACGAGCACAGTGCCAACAGCTCCAAGATGAGTTGTCCCTGGCACAAGCTGCCAGCACCCATGTGCCCACCACGGAGGAGAGCAGCACAACAGGGAGTCAAGTCATTGCCCCCATTATATTTTGCATAGAGGAGCAATTGTACCCAGTGTTGCTGGAGGTGGATGCTGTGCTGGCATCAGAGTGTGCTTTGTCCCCAATGAAGATGGAGACCACCCAGCACTCCACCCCTGTGACCCAAGGTGCTACAAGAGAAGGGACCATTTCTTATCTGCCTAGAAGACCAGCAGAATCGGTGAGTGACCACCCTGAGAGACTACCAAATTCCTGGTCCCAGGAAGAATTGCGCCCTTTTGGGATTGTGGGGATTGCCGTGGGCTGGGCCCTTTTTAAATGCTCAGGAGGGGGGCATCAGCAGAAGGAGAGTCTGGGAACTGTGACTGCTGACTGTATTCGGGTCCTGGGTCTGCAGAGGTGCCCTGGACAGAGCAAGATATGGGGGGTAATTTCAGGGTGCCCCCTAACAAACATTTTATGCCTGTGGACTGTGGTGGCCTGTTGCCTAGCGCACTGGACAAGAGGGTTGGCCTGCCTCTTGCCCCGGGACTATGGACCCACAGCCTTCCAGCGACCGTCAGACCCCGCTGACTTTGCTTATGTGCCCACAACCATGGAACTTTCAAGATGGCACAGAAGAGGGGCAAGGTGAGAGGTCTCGTCAGTGGCAAGCGATCCGTTTGGGATCTAAGCTTGCCCTGCCGTTCTGGAAGAGGGGACATATGTCCTGGAGCTGATGTAACGCTCCATGCTTCAAACCCCAAGAGACTTTATGTTCATTTATATCGTGTGTTTTTAAATATATTTTACATCGTTTGGTTTTAGTTTAATTTAGTTTAGTGTAAAATGGCGTAGCTTTGGTTTTTTAAATACTTATATTCCTGTAGGTAAATGTGTTTTTGTGTAGCCAGTAAACAAGCTTTACTGCTGTGTAATTTATGCACCAGGGCTTTTCCCATTATCTAGCTGCATGTTTAATTCAAGGGATCTGTGATAGTGGTTGTGTTTAATCTGATGTGTTAGAACAATGGATTATACAAATGTTGTGTGAGCTGAAGGCTAAAGAATGTAAAGAATGTTTATTGTAAATAACTGACATAATGTAATTAGTATGGGTAGGACGAGGTGCGTCATTTTATGCAAATTATGACTGTTGGACTTCAGCATAAATGGTGGCGTTTTGTTCATTAAAAAGTCAGAGAACTCTCAGAGAGAGAGAATCCTGTTTTAAAGCATACAGCCGCGCCTGGTGTTTTTATTTCAGCGACGCTACACTATACACTATCACCCTCAGAAGGTACCGAGCGGCCTTCTGGAGATTCCTAACGGCTCCAGGGCAGAGGAACAGAAGCAGGCGGGTCAAGCTGCTCGAGGCGCTGAGGACAGCGCTCCCAGTAGCCGGGCTGACCGCAACAAAGGGGTGTCTGGAGAGTCAGGACAGATGGAAGAGAACGGTTCCTTCACAGCAGGGCATTAGGGTAACCTTTCACTGCTGGGTTGTGTTCTCTGAATAGCCGAAGCAGTGCTTTTCATGGGGATTTTCACTGCCCTCGAACAGGCACCGAACAGGCACCGTATGTTCAGGCAATTCGCCAGGATTTGGCGAATTGCCTGCTCTCTCGATAGCCGAATGGCCAGGAAAGGTAACCGAATGCTGATTTTCACCGTTCGGTTACCTTTCTCAAGCAATTCGGAGCTCTTTGATTAACCCTGATAGTTAAAGGAAAGAATTGTTGAACATCTAAAAACACCTAGATTACAGGATCAGAAACAACATGGGTTTACCTCAGGGAGATCATGCCAAACTAATCTTATTGATTTTTTTGATTGGGTAACAAAAATAATAGACATAGGAGGTGCAGTAGAAATTTCTTATTTAGATTTCAGTAAGGCTTTTGATACTGCTCCGCATAGAAGGCTTATCAATAAATTGCAATCTTTGAGCTTGAATTCCAATATTGTTGAATGGATTAGGCAGTGGCTGAGTGACAGGCAACAGAGGGTTGTGGTAAATTGAGTTTATTTGGCGCAAGGTCTTGTTACCAGGGGGGTACCTCAGGGGTCAGTACTTGGACCCATTCTCTTTAATATTTTATTAGTGACAAGGTGGAAAGCCTGCCCAGAGGGCAGTCTATTGTGGATATACTGCCCCAGCTCATGGATATATGGCCCAGCTCGTGGATACTGCCCCAGCTCGTGGATACTGCCCCAGCTCGTGGATATACTGCCCCAGCCGTGGATATTGCCCCAGCTCCTGGATACTGCCCCCAGCTCCTGGATACTGCCCCCCAGCTCCTGGATATTGCCCCAGCTCATGGATACTGCCCCCCAGCTCCTGGATACTGCCCGCCAGCTCATGGATACTGCCCCCCAGCTCGTGGATACTGCCCCAGCTCGTGATACTGCCCCCCAGCTCGTGGATACTGCCCCCAGCTCCTGATACTGCCCCCCAGCTCCTGGATACTGCCCCCAGCTCGTGGATACTGCCCCCAGCTCGTGGATACTGCCCCCCCAGCTCGTGGATACTGCCCCCAGCTCGTGGATACTGCCCCAGCTCATGGATATTGCCCAGCTCATGGATACTGCCCCCAGCTCGTGGATACTGCCCCCAGCTCATGGATACTGCCCCCAGCTCGTGGATACTGCCCCCAGCTCATGGATATTGCCCCCCAGCTCATGGATACTGCCCCCAGCTCATGGATACTGCCCCCAGCTCATGGATACTGCCCCCAGCTCGTGGATTATTGCCCCCCCAGCTCATGGATACTGCCCCAGCTCATGGATACTGCCCCCCAGCTTGGGGATATTGCCCCCCAGCTCATGGATACTGTCCCCCAGCTCATGGATACTGCCCCCAGCTCGTGGATATTGCCCCCAGCTCATGGATACTGTTCCCCAGCTCATGGATATACTGCCCCCAGCTCATGGATATTGCCCCCCCAGCTCATGGATACTGCCCCAGCTCATGGATATTGGCCCCCCAGCTCATGGATATTGCCCCCCAGCTCATGGATATTGCCCCCCCAGCTCATGGATACTGCCCCCAGCTCATGGATATTGGCCCCCAGCTCATGGATATGCCCCCCAGCGCTCATGGATATTGGCCCCCAGCTCAGACATGGGGCGGCTGTTCGAATGCTCTATTGGCATTCGGACAGCCGTCCCATACTTACCTTTCCGAGCGGCACCGGGGAAGTGAAAGTTTCCCGCTTCCGCTCGTTGAAGGACCCAAGCCGCGGTCACGTGACCGGGGCTTGGGTCCTTCAAAGTGCGGAAGTGGGGAAACTTTCACTTCCCCGGCGCCGCTCGGAGTTTGGATGCGCTCGACAGCCGGGTAGAGGCTGCGAGCGCAGCTTCTACCCGGCTGCCGCACGCATCCAACCCCCGAGCGGCGGAGGGACCTTTCCCTTCGCCGCTCGGGGTTGGATGCGCGCGGCAGCCGGGTAGAGGCTGCGAGCGCAGCCTCTACCCGGCTGCTGTGTACATCTTGCAACCGCCGCGGCGAGCCGGCAGCCGGCTCGTGCCGTGGCGGTTGCATGCGCGCGCAACCAACCGCCGCTGGTTGTGCGCGCATGCACAGAGTAAGGCTTGGCAACGGACACGCCAAGCCTTACTCAATTATAGTATAGATATTGCAGAAGGTATTAATGGAAAAGTATGTCTTTTTGCTGATGACACAAAGATTTGCAACAGGGTTGACGTTCCTGAAGGGATCAGCCAAATGACAAATGATTTAGGTAAACTAAAACAATGGTCGGAGCTGTGGCAATTGAGTTTTAATGTGGATAAGTGCAAGATAATGCACCTGGGACGTAAAAACCCAAGGGCTGAATATAGAATATTTGATACAGTCCTAACCTCAACATCTGACGAAAGGGATTTAGGGGTTATGATTTCAGAGGATCTAAGGGTAAGTAGTCAATGTAATAGAGCAGCAGGAAATGCTAGCAGAATGCTTGGTTGTGTAGGGAGAGGTATTAGCAGTAGGAAAAGGGAAGTGCTCATGCCACTGTACAGAGCACTGGTGAGACCTCACTTGGAGTACTGTGTGCAGTACTGGAGACCGTATCTCCAGAAGGATATAGACATCTTAGAGAGAGTTCAGAGAAGGGCTACTAAAATGGTGTATGGCTTGAAGGAGAAAAGTTACCAGGAAAGGCTTAATGATCTTAACATGTACAGCTTGGAAAAAAGACGAGACAGAGGAGATATGATAGAAACATTTAAATACGTAAAGGGAATCCACAAGGTAGAGGAAGGGAGTATATTTAAAAGGAAACAAAGTAGCAAAACAAGAGGACATAGTCGTAGATTAGAGGGGCAAAGGTTTAAAAGTAACATCAGGAAGCATTATTTTACTGAGAGGGTGGTGGATACATGGAACAGTCTTCCAGTAGAAGTGGTAGAGGCCAAAACAGTAATTGAATTTAAGCAAGCATGGGATAGGCATAAGGCTATCCTAAACAAAAGATAAATTCAGGTAAAGTATCCATGTAATTGGGCAGACTAGATGGGCCGAAAGGTTCTTATCTGCCGACATTTTTCTATGTTTCTATGTTTCTATATAAGCAATTCCCATTGGTTATTGTAAAGCGCTGTGGAATCTGTTGGTGCAATATAAATGATACGTTCCATTTTATTTCTCTGTTGTTCTTATTTGTTTATTATTTATTGTTTTTTGCACAGCCTGTTAATAAATTTGTTTTGCCTAAAGCTGGACGTTCCGGTCTGTACCTACGAGCTCACCGGAAGTCCGGTTGATATCGCTGAAGGACCTCTGAAGGATTGTGCCCAAAAAACAATCCTCTATGGGTACGTGTGCCCCAGGAGTACGTACGAGCACCCCTGGGGTACGTGTAACCAAATACTTTATGGCGAACCTCTCCACTGTGACCCTAGTAAATTCCAGAAGGAAGGAGCAGGTCAGAGACTCCTGATTCCTCCTTGACGCAGCGCGCCAGAGGCGCGTTCAATACCTCAGCCGCTGCAAGTGCTAAGTTAGCAACTTGCCATCGAACGCCGTTCAGCCACTCAGCGCTCAGCACTGCTAACTTACTACTTGCAGCGACCCGAGGAGATGCTGCGAGTAGCTGAGTGTGACGTATTAAAGATGGCCACCGCCATGAAGCAAGTAACAATTCCGTACAGCAAGATGGCCGCCGCCACGAAGCAAGTAACAATTCCGTACAGCAATGTTAATTTTGAGGTTTTTGTTCACCAAAGCACAAAATATTTATTTATTATTTACCCCTGCACATAGACATATATTACAGCTCAATTTATATTTTGTTTCAGAAGTAAACATAACGTTTATTCAATAAAAACTATCATTTGTGGTGTGTGCATACAAAACGGAATTGTGCTGACTGCTTTTCTTTATCATATTTTGTCCGAGTGATACGAAAAACAATCTGAATCTTTAATTAAAAAATCGTCAGCCATTTTGGATTCAAAATTCGCATCCAAAGCATTCAATGACACTGCTGCAGCAAACTGAATTGCAGCGCTGCAGCAATTTAGCAGCTGCTGAGGTATTGAACAGGCCTCTGTGCTACGTTTCACGTGGTTGGGGCCCGCGCATGTGACATCATGTCACGTGGACGTCCTTTCAGGCTGCCGAGTGGGAGCAAGCAGGAGCTGCGAGATGAAGAGGAGAAGATGATCTGGGTAGGCCCTTGTGTGCAGATCACCCATTAGTGATGAACTGTCAGTGCCCCCTCCATAGTGTGCCTGGCAGTTCAGGGGGTACAACGTGCAGGGCCCTGACATGCAGAGCGCCACCTGTGCTGTAACAGGAGCCCAGCATCCTTCCTGTCTGCCCAGGCACCTCACCCTACACCAGGCCAATACATTACCTGTGTGCTTGGTAGTTCAAGGGGATCAAAATAAAACCACATTTTTTGGTACACCCAAATAGGGTACCTTCCCATGCCTCAGCTGTTCATGCTGTAGTGCGATCATTCGTGGAGACTCCTTTGTTAATCCCCATCCGGAATATAAACACAAGGTGAGCGGATACTTCCCGTGCAACTCTACATTTGTAGTATACCTGCTAAAATGCCCTTGTGGGTTAATATATGTAGGAGAGACCACACAAAAAGTAAAGAGTCGCATATTGAAACATAAATCTGACATCAGGACGAAAAAAGGTGAGCTTTCAGTACCATGTCATTTTGTAGAATCTGGTCATGACGTCTCACAGCTGAGGTTCCAGGTTGTGGAAGGTGTCCCCAAATTTGCAAGAGGGGGTGACAGGGAGAGAATTTTGAAAAGGAAAGCGTTATATTGGATATATCATCTGAACTCATTGTCCCCCCAGGGTTTAAATAGAGAGGCTGATTATGCACCCTTTCTATAATTAAATAATACAGGTTACAGTCAATGATGGCAATAGGGCTCTTTATCGTATGCATATGTCTTTGATTGGGTGAATAGTTGTATATAAATGTCAGGTTAATAATAAAGCTGATGTAGCATTTAATATCCTATTGGGAAAATGTTTATTGATAATTTTATACCTGATATATATGTATAGATAATAACGAGACATGGTAGCAATTGGTTTTAGTAGCAGTGATTATGTTGTTGACACAATTACTACAAACACAGGTGGTGCATTGAAGAATATATGTGCAACACTGCTAGTTTTAATGAGTATTAATCATGCGTTAATTATCTATGATGCATTTGTCTGCTGTTCTGCTGTCTTTTTTGCAAAATAAAAAATTTTGAACGGAATTATCTATGATGAAAAAAACTATTTAAGATGTTGTATGGATATGAACAGTAGACTTGACAAATACCTGGTTGCAGGTCGAAACGTTGTTCTATTCTTGGTGATGGAATATATTCTAATTGACAAATACTGCCGTATGCTGGAATTATTTTTTGGATACTTGATTTGGTCCTTGGAGTGAGGACTTTCCGGTGGCAGCTCCAAGGTGGGTGCTAACAATCAAAAAATACTACTTGATACTGAATTAGCCTAGTGCTAATGCTCATTTATGTGAGCGCTAGCATTAAGGAGGTGATAGTGCCCAATTTTTTTTAACAGATTACAGAAGGAATTTGTTCAATGACTACCCCTGAATGCCAGGCAGGGTGAGCACAGCAGGATTGGGGGGGGGGGTTTAGCACCGGTGGGCGTATTAGTACGCCCCATCCCCAGGTGCTACATCAGGCCTCTCCTTCAGGCCAACCATGCAGCTGATGTGTGACGCGCATTATTAGCCACATGTGGAAGGTCTGAATTCAGGCTGTCTTGCAGCAGCCAATGGCACGGCCTGCACCTGCTGGATGTAGAGGCAGAGATGGCCCATAGAAGTCACCGGGGTGTACTAATATGCCACGTGTCTTCAAAGCCCACCGGCTGCAAGGACAGCATAGTAGGCCCTGTGGCAGGAAAGGATTATGGGCACTATTTCTTTGTTTATCAAAAATGGGGATGGTAATGTGTAAAACATGCGTCTGCAGGTTCCCCTTTGCATCCCGTTTTAGCACCATATTACGGGGCTGGGGGCTAATTCAGCATACTACTTTTGTCTGTTGAGAAAGGATTCTGCCAAAGCGAGATCAGTTAGCACCAGGTTCTGTGTTTAACTTTTTTCTTACAACATTGGTGTGTTAATTAACATTATGATTTTGTAATCCTAAAGATAATTACTGATTGCGTTTGCCATGTTTATTATAGGGAGCGCAAAGTACAGTAAGCTGTGGTAAGGGAGTATAACCACCAATGCGCTAACAAATGCTTTAATTTCTGAGCCTTAGGAAGGTAATATGTGTCAAACACAATCATCCTGTTGGGAACAGTTACATATCTGAACACTACAGTCAGCGTTCAACATGTAGTCTATCCATTTGTTGCTGTACACGCATATTTGTTAGTGTGCCTCATCAAATAAATTTGTGGAGGAGATATTCTCATGTAGAGGTTCACTGTGTGAACCTTTACATAGGGGATATCTTTGAAACATGTATCTGTCAGGATGTAATTTTTTTAATTTGTTTATTCTTCACAAATGTGTCTTGTCATGTTATTTAACAGCATCACAGGCATCGGAGCCAGCTGTACAGCAACCCCCGCCCACACCGGAACGCCAGGCACAGTCAGATCTGCCTCCTGTGCCGACCCTGGTAGATAGGCTCTCTTTCCTGGCGTCTGGTAAGTTTCCCTTTTTAAACGCTCATTAAAAATAAATTGGATTTACACTGAAATAATTGTGCAATGACTGGTAGCAGTCTGTGCACATTTAAGTGGTTATTAAGAGAGCACCAAATTGGCCACAGAATTGCAGGGAAGGGGAATTTCCCCTTACGTTGCAATTTCTTGGCAATTCCTCTATTCCCAAAGTTAACGACTTCCCAATTTATGTGTAAT
This sequence comes from Leptobrachium leishanense, assembly GCA_009667805.1. Lineage (NCBI taxonomy): Eukaryota > Metazoa > Chordata > Amphibia > Anura > Megophryidae > Leptobrachium > Leptobrachium leishanense. Next base: position 213,276,841 of record CM019066.1, read on the forward strand.
TGTCATAGAGATACGTTGACCTTCGGTAGCATTGAAATGCCACATAGAGAAGTAACGGTTAATCTATAATGAGAACAATGAACAGCAACAAAATATCCGAGAAATGCCCTGATTTTCCTTGGTTTCATTCGACAGGTTTAAACAGGCGAATCACATAGGTTTCCATGTTAAAAAATCCATTTATTTTCTTAAATATTTATTCAACCATTTATTCTTTTCATTTGCAGCAAAATGCTGAATTAACCCATAGGGTCGGCAAACTGAGTTTGCCAAAAGTGCACTGAATGAAAGAGCACCTAAATTTCTGTTAAATTTAACTGCAATTTTGATGCTCTTTGAATAAGCCCTAAAAAAAATTAAAAAAATTCTAGAAGTTATTTGGAGCAAATGCTGCATCCCTTTTGTGGTTTATGTTATCAGACGTGCATGCTTCTACTGCACATTTGATACCCATGACTGTGTCTCTAAATATGTTTGCTTGCACAAACGAATGTAGATGATGCGTCCTTTTGTCTTTGTATATTACACTTGTGTTTGCCAAGTGTGTAAAATCTCCTTCCATGCAAGAACAATGGGCCTGTGGGGTTAGTGGATCCACACAGCTGTGCTAGTGAAATATTACCTATTAGTATGGTTGGAACAGGGGTTAAATGGATCAAGTATACACAGCCTGCACACTTTATTCTGTTAAAGTGTTCATGTTGTGCATATGTAACCTTCGTCATTTTATTATAATATATCATTAATATTCCATGAATAATTTGTAATGGAATATTTGATTTTCCAACAGGTCACCCAATGGTTCTTGATAACCAGACTGGACCATCCCACCAACATCCTGGGGTTGCTTATTCCCCGGGATCACATCACAAATTGTGTTCTATGACACACATGGCAGTACAATGCTAACCAGCATCACTTTGTATGCAAGGCCCTGCAGACTAGCATTGTAGTGTCATGTCACATCTGTTGACAGACACAGTTACACATGATGTTCTAGGTTTTTTCACAGTGTCATCTCTGGAAGAGGACACTGAAATCCTCACAATGGTGGATCCCCGGGCTGAGACCACCACAGCAGCAGTGCCAGAGACTGCGTCAGTGCCCACACAGCCTCCTGACCTGGGTAGCCCAGCAGCTCATCTGAGCAGGGTTGCTGAAGATCTACATCAGCGTGCAGTCTCGTCAGATGAGTCGCTGGAAAAGGTTTCAGGAAACTCTACGCCAACACCTCCAGTACCTAGCTGAGATGGTGTCACTAATGAGGGAGTTGAACGCACATTTGTTGGCCCTTTGAAATCAAAGCCACGGAACCAGAGGCGTAGCAAAGTTATAAGGTACCCGGGGGCAAGTCCTCCCCTAGTGCCCCCCCCCCAATTTTTAGATGAAATAATGCATAGTAACACATTATGCCATCACTTTCAAATTTGCTCAGTGTGGGAAATGAAAAGGCGAATTAGGGTAGGGACACTGCGTTATAAACTAATAATGACGCTGCCTTAGAACAGAGAAAAAAAAGATGTTTAGCAATTGTTTGTTTTTTTCACTTTTTTATTTTTACACATTTATATGGTCATGTTTGGTATCATTGGAAAGGCCAGACTCTATCCTTTTCAATGACACTTTGCTTGACCTTGGGGGGTATACATAATGGAGATACAGGGGTCCATAGGACTCCAGCCTCTCCCTGCACCAGTACAGTGGCTTTTGTTTTAGATAAAATTGTAATAACGCAGACTCTGTCACGTATCCCTCTACAAACACGATGCAAGTCCCTTAAGACAGTCCCTATCTACCCCTCCGATCCTTTAAGTGGTCGGTAAACTAACTACCACTTAGGGACACAAACACAAATATACGTATAGGTATGCACAGGACAGGATACCAGATACAGTAAACAAAACGAGTGGGAAACGTTTTACCAACAACAAGTGGGAAATGTTTTACCAACAATGAGTGGGAAATGTTTTACCAACAATGAGCGGGAAATGTTTTACCAACACAGGACAAGGTATACCTGAATATCCAGACGGAACACATATATCACTGGTATACGATATATACAGAGGACAGGGTACAATGGAGAAGGCTGAAACAAGCCAAAGCAGGAGAAAACAGAATGGTCAGACAAAGCAATGGACTGGTACACGGAGGTGGCTCTCAGACTAGCCAGGTGATATACACAAGAGATAGCACAGAGAGATTAGCCAGGAGACGTTAGCACTGAGGGAAGTAAACTCCACGACAGCGCATTGTGTATTGCAGCAAGCTAGCTTTTAAGCCCTGTGGCTCCTCATTAACATGCCAGGCCCCACCCCTGGGCCAGTCACGTGATTGCTCTGAGCCTGTATATCATTTGGCACCTGGCCAGCGAGCAGTGAGGACGGCGCTGCCAGGTGCTGAGGGGCACCAGGGACCACAGATGTGACACTCTGGCCTTTCTGCTGATGCCCCATATGACCCTTTAGAACATACGTAGCCCTGCAAATGACGGTTATTTTCACAATCGATTATTCAGAGAAAAAAAAAATATTTTTTGTTTTACGTAGAAGGAACAAAAATCAACGACTATTTTTGTTACACAATTTGCATAGTGTACATAACTTTCATACATTGTGGATCTCGTGCAACATAACATGTGTAATTGTTGCACACAACGTATGTGAGCACCTGCTCAGAGTTATGGATTGCTGCTGTGTGTGCAGCTCAAACCCACGTCTCCTTTCTCACTGAACAAATGCTGCTACGAGCACTCTGATAGATAAGATGTTGTCAGTATAAAGCGGGGTGAGAAGGGAAGGCGCTGCATGCAGCCTGACCACTTTAATACGCTATAGTCAAGGTGCGTGGAGCATCCCTTTAAAATAATTTCATGAAGAAACTGAATGAGGGGATAGACCAGAGATGGGAGTGAGTTTGGGCGAGGAACCAAGCGCAAGGATGGGATGGAGTTTGGGGGAAGGATCCAGACCAGAGGGATGTCAGCTCTGGATTAGAGGGAAACAGGGAGGGTGGGGTGGCAGCACAGGACTCCAGCTCCAAGTAAAGATAAAACACCAGCAGTAAAGCTCCTCCAACCAGTGACAGTACCCAAAGGTCTATGTGTGTGTTCTGCTACTGTAGTTAATAAAAACAAATTGGCAATGTCTAACATAACCCTAGAACTAAATCATACCGACTAAAGCAGCGGCACGTCTTCTCCAGTCTGCTCTGAAGCAGCATCTTAGGTTATTGTTTAGCTCAGTCGGATTCTAAACAGTGTGTGCTTTAATCGTGACGATTAATCAACAAACTGATTAATCAATAATGAGAATAGTTGACAACTATTTTCATTATCGATTAGTTGTTTCAGCCCTAAACTTACGGTACCAGCGATACAGTGACCCAAAGGACACCTGTATCTCCAGTAAAGGGATTTCACAGCTGGAAGGGAGGAAGTGGGAGATACTCTGACATCATCACGCTTGAGCGAATACATCAGTGTCCAGGGGAAGTCCTACAATGAGGGAAAGATGCTGCTGCTGCTGCTGTGAAAGTAGAAATAAATGGCACAGAGCTGCAGGACTTCAACGACGTGCTGAGCACATCATCTGCACACAAACATTAAACCAGAGGATGCGCTCCACACGTCGTCAGCAAACAAAGAGGTTAAAGGGAAAAAAGGAGGTAAAATTTGAGCATGGTGCCCTTTTAACCTCTTGCTGCCCCACACCATTATTTAGTCTCTTAACTGTACCTCACGATGCTGCCAAGACACCCGCTGCATTCTTTCTTTGCAGAGTGCAGGTAGCAGAAAATGTGGCAATTCTAGGAGCAATACCAGCCTTTAGGGTGCAGGGCTAGGGGGCAACGACGGACTGCGAGGACACAGGCGGCAAATTTTACGTACAGCAGTCTGTTTAAAAACAAATGCATGCATTTATACACACAGCCATACTTTCACATACATAGTCATATCCCCCTACACCCTGGGGGTATGTAGCAATAAAACTCACAGTAATGTGCGTGTGTATGAGTGTATTACAGAGCTCCACAGCAATAAAACTCACAGTAATGTGCGGTGTATATGAGTGTGTCACCCTGTAAATAGATTTTTTACTTTCTCTGGCAGTGACCAATCGTGTTAGCAATCGCTCTCTAAGAGCCCGCAATGGATCAGATCTGTGTATGTGCGCACAGCTCGGATCCATATTTTTTAAAAATTTTACATGCATTTAGAGGCCATTACAGCAGATACAGATACCAGAGTGATGTACACAAAGCATCGAGAGTAAGAAAAGAAGAGGTTGGCTTTGTGAAGAAATCATCATATTGAAGAATGTTTTACTATTTGGATGATCTCTAGCTCAATGGCAGAAACTAAAGCAAAATATGCCAGACCCCATGAGACAGCAAGAGGGGGGAGTGCTGCCAGCGGGTGTGAGCCAGCCCAAAGAAGTGTGTGGGGTCGGAGCAGGGTCCCCTCTCTTAGATTGTAAGCTCTGGAGCAGGTTCCATTCTCCTCTTAGATTGCTAGCTCTGGAGCAAGGTCCCCTCTCCTTTTAGATTGTAAGCTCTGGAGCAGGGTCCCCTCTCCTCTTAGATTGTAAGCTCTGGAGCAGAGTCCTCTCTCCTCTTAGATTGTAAGCTCTTGAGCAGGGTCCTCTCTCCTCTTAGATTGTAAGCTCTGGGGCAGGGTCCCCTCTCCTTTTAGATTGTAAGCTCTGGAGCAGGGTCCTCTCTCCTTTTAGAATGTAAGCTCTTGAGCAGGGTCCCCTCTCCTCTTAGATTGTAAGCTCTGGAGCAGGGTCCCCTCTCCTCTTAGATTCTAAGCTCTGGAGCAGAGTCCTCTCTCCTCTTAGATTGTAAGCTCTTGAGAAGGGTCCTCTCTCCTCTTAGATTGTAAGCTCTGGGGCAGGGTCCCCTCTCCTTTTAGATTGTAAGCTCTGGAGCAGGGTCCTCTCTCCTTTTAGATTGTAAGCTCTGGAGCAGGGTTCCCTCTCCTCTTAGATTGTAAGCTCTGGAGCAGGGTCCTCATCCCTACTGCCCAGGCAAGACCCTGCCTAGAGCACCTGTATACTGCCAAATTCAAATATTGAATATTGCCCTGGCCTGTACATGAGGTACAGGCCAGGGTAATATTGTGAGCCTAACAAAGGCCCCCACCAGATTACTACTAATCATTTTGTGTCCCTCCTCCCCCTCATAAAGAAAGACAATGGCATCATGCTTAATAAAAATGTATTTATTTTAAAATCATCACCTTTTTTCTTCTGTGCAAGATCCCAGGCCCATAGGAGCAGCTGCACCTGCATCTCAGCCCTGCCTCTCCCAGCGTGCAAAGTGAGTGGGAGCACGTGGTGGATTGAAGGTGGAGCGGGGATTTGACGCTGGTGTAGCCTAGTGGAGAGTCCAGGAATAAATTACCATAATTTAAGTTTCGTAGAGAGTGCCTTGTGGCGCCCCCCTACCTGAAAGGCTGACAGGTGCCTGGGGGCAAGTGCCTCCCCTGCCCCCTCACTACGCCACTGCACTGAACCGAATATGCTGCAAAGACGACCTGGCTGGAGGTACATTCAAATATACATAGTACAGGAAGAGTGGGGGACGCATCTATTCTCCACTGGGGCGGCTGTAGCCACCAAATGTATCCAGCCCAGCAACATGTAAAAAACATAACAAAAAAAAAAGGTGTCCTCAGCGCTAACAGGAATAAGCGGCGATGACACCCCTTTTTTCTGTTTCTATTCTATACAGAAATACAGAAAAAATGGCGTCGCGCCCATACTCACCGGAGCGGCAGCAACTGCCAGGAGTAACGCCCAGTTAATGTATAAAACATAAACAAGGAAAAAAGGTGGTCATCTGCGCTCGTTTCTATGTGTTCCATGTACAACAAAACTGAGGTTTTTGTTTGTTTCAATGGCCATTGCAACGTAAGCTCACTCGCCACTTCACGGCACCGTCTTTACAGAGTGAGTACCTAACAATTGTAACCAAAATGGCCGCTCTACTGAGCAGCTCCAAGCCCCTCCTGCTGCTTTTCAGCCAAGGAGAGGCAGAGATGGTGGGTTTTATTTATACACGCACCAAACACTTCCATTTGGGATTAAAAACAAAAACATGGAAGAGGAACAGCTGCAGAACGACGGACTGGTGTTACAAGCATGATATACATAAATACAGAAAAAATGGCGTCGCGCCCATACTCACCGGAGCGGCAGCAACTGCCAGGAGTAACAGCCCAGTTAATGTATAAAACATAGCAAGGAAAAAAGGTGTCATCTTCGCTCGTTTCTATGTGTTCCATGTACAACAAAACTGAGGTTTTTGTTTGTTTCAATGGCCATTGCAACGTAAACTCACTCGCCACTTCACGGCACCTCTTTACAGAGTGAGTACCTAACAAATTGTAACCAAAAGGCCGCTCTACTGAGCAGCTCCAAGCCCCTCCTGCTGCTTTTCAGCCAAGGAGAGGCAGAGATGGTGGGTTTTACTTATACACACACCAAACACTTCCCATTTGGGATTAAAAACAAAAACGTGGAAAGAGGAACAGCTGCAGAACGACGGACTGGTGTTACAAACATGATATACATAAATACAGAAAAAATGGCATCGCGCCCATACTCACCGGAGCGGCAGCAACTGCCAGGAGTAACAGCCCAGTTAATGTATAAAACATAACAAGGAAAAAAGGTGTCATCTGCGCTCGTTTCTATGTGTTCCATGTACAACAAAACTGAGGTTTTTGTTTGTTTCAATGGCCATTGCAACGTAAGATCACTCGCCACTTCACGGCACCTCTTTACAGAGTGAGTACCTAACAATTGTAACCAAAAGGTCACTCTACTGAGCAGCTCCAAGCCCCTCCTGGTGCTTTTCAGCCGAGGCAGAGATGGTGGGTTTTATTTATACACGCACCAAACACTTGGGCTTGGAGCTGCTCAGTAGAGCGGCCATTTGGTTACAATTGTTAGGTACTCACTCTGTAAAGAGGTGCCGTGAAGTGGCGAGTGAGCTTACGTTGCAATGGCCATTGAAACAAACAAAAACCTCAGTTTTGTTGTACATGGAACACATAGAAACGAGCGCAGATGACACCTTTTTTCCTTGTTATGTTTTATACATTAACTGGGCTGTTACTCCTGGCAGTTGCTGCCGCTCCGGTGAGTATGGGCGCGACGCCATTTTTTCTGTATTTATGTATATCATGCTTGTAACACCAGTCCGTCGTTCTGCAGCTGTTCCTCTTTCCATGTTTTTGTTTTTAATCCCAAATGGGAAGTGTTTGGTGCGTGTATAAATAAAACCAAAGTCCTCCTGCTGCTCTGCCTCTAGTGCCACATCTATAATTCCCCGCAGAGTGCGCTCCAGCAGGAACACTAAAGGAATTGTGTCACTGATGCATGCACTGTCCCTGCTCACCATCCTCATTGCCTCCTCAAATGTTGACAGCACAGTGCATGCATACTTGATCATCAGCCAGGGGGGGGAAAGTTGACCTGATCCTGTCCTTGTGTCATACTAACACAGGTACTCATTGATGGCTCTCTGCTGCTTGTGCAGACACTGCAGCATTGCTAATGTCGAGTTCCACCTGGTGGACATGTCACAGATCAGACGGTTTGTGGGAAGGTGGAATTCTCTTTGAATTTCTGCCAGGCGAACACTTGCTGGGAATGACCATCTGAAGTGGCTGCAGACTTTTCTGGCCTGGCTGAGAAGCTCTGCCAGCCCATGGTACCTGGTTAGGAAACGCTGTACCACCAGATTTAGGACGTGTGCTAGGCATGGTATATGCGTCAACTTACCCTGGCGTAGGGCGGAGAGAAGGTTGCTGCCATTATCACAGATGACCATTGCCAGCACAAGCTGGCATGGTGTTAACCATCTCTGCACCTGCCCCTGCAGAGCTGACAGAATTTCTGGCCCGGTGTGGCTCCTGTCCCCACCCTGGTTCAAGATACTTCCGGGATTGGAACGCAGAGAGGACCGGAAGGGGCGCCATGCTAACACACCTGTAAACTTGTAAATGTTATGACTGTCACTACAAAAGCTTGCCTGTTAGACCTGTGTAAACTTTATTTTTTCTTTGAATACCAACTGATGAAGCTGCGTTAGCGGCGAAACGCGTTTTGAATGTATTCCTTTATTTTATTCTTTTATTAAATTCTTCTTAACCTTTATGGTGAGGTTATATTTTTTTACTATTATATAACGAAGAGGGTTTAGTGTATCCCATATTGCAGGCGCAATATCTACACAGGCTCTCCACCACGTAAGTGTTGCGACCACCTGGCTTGTATTATCTTGTAGTCTGCAATGCTGTACTATGGTCTATGTTTGCCTCGTTTCATGTACGGCCCATGTGAATGATCTTTGGAGCTGCGTGAAGACGGGACGGGGTCATCCCTGAAGAGACCCACTGCGAACATAGTGAGCCTATATTGTACAGGCTCCAGTACATGTGAGTTCCACCACTTCGCATATCTCATTCATATTCGTGCATAGGCATACTGCACCATATGGTTTTTTTTCTTGTTTTCTTTAGTTGCCATGTGCATTGATCATCATCTGCGTCCTATGGACTAAAGGTTTCTTCAGGTCATTACTGCATTTTGTATCCTCAATTCCACTGGGGTGCACTTGCCTTACCTGTTGTGTACTTTTTTACCTCCTGCATTAGTGGGGCACTTTATTAGCGCTGTTCTTTTCTTTTGTCCACGTGTATCTTTTGGGTTTTTTGGGGAAGACCCCTTGAGAACTTAGCTGCTGTTTTTTGCTCCATCATTGTGTTATTTCTCCCCCTCCACCTTTTTGCCACCCCAGCGCCCCTTCTTTATCTTTTGTTGATATATAGATTAAAGCTATACAGAACTCTGATTCAACTCTGTCATAAAAATTGGAGATATGCAGAACTCTGATTCAACTGTGTTATCTAGATTAAAGATTTCCAGAACTCTGGTATAATTTAGTGAGACACCCGGATAGCTGGCAGCCAGTGACAAGAAACAGATTACAATTCCCAGATTAAAATTCCCAGAAACCACCTATAAATCAGTGAGACCCCCTGATGGGTGGCAGTGAGGACACAGGTTATAATTCCCAGATATCTGCTGCAAGTCTGTGAGACCCCCTGATGGGTGGCAGTGACAAGACACAAATTACAATTCCCAGGAACCTCCTATAAATCTGTGAGACCCCCTGATGGGTGGCAGTAACACGACACAGATTACAATTCCCAGGAACCTCCTATAAATCAGTGAGACCCCTTGATGGGTGGCAGTGACAAGACACAGATTGCAATTCCCAGGAACCTCCTATACATCAGTGAGACCCCCTGATGGATGGCAGTGACAAGACACAGATTGCAATTCCCAGGAACCTCCTATAAATCAGTGAAATCCCCCAGATGGGTGGCAGTGAGAACACACAGATTACAACAATTCCCACATATTTTGTAGAAAGGAGTCCCCCAAAATAGTTGCTGGCAGTGAGAACACACAGATTACCACAATCCCCAGATATCTTCTAGAAGTGAGACCCCCCACAATTGCTGCTGGCAGTGAGAACACAAAGATTACAACAATTCCCAGATATTTTGTAGAAATGAGACCCCCACAATAGCTGCTGGCAGTGAGAACACATAGATTACAATAATTCCCAGATATCTTCTAGAAGTGAAACCCCCCAATAGCTGCTGGCAGTGAGAACACACACTGAACTGGCAGTGAGAACACAACAATCTCCTCTCAAAAAACAAGCGCTGTGGCTGAGTGAAGCCTTATATAGCGTGCTGTGGGACTAAGGAGAAGAAGAACTGGAGACCCCCACAATAGCTGCTGGCAGTGAGAACACATAGATTACAATAATTCCCAGATATCTTCTAGAAGTGAAACCCCCCAATAGCTGCTGGCAGTGAGAACACACACTGAACTGGCAGTGAGAACACAACAATCTCCTCTCAAAAAACAAGCGCTGTGGCTGAGTGAAGCCTTATATAGCGTGCTGTGGGACTTAGCTCTGCAAGCCCATGATTGGGCAAAATTTGCCCAATCAGGACTCTGAGCTGTGATTGGCATAATCTTGCACCTGTCTTGCACCTAAACTGTGGTCAGGTGCAGGCTGTAGCCAATTACAAGCTTCAGGCCAGTGGAAAAGTGCATTGTGGTCCATTGTGGTGCATTGTGGGCGAACATGCGGCGACCACGCGGAAATGTTCGGCGTTCGAACAGTCGAATGGGCGATGTTTGAATCGAACTCCGAACAGATCGAACCGAACAGCTCATCCCTAATCACCAGCTGCATTCCAGGAGAACTGTGTGGGGGAGTGAGATCAAACTGCTTTAGCATCGGAAGTTAACCCTTTCCACCCTGACTCCCTTCCCCAGGTTCTGCCCTGTTATTATTTTAAAGGTTATTTAAGGTGTTATTTAAAGAGTTATCTGAGTTATCCCATAAAAGAGCAAAATATAGCCTTTCCTATTTGATTCTCATTTTGGCTATTACATCTATTGCTACTATTCTATATTGTGTGCACAATTCGAGGAGTGATATACTGCGTGTTATACGTTTAACTGGAAAACAATAGAAGTGTACATGTTCTATTAATATCAAGAAGTAGACTTTATAGATGTGATAGTGAACCTCAGTACATACTATTCACGTGCCTGTATACAGGTACATCTCAATAAATTAGAATGCCGTGGAAAAGTTCATTTATTTCATTAATTTCAATGTAAATTATGAAACTTGTGTATTAAATAAATTCATTGCACACAGTCTGAAGTAGTTCAAGTCTTTGGTTCTTTTTAATTGTGATGATTTGGCTCACATTTCACAAAAACCCACCAATTCGCTATCTCAACCAATTAGAATATGTTGACATGCCAATCAGATAATCAACTCAAAACACCTGAAAAGGTTTCCTGAACACTCAAAATGGTCTCTCAGTTTGGTTCACTAGGCTACACAATCATGGGGAAAACTGCTGATCTGACAGTTGTCCAGAAAACAATCATTGACACCCTTCACAAGGAGGGTAAGCCACAAACATTCATTGTCAAAGAAGCTGGCTGTTCACAGAGTGCTGTATCCAAGCATGTTAACAGAAAGTTGAGTGGAAGGTAAAAGTGTGTAAAAAAAAGATGCACAACCAACGAGAGAACCGCAGCTTGAGAGACTTGTCAAGCAAAATTGATTCAAGAATTTGGGTGAACTTCACAAGGAATGTACGGAGGCTGGAGTCAAGGCAACAAGAACCACCACACACGTGTCAAAGAATTTGGCTACAGTGGTTGTATTCCTCTTGTTAAGCCACTCCTGAAACACAGACAATGTCAGAGGCGTCTTACCTGGGCTAAGGAGAAGAAGAACTGGACTGTTGTCAAGTGGTTCAAAGTCCTCTTTTCAGATGAGAGCAAGTTTTGTATTTTATTTGGAAACCAAGGTCCTAGAGTCTGGAGGAATGGTGAAGAAGCTCATAGCCCATTTTGCTTGAAGTCCAGTGTTAAGTTTCCACAGTCTGTGATGATTTGGGGTGCAATGTCATCTGCTGGTGTTTTTCCACTGTGTCTTTTGAAAACCAAAGTCGCTTCACCCGTTTACCAAGAAATTTTAGAGCACTTCATGCTTCCTTCTGCTGACCAGCTTTTTAAAGATGCTGATTTCATTTTCCAGCAGGATTTGGCACCTGCCCACACTGCCAAAAACACCAAAAGTTGGTTAAATGAACATGGTGTTGGTGTGCTTGACTGGCCAGCACACTCACCAGACCTGAACCCCATAGAGAATCTATGGGGTATTGTCAAGAAGAAAATGAGAAACAAGAGACCAAAAAAGGCAGATGAGCTGAAGGTCACTGTCAAAGAAACCTGGGATTCCATAGCACCTCAGCAGTGCCACATACTGATCACCTCCATGCCACGCCGAATTGAGGCAGTAATTAAAACAAAAGGAGCCCATACCATTTATTGAGTACATTTACAGTAAATGAACATACTTTCCAGATGGGCCAACAATTCACTAAAAATGTTTTTCTTATTGGTCTTATGAAGTATTCTAATTTGTTGAGATAGTGAATTGGTGGGTTTTTGTCAAATGTGAGACAAATTATCACAATTAAAAAAACCAAAGACTTAAACTACTTCAGTCTGTGTGCATTGAATTTAATACACAAGTTTTACAATTTGAGTTGAATTAATGAAATAAATTAACTTTTCCACGACATTCTAATTTATTGAGATGCACCTGTATGCTTGACTTGGTACTATCTTATTCACTGCTCCATCTAGTGGATGTTATACATTCTACATGGTACCCTTGAACTGTGTGAATCGCTTCAATATCACAATAAGCAAACTGGGCACCGCTATCTATTATAGCTCAACACAAGGGATAATACAGTATATTATAGATATATGGCAAGATCTCTTTTGAAATCTTTATTGTCAGTTGAATATATAGAGGAATAAAAATATACAAAGCCAACTGGAGCTGTTAACCACTTCTATGCTATGGACGTGCTCAGCGCGTACAACCGCATGTCACGTTCCATGCGGTGGACGTGCTGAGCGCGTCTTCTCTTTGGGGTCAGCGTTCAGCCGGGTTACGGCCAATCGCTGGCCCCCCGTGCAGGCTGACATCCTCGATGTCAGCCCAGCATCCGGAACTGCCGCCGGAGTAATTAGGTGTCATCGCGGCGGCGCGATGACACCTAAGGCTAGGGTCAGACGAACGCATTTTTCGCGTCGACCGTGGAAAAGTGCGGTCGAACGAACGGACATATTTTTTCACGGAATACGCGGTAGCGGTCATACGATGCGCCTTTTCGTCCGTGATTTTGTACGGATCATCAATAAAACACTTTTTGTGTCTGGACGTTATGTTGGCCGGACATTAGCAGCGTCTGATGTCTCCCAATCACACACACACGCCGCTATGCGGCCGCAGCGCACTCTGTACGTCAGTAGTAGCGGTTTGACGTTCTCGAAAAAAATGCGTTCGTTTGCCACTTGCGTTGCGCGGACGAACTTTCGTGCGGCCGTACTTCGTGTGTTCCCCGGCATTGGACGTCATTTGCTGCTAGCACGGCCGTGATTTTGTGCGGCTAAACGCACGTTAAAGCTGCGTTCGTCTGACCCTAGCCTAATTCAGGCGCCCCCCCCGCATGCCCTTCCAAATGGTACCTGGCATTAACCCCTGGGGAGCCGGATCACGAATCGGCGCTGAAAAGCGCCGGTTCGTGATCCTTTCCCGGAGCTGGCTGACATCTTGGATGTCAGCCAAGCCTCCGGGAACTCCCCCTGAGGACTGGCGTCATCGTGCATAGCACGATGACGCCAGTCCTGGAGTTAACCCCTAGCTGCCACCAATGGTGGAGATAGGGGGTTCCAATGAACCCACTATCTCCCGATCGGTGGCAGCTAGGTGTTAAAGTTTGGAACTGTTGGATCGGCCAGAGCATGGCCGTTCCAACGATACCAAACACGACTGTGAAAAGGTTTGTAAAAATAAAAAAAAATGAAAAATAATAAATAAAAAATAAAAAAATTATAAAAAAATAAACATTTTTTTTTTCTTTTTTTTGGTTTGTTAATGCAGCAATATTGTTCCCATTTCAATTATAATGTGAACAATGATGCTGCACTAACGATTTTTGTATGCGGTGCGTTTGTAAAAATCGTGTAATTTTCCCAAAAAAAAAATGTAACGAGACCCTATCTCTAATTTTTTTAACAAGCGCACCCATACAAAATAGAACCGCAATTGCTTGCATGTTAAAATGTGAAAAAAAAACACTTTACACGTTGTAAATTATTGAAAATTCATATTTTATTGCATTTTTTGTTATAATATACAGACAGGTCATGACGTATACATATAATAATAACATATTATGAATCTGCTGAGTCTGACGGAAAGAACGATATATAATATGTCTGGGTCATATACTAAAATAAGCCTTCAAAACACGTTTAAACATGATGAGCAAAACAGGTAAAAATGACCTCAGCACAGAGGCGGGAAAAGCCTCAGCAGCGAAAGGGTTAATATTAGTGTGAGATTATATTGCTTGTATATGCTTTTGACCACTGCACAACCTAGTGGATCTTTTTTACCGGGAGTGAAATACAGATTGAGGTGGCTGCGGTCATGAACATGTATACGCAGGACTGCCATCAGAAATCCTGGGGCCCCTTACTGAAGCTCTGATCGGGGCCCCACCGCAGACGTATTATTTTTGTATTTAAAAAAATCTATAACATTACTCCTACACACATACACATAGAGATCACACCCCATACATGCTGCGCAGTAAACAACAACCACACACACACCATACATGCTGCGCAGTAACAGAACGCACACACCCCATACATGCTGCGCAATAACAGCACGCACACACCCCATACATGTTGCGCAGTCACAGCATACACAGACCCCATACATGCTGCGCAGTAACAGCACGCACACACACCATACATACTGCGCAATAACAGCACGCACACACCCCATACATGTTGCGCAGTCACAGCACACACAGACCCCATACATGATGCGCAATAACAGCACGCACACACCCCATACATGTTGCGCAGTCACAGCACACACAGACCCCATACATGATGCGCAGTCACAGCACACACAGACCCCATACATGCTGCACAGTCACAGCACACACAGACCCCATACATGCTGCGCAGTCACAGCACGCACAGATCCCATACATGCTGCGCAGTCACAGCACGCACAGATCCCATACATGCTGCGCAGTCACAGCACGCACAGACCCCATACATGCTGCGCAGTCACAGCACGCACAGACCCCATACATGCTGCGCAGTCACAGCACGCACAGACCCCATACATGCTGCGCAGTCACAGCACGCACAGACCCCATACATGATGCGCAATAACAGCACGCACACACCCCATACATGTTGCGCAGTCACAGCACACACAGACCCCATACATGCTGCACAGTCACAGCACACACAGACCCCATACATGCTGCGCAGTCACAGCACGCACAGATCCCATACATGCTGCGCAGTCACAGCACGCACAGACCCCATACATGCTGCGCAGTCACAGCACGCACAGACCCCATACATGCTGCGCATTCACAGCACGCACAGACCCCATACATGCTGCGCAGTCACAGCACGCCAGACCCCATACATGCTGCGCAGTCACAGCACGCACAGATCCCATACATGCTGCGCAGTCACAGCACGCAGAGACCCCATACATGCTGCGCAGTCACAGCACGCAGAGACCCCATACATGCTGCGCAGTCACAGCACGCAGAGACCCCATACATGCTGCGCAGTCACAGCACGCAGAGACCCCATACATGCTGCGCAGTCACAGCACGCAGAGACCCCATACATGCTGCGCAGTCACAGCACGCAGAGACCCCATACATGCTGCGCAGTCACAGCACGCAGAGACCCCAACATGCTGCGCAGTCACAGCACGCAGAGACCCCATACATGCTGCGCAGTCACAGCACGCAGAGACCCCATACATGCTGCGCAGTCACAGCACGCAGAGACCCCATACATGCTGCGCAGTCACAGCACGCAGACCCCATACATGCTGCGCAGTCACAGCACGCACAGACCCCATACATGCTGCGCAGTAACAACACGCACAGACCCCATACATGCTGCGCAGTCACAGCACGCAGAGACCCCATACATGCTGCACAGTCACAGCACGCACAGACCCCATACATGCTGCGCAGTCACAGCACGCACAGACCCCATACATGCTGCGCAGTCACAGCACGCAGACCCCATACATGCTGCGCAGTCATAGCACGCACAGACCCCATACATGCTGCACAGTCACAGCACGCACAGACCCCATACATGCTGCGCAGTCACAGCACGCACAGACCCCATACATGCTGCGCAGTCACAGCACGCAGACCCCATACATGCTGCGCAGTCACAGCACGCACAGACCCCATACATGCTGCGCAGTAACAACACACACAGACCCCATATATGCTGCGCAGTCACAGCACGCACAGACCCCATACATGCTGCGCAGTAACAACACACAGTCCCCATACATGCTGCGCATGTAACCGCACACACACACCACACAGGCTGCGCACACACACACACACACACACACACACACACATACAGGCTGCACACACACACACACATAACAGGCTGCACACACACACACACATAACAGGCTGCACACACACACACACACAGACACACACATAACAGGCTGCACACAGACACACACATAACAGGCTGCACACACACACACACATAACAGGCTGCACCACACACACACATAACAGGCTGCACACACACACACACATAACAGGCTGCACACAGACACACACATAACAGGCTGCACACACACACACACATAACAGGCTGCACACACACACACATAACAGGCTGCACACACACACACCACATAACAGGCTGCACACACACACACACATAACAGGCTGCACACACACACACACATAACAGGCGGCATACACACACACACAAACACACACACCACACAGGCTGCACACACACATGCACACACACCACACAGGCTGCACACACACACCACACAGGCTGCACACACACACCACACAGGCTGCACATACACCACACAGGCTGCACATACACCACAACAGGCTGCACACACACACTGCACACGCACACACACACAGGCTGCACCCACACAGGCTGCACACACACACCACACAGGCTGCACACACACACACACACACAGGCTGCACACACACACACACACACACACAGGCTGCACACACACACACACACACAGGCTGCACACGCACACACACACACAGGCTGCACACGCACACACACACAGGCTGCACCCACACAGGCTGCGCACACACACACCACACAGGCTGCGCACACACACACCACACAGGCTGCGCACACACACACCACACAGGCTGCACACACACACACACCACACACACACACATACACACACATACACACACACACCACACACATACACACACCACACACACACACACACACATCACAGGCTGCACATACATAATGAAGGCCTCTTCATTAAGCAGGGGGACCCTGGAGTACCCTCTCATTATCCACCAGCTTCCTGTGGGCGGGGCATGTCAATACAGGGCCGTTTTTTTTTTTTCTCTCCCCCCTCCCCTCTGGGAAAATCTGCAGCTAAAGAGGAGACCCAGGGCAGCCTAAGAGAAAATACTTACATTGATGAGTGGAATCCTCTCTGCTGCCTCTGGGTCTGCCTGTGTCAGGGGGAAGGGGAGCTCCATGCTGGGTCCAGGCTTCCACTTCTACCTCAGCTCACTGGCTCCAGGGCCTCTGCGAGTCAGGGACATTAGGGGGCGGGGACACAGCCAGCTTCCTGCTAGTGATGCCGCGTGTTACTCTTTACAAAGGCACGTGGTAGGGCCCTGTAAGGGGGGGGGGGGCTGTGCTGGCGACCCGGGCCCTCAGTGTCCATATTATTAGTCTGTCCATACCAGGAGCCCAGCAGCTTCAGGGTCACCATGACAACTAGACATAGCTAAGTCTGGCAGTGAACCTTCACGGGCCCCCTGGAGGCACCGGCCCCATACACCAGTAATACCTGTACCCCCCTGATGGCGGCCCTGTGTATACGTAATAACTAACTATACGAACAATATATTTCGCAGAACTAGATATATTGCCCTCTATAATACATGAATGGCTCCTAGAAAACGTATATATTATCCATTTATCCGGCTGCTTTTTAATTGATTTGTAGCTTTTATTGTTTGGGCTACCTAATAAAGTTTATTGTTTTGGAATTTTATATAATGATGGTATTAATTTTTCTGAGTCTTCTGGATTGTAGAATTCCGGATAAGGGGTGTCCGATGTGTAATAATTAATTTTGTCATTACTACAACATGGATTGTAAAGCTCATTGGTATTAGTCAATGCTTAAAGAGATATTACAGAGATATTATACTTGCCTCAGCTACAGTGATGAGCACATCTCCATTTTGCAGTTTCTCCACACTCCCCAGGCCTCTCTGAACAGCCTAGTACAGGCTTCTCAGGTCTCACGCAGGCACTGGCAGACGAAGGCCCAAACTGGTGCATGGCAGCACTTTTCCAGTGATGGCCTATTACATTCTGGCTTTCCTGGTAGCACCGCAGGTTTGCCCCTGCTACATCTCACATTTATTTATCTATTTATTTTTTTATAAAGTATTTTACCAGGAAGGATACACTGATATTTCTCTCGTTTTCAAGTATGTCCTGGGATCAATTATGCATTTGTTACCCCAATAAAAGGCTACGCCTCCAATTAGCCAATGTTCCAACATTGTAGCTCTTTACCCCACACTGTTAAGTCATACGTGTTGCTGCTCTTCAGTCCTATGTTATCCCTTGCTTCTCCAGCCTACCCTTCAAGTGTCCTCATGCCCTACCAAAGCTCCTTGTGTCTACAGTGTTCCTGCTGTGCCTTTTTCCCAAGATCTTCATGCCCTACAAAAGTTCCTTTCTCAAGATCCTCCTGTCTCCAGTATTCCTGCTGTGGTCAGTACCTAAGGACTACAACTCCCACTATCCTCTGTGTTTCCACCAGCATCCAATTCAGCCCTCTGCGTGTCCTGCCCTTTGTCTTCAGTATGTTTAATTATTCATATGCTCATCCACCCTTCCCTGTGTACACCCATTACTGCATATCAGGCTCCTAGTCCTACCCAGGTGATGCTAAACCTTACAAGACTGCACATTGGCTTTATTGCCTGCCATTGCTGTATTCTGTAGCACTGTAGTTCTCAGGGCCAGATTTATAACTAGGCAGAGTAGGCATCTGCCCACAGGTGCCTGCCACAAGGGGGCGCCTTGCTCTGTAAAAAAAAAGTGTTTTTTTTTTCTTTACAATTTACAATCATTTAGACCAGGGGTGGGAAAATTGTGGCTCGCGGGCTACATGCGGCCCGCCACAGAGTTTTTTATGGCCTGCCAAGCAGGGCTCGAGTCCTGCGGGAACGGCGTTCCCACACTTCTCCCGCAGCGGGAACGTTGCAGGAACGCAGGTTCCTACTGTGGGCAGCCGTGTCATTCCTCTAGCAGCCCCTGGCTGTGTGTTCCCTCCGAGCTCTGCGTTATGATCCCTAACGCGGCTCCCTCCTCAGCACTCTGAAAGGCTGTGATGCGGCCTACAGCCGGGATCTCACGAGATTGCATCACAGACTTCAGAGGGCCCGGCTGAGGAGGCAGCTGCGGCAGCAGCACGCCTGAGCTCGGAGGAACACATGTTCCTGAGGTATGCAGGCTGGGTAAGTATATTTCTGGGGGTCTCTGCCTGGCTAACATTTATTCTGGGGGTATGTTTCTGGCTATAAATAATTCTGGGGCATGTTTCTGGTTATAACTAATTCTGGGGGCATGCGTCTGGCTATAATTAGTTCTGGGGGCAAGTGTCTGTCTGTAATTAGTTCTGGGGGCATGTGTCTAGCTATAATTAGTACTGGGGCAAGTGTCTGGCTATAATTAGTTCTGGGGACATGTGTCTGGCTGTAATTAGTTCTGGGGCAAGTGTCTGGCTATAATTAGTTCTGGGACATGTGTCTGGCTATAATTAGTTTTGGGGGCAAGTGTCTGGCTGTAATTAGTTCTGGGGCAAGTGTCTGGTTGTAATTAGTTCTGGGGGAAAGTGTCTGGTTATAATTAGTTCTGGGGCAAGTGTCTGGCTATAATTAGTTTGGGGCAAGTGTCTGGCTGTAATTAGTTCTGGGTCAGGTGTCTGGCTGTAGTTAGTTCTGGGGCAAGTGTCTGGTTATAATCAGTTCTGGGGACATGTGTCTGGCTATAATTAGTTATGGGGTAAGTGTCTGGCTATAAATAGTTCTGGGGACATGTGTCTGGCTGTAATTAGTTCTGGGGCAAGTGTCTGGCTATAATTCGTTCTGGGGACATGTGTCTGGCTATGATTAGTTCTGGGGCATGTTTCTGGCTATAATTAGTTCTGGGGCAAGTGTCTGGTTATAAATAGTTCTGGGGCATGTTTCTGGCTATAATTAATTATGGGGGCATGTTTATGGCTATAATTAGTTCTGGGGCAAGTGTCTGGTTATAATTAGTTCTGGGGGCAAGTGCAGACCTCCGCTCCCACAAAGAGGCCCCCGAGCCAAAACAATTGCCCTCCGCTGATTTAGACCATTGTATATTCCTGGAGCCCTAAGGGCTGGAGGTGGATATGAGGTATCATTGGAAAGGCCAGATTATGGCCGTTCCAGTGATAGCAAATATAACCAGGTTAGGTTTATCTATATCATAATACAATAAGCTCCGGCGTGTCCGTCGCCAAAAAAACGGACTGCGCAACCTGCGGCGGTTGGCTGCGCGCGCATCCAACGGCTGCGGCAGGCGCACAGCCGGCGTGCACGAGGGACAAAACAAATCCGATCCATGGCAGAGGCGCACAGCACAGCGCCTCTCCAATGGATCGGATTTGTTTATCTCCTCGGTGCCCGGCCTTCATCTCCTCGGCGCCCGGCCTCCGTCTCCTCGGCGCCCAGCCTCCGTCTCCTCGGCGCCCGGTTTGCGTCTCCTCGGCGCCCGGTCTGCCAGCCATATTACCAGTCTGCCATGCACATTGCCATGCACAATACCAGTCTGCCATGCACATTGCCATGCACAATACCAGTCTGCCATGCACAATACCAGTCTGCCATGCACATTGCCATGCACAATACCAGTCTGCCATGCACATTTCCATGCACAATACCAGTCTGCCATGCACAATATCAGTCTGCCATGCACATTGCCATGCACAATACCAGTCTGCCATGCACAATACCAGTCTCCCATGCACAAAACCAGTCTGCCAGCCATATTGCCAGTCTGCCATGCACAATACCAGTCTGCCATGCACATTTCCATGCACAATACCAGTCTGCCATGCACAATACCAGTCTGCCATGCACATTCCCATGCACAATACCAGTCTGCCATGCACAATACCAGTCTGCCATGCACATTGCCATGCACAATACCAGTCTGCCATGCACAATACGAGTCTGCCATGCACATTGCCATGCACAATACCAGTCTGCCATGCACAATACCAGTCTCCCATGCACAAAACCAATCTGCCAGCCATATTGCCAGTCTGCCATGCACAATACCAGTCTGCCATGCACATTGCCATGCACAATACCAGTCTGCCATGCACAATACCAGTCTGCCATGCACATTGCCATGCACAATACCAGTCTGCCATGCACAATACCAGTCTGCCATGCACATTGCCATGCACAATACCAGTCTGCCATGCACAATACCAGTCTGCCATGCACATTGCCATGCACAATACCAGTCTGCCATGCACAATACCAGTCTGCCATGCACATTGCCATGCACAATACCAGTCTGCCATGCACATTGCCAGTCTGCCATGCACAATACCAGTCTGCCATGCACATTGCCATGCATAATACCAGTCTGCCATGCACAATACCAGTCTGCCATGCACATTGCCATGCACAATACCAGTCTGCCATGCACAATACCAGTCTGCAATGCATAATACCAGTCTGCCAGCCATATTACCAGTCTGCCATGCATAATACCAGTGTCTCATAATACCAGTGTGCCTAAATACTAGCCTGCCATGTCATGCATACCACGTTCCATTAAATATACGCATAATGTATACGCTACAAAAAAAATGCCTGCCCAAGCCCAACACAATCTAAGGGGCCCCATGAGTTTACAATCTAAGGGGCCCCACAATCTTACAATCTAAGGGGCCCAACGAGCTTACAATCTAAGGGGTCCCATGACGTTACAATCTGAGGGTCCTGTTCGCGTGCGCTTACACTCTAAGATGGAAGAGGAACCTGCTCTAATATATAAATGCCTTTGTAATGCGCTGTCAGCTGTGCGCCCACCCATCACAGCTGCTCAGTTGGCCCTCCTGTTGCGGATGGGATGGCGATGGACGCATTACAAACGTATTTATATAGAGAGATACTCTTGGATAGGACATTGAAAAAAAAACTATGGATGTGAATTCTGAGCTGGCGACAACAACAATAGACTGCGCTCTATAGACAACAACAATAGACACCTAGTGTAAAAATAAAATAATATTTTACTCCTTTTTTTTCTAACACGGCACAATTATTCAGTTTACAATTATAAAGTTAACAGTGATGCAGCGCTAACATACCTTCTCATTTCCCATACTGCCAGCAAGTGTGGAGCTGATGATACAATGCATTGTTTCATCGACAACTTAGACCGCAGCACTGCAGTAAGGAGAGACAGGGGGACATTGGAACTGCATCTCTAAATTGTGCACCGCACAAGGTTAAGTGAGGTGTCATTGAAAAGGTCAGAGTCTGGTCTTTACAATGATACCAAAGATGACCATGTAAAGTGTAAAAATTAAAAAACTGAAAAAAGTAAATGTTAAATTATTTTTTTTCTCTGTTCTACAACAGAGTCTCTGTTCTACAACAAAGACAATATATGCTTTTACATATGAAACAAACAATGCGACTGCACTAACTCAACTAAAACAACAGATCCTGCTCCTTCTTTTGATTTGAGCACAGAGAGAAACTGTTTTTCAGTTCTTTAAAAATGTTTTTTTTATATATTTTAAATTTGCCCAAAAACTAATATTTAAAAAGTCATTTTGCCATGTTTTTTTTTTGGGTGGGGGGTGGTAGGGGTGCTGCACATAGCTGTGCCTACAGGTTCCTGAGATGCAAATCTGGCCCTGGTAGTTCTGTTATAGTCATACTTAAGATCAGAAGGTGGACTACATGTAGGAGGATCCTGAAGCTTTCCTGAAGGTGATGTTGTGATTGGCAATTCTAACAGATCATGATGATTAAAAATGTATCTCCGGGGGGGCATGGCCGGCTGTGAAGGGGACAACATGTGTTCTAGCTGAGCTCCGTCTCTGCCTTCTTTAATACAGGTCGTTTAGCTGATTTTTTCTCGAAGATTTTTGTGTACCTGTACCCCCCAAGTAGCCGGCCACCGGGGGTGTGCTGTCCGGAGCCTGCTTGGCATCCCCTCCGGACCTGAGACTTGCTTTTCCTGTCCGTTTTCCCGGTGGATGAGTGCTGCCAGCGGCCATCTTGGGGCCTATCTCCAGACCACCTTTTGCCTCCGGGCTGTGAGCTCTGCGTGTTTCCCAGCTGGCGGGCTTCCCGAACGACTATCTTGGGGCCTTGCCCAGCACTGCGGAGTCTCTACTGCACCTAATATACACTCCCTATCTGGATGGAGAAGGCTGGAGAAGCGGAGGGCCCCCGTTTCCCGGCCATGGCGGCTGACCTGATTGAGGGGGCGGATGGAGTACCCACAGGGCGGTGGACAGATGTCCCATTGCTGCCCTTGGGATCTGGCCTGGAGGCCGCGCTATCGCTCTTGGAGGACATGCTGAGGATGGAAGAGGATGATGGGCGTCCGCTGACGAGAGGTGCCCTTCGACGCTTTACGGAGGCCTTGGGGGCAGCAGAAGCCCTGATGACCCACGTGGCGCCGACTGTGGAGGCTTCCGGCGGGAGGCTGATTCGCACATCTGTGCGTCCCCAGCGGAAAGCGCCGAGAGCGACCCAGAGCCCCGGTCCCTGCCGGTTACCTCCCTGGCAACGGGAATGAGTCCTCCATGTAGTTCTGAGGTACCTGCCGCCTGCAGATCGCCGGGCTGCAAAGAGTCGACTGGAGTGACGGAGGGGCCTGGAGACCCTGGTTGGAGAATGGAAGTGAAGGAGTGCCCCCCCTTGTCGACCTGGTCTGAGGCATGACCTGGATCTCTCACCCTGGCTCTCGCTCTACAGGAGTCCGCGAATCCACCTCGTGGAGATGGCAACGAGAATAGTTGGGCAGCCCAAGCTCCGTTGGGGCCTTGTGCCCTACTCCTAAAAAAAGATTTGGCACCAGTTGTGTATTCCGGCCTCCCTGTTGGCGCCCTACCCGCCTTACGAGAACCCCTTTTTCGGGATACTGGCTGAAAGAGATCTGCCCCCCCTGAGTGTGACCCCTGTTCTCGGTCCTTGACCCATTTTGAAATAAGATGACTCTCCACCTGGTGACCCTTTTTGCTTCCCGCACCCCATCCCTCATTTTCCCCCCACATGCTGAGAATACCTGTTTATTGATGCATTCCCCCCCTTACTCCCCCCCCTTCTGCTGGGACACTTCAGACATTTTCTGAGGACGCTTTCAGTTTTTGTTTCATCCTCTCTCCCTTTCCCCCACATAAGCGTTATTTTGGTTGTTTTTCAGAGGACTCTTTTTACCTTCCTACTGCAGTGCTTCTTAGCTACCTAGTTCGTATTTTTGATGTCTTTCAGGCTGACGAATTGTGGCCCTGAGCGGCCATTTTCTTTTACGCAGATGACTCGTTATGGCCCTGCGAGGCCATTTTCTTTGATTGTCTTGCTGACTTTGTTTCAAAATAAAAAACCTTTAAATACAAAAAAAATGTATCTCCCACCAAGCAATACAATTAAATCAAAGATTCACATACAATTTTAAACTCTTAAAATTCCAGGGAACATTATTCAAGGAGAATCAAATATACATTTTGTTGCCTAATCTAGTCAAAACCAACATGTAATAAGTAACAGTTAAATAGTTTAAGATGGGTGTTTTTGTCAGGAACTATATTTTGGCAATTTAAACTCACTTTCATCTCATAATAATCTTAATCCAGCAGCAATATATTTCTCATTAATTTGTGGCAATTCATTTTATTAATTAAGGTTGTCATGACACCCCAAACAAAAAAAACTACAGAAATGTCCTGGAAGAACAGAAGTGTAGACATGGCATATAAATCAATGGAACAATTAATGAGATCATCTAACTACCATGAGCAAATTAAGTTAATTTGTGTGCTAGGTGTGTAGCTGACAGCTGTGAGAGCCTTCTAATGTGGAGTGCTTCCATGGGAGGCTGTCAATCAGACTATCAAGGTTATTCAAAGAGATCCAAAATGTGGCCGAAAGGTAACCGAAGAGTGAAATTCAGCGTACGGTTACCTTTCCTGGCCATTCGGCTATCCAGAGAGCAGGCAGTTCGCCAAATGTTGGCGAATTGCCTGCACATACGGTGCCTGTTCGGTGCCTGTTCGAGGGCAGTGAAATGGTCATAGAGACGCAATGCTTCGTCTATTCAGAGAACAAAAGCCAGTAGTGAAAAGTTGCCGAATTTCCCTGCTGTTCGGTGGTTTCATTCGTCAGGTTTTTTCAGGTGAATCCCATAGGCTTCAACGTTAAAAATATTCCTGTTTTAATTCAATATCTAATAAACTGTTGATTATAATATTCTGCAGTAAAAAGTCTCTTTATTTATAGATTTTTTAGGATCTCTTAGGAATTTTTCGGGGGTTTTTTTTGCGAAAAAATATTTTAGTTTTTTTTTTAAATGTTTTTTTCTTTTTTGTAACAACCCTTTTATTTCATTCATTGGATCTTATATGTAAATTTCAGACATTTTCGTTCTGTAGTTTCTTTCCAAACAGTGTTTCACTTTTCAAACATTCAAGCGTACTGTTTCTGATTTTTTTCACTCCATTCGTCTGCGGTGTCGGGTTTTTCCGGCGGCTGCTCTGTGCTGTGATCGGCGACTGCTCAGGTTTCTCCGGCGTGTTCGGCAGAGTTAATCCAGATGTTTTGTGGGTTTTGGTGTGCGTTCGCCGAGTTTTGCAGTGAGTTTTTGTCAGGTTTGCGGCAGCTTTTCCCTGCACTACTACGGCCCTGTGGTGCTTGCTGAATACACCGCAGGGTCACCGAAATGGGATCGCCAAATCGCACCGAATTGAAGAGAACGAAAAGTCACCGAACGTGCGGTGACTTTTCGATTCTCTTTGAATAGCCCTGTATATTGGGAGCAGTCTTTCTGGATCAGATTAATACTCACTTGTGTTTGTAGCCCCTAACATTAGGGTTTGCACTCATAGAGCATTTATTAATTGAAAACTTATGTTTAGAAGATTTTGCACAAAATGCACATTTTTCATTAGAAACAACAAGCCTGTAATCAGAAATACAGTCAGTGTTTACATTATTCATCATGAACTAGAAAACGGACATAAAAAATGTCAATGTAGTCGGTGAAAGAGGACCTTTTCATCAAAAATTAGGGTGTGCCTGGGCACAGCCTGCACACTCCTTCGCACGCTTCTGTTAATACTGCTTTCATTGAGTGGCATCATTAACAGCCCATCAACAACCTCTGCTCCAGATAGAAAAATATGCTGTCATTCTTAATGGGTGCAAAAGGAGACGAAGTTGGAATAAAAGGTTAATTATTAAATAAACCCCAAGATGAGAGATGAGGGCCATAAGTGGTTAATATTTAATACAGAAAGAAATAAGCAGTCTAACACCGGTACATTTAAATGAAATGTTTTGGTCATTTTATTAAAATCCTTTTTATATGTCTGAAAAGGTGGTTGACAAACTTCTAAACAAAGTAAAAAAAATTCAAACGCTGTATGCAAACACATATAAAAAATAGAGGCAAGTATGCAGTTAATCTTACTGAAATAAACATTGTTTACAGGATTTCTGCAAGAATCAAAACTAGGTCTGTGGAGACCTCTAGAGGTTCAAGTTTTATTACACAGAGCCTATATAGTATAGATCTGTTGTATTCCAAAGTCTAAGGGATAGAGCATAACTTGGACGATTAAAGGCAAGACATAAATGAAAACTGTTTGCTTCTGCCGTTCTCCATTTGTAAGTCACCTTTAATGTCCGTATTACGACTGAACCATATTTCCAACAGCTTTCAAGCAGAAATTTGATAACACCAGCTTTGCTAAGCGCCATGGTGTTATTAGCTCCAGGAGTCCACAGGACTATATGGAGACAAACGAGTGCTCACATGAGTGAGATCTGGCTGGGACGGCAGATGGATGAGTGGAGGATCAATGGGAACTATTTGTTCCCTGTGTTCCTCTACCTGCAGTGCGAGAAGCTGAGTGACCCTATCCTTATACACTGTAAGTGGACACTATCATCACGCAGAACCTTATGTACATATACTGTGAGAAACTGTATGTGGCCTATAGGCTACGTTTCACTGTACAAAACAGTAGTGATTAGTGATGGTTTTATCGGTTACACACCAGTAAAAAAAAAATTTTACTCAACATTATTTGTTTGTATATACTTTCTGTTTACAATTTACAAGCACTAGTCTTTTTTTAAATGCGCTTTGAAAGTTTCAGGGTTTTGTTTTTTTTTTACACCTGTTCAGCAGATTCTCGGCTTTTTTCGGCAGCTGGTGGGCGATCTGTTCGGCAGGTCGCCGGCTGCTTGAGGATCTATTCGGTGGTCTGTTCAGTGGATCTCCCAATTTTTACAGAAGGTTTGCAGCTGCATTTGGTAGTTTTTCCAATAGATGCAGCGGTTTTAGGATGTATTAGGTGAGTCGATTCGCTGCACTTCGGGAACTCTGTGGTGAATGCTGAATAGTACTGAAAAGTCGCTGAAAAGTACATTGAAGGAGAGAGCATGCTCTCTGACATTTGGTGCTCTCTGAATAACCCCTCAAATAAATAGTCTAGAGCAAGCCCTCAATAGCACCTAATGTAAAACAAATATTTATCTTACCAATTGCGGCCTTCTTTATTGGGAGTAATGCAACCAAAACCCTTCAAAGGTTATTATATAAAATACCAAAAAGCAAACCACCAAGAGGCACAAAAAACATACTTATTTACATAAAATTTACAATACAAAGTGCAATATATTGTGATGTTACTTATATTTTGATATTATTAATAAACATATTTTCTTGAATGGCTAATGATTGGTGTATCCTAAAGTTTTGTACATCCATCTCAAATGGTGTGCGTTTGACTGTTGGTACAAAGGAAAGTCCTTTATTCAGGATCTGTATACGTGTTGTGGTAAATTTTTTATTGGAAAGGTTAAATATTGGTAATTTTTCCAGAGGTCTGGCCTCTTATCACCTTTCCCCCCTATGGCCTCTTCTTGTTCTCTTATGCTTGAGTGTACTTTGTGGCCAGTGAACCTCTGGTTTGGATCTGTGCCGTAGTGGCCACGTAGTGAGATGTTGGTTTGATGGTCACCCAAAAAAAGTCACTTTAGGTGTTTGATCTTGATGACGTGAAGCCGTTTCAGAATCTGGTGTGGACTCTCCTGATGTCATATCCACCGATGGGTATAATGGTTTAATAATTTTGATCTATAAGATTGGGGCTTAGGCCGATCCGTATTTAGCCATCTACCCACTCTATGAGATGCGTAATCATAATCACTTCCTCAAGTTTTCTTTTCTTGAATCGAATAAGATCTGCTTTGGAATTGACAAGGTCCTCTTCTAACTTGTTTAATTGTGTTGCAACCGCTGTGGTATCCATGACTGGTGCATTGTCAATCTCATATTTCGTTATTTGTTGTTTAGTAGTATCCATTTCTTTGCCCATTTTCTCAGTAGAAATGACCATCCATTCTAATGAACACTGATTCACAACTGCTACCCACTTTTCACAAAATTTGGGATTTGTGTGACCTATAGTGGGTGAATTAGCACCCCTGAAGCCCCGTGGTATAAGTTTACTGCAGTAATAATCAGATAGAAATATCCCGTGAAGGTTTAAAATCAAAATACATATCTTTAGTGGGTGCATGATGTTCTAATTCCTCCGAAGTTGGTGGACATAGGACTTTCAATGCCCGCTCCTCTGTAATCTGTAATGTTTCTGCATATTCCTGATAAGGCAATTCCAATCAGTGCTTAATACAAAAATTCATAATATCTTAGGGTGCTAGGAATATGGATGTCTCCAACTATATATGTAACCTGTATTCCAGCATCTCTATTACCTATGGCCAGTGGCGTCACTAGGGTTGGTGTCACCCGGTGTGGTAATTTATGGTGTCACCGCCCCGAGTTTTACAGAATTTTTTTAACTACTCATAGTCCTAAATCAGTACTCCCATATAACACTGAATGCTCATACACACGGCGCACATTACTGTGAAGTTTATTGCTGTGGAGCTCTCTCATATGCTCACACAAATTTTTGCAAACCGCCAGCAAGTACGGTGCCTGTTCGAAGGCAGTGAAAGCACACATGGAATTATATTGCCCCCAGCAGCTCTGGATATATTGCCCCCAGCAGCTCACCCATGGATATATATTGCACCAGCTCACATATGGATATATTGCGCCTCAGCTCACATATGGATATATTGCGCCTCAGCTCACACATGGATATATTGCCCCAGACCAGCTCACACATGGATATTGCCCTCTCATGGATATGCCCCCAGCACACATGGATACTGCCCCCAGCACACATGGATACTGCCCCAGCTCTCATGGATATTGCCCCAGCAGCTCTCATGGATATTGCCCCAGCTGCTCTCATGGATATACTGCCCCAGCTGCTCTCATGGATAATGCCCCAGCTCCTCTCATGGAGGTTGTCCCAGCTCCTCTCATTGCTATGCCCCCAGCTCCTCTCATGGCTATGCCCCCAGCTCCTCTCATTGATATTGCCCCAGCTCATGGATAATTCCCCAGCTCATGGATATTGCCCCAGCTCATGGATAATGCCCCAGCACATGGATAATGCCCCAGCACATGGATATACTGCCCCAGCACATGGATAATGCCCCAGCAGCTCATGGATAATGCCCCAGCTCATGGATATGCCCCAGCAGCTCATGGATAATGCCCCAGTAGCTCATAGATAATGCCCCATCAGCTCATGGATAATGCCCCAGCTCCTGGATAATGCCCCAGCAGCTCATGGATATACTGCCCCAGGTCATGGATATGCCCCAGCTCATGGACATTGCCCTCGCTCATGGATATGCCCCCAGCTCATGGACACTGCCCCAGCTCATGGATTTGCCCCAGCTCATGGATACTGCCCCAGCAGCTCATGGATAATGGCCCCACCTCACCTCCTGCGCCGCGTGTTCGCTCCCTCTGAGCGTCCGGCGGGGTGCAGCTTGGGCGCTCGCCTGGGGGAGCCACGTGACCAGCCGCGATCGGCTGGTGACGTGTTTCCCCCAGGCGAGCGCCGAAGCTGCATAGCTTCGGACGCTCGCAGGGAGCGAACACATGGCGCAGGGTGAGACACCCGCCCTTAGGGTGACGGTGTCACCCTAAAGGCGGGTGTCACCTGGTGCGGGCCGCACCCCCACCCCCACATTACGACGCCCCTGCCTATGGCCAGATCTATATTACCTATGGCCAGGACTTTCATTAAGTGGATGCAGTGTAAAGGAGGAAATAAATGTAACAATGTAATAATACGTTAGCAGACATGTAAGAATAAATGTATCACTTGGTGTTATATGTAAGCCTAAACTTTGAGAATAAAAATAGAAAGATAATGGAAAATGAAGTGTATATAGAATGTGTGTATTTATGGATGTGTGAGTTGTGGGATCTTAGAAATAAAAATAATTATAACTTTATAGGGAAATACATAAGTGATCACTATAAGATGTTAACTGGGACTGTGTATCATGTATAAAATGTGCTTTTGTAAGTATTCTACATTTGTGAACCTGGAAATCTATCGGAGAAAGCTATGTTATACAATATGTGTGTAAGTTGTAATGGAGTACATAGAAACATAGAAAAATGTCGGCAGATAAGAACCTTTCGGCCCATCTAGTCTGCCCAATTACATGGATACTTAACCTGGATTTATCTTTTGTTTAGGATAGCCTTATGCCTATCCCATGCTTGCTTAAATTCAATTACTGTTTTGGCCTCTACCACTTCTACTGGAAGACTGTTCCATGTATCCACCACCCTCTCAGTAAAATAATGCTTTCTGATGTTACTTTTAAACCTTTGCCCCTCTAATCTAAGACTATGTCCTCTTGTTTTGCTATTTTGTTTCCTTTTAAATATACTCCCTTCCTCTACCTTGTGGATTCCCTTTACGTATTTAAATGTTTCTATCATATCTCCTCTGTCTCGTCTTTTTTCCAAGCTGTCCATGTTAAGATCATTAAGCCTTTCCTGGTAACTTTTCTCCTTCAAGCCGTACACCATTTTAGTAGCCCTTCTCTGAACTCTCTCTAAGATGTCTATATCCTTCTGGAGATACGGTCTCCAATACTGCACACAGTACTCCAAGTGAGGTCTCACCAGTGCTCTGTACAGTGGCATGAGCACTTCCCTTTTCCTACTGCTAATACCTCTCCCTACACAACCAGGCATTCTGCTAGCATTTCCTGCTGCTCTATTACATTGACTACTTACCCTTAGATCCTCTGAAATAATGACCCCTAAATCCCTTTCCTCAGATGTTGAGGTTAGGACTGTATCAAATATTCTATATTCAGCCCTTGGGTTTTTACGTCCCAGGTGCATTATCTTGCACTTATCCACATTAAAATCATTTGTCATTTGGCTGATCCCTCCAGGAACGTCAACCCTGTTGCAAATCTTTGTGTCATCAGCAAAAAGACATACTTTTCCATTAATACCTTCTGCAATATCACTAATAAAAATATTAAATAGAATGGGTCCAAGTACTGACCCCTGAGGTACCCCACTGGTAACAAGACCTTGTGCCGAATAAACTCCATTTACCACAACCCTCTGTTGTCTGTCACTCAGCCACTGCCTAATCCATTCAACAATATTGGAATCTAAACTCAAAGATTGCAATTTATTGATAAGCCTTCTATGCGGAACAGTATCAAAAGCCTTACTGAAATCTAAATAAGCAATGTCTACTGCACCACCTGTGTCTATTATTTTTGTTACCCAATCAAAAAAATCAATAAGATTAGTTTGGCATGATCTCCCTGAGGTAAACCCATGTTGTTTCTGATCCTGTAATCTATGTGTTTTTAGATGTTCAACAATCCTTTCCTTTAACATGGTTTAACATGGAGTATAACATGGAGTATACTTGCTAAATAATATTAGCTTGTGAATGGGTGCTGATTGGATAGAAAAATCGCAATGAAGGTGTCTCGAGAGATGTATAGCGGGTGTAGTGGTATAAAAAAATATATAATTGAGTGCAACAAAAGCAAAAAGTGAATAAGTGATGACTAAAATAGTGGGAGTTATTCAGAGAGCACCGAAATGACGCTGAACCTTGAAAGTGTCAAAATCAAAACGATGTTTGCAAAAAAACTGCTTAACGAAAATGCCTGGAATTTATATATAAGGTCCTATGAATGATAATAAAAAGGTCCGTTACAGAAAAAAGAAAAGACACTTTTAAAAAAAAGAAACTGAAAAAATTTTGCCGAACAAAATCACGAAAAATGCCTAAAGGATCCTAAAAAAAAATCAATAAAGAGCCTTTTACTGCAGATTAAAATAATAAACGGTTTATTAGATATTGAATAAAAACAGGAATTTTTAACATTGAAGCCTATGGGATTCACCTGAATAAACCTGCCGAAGGACACCACGGACACAACAAAATAGTAGTGATGTCACACAAAAAGGAATCCTACTTCTTAGATGCACCTTCCTCTGGCGTCTCCTCCAATCAGCGCCCCAAATTGCATATAAACATAAATAATGGAGTGCAATCTAGAATAAAATACAACAATTCAGGGTGTAGCCAATAGTACAAAATCATACATAGGCCCCTTAGTTCATATTGAACTCACAAGATTGTGAAAATAAACGGGCACATCAAGGATGCTGTTACCGCTCAAGGAATTGCAGCCTCTCCAGTTCAGCCCGCCACCACAGGAATAAACTCAGAAGCCGTTCCAGTTGTAAAAGATTTATTCGATACAGCAAATACTCCAACGCGTTTCGTTTGGTAATAACCCAAACCTCATCAGGGAGAGAAAATATCAAGTCCATCCCCATCACCGACGCCTTTATATACAAATCACAATACGCATTAGCCTGCAATCTTCTCTTCTATCTTTACTTCCAGTCCTTGCATTCCATCCACCGCGCATGCTCGGGACCAACTCCTTTTATCGGAAATTAAGTATCGGATATTCTTCGGCAATTATTCCAGGAGGTGTACAGCTCTAGAGGTATATCCTCCAGATAGTGGCGCTGACACAAATTCTTCTTAAGGGGAGGAGCAATTCAATCCTCTAAATACCCCAAAAGGCGTCCTGGGGGCCCTACATAAGGACTCCCAATGGGGGAAACATAAAAATAATAAAAATATATAAAAATAGAGGGGTTAATACATGACCATAACAGCTCAACGGGTCATAGATATAATTCCCATATTTAAATATGCATGTGAATGCAACTGCGCACACACACATAAATAAATAGCAAAAATTATATGCTTTCCTAAAGATCACCAAAGGCAAACTGGGGATACTATCTTGCAAAATTGGATCCGCCCATAATAAATGCCAATGTTTTCTTAATAGGATCAGAATCACATCTGCATGAGGGTTATATTGGGTGGTAAAAGCAAAACCAAAATCCTTCTTAACGAAAGGGATTCCAATTGTTCAAAATCTTTCAATATTAAATCCATAAAGACTTCCAAATTACGGCCTTTAACCCATACATGAAAAAAAATCAGATGATTTTTTAGGCCAGAGTGCACAAAAGGAGGAGGGGGATCCAGCATCATTGCTTGGTTTTCTCCTTCTCCAATTCCAGCACTCACAGGTTTATTCAAAAAATATCTTTTTTTCGCGTTAGCCGTCTTAAAAACCTTTGGGCATCCAAAAACAAGTTGAAACCTCCTATTTGTTTCGTGGGGGCAAATTTCAAACCCCTTTTCTAATAATTTTAATTCTTCATTCGATAAATCCACCCCTGAGATGTTAAAGATACCCTCTAATTCAGTGTTTCCCAAACCTGTCCTCGGGATCCTCAACCAGGCCAAATTTTGCAGATCACCTTGGGGAAAAGCAGACTGAATCCTGCAATCACTGAGCAGCAAATTATATCACCTGTGCTGAGCTTCAGATATCCTGCAAACCTGGCGAGGTGGAGGGTCCTGAGGACAGTTTTGGGAAACACTGCTCTAATTGATCTTTTTTGCATTTTTATCTGTCTCCTCTATTCTACCTCCCCTAGATCTGATTGATCTGAGAGGAGTCTCTTTTTGGTTGGTGGTTCCAGAGGACAGAAAGGATTGTAATGGGTCCAATCCTTGCTGCCCCAAGGATTTTTTCTCTCCTCTAAAACACATTTCCCTCTGTGTTTTTGTGGGACTTTCACCCAACCTCCTAACCCATCTTTCAGTTTCGGAGTATCTTTATTCATTTTAGGTCTAGCTCCCCCTCCTTCGTATTTTTGATAAGGTTGCTGGTACGATTTTTTTTTTATTTTTTCATTGTAATAAACTCTCTTTTCTTCTTTCGAAAACCCTTTTATTCTACAGCTATCCCTTCTTGACAAAGGTTTTTTTTAACAGTACTACTTTTTTTGTGAAGGAAATAGGCATTCCCCTCTTTATAATCCTTCTGATCCCTTTTAAACTTCTCAGCCTTTCTTTTAGACACTACTTCATCTACTTTCTTTACATTTTTCTTTATCTCATATTTTTCTTGAACTTTGGCAGGTTCATTAACCTCCAAAATCTGTTTTTCTACATCACCTATATCAGGGGTGGGCAATTACGGCCTTCCAGATGTTTTGAAACTACATTACCCGTGATGCTCGGCTGCTCATTAGGTTTGTAGAGCCTCAAGGGAAATGTAGTTTCAAAACATCTGGAGGGCCGTAATTGCCCACCCCTGACCTATATAATCCTCCAACTTTCCCAATGTTCTCTTTTGGTATGCTACAAGGGATTTAATAATTTTAAAGGAGCACTCATTGAAGGCCAATTGCCACTCATTAACCAATTGTTTGTCATCTTGGCCATAGGCTTAATCAGAGTGAAAGGCATGTTTGGGGACTCACTTCCGAGGTTAAATGATTTTTCTTATTTTTTTCAAGTGATATAAAACGACGCGATAGACAACATAATCTTTAGCATCATATTATACAAGATGCATAGATTAAATATTCAATTACCATCTATGTGATAAGTTATATGAGATAACCATGGGACTAATCTTTGATAAAAGATAGAAACCATACCCCATTTGATTGATCATTACATAATGAGTGTCTCATGTATTAACATTTATAAAACAGATTAAATCTGTCAACTATGAATGAATTTTCAGGAATATGTCACGAATGAATGAATCAATGAATACCTGTCTGCAGAATCATCTCATACACATATCTCTGGATATAAATAAGGGGTGTATGAGATGCATGCATGCCGCGGCAAAATATACCGGCGATTCAACAATAGCAATAATATTGATATTGCTAAATAAACCCATGGAGTCCCGGGGAATATAGTATAAAATGACCCCCAAACCATTAAAGATTGGCCATATACATAAATTAATTCCTGCAGAAGGTTGATGGTTGATCTGAGAGCGCCATCTGCTGGCCAGGTAATATAACACCTGGACAGACCCCTGGAGTTAATGAATATATATATCCTCCAATCAAACGAGGCCACATAGTGATGGGCTAGAGCTAAAACTGGGCGGGAAACCACTATATAGAGGGGATACTCCAGAGAGAAAAAAAAGACCATGAAAGAAAGCTTGGGGAGAGACCTGAGGGACGCTTGGAGGGGAGAAAGGGCAGATACCATCAGCCACTCCAATAAGACGCGACCACACCCTAATCTGATACCATTCTATCTTCACTACCAGATGGTAAAGTATAACTGAATAACTTGATATCTATTTTCTAATTGCATAGTCCTTACTTTAGATGTCCATCACAAATTAAAAGAATATAAATGAATTATTTTGCTGTTGAAGCCTAAACAGTAGAATAGTATCAGCCTTTCCGCTCTACTGCAGACGAGCGCAAGAGGAAGAAACTGTTACGGCGGCCTAGTTGCACCATAATTTAGTGAAATAATTTATATTCCAAGAATACTGGATGTGGACATCTAAAGATCAGTTGTGTGCCCATAGTGAGATACGCTGGAACTGAGAAATAGTTTTTATATATCAAGTGCCATCAGCTCCATTAGTAAAACGAACATAACCCCTTTCATATACATCTTGCAGCCCTTTCAATTGAATGCATGTAAGTCAATAGGAAGTTTTGGGTTAACGTATATTGAATGAAGTGCTGTGATTGATCTGTGGAAGAGATAGTTTACCTATCGAGTGTGTTATGTATCTCCCTGAAGGAAGTTGCATTTAGTGAATAGGCCCCCACAATAATAAATCGTGTTGCAGGTGATGCCCAGTAACTGAGTGTTTTTAGCCAGGTGGAGGATTGGTTTATAATGGGAAAGGTTTAAGTGAATAGAACTTGGTGTTTAAGAACTGATACGTGCACATATGTGGTGTGGTCTATAAACCTAAGCTGTTTGTCCATTAGATTATTGCGCGTCGCAGTATTGCTACTAATCACTATCCGTAATTACTTTTAAAACGGGATCTTGCTAATCAGCTGATAACATATGATTGTATGAAACTTGACGTGTGAATAAATTTTGGTTTCAATTGTTTTACCGTTACGCAGTCTCATCATCTTTATTGATTTTATTGTGTCTAAAATATCTAGATAGCATCAAAAGAACTCGGGATAACACGCTATATATTTGTTAAGACGTATATTCATTGATTGGTTATTAATCCTTATCTTAAGGGTAAATCACCAAATTATACCGTTG
This sequence comes from Leptobrachium leishanense, assembly GCA_009667805.1. Classification (NCBI taxonomy): domain Eukaryota; kingdom Metazoa; phylum Chordata; class Amphibia; order Anura; family Megophryidae; genus Leptobrachium; species Leptobrachium leishanense. The sequence continues at coordinate 213,313,498 of CM019066.1, forward strand.
GTATTGGAGTAACTGTCATAAATATATATACATATACATATCTAAAATAAGAAAAATACACGTCATAATTAATATATCTCACAGTATGAACCTGTAGCCGTGAGAAATGCTCAGAGAGCCGAAATGTCGGACCATGTTCACAGGATTTTTTTAAATGTTGATGCAATAAACGTTTTTGGATTTGACACTTTTGAAAGTCCCTGAGTGCATCCTTCAACGATATATATATATATATATGTTGATGGGGGGGGTTTAGTCAAAAGAGTGCTGCTGTCTGCTATTGTTGTAACAGCAATAAACACTAGCGTTGCACAAAAGAAAGATCCAAACAGTGCCAGGAGAAACTACTCTGTGAAGCTTCACTGTTGCTGTTGGGAATCATGTGAAATGTCAACATTTGTTGCTGTTGCAGTGAAGTGGACAAGATAGTCCTTCCTCGGATGCCAGTCTCTGTTCTAATCGGTGGAGAAATCAGGTAAGATACATGGGCGCATAAAGAAATCACACAAGCAACGAAGAAGTCTATGTAGCTTCTCTTGTCAAAGCCAATGATTCCTCTGAATCTGTTTGATAGGTTTTGATATATTTTATAGCACGTTTATACATAAGCAGATGGGAGTCAACTTAACATTTTGATTGACTTCAGCATAAAATTGCGGACATACAGTTTATTTATTAATTAAAAGAAAATCAAATATCAGCTATTTCCAAAGGTCAAAGTATCATTTTGTCATCTGCAAAGTCAGCAGTGTTCTCTGCATCCTGGGTGACCTTGTGATGTCTGGTAATGTTCTGTAACAGGATGCAAAACACAAAACATGGGTCCTTCTTCCTGCTTGTGGTCAATTGTTTTTGCAGGGCCACCTGCTTGTGGTTCATTATTTCTGCAGAGACGGCAAAATTATGCAAGATACATTTTGGTTTTATCTGAAAAGACAGTTATATTAATTTCGTCTTAAAGCCATAGCAAACTTAACCTAAATGAGCATTTTTCTAGGCCTTTTTCTAGGCCTTTGAATATTATAAAAGCAGATATATATTCTTGTCCACAACAGTAGCACAGTCAATTTTGACTGGTGTTTGGTACTTTGGAAAATACGGCCCTCTTCGAATAACCCATGATTTTTGAAGGATAGAAGCCAGACTGCTACTAAGAGACTGACAGCCTGTAACAATATACAGTTAGGTCGATATACATATTTGGACACAGGCACAGTTTTCATACTTTTGGCTCTGTATGCCATCAGAATAAAAGTAAAACGAAACAATGCAAATGAATTTGAAGTGCAGACTTTCAGCTTTAATTCAAGGGGTTGAACATAAATATCAAGTACACATTTTAGGAACTGCCTGCAGTCTGGAACCCAAGGACATTACAAAAGACTTGGTTTTCTCCTTTCTGATGCTTTGCCAGGCACTGACTTCAATGGTCTTCAGATGTTCTTTGTTTGTGGGTCTTTCTGCCTTTAGTTTTGTCTTCAAGTGAAGTGCATGCTCAATTGGGTTGAGATCAAGTGATTTTTTTTTCTTATTTATTTTTTTTGAGAAAGGATTCTACCAGGAACGATACATTGAGATTTCTCTTGTTTTCAAGTATGTCCTGGGTGGCGAGTATGTACCATTAGGTGTCTTGCCCAAGGACACTTACTGGAGAGGTGCTCTTGCCGGGATTTGAACCTGTGTCTCCACAGTCACAGAGCAGTGATGTTCCTATACTCCACCCAGCCGGGTGACTTGGTCTTTTCCTTAAATAAACTCCTGGGTTGCTTTTGCAATGTGTTTTGGATCATTGTCCATCTGTATTGTGAAGCACCATCCAATCAACTTTGCTGCATTTGGCTGAATCTGGGCTGACATTATATCTCTAAACACTGCTGAATTCATTCAGCTGATTCTGTCTTCTGCCACATCATCAATAAACACCAATGACCCAGTGCCATGCATGCCCATGACATCACACTGCCTCCGCCATGTTTTGCAGATGACGTTGTGTGCTTTGGATCATGAGCTGTTCAAGCCTTCCCCACACTTTTTTCTTCCCATAATTCTGGGACAGGTTAATCTTAGTTTCATCTAGGGATTTGTGTTTCGTTTCATACCGATTCGTTTTTCTCACGAAATGGGCCGATTGAGTGCTTCAGATTCGTCCGATACGTGCTTCGAAACGAAAAAAAATCGTTATTTCGTATGGACATGAAATTTGTAAAATCGCAAGTCCTTTTCGTTCTATTCGCGATTTCGGTTCCGTTTCGGTTCATTTCGGACAACGTATTTTCGTATCGTTTCGAGTCCATTTCGGTTCGGTTGCTGATTTCGTCATTTAGTATCGTCAGTCACTTTTCACTTGTTCCAGTGCTTTCTTTCTGCATCAATAATATATTTATTTTAAATATTTAATTAGACTGGGGATTTAGGGAAAAGCTAACAGTACAAGATATTGATATTTTAGAGGATTAAATAAAGTTGTGCAATGCATATTCATAAGAAAAAAAGGATCTTTCATAAAAAGCGAACGAAGAGAACAGATGATCCGAAAGACCGAAATTCCCAGAATTCAGGAAACAAAAACCGATACGAAACAACGAGCCAAAACGATTCGAAACTAAACTTTTAAAAAACCGAACGAGCCGAAACAAAACAAAAAAAAAATGCATGCACATCTCTAGTTTCATCCATCCAAAGAATGCTTTTCCAGAACTGGTCTGGCTTTTTTGGCAAAGTCTAATCTTATAAATGGTTTGCACCTTGTGGGGAACCCTCTATTATTTGCTCCTTTGACAATGATACACACACCTTCTGGAGAGTGTCCTGAACTTGTCTGGATGTTGTGAATGGTTTTTTCTTTACCATAGAGAGGATGCTGCGATCATCCACCACTGTTGTCTTCCATGGACATTCAGGCCTTTTTATGTTGCTGACCTCAACAGTGCATTCCGCTTTCCTCAGAATGTACCAAACTGTTGATTTTGCTACTCCTAATGTTGCTGCTATCTCTCTGATGGATTTATATTGTTTTTGAAGCCTTACAATGGCCTGTTCCACTTGCATGGATAGCTCCTTTGAACACAAAATGATGTAGGTTCGCAGCAATAGATTCCAAATGCAAATACCACATTTAGAATCAACTCCAGACCTTTTACCTGGTTAATTGAATAACAAAGGAATAGCCCACACCTGGCCATAAAACAGTTTTTCCAACAATTTTCCAACTACTTTTGGACCCTTGAAAAATAGGGGATGACTACTCTTAAGAGCCTTAATTCCTAAACCCTTCCTCCAATTTGGATGTATATACCCTCAAATTAAACCTGAGAGTGTGCACTTTCAACCCATATCCATTATAGCTATAACTTGGATATGTTTTAGTGAATACTTAAAAAAATAACTAAAATTGTGCCTGTGTCCAAATATATATGGACATAACTGTAGGTATTTGAGCAGGGAGGTTGATACCGAAAATGTCATAGGAACTACATGTCCTGTGATGCTCATGGATCCTGATGTTTAACTGATCATAAAGGGACATTTAATTCCTAAACAGCTGGGGTTCCAATGTTTACCATTACTGGTATAAGTTATTGACTTCCATACCCACAGGTAATGTTATTGTTTATGTGTGTTAACTTTGTGTAAGAAACTAGCAGAAGGCTAGATATGAAGACTTGACCATCTAAGGGTAGACTTGCAGCTAAGTATTTGCAAAATATTTAACCTTTGGAACAGTATATTTTGTATAGAAATGGACATTATGACAGGATACAAGTGTCAAGGTGGTACCTGTTTCGAGCAATGGTGGGACCCCCAAGATGAAAAAAAACTCAACGTGCAAGGGCACACTAGAGTAGGTGCAGACCTGACATTTATTATAGCAGGAATAAGCAGACAAAAAAAATCACTTGAATTGAAAAGGAATAGCAGGATCACATTCACAACTGGGCAGGACCACACAGCACTGCTGAGCAGGATGACTTGGTAGGCACCACTGGGCAAGATCATGTATAATGCTGGACAGGACCACACTGCAATGCTGGGCAGGATGGCTTAGCACTGCTGTGCAGGATCATGGACACTGCTAAGCAGGGACTCACCGTACTGCTTGGCAGAATTACACACACCGCTAAGTGGAAACTCATGTCAGGCAGGAAGTGGAACTGCTGGTAAACCAATGGACTTACCGATGATGGAGCAGAGGAGTCACAGTCAAATTCTGAGGAACAGCAGCAGCTTGGAACAGGAGGCGCAATGTCGGGAGTGGACTCAAGAACAGGGTACTGCACCATTAGAGTAACTGTAAACGACGCTTCCTCCACTTTTGTGATCTCAGCTTCCATGGCACATGTGTCAGCCTTGCCCTCACTATATATTTGGCCTTTGTGCTCAATGGAGCAGTGTGAATGCTGGCCTCCAGGCAAGGGACCACAGACCAATGGATCCTATGGACTCTATGGAGGGGTTGCTCGGGATAGCGATTTAGTGGCCGCTACAGGGCAGGTTGCTGGACTCTGCTCTGCTGGACAGGTGTAATAAAACAGGTGGAGCCTGTGAAGAACTGCAAGGGCTGTGAAGAATAGGGCCTCGACTCCAAGAAACAGGTGAGCAGGTGCTAAATGCAGGACTGGAGCAGGTCAGCTACTGGCATTAGGAAGTGGTTTGGGACTGGAAACATGAAAACCACTAATCCTGAAGTCAGATAGTTTTTAGGCTGGTGGCTGTGGTGAGAGAATGGATAATCCTTAATCTTGGCATTACATACTGTTGTGGCAGTCTAGAAATAAACAACTTTACAAATGTCACCTGTAAGTACCAAACTAAACTCATTCTAGAAAATGTGCTGTAAAGTGTGAATCCAGTTACTTATTGACTGTACAAAAACAACATTACACAAAGATACATATTTATTTTAAATTGTCAACATATGCCATTTCAATGTATAATGCAGAATAATACAACGTTACATACTAATGAAAACTGTTTTAAAATGGCAATAAAACATGAAGAACAATGAATACAGAATAACAGGATATTTTTTGGGGATTGTGAAAAATAAATTGCCAAGAAGATTATTGTATACCCAATACAACTCAAACATTTTTCAACTATCTGACGAAACATTCAAACACTTCATTATCTCATCAGTACATGGACATGACATTCAAAGAGGAAACTGGGGAAAAAAACAAATTAAATGCCTTACATTTCATATCCATCTATATTCCAAAAATCACAAAACAGACACTATTTGAGCCTGAGGATTCTTTTGTCATGGTAACTTGATTTTGCTATGCATGATGTTCAAATGCATAATATAACAATAAATACTATATTTCAGCTGACACATAACTTCAACACTGTCAATGTACACTGTACGAGAGATGGTTGCTGTTACATATAATTGTATTTTTATAAGATCTATTTGTTCTGACAAATCAATCAACCTTGGGGTATGTTTTACTTTGCAAACTAGAGTTTTCATGTAATTAGTTATACAAACAGAAAAAGAGTTATGTAAATATATAAATTTTAAATATGTTCTTCTCTCCAATTTATTGCAAATAAAAAAATCAGTTTAGACTAAATAAATACACTAAAATGTCTTTGGAAATAAAAGAAAATATGCATGCAAACAGAAGCTTTAATAACTCTTAATAACAGCACGGATATCTTTGTCTTTGTGACTGTAAACAATTTAACCACTTGGCTGCTAAGGACGCGCTCAGCCAATTGCTGCGATTATTTCGACCAATCGATTATTTCAGTATTTCGGCCGATCACTACAGCCCCCTGGTGCAGGCTGACATCCTTGATGTCAGCCCAGCCTCCGGGACCCCGGCGGACAGGATGGCGCGATGACGTCTATTCCAGGTGCCCCCCCCTGCCAGTGCAGGGAAGGTGCCTGAAAGGGGGAGTCCTTTGGACCTCTCTCCCTCCTGATCAGCTTGGGGCACACAAAAAAAAGCAGGCATTGCTTTGAAGGGCACAGCCTGCCCATCCAAGCGGCGGCTGCCGTTAACCCCTTGGGGCTGGATCGCGATTCGGCCCCATCAGGCGCCGGATCGCGGTCCCCTCCTGGAGCTGTCTGACATCATGGATGTCAGCCAAGCTTCCGGGATCTCCACCTGCCTACTGGCGTCATCGCGCATAGCGCAATGATGTCAGTTCAGGAGTTAACCCCTAGCTGCCACCTATGGTGGAGATAGGGGTTACAATGAACCCCGTATCTCCTGGTCCGTGACAGCTAGGGGTTAATGTTTGATATCATTGGAACGGCCAGAGCATGGCCTTCCCAATGATATCAAACATGACCATATAATATGTAAAAAAAAAAATTAAAAATAAAACTTTAAAAAAATTTAAAATTGTTTTTTTGCTTTTCTTGTTTTATTAATGCAGCTATATTGTTCCCATTTCAATTCTAATGTAAACAATGATGCTGCACTAACGATTTTTTCTATGGGGCTTTTGCTAAAAATCATGAAATTTCCCCCCCAAAAAAATTTAACAAGTCCCCATTTCTAATTTTTTTAAAAAGCGCACCTCATAGAAAATATAACCGCAAAGGCTTGCATGATAAAATGTGAAAAAAAAACACTTTACACTCTGTAGATGATTGAAAATTCTAATTTTATTGCATTTTTTGTTATAATATTCAGGCAGGACATGACGTATACATATAATAATGATATATTATGAATCTGCTGAGTCTGCCGGAAAGAACTTCAAATCGCGTTTAAACATTGATGAGCGAAACCGGTAAAAATGAGCTCAGCACACAGGGGTGAAATGGCTCAGCAGCGAAGGGGTTAAATTAATGAAATATTGCTTTAGCAATCATATTTTTAAAGTAAGCTTGTCTCTATATAGTCAATATTAGTATTTTCATAAATAAGCATGTCCTGATTTTTTATTTTATTGAAAATTTCAAAAGTGGATTGAAACATTACTCAACTGCAAAACCACCAAGTTAGTCCCTTAACTGTGGTACCATCAAAACACAACTGATCATAAAAATTCAAGTCTTTTATTTTGAGAAATATTGAGTAGGGATGAGCTGTTCGGTTAGATCTGTTTGGAGTTCGCATCGAACATCAGCCGTTCGGCTGTTTGCGACCTCCGAACATTTCCGCGTGTTCGGTTCGCCCACAATGCACTTTTCCACTGGCCTGAAGCTTGTAATTGGCTACAGCCTTGCACCTGACCACAGGTCAGGTGCAAGACAGGTGCAAGACTATGCCAAACATGGCTCATAGTCCTGATTGGGCAAATTTTGCCCAATCATGGGCTCACAGAGCTAAATCCCCCAGCACACTATATAAGGCGTCCCTCGCAGCCCCAGCACGTGTTTTTTGAGAGGAGATTGTTCTGTTAGTGTGTCTTCTCAGTGCCAGCAGCTATTGGGGGGTCTCACTTCTACAAGATATCTGGGAATTGTTATAATCTGTGTGTTCTCACTGCCAGCAGCTATTGTAGAAGTGAGACCCCCCCCCCCAAGATATCTGGGAATTTTTGTAAGCTCCAGAAAGCTGCTTGTATGAGGTCTGTCTGCTCCACCACCACCTTTTCCTCCTCCTCCTCATTCTCTGTCTCTGGCGAAGTGGCAGTTAAACCGACGCGTGACAGGGGCTACGCAATGGCTCAAGCAAAAAGATGCCATACTGTGCTTGAGCTGGTTTGTTTAGGGGACAGGAGCCACACCGGGCCAGAAATTCTGTCAGCTCTGCAGGGGCAGGAGCAGAGATGGTTAACACCATGCAGCAGAGGGCCATCAATAAGTACCTGTGTGAGTATGGCACAAGGACAGGTTCAGGTCAACTTGTTTTTTTCCCCCCCACAGTGGCGGATGATCAAGGATGCATGCACTGTACTGTTTCCATTTGAGGAGGCAACGAGGATGGTGAGCAGGGCCAGTGCATGCATCAGTGACACAATTCCTTTAGTGTTCCTGCTGGAGCGCACTGTGCGGGGAATTATAGATGTGGCACTAGAGGCAGAGCAGCGGGAGGAAGAGGAGGCCTTCCCTAGCTCTGAAGGCCCCAGTCTTTACGCAGACAACATTTCTGCGGGTCCTCAGATCAGACAGGAGGAGGATGAGGAGGAATATTTAAGTAGTGGGGCATTGAAGGTGGGGATTCCTCAAGGGAGGCTTTTGTGTGCCCAGAAACCCAAGGACTAGTACGTGGCTGGGAGGAAGAAGTGCACGATGGGGTCACCTCATTGACCAGGAAGACTCAGAAGCTAATGCCACCTCCAACCTACGCTGCATGAGCTCCCTTATCCTGCAAAGCCTGGTAAAGGACCCAAGGATCCGTGATATCAAGGAGAGGGATCATTACTGGTTGGCAAGCCTTCTTGATCCACGGTGCAAGGGTAAAGTTGCAGAGCTCATCCTGCCCGCACAGAGGGAGGACCGGATGAAACAACTTGAGTACACTCTAAAGCGACACTTGTGTAACACCTTTCCAAGCACTGGTAGGTTACCAAGTGATGACACAGGTGCTTCTAAGGCTGCAGATGATCAGAGGAAGAGCGGTGAAGGCCAGGGCCGCTTGACTGATTCCTTTTTAAATATTTTTAGTCCACGACGCCCAGGGATGTCAAATGTAGGCACCCATTGCCAGCGTCTTCACCGTATGGTGCAGGACTACCTAAAGGCAAGGGCAGACCTGGATACCTTTACAGCAGATGATCCACTGGCTTACTGGGTGTTGAGATTGGATCACTGGCCGGAACTTAGCCAATATGCTATGCAGCTACTAGGTTGCCCTTTATCCAGCGTACTTTCTGAAAGGACGTTCAGTGCCGCTGGAGATTTTGTCACAGACAAAAGAGTGCGTTTGTCTAGCGACTCTATAGACCGGCTGACATTTATAAAAATGAAGCAGTCTTGGATCAGCAGCTATCAATCCCCCGATGCTGACATAACTGAATAGATTGGGGATCTCTTCTGCATTACCAAAACCTCCACCCCTGCACTCTTCCACAATACCTCAGAGGGGTTACGTTGTGAAGGCACTAGCTGGCACCAAAGGCCTAATATTTGGGTGCACTGCCACTGACGCCTATACCAGATTCATATAATTTTAATATTGGACCGCAGGGTCCAACCCTGCACTCTTCCACAATACCACAGAGGGGTTGCCGTGTGACGGCACTGTTGCCAACACTAAAGACCCAATTTTAAAGCACCTATTGTTACTTTCATCCAAAGCCTGCATAAGTTTCACCATAATTTAGCCCAAAAAATGTATTTTCATACAGGCTGCCGCCCCAAGCAGTTGTTTTATGAATAGATTAAAGGAAAACCGTTTACCATCACTTGAAACGTCATTTTTTTGTTTTTAAATGTTTCTATACATCCTACAAATCCGCCACTTCACGGGCAGGTTATGGGGACCTCCTAGGCACGATATTTGAAGGAATTTTTTGTTTTTATTCTTAACCTTTTATTTCATGGAAAACTCACTGTTCCTTTAAAAACTTTTTTTAAAAAAACTTTTTGTCCTTGTTTCCTGTCCCCCAGGGTACTACCCGGACCCCCATACACCTTTAATGGCAAATATCTTGCATATATGCCCTCTTGGAGGGCACTCTAAAAATCTAACTTTCGAGTCCCTTTGACTTGCATTGAGTTCGGTTCGTGTTCGAATTCGAACTCGAACTTTTGAAATTGTTCGAGTTCGAATGCAAACCGAACACGGGGGTGTTCGGCTCATCACTAATATTGAGGACCTATATAGGAATTATACATACAAACACAATAATATAACACTCCACCATTTAGCTAGAATATCAAAGGCCCAACCAATGGCCTTATTCCATTGTTGACGCTAACATGGAGACGGTAAGCAGTAAAATCTGCACTGGCAGATTTTCCTCTACCATCTCTATGTTAACGTCATATTCTGGGAATGGTGCTATTTCACCACCTCACCCCGGAAAGCAGCACTAATCTCCCGGATACCCACAGTAGCGCTTCTGTGCCAACGCGAGTATAAGCTCCTAGAGTCCATAGGACTCCATACAGGCTAACGCTTCCTGGCTGTGAGATTGCACAATGCTGGAGTGATCGCAGAGGGAGACTACGAACTTTTTGTTTCCACTCTTACTCTGCTCCCAGCAAGAAGAATCGGTGGATCGGGTCACCTTTTTTACCTCTGAAGGAGAGGTGAGAATGAGAATTTGATGGGCCTAAGGGCATGTTAAATGATTTTGCATTTGCAGAATCATTTAGAACCAGCTTTTAGGAGGTGGTAAAATTTTGGCTTCCACGTCCCAACGGTAATTTGCGCCAGCACTTTGTAATATTTCACCGGTCGAGATGCTAAAAATAGATTGCACTACCCATGTTAAGGATAGTAAGATGATGCCAGCTGGGAGACACAAAACCTGACTATAGCGTCAAGATTGGAATATTGATGACATTAAAGACATTTAACTTACTTCTCCTAGTGCTAACGCTTACATATCTAGATGCAACATGAGCAGTGCACCAACTATAGAATAGTGCCCCAATTCTTTATGCTAATGGCATAATGGCTCAAGCAGCTATTCAAACAAAGTCTTGAGCAACATTGCAGCTGCTCACTATAAATTAGCGAATCCTATATTTTGAATAGGAGCCAATCATTTTCAGCTAGTTTATGAAAAATTAGCTATTCCAACCTCTCTTGTTCTTCACAGACTCAAGCTGTTATTCAAGAAAGAATAATGGCTCTTAAACCCAGTGTTAATCGAGTAGTGAGTGAAGAACTAAATTTAAGTCTGGGGGATGACATTGCCCCCCATTCCCTCACCCATGAGTCAAGGGCGGGTGGAAAGAACAATGGGAGATGAACAGGAATCTACTGCTGCAGCCCCCACCCATAGTCATATCCAGTGGGTGGGCTCCAAAATATATGTCTGAGGCCACATGTCATTGTAGCCCCTCTTCCCTACATCCTAAGCTGCAAATAAGGGCTAAAGAACAATGGGCAGGGTAGACAGATTTTCCTCCCCCGCACCCATGAGCAGTGGGTGGGTAATACAATTTAAGTGTGGGGGAAACATTTCATTAGCACCCCTCATTTCCTTCACACGAGCTACAGGTGGGAGAGAAAAGGCCAATGGAGCATGGTCAGTTGTCCACTCCCCAGTCCCCACCGATGGACAAATACATGTGGATAAAATATGCATGCGGTGGGACCAAATCCAGACTAGCCATCGAGCAAACTAGATATTTGCCCAGTGGGCTGTTTGCCATGAAGGTCAGTTCACTTAGGAGCAGAACCAGGGGATGCTCTAATGGCACAGATCGAGGAAGAAAAGAGCTGGCTGCCATATGCGATGATCTTGCTTTGCCATCTGCAGCTCTCCGAGCACAGGAGGCCATGCTTTATGCCACACCCTTCAAAGTGTTGCAGCCTTCATCGGCTGCCTGGGCAGAAAAGTGCCTCTTTTTCCTAGTCTATGAGTGCAGCCAGTGCTGGAGAGCTTTCAGTTTGAGGCCCCCACAATTGATCGAGCCAGAAGAGTGTGAAACATACTAGCCGTGCTCCCGACATGGCAGACGACTTTTACAGAGTCACCCAGAAAGAACTGTCGAGAGGGGGACAGAGCAGTATCCTCCGGCAGGAGCAAGCATTCAAACCAGGGGATGAAAGGAGAAATCCCCTGAAGGAACTCACAGAGGAGGTGCGTACTTAATAAGAAGCCACCCTCTGCTACTGCAGGAAGGGAGCCAGGTAGCCAGTCATCTGATGAACTCCTGCTCCCATCACCCCCCAGCCTGTTCTATTAGGTCAATGCTGTTATGAGGGCGATGGACATGTGCGTATGTGTATAGGGGCCTGTGTATTTGAATAGGGGGCCTGTGTATGTGTATAATGAGAGGGGAATGTATATGTATATAGGGTCATGTGATCGAGCACCATCACAGGGCACCATAACACGGTCCTTTAGGGCAATCACAGTCAGATACAGTCTCGTTATGTAGTTCAGTTTATTATGCAGCTTCTTCAAATGAAACTAAATATAACATAACATAAAATCTGGCTCATCCGAGCTCTAACTAACTTAAAGGGAAGACCCCCCCCCCTTTCATTTTGGGAATACAAACAAAAATTGAAGAACCTTGTCTGATTATCTGCTCCTCCCCTTGTCATGCTGCCAGCCTCAGAGCTCGAATTGAAAAAGATAGTGGAGATAGCCAAAGAATAAAATAAAACGTAGCTTTTAATCAGAAATGCAGTAAAGGAATGCTTTCAAAGCTGTATTGCGGTAGGTAGAAAGACACAGTCACAGAGCTTACGTAGGACAGACATAATGTATAAATGTCTCAGCAGAGGCGAGAACATAAGTATAGTAAAGGCCACTACAAAAAAGAGGCCATAAAGCAAGCTTGGGAGTATGCTAGATTTGAGATACTAGCACAATACTGGACCCTCCCTGGAGACTGATATAAGGAATAAAAGGCAGTGTGGAAACATTGCAAGTATCAAATATAATGAAGCCTCAGAGCTCACCTTGCACTCCCTGTCTATGAAGAAGTAAGATGTGTTGGAGTTGGCGCTTCTTTTCCTATTGATGTCTCCTTATTGTGCGCTCCTGGGCTCCTTATTTGGTTAACCTCCTCCATAGCCCTCATAACAAAATAACTCACATAATGCAATATCGCATAGCAAGGAGTGCAAATAAGCGAAAAATTTTGAACTCACATGTACTCATAAAGAAACAAACAAGTATCTGGCGCCCTCAGTGGAGAAAACTGAACAATGCAGCTAGTACGTCATATACAATAAAAGTCCATTTCAATTTATAATCGCAGTTCAACAGTCAGCAGCAAGATAATCACACACAGATGGTTCACCTCTAACCATCAAGATAGTAAACAGCAGAAGAATGTGGAGATCGTCTGCGCTTCCCTTTTTGATAGTAGATGGTCTCAAATGGGAGTTTTTCTTATTAAATTGCAGAGTCACAATTCTCATGCAGTCATCAACCCTCGAAATAAGGGGGATACAAGGTAGACATAGTGTAATCTATTTCAACTCGTTTGAGCCCCCCAAAGTAATGTGCAAAGGTTCAACTCACATGTAAAGGTGTCATAGATCAGACAATCGATTGCAGGGTACTTGGAATTATTCATTTTCTGACGACTGAGGAAGCGATTTCATCGCGAAACGCGTTTCGGCGTTTTTTTACTACTATTTGTTTTAAATTGTTTTAAGAAATAAATTTTTTAAATTACCTTTACCAAGATCCTGCAACTTTATTTTCCTTGGAGAAATATCGCCAAACGGAGGAGGAAAAGGGGAGTCCGATATCTCCTAAAAATATCGGTGGTGCAGTACATCTGGTGTCTGATCTATGACACCTTTACATGTGAGTTGAACCTTTGCACATTACTTTGGGGGGCTCAAACGAGTTGAAATAGATTACAATATGTCTACCTTGTATCCCCCTTATTTCGAGGGTTGATGACTGCATGAGAATTGTGACTCTGCAATTTAATAAGAAAAACTCCCATTTGAGACCATCTACTATCAAAAAGGGAAGCGCAGACGATCTCCACATTCTTCTGCTGTTCACATGTACTCATGTCTCATCAATCAGACACCAGATTTGCAGGCAGCCAGTGAATTCATAAGGTACACCGGATCACCTATCAGCCTCAGTCATCTCCTTGGCGAATGAAAATATCCAGGACCTGTGATATGTGCAAAAAAAGGCAGATTTTATTGAATAGTAAAGTAAAAGTATTAACAGTACACCAATACGCGTTTCACTTATATAGCATTCTCAGTTGGTGTTGCGGTAAGTCAGTTCTTTTGTGTGGGTCCTTTAACCACTGTACTGCGGAAGACGTGTGGAGAACAGTCATGGGAGTCTCCTGCTATATGCAGAAGACGTTCCCCACACATATTCCTCTACCCAGGAGCTCCCTCTGATACTCACCTCTCTCCTCTGGGGTCCTGCGGCTTTCTGACTTACTTGGAGTCAGACGCTGCTTTTGAGGCCCCTCCCAGCTCGATGATGTCATTTTCAGATGGCCACCCGACAAACCCAAAAGATCCCTTGAAACAGAGGGGGGTCCTTTCAGATCCCTCTCCCAGAAGAGGTAAAAGTTAAAGGCAGGCACCACTGAAAAAGTGCACAGTCTACCCTTTCAAGAGATGCCTGTCTTTAACCCTTGAGTTGCCGGCCCGTGATCTGACGCCATTTGGTGCCAGATCATGAGGAAGATTGACCTAGAGGGGTCAATATGTGAGGTAGATAGGGTAAAGAGATTAAAACGTAACCTTTAATAGGTAACCTTAAGTTTTAATCTCTTTACCCTATCTACCTCACATATTGACCCCTCTAGGTCAATCTTCCTCTAATTTAATGGGGTTCTTTCTCGGGGTAATGTCCCCACCGTGGTAGATAAGTGTCCTGCTCCCCTAGTACCCCCCTGGTACCTATTCCTTCTGGTGCCGGATCGTGGCCTATTTCCGATGGGGGCTGCCATCTTACATGGCAGCTCCACCTCCGGGTCCCCCCCTCGCATGGCACAATGTCGTCAGTTAGCCAGGTAACACCAGGCTGCCTAGGGATTTCCTAAGGAAGTCCTATGGTAGAAATCGGTGGTTACTTATGAACATGCTCAAAGTAAGATAAAAATAATAAAAATTATTAACAAAATTAAAAAATAAAAATGTCTTTTTTTTTAATAATTCAGCAATATTGTTACCATTTCAATTATAATGTGAACAATGATGCTGTACTAATGATTTTTATTTCTTGGGTTTTAAGTAAAAATCACCTAATTTCCCAGAAAAAAGTAACGAGTTCCCATTTCTAAGTTTTTTTAACAAGCATACCCCATAGGATATATAACCGCAAAGGCTCGGATGATAAAAATGTGGAAAAAAAATTACTTTACACGCTGTAGATGATAGAAAATTCAAATTTTATTGCATTTTTTTGTTATAATAGTCAGGCAGGGCATGACATATACATAGAATACTGATATATTATGAATCTGTCAAGTCTGCTGAAAAAAAGGATATATAATTTGTCTGGGTTGTATAATAAAACGGGACTTCAAATCGCGTTTAAAAATGATGAACGAAACCGGTAGTAATGAGCTCAGCACAAAGAGGTGAAATGGTTCAGCAGTGAAGGGATTAAATAGTCATTCTTCCTTCTGTAGTGTGTCTGGTGACCTTGGCAACAATGAATTTTATCAACCTGGCATATACAGGATAAGACTTGGTATACAATGCCTGTTATTCATTAGCTTTTTATCCAACTCAGGCCAGGATCAGGCCGCCATCTTAGTCCCAGGCGGCCATCTTGTTCAGAACTTTGGTTCACGTGAATGTAAATAGCAAATATTAGCTCAATTAGGACTAGCTTGCATAGATTCTCCGGAATTCCTTAAACTAACAGGACAAGCAATTAAATTAACAAGATCCAGGCAGACGCTGGCACGAAGTGACAGGATGGAAATTGGTTACAACAAGGTCAGAGAGCGAGGAGCTGAAACGATGAGTGATATGAGACCAGATGGGGCCTTATCTAAAGTATACAATAAACACATTCTAGGAAAATAGACACACGCAGGATCTAGGAGGGTTGTAAACTATTCAATTGTCAAAATACTGTGAAAGCTGCTAATTTACTGCCTAATTGTGGAATGTCTTTGTATTAGGTAAGGGGAAGGAATAGACCCACGTGGGGTGGGATAGTGTCAACGTGGGGTGGGCTAATTGGGATGTACCTGATTATCTATTCAAGGTATAAAATGTTATGTTTGAATGTAAGAGTCACTCAGTCTTTGTGATTCAATCCTGGCTGAGTGGTGACGTCACAATAAAGTTTGCCTTTCCTGAAGAGACACGTGTCCAGTCAGTCTTTGACCACGCCGGCCCGGTCTTCTCCCGAAAGAGCCAGGTGGATTCCGGTAACATTTTTGGGGGCTCGTCTGGGATCTGACTGCCCCCGGGTGGGCAACGGCTGCTGTACACCGTAGCGGTTGACTGAAGGTGCAAGTGATCCCGCAGGTTGGCGTCCGTTGAAGGTGAGCTGACATCTGCAGGCGCCAAGCAGGATTTCCTGTTAAGTGGACCTCGACTTGTCCCAAATGGACCCCCGACCGGGAAGCTGAGACGCCACCGAGTCTGAGGAAACAGCGACCAGCGCGACAATAGGAAAGGTACCATTTTTGTTTAAGGGAACCGGTAAAGTGTCAGACGCCCGGCCATAGTTGGGTAAGGGGACCCACGTACACGTCCCATTGGTATACCGAGCCCGCCGCAGAAAGCACGGGAGCCAGGGAGTTGCACCTCAATGACTCCTGGCTAGCGCGTGTCTGGACCCGGGGGATCGGATACGGATTTAGGTATTGGTTTAGGTGAATTGAGGTATTAGGTTGAAAAGGGTGGCCACGTGGCGCAGTGTTGATATTGTGAGTTGTGACCTGCTGCACGTGGACAAAAGGAAGGAGGAGGGATTTCTGTGACTGGGCTGAGAACCCTGTGTCAGTGCTATTGTGTATTTTAGTCGACTAAGGGGCCAGTAAGAGAAGCTTTGAGCTTTGGGGCCAGTAAATAGCTGCAGAGGAGTGGTGCCTGGCGGGCGATGTGCCCTTGGAAAACCGGAATAGCAGACATGTTGATAAGGAGCAGGATACACATAGCTAAAAGCAGACAAGAGTTAGAGATCAGTGGCATAAAGGCGACTGCACGGGTATAAGGTGCCTGTCGGGACGGTGTGCCCTTGGCAATAGAAAGAGTAGAAGTTCTGTTTTTGTATTGTTTTGTGCTGAATGTATCTGGTATAGTACGTGCTGTGACTGCTGAGAGTGCTGTGAGTGTGCGCCTACTTGCTTAGCAAGGAAGCAAATCTGAGTGGACTCTGGCGGTACGTTTCCAGCTCAGGCGACTGCAGTTGGCTACCTAAGGAGGAAGCAAATACATCACGATTGGACTGTTGCTTGAAATACCAGACTGTCAATATAAATTGGCTTTGCTGAAAACAATATTTGCATTGTGAAGAAGTTACTGTTGAAAAGAGTAGATATGGGTAACGGGTCATCAAAACCCAAGAAAGCTAAAAATGGTGAAACACCCCTAGATTATATGGTGCATAATTTTAAAGCACTGTACGAGACGCAACACTACGGTGTTGAATTAAGCAAGGAAAAATTGAAACTTCTATGCACCATAGTTTGGCCAATGTTAGTCCCCGAGTGGCCAGAACAGGGATCCATGGATCCAGTATTAATACAGAAAATGCCCTCCCAGATCACCAGGAGATATGGTCATTAAGATCAGTACCGTACATTGATATCTGGAGGTACTGTGTTAGAGATAAAAGTCATTTTGTTATGCTGGCAGGGCAGAATAAGAAACAGGGGTCCCCGGATGACGAGACAGGATGTAAACCGGTGCTGACAGGACACCCTGAGGAATCCGATTCTCTACCGCCGCCCTGCCCGTCCTGCTATGGAGCAGTCCGGCAAGCATTGGGTGCTGCGGTTGCACAGGCGGGGCAGGGGGGCAGGCTGCTGCTAGTTCTTCATATGCGCCCTCGGCGCCGGCTGGTGGTGGTGGGTGGAGAAGATGATGTGCGCCCTGCAGATAAAATTGAGATGGCCGATGGAGCAATATATAGGTTAGAAACTCCCCGGAGAGATGGAGCGGGAGATGCTGACCCCAGAGCGACACCCGTGCTGATAATAATATATATAAACCCCGGGAGATATATCAGCACAACCCCAATAAACTGCAGCTCCCCTTATGGGAGGTGCCAGGTCCCCCTTTGGATAACGGGGAGCCGGGGCCAACACAATTCACGTATGTTCCGTTCACGACCACGGATTTATTTAATTGGAAGACACATACACCACTTTACTCCGCAAATCCCGCAGCTGTATCCAGTATGATAGAATCAGTCATGCTCACACATAACCCCACCTGGGCAGATTGTCAGCAGTTGCTCCTGACCATGTTCACTATAGAGGAGAGAGCCTGCATAAATAGCAATGCCCGTAAACTCCTTCTAGCCCAGGTAGTTGAGGACAGTAAACCCAATCCAGAGGCATGGGCTGAAGAGCACTATCCCAAAACTGACCCCAAATGGCCATATAATACCGAAGTGGGCACAGCACATCTACAGACCTACCGAGTGGCAGTGCTAATGGGTGTGAAGGCTGGTGGGAAGAAACCTACTAATATGGGTAAAATAGCGGATGTAATGCAAGACCCAAAAAGAATCCCCAAGTGCATTTTTAGAGAGATTGCTAGATGCATTTAGAATGTATAGCCCGATAGATCCAGCAGAGGCTTAACTCCTGCTTTGTGAGCCAAGCGCAGAGGGATATACACAATAAGATACAGAGGATGGATGGATTTTTGGGCTAAGGGATTAGTGAATTAATGGAAATCGCAAATAAAGTGTATCATAACAGAGATTTAGAGGAGAAGCGGAAGAAGATACGTAAACAGAGAGGGCAGACTGGAGTTGTTGCCTATATGGGTAATGGGAGAGGTAGCCATGATGGAGATAGAGGTCAGGGTGGAAGAGGTAGGGGTGCCCCTAGGGCACCCCAGGGGCACAATCAGTGCTCATTTTGTAGGGGTGAGGGTCACTGGAAGAGGGACTGCCCCATATTTTTGGCGAGAAAAGGGGGACAAAATAGCCAGGTAGATGCAGGGGCATCAAACGGCCATGGATCAAATGGCCAGGTGACAAATGGCAGATATGAGAGAAATGATGCTGCTGGGTCGGGGTTTGTTGGGTTGGCGGGAACGTCATTTGAAGGGCAAGGTACATATTGACACAGACCTGGGCCCATCCCATTCGGTAACCACGAGCCCACGGTCATAGTGAGGGTGGGAGACAAAGATGACATTTTTATGGTTGACACTGGCGCCGAATATTCTGTTGTGACACAGCCAATTACCTCACCTGTGGGGAATGAGGTGGATATAATGGGAGCAATGGGTGTATCTGCTAAATATCCTTTTCTTGCATCACGTAAATGCAGCCTGGGTGGACACAATGTAGAGCACCAATTTTTGTATATGCCCGAATGTCCTATCCAACTTCTGGGGCGGGATATTCTCTGGAAATTGCAAGCCCAAATTACGTTTCTCCCTGGGGGTCACGCTAGATTAGACCTGCCTGAGAGTGGCGGCTCTGTTTCGGCAGCATAACCCAGCCAGCCAGGAGACCCAACCTGTAAAAATTGCTGTAATTATGCCCAGAGAAGAAGAATGGCGCACGGCACCAACCTCGCCGGTCGCACCAGACCCATATACACTACTACTGGGCATTCCTGGAGTGTGGGCGGAGGACAACCCGCCTGGCCTAGCCATGAATATTCCCCCAGTAAATGTTGATCTGAAACCTGGCGCAATGCCTGTGGCTCTGAGACAGTATCATATTCCACAGAAAGCCAAACAAAATATCCAGACACATTTACAGAGACTGAAAGACCACGGGATATTGAAATTTTGTGTGTCACCATGGAATACACCGTTATTGCCAGTACAGAAAGAAGGGACTCAGGAGTACCGTCCAGTCCAAGATGTAAGGGCGGTTAATGAAGCCACGGTGTCCTTACACCCTGTGGTCTCCAATCTATACAATTTATTGGCATTAATCCCTGGAGATACAAAATATTACACAGTGCTTGATTTAAAAGACGCTTTCTTTTGCATCCGCCTTGCTCCCGCAAGTCAACCCCTTTTTGAATTCCAGTGGGAAGAGTCCAAGTCCGGAGCGTGTCATCAGATGATGTGGACACGCCTACCGCAAGGTTTCAAGAACTCACCCCCAATTTTTGGTTGCGCGCTCAACCAGGACCTCCTGTCCTTCAATGCTCAGCCAGACAAAGTTGTCTTATAAAAATATGTAGATGATTTATTGCTTGCTTCCCCCACAGAAAAAGACTGTCTATCCGCCACAAAAGCACTGTTACATCTGCTATGTCAAGCAGGATATAAAGTCTCCAGAAAGAAAGTACAGATATGTAAACCAAGTGTAAAATATCTAGGTTTTCAATTAACAGGTATAAAGCGTGCTCTGGGAGCTGAACGAAAGGAGGCAGTCTGCCGTATACCCCAGCCAAAGACACGAAGGCAGATCCGTGAATTCCTAGGAGCCGCAGGCTTCTGTCGTCTGTGGATTCCCAACTTTGCTGAGCTTGCCAAACCCCTCCATCAAGCTATCAAGGGGTAGAGCATGATCCATTTGTGTGGGAAGAAGAACAGGCGGCTGCCTTTCTGAAACTAAAGACCCTCCTGATGGAAGCCCCAGCATTGGGTCTGCCAGATCATAGTAAACCCTTCCAGCTGTATGTGCATGAACACAACCAGACAGCAACAGGAGTACTACTCCAGAATTTTGGCTCATGGCCAAGGCCTGTGGCCTACCTCTCCAAGCAACTTGACCCTGTGGCCTGTGGCCAACCCCCTTGCATGAAAGCTGTGGCTGCTACAGCAATGCTGATCTCTGAAGCTGACAGGTTGGACAGGTTCTTCATGTCAAGGTGCCACATGCAGTTAAGGCCCTGCTGGATGTTAAAGGCAGTTACTGGTTCAGCAATAGCCGGATGACGAAATATCAAGCAATGATGTGTGAGAATCCACGGGTTCATCTGGACCTCATTGCTACCTTGAATCCTGCTACGTTACTACCTGACTGTGAGGAAGATCCAGATCATGAATGCCTCCAAGTCATGGAAGAAGTATTCAGTAGCAGACCAGATCTGAAAGACATACCCCTAGACAAATACGACCTGCAACTCTTTACTGATGGTAGTAGCTACATGGCTGATGGAAAGAAAGTATCCGGCTATGCGATTGTCACAGCAGAGGGAGTACTAGAAGCCAACCCCTTACCAGGCCACACATCAGCACAACTAGCAGAAATACTGGCTCTGACAAGAGCACTGGAGATCTCTGAGGGCAAGAGAGTGAATATCTACACTGACTCCAAATATGCCTTCATGACTGTTCATGCACACGGTGCACTCTACAAGGAGAGATGCCTGCTTTCTTCTTCAGGAAAACAAGTCAGGTACAGGGGCGGATCCAGGGGGGGCAACGGGGCAATTGCCCCCCCCCCCGAGAAAATATTACCAACCCCAAGGCTCCCTCCCAGCCTCACCTCCTTGCCGATAAACTAAAGGGGAAGATCAGTGGTGAGCCATGAGGTTACTAGCAGTGCCTGCTGCTGTGATGGCTCTGTAAACATCGATGAGTCCGGGCTGTGTGATCACATGACCGGGAGGTTCCTCTGTGTGTAGGGGGAGAGCGGAGACAGGAAGTGCAGACTGTGCCATGTGCTGCTGTTATAGGAGGACAGAGCTGCTGGATTCCCACTCCCCAGGAAGAAGCAAGTATATCAGAAGGGAGCATTTTCTTCATGTATAGTGTGTGTGTGTGTGTGTGTGTGTGTGTGTGACTAGATTTGGTTAAAGAAAAAGGCAAAATAGCTTTTATTTCCTTTGATTTGTTGATTTTGCTGATTTGTTCTAAGGACCTGCATGTGTTGTAACTACAGATTCCACAATACTCAGGCAGCCAGATAGGAGCACTGTGGGATAAGTAGTTGCACAACATTGAAGGTGTAAAAATCCCTGAAAAAGGAAAAATAACTTGGTAGCTCTTACAAAGAAAACACCTAGGATTTATTTAACACAATATATTGTTTATGTATGTATATTTATATATGTATATGTAAGGTGTGCACACATATACAGTTACTAATAGTATTTATAAAGCACCAACAAGTTCTGTAACGCTGTACAATGGGGGAGACAGAATAACAAATCTACATACACATTACACACATGGAACAGGAGGAGTGAGGACCCTGCTCAAGAGCTTACAATCTAATATACAATGTGCACACATTGGTCCCTAAGGTTGGCAGTTGCCATGCAAATCCGGCTGATATCTGCTAGTGCTGCTGCCTGTGTCTTTATGTTCCCGCTCATTGCACCTATCAGTCCCCTTGTGACCCAGGCCACTTTAATACACGGAACGTCTGTACGAGTGGCTGCCGGCAGCCTCCCTGGTTTCTGCTATTCGTGCTGCAATGGGATCACATGGGAATTGTTCCTATGCATCTCCTGTTCTGTGCTTTACCCAGCAGGTGCCAGGTGAACAAATGGTTCACAATTCAGTGCATTGAATGGAAATTTCAGTGTCCTTTAGCTGGTGCACCCTAAGGTCCTGCACCCTAAGCTTCTGCACTGGACAGCAGAAAACTCCTATCCCTTCGTGTGAACACGGAAGATAAGGTTCAGCAAAACGTTTGAATAAATAATTTGTAGTAAACAGTTTCAATTGCTAAAATGCTTATTTTACTAGAGATTTCAATAAGGGTTACTACAACATAATACCACATTAACCCCTTAAGGACCAAGGGTCTTTAAAGTCAATGCATTTACAACAAAACAGTTTTGTCATTGGTCCTTAAGGTGTTAATGGGTCCAGGTGGGGTCCTTGCAAATTTGCCATACCCAGGGCCAAAATTGGTAGAATGCCCCTCCCGAGACTGGGGTCTGGATCCGCCCCTGGTCAGGTATGCTGCTGAAATCTCTGCTCTTCTGGGTGGTGTATGGAAACCCAGTGCTGTCAGTATCATGCACTGCCGAGGTCACCAGAAAGGTGAGGGCGAAATATCCAAAAGGGAATAGGCGAGCTGACAACGCTGCAAAATCTGCTGCAAAGCCAACAGTGCACCACTGTCAGGTCCCTGGGATCCTCCTCTGCAAGCAAGATGACCAAGTTCCACTGCCAAACTATGAATTCTATATGAATTGGAGAAAGTTCGAACCTAATGGTGAATTCATCGAGATTGTTCTACAGAGATGGAATGATGATTTTGAGTTGCTTGAAGACAACCATGACTATATTCAATGGCTTTTCCCCACTCTGGACCAAGGCCGAAATTTCTACTCCAAACCACTGAACCCCCAAGAAAAAAATCTGATGTGTAACACCTCAGAAATTCAGCAATGACTCCTTCGAGCATACAAGATGATGCTGAAGTTCTTCGGCGTAAAATTGGTGGGGGAGGATGGAGAAGACACAAGAATAACTGAAGTTGAACGAGCAGAAAATTTTGCCGAGCGGTTCGACAATCTAACAATCAACACTCATAACAATTTGAGAATTACCCGTGTCCTGCTGAGCCTGGGAGAATTAGGAGCTGAAGAATATCAAGCCCCACTGGTGAAGTTTCTCCTCAAGGAGATCCTTATTGAGCATAATCTGCCGAGAATGAAGAAAAGTGCAATGAACTTCTTCGTGCCAGCGGTGAGAGATGTACAGAAGAGACAAGACCTACTGTACTTCGCCTGGCTACATTACCAGCCAAAAGAAGAATTTATGTGGGGAAAGGATGAGGAACTCGAAAGATACAAGGCTCCACCGTCGATGATAGCTCCGTTGATACCAGCGCCCTTGAGCGAGTGGACACCTGTGTATTCAGAAAAGGAGAAGAAATGGCTGTCAGAAGAACCGGGAGAATATGGAGAAGAAGGATGGTTCCAGTTGGCAAGCAAACGAATAGTCCTACCCGCTACACTGGCAACTGAAATTGTAAGAGCACTCCATGCCAGCACTCATGGGGGAAGAGAAATGATGGAACAACAGTTGGAGCCACACTTCTATGTTCCTGGATTTTCAGTGATCTGTAAGGCGATAGCCCAGCATGGGGGACATGTGCCAAGAATAATCCAAGAACAGGCCCATCACAGCCTCCAGGGAAGCAGCCTATCGGATTGTCACCAATGGCATCGCTGCAGATAGATTTTACAGTGCTACCACCCTGCAAAGGATACAAGTATCTTCTCGTGATGGTGTGCACCTTGACGGGATGGGTTGAGGCCTTCCCAACCAGGACAGAAAAGACAGCAGAAGTAGTGAGAAGTCTGATGAGAGAAATTATACCACGTTATGGACTTCCTCTCGAAATAGGGTCAGACAATGGCCCAGCCTTTGTTCAGAACTGTTTGCAACAGCTTGCCCGTCTGCTGGGCATAACATGGAAGCTACACACAGCCTACGGGCCCCAAAGCTCAGGAAAAGTTGAGCGTATGAACAAAACGTTAAAGACTTTGATGTCAACACTGTGCCAAGAAACGTCACTAGGCTGGTTGGAAGTGCTGCCGATAGTTTTATTGCATATTAGATGCAGGCCAACCCCCCCAATTGAAACTAAGTCCGTACGAACTCATGTTTGGACGGCCAACTCCTCTAATTAATGGTTTAAGGGGGGACCTTTGGGCATTGGGTGAAACTAAGCTGAATGAACAGGTGTTATTGTTGGGTCAATCAATGCAGAAGTTGAATACCTGGGTGGGAGATAATTTACCTCATTTCTTGTATCCCCCAGTGCATAAGTATTGTCCAGGTGATTAAGTTTGGGTGAAGGAGTGGAAAAATGATCCACTAGGCCCGAAATGGAGGGGTCCTTACCTTGTCCTGTTATCCACCCCCACAGCAGTGAAGGTTGCCGAGGTGGTTCCGTGGATACACCACTCGAGACTGAAAGCAGCTGCGGCCAACCCTGATCCAGAGTGGAGAGTCATCCCCAGCGAGACCAACCCACTAAAACTGAAATTGACCAAAACTACAGGTTCAAGCATCTAAAGACTAAACAAGTGGGTGTTTTGAAGGCCAGAATAATGCCTGACCACCCGCCAATGATGGAGAATGGGGAGACTCGAAGGGAGACCCCAAGGGCAATTTTCCGGGGGATACCTTTCTCCCAGGCCCAACCTGAGATAACCCTCACTCTTGAGGTGCCCGTGGGGAGGGATAGGGATAATATGACTGTAAAGAGAATTGTCCAAGGGGTTTTGACACTAGGAGAGTTCCTGGTGCTGATACTGTACCTTGCCAACCTCATCTATGGCCTGTCACGTAGGGCCTGCCCTAATTGTCCAGAAATGACCGGGAGAGTGGATATCTCCCACACCTGGAATGGCACTCACCCCATTATGGAGAATCGCACCCTGTGGAGACAGAAGCGTGACCTAGGTTCTATGACCACGCCAAGAGGTCACCTGTTGGTGAAATTCAAATACGCTTATGCAAAGAAATCAGGACAAAAGGCGTGTTGGGTGTGCAGCAGATTGCACCCCGAGACAATTTATATTCCGTTTGCTGCAATTCCTATGAACTTGAGTACATTTTCGACCGGAAATATTGCAAGTCATACCATCGCTGACCCTCAGATAAAACCAGATGAGACAATGCCGAACTACCCGATAACGGGCCCTGTGTACCCACCTGATTGGTGTTTTCAGATAGGTACAAATAATCTGAGTATGAGCGAGAACCCTTGCCAGTCTAGCAAGTTTAATTTCACTGCACACACAATTCTGTCAAATAGAGGGGTGGGAATGGTTATAGTTAGGCCTATAAAACTCATGTCAGAACAACAGTTGACAATAGCAAATGTGACCATGGACAAACAGAATGCAAAAGATCTCGCGTCACGTTTGGTGAGAATGATGATTGAGGTTCGTAAGGGAACACTTCACTTGTCCCCATTTATATCAACAGGAGGATACCAGGTATGTTGTGGGAGTGTGTGATACACATGGGTACCACCTACAACTACAGGGATGTGTTATATAGCTAAATTGACTCCAGTTCAGAGAGTACAGGGCGATGACACAGCATCAGACACTGCACTGCACCCTAGGTATCCACTAGTGTTTGAGAAACAGAAGAGAGAGTTGTTTTTGAAAGGAGACCAGGCATGGGCATGGTTCCCGGCATGGACTGGATGGGGGGTTGAATTGATGAAGAGAATGAACAATTACTCATTGCTGATGGATGAGATTTTGAATATAACAAGTAGGGATATTCAGCTGCTGAATCTTGAGTTGCGTGAGATCCGAAAGTTGCAGATGGTGCATGAGATGGTATTAGAACAAATAAGTGCAGCATTGAATGGGCTCTGTGAGATGACAATGCATTACGAATGTTGCACCTTCATCAGAAACACATCACATGAGGTTCCAGACTATTGCCAGGTAATCCAAGATCACCAAGAGAAAGTTTTCCAGTTGCAGAACACAGCCAGGCAGATCGCAGCAGAAGGCTGGAACCCTTTGAGGGTTTGGGTCATTCAGAGATTGGTTTGGATCAATGCTGGGATTTATCTCACGGATTGGATCCATGATAATGATGATGATAGTGATCCTGGTGATAGGGATAGTGCTACCGCATAGGGTTATGCCTATGGCCGTTGTGCAAGAAGGCTCTGACACCCACACGGACACAAAAGATACCCATAATGATTCCGCAAGATATGTTCCCAGTGAAGGCGATTCCCCCAAAGTGTTCGAGAATAGTGATAGTGGAGTTTAGTGGCTAAGGGTCTCAGGAGGAGAACCTGAAACCCTAGCCAAGGAGGGGAATGTAAGGGACTCAGGCCAGGATCAGGCCACCATCTTAGTCCCAGGAGGCCATCTTGTTCAGAACTTTGGTTCACGTGAATGTAAATAGCAAATATTAGCTCAATTAGGACTAGCTTGCATAGATTCTCCGGAATTCCTTAAACTAACAGGACAAGCAATTAAATTAACAAGATCCAGGCAGACGCTGGCACGAAGTGACAGGATGGAAATTGGTTACAACAAGGTCAGAGAGCGAGGAGCTGGAACAATGAGTGATGTGAGACCAGATGGGGCCTTATCTGAAGTATACAATAAACACATTCTATTAAAATAGACACACGTAGGATCTAGGAGGGTTGTAAACTAACCGATTGTCAAAATACTGTGAAAGCTGCCAATTTACTGCCTAATTGTGGAATGTCTTTGTATTCAGTAAGCGGAAGGTACAGACCCACGTGGGGTGGGATAGTGTCACCGTGGGGTGGGCTAATTGGGATGTACCTGATTATCTATTCAAGGTATAAAATGTTATGTTTGGACTTGTCCCGGGATCTTTTTGTGACTCTGCTGATTCTACTCGCCGGCGATTTGGGACCCGGTGCCGTGCGGTACACACGCGGGAACTACTGGCTGAGATTGAGGCCTGGTGCGGTCGGCCATTTTGGTGAGCCTGGACATCCTCCCAGCCTTTGCAACGGCATTCTACGCACAGCGAAACTTACCCTCTGAGTTCCTGATGGGTAAGAAATCCGCTAAACGGCACAGCCAAACTGAGGGATCCGGCCAGAGAGATATCCGCGACTCCCTGGGCAGCGGCCGCCTCCCTCGTGATGTGCCGCTGACACCGGTCCTGCCACCGGGATATGAATCCTCGGATGGGGCGGAATCCTACTGGCGCGGGGACAGCGACGATGCTCAGGACCTGCCTCGACGACCTCAGAGGGCCCCTAAGAAAGTGTCAACACAACGGAGATCGCAGGTACCACGGGCCTCTGCAGGTCTGTCGGCCCCGGTATCCCAGGACGCCGACGCGGACCCTCTCGCAGAGAATCCAGCAGACGACATGCTACCCCCGACTAAGGGGGATATCCGCAGAATGCTGATGGGTATGCGTACCCGTTGGCACGCGGATGTCACTGAGGTCCGACAGGACATTTCATTAGTGAAGGAGCAAGTGACGGCGATCCAAGAAAAGGCAACGATTGCTGAAACGGAGCAGACACGCCTTAACGCTGTGGTGGATGCTCTCCAGGTGCAAGTGGACGGGCTGTCCCGAACCGTGGAGACGCTGGATGCCAGGCATCGCAGACGGAACATCCGGCTGCGAGGAATCCCGGAGAAGATTTCGCCCGCTGCCTTGTTGGCCTTCGTTAACCGCCTGGCCGGGATGCTGCTGCAGCTTCCCGCTGGGTCCCCAGAGGTCTTTGGTGGGGCATTTCGCATACGTAAATCGGCCGCTGCCCCTCAGTCGGCAGCACGAGATGTTATAGCAATTGCCGCGGTGGTTTCTGTGCGCCAGAAATTGATGGCTCTGCCGGCGGCCCGCGTCGCTGTCGACTTCGAGGGAACATCTGTATCGCTCTTCAATGACTTGCCTTTTGGGACTCTGATGGCCCGTCGCCAACTGCGGGAGGTCACGGCTTGTTTGCGGGCGGGAGGGGTGCGCTATAGATGGGGACTGGCCGGTACCCTCGTCTTTATTTTCGATAACGTGCCTCACACAATCACTTCTCTGGATACTGCGTGGCCCCTTTTTTGACATCGCTGGGTCTCTCCCTGGGCTCGCACTCTCAGAGGGGTGAGGTGGCGGCACCTCTCAGCGGTGAGCCGGGTTGATGTGCCGAACTGCCTCTTATAATACAGTGTGATAGTCCTATTGGACCTCCCTGTTATCTGATGTGATAGAGACTTGAGACTTGGACTTGGCCAGCTGCTCTTTTATATTTTTTCTTCTTATCTTTTTCACTGGTCCTGTTTGGTTTTTTGGAGATAGCTCCTTTTCCGTCCCCCCCCCCCCGATTACGGCAGCCAACATTGCGGACGCACACTATGCCGAGGCTTCGGGGTGTTTTTGTTTTTACGATTGATATTTACGGTGATGTTTAGGTGGGTTTTATGCCCTCTTAGCGGTCTTTATTGTATCTCTGTGTATATTGTTTGATGTCTCTACGCAAGTTTTCTTCCAAAATAAAGAATTTAAAAAAATAAAAAAAAAAAATGTTATGTTTGAATGTAAGAGTCACGCAGTCTTTGCGATTCAATCCTGGCTGAGTGGTGACATCACAATTAAGTTCGCCTTTCCTGAAGAGACTCGTGTCCAGTCAGTCTTTGTCTGCGCCGGCCCGGTCTTCTCCCGAAAGAGCCAGGTGGATTCTGGTAACAAACTTGCACTGTTTTTTAACTTGCACTGAATTTTACTTGTATTTTGTTGAAGTTGTATTGTGTTATCACCACCGGGTGGCGCCAATGGTACAGACTATCACTGTCTCTATCAGGGTAATTCAAAGAGATCCGAATTGCTTGAGAAAGGTAACCAAACGCTGAAAATCAGCGTTCGGTTACCTTTCTTGCCCATTCGGCTATCCAGAGAGCAGGCAATTCGCCAAATCCTGGCGAATTGCCTGAACATACGGTGCCTGTTCGAGGGCAGTGAAATCCCCATAAAAAAAGCACTGCTTTGGCTATTCAGAGAGCACAAACCAGCAGTGAAAGGTTCCCGAAATGCCCTGCCATTCGGTTACCTTTCTTGGCCATTCGGCTATCCAGAGAGCAGGTAATTCGCCAAATCCTGG
The DNA here is from genome assembly GCA_009667805.1 of Leptobrachium leishanense. NCBI lineage: Eukaryota > Metazoa > Chordata > Amphibia > Anura > Megophryidae > Leptobrachium > Leptobrachium leishanense. The sequence continues at coordinate 213,342,679 of CM019066.1, forward strand.
CGAATTGCCTGAACACACGGTGCCTGTTCGGTGCCTGTTCGAGGGCAGTGAAATCCCCATAAAAAAGCACTGCTTCGGCTATTCAGAGAACACAAACCAGCAGTGAAAGGTTCCCGAAATGCCCTGCCATTCGGTGGTTCAATTCGGCAAGTTTATTCAGGAGAATCCCATAGGTTTCAATGTTAAAAATATTCCGGTTTTAAATTCAATATCTAATAAACTGTTCATTATAAAATTCTGCAGTAAAGAGTCTCTTTATTTATAGATTTTTTAGGATATTTTAAGCATTTTTCTGAATTTTTTATTTTTTTTTAAAAGTCCGATATTTTTTTTTAAGTTTACTTATTTTTTCTGTAACAGACCTTTTTATTATCATTCTCTGGACCTCATATGTAAATTTCAGACATTTTCGCTCAGTAGTTTCTTTGCAAACAACGTTTCACTTTTCAATCATTCATGCAAACTGTTTTCCTAATTTATTCACTTCACTCGCTTTCTCCGGAGGCTTCACTACGTGTGATCGGCTCCTCCTCGGGTTTTTCCGTGGTTTTCGGCAGGTTAATCCAGATGTTTTTGTGGGTTTTCGGCGTGCATTCGCTGGGTTTTGCGGTTCGTTGGGATCGGCAAAAGGAACCGAATTGAAGAGAACGAAAAGTCACCGAACGTGCGGTGACTTTTTGAATCTCTTTGAATTACCCTGTATATATCTCTGCTTCCCCCATGCTGGAACCATTTCTTACCCTGATTACCAGCAGGTGGGAGGAACCTGCAGCCAGAGAAGAAGAAAAAAACCCTACTACACACATAGCCCTCCTAGGTTTAGATATTCCAACCCTCCCTTAAAAACATAGTGGGAATATATACAAAATTACAAATCATTCCCTGCACTTCATCACAATATAAATAAGGTCATGTGTATATGTGTCTATGTATGGGGGCCTGTGTGTATGTGTATAGGGGCATGTGTATGTGTATGGGGTCATGTGTATTTGTGTATGAATAGGGCCACGTGTGTAGGAATAGGGGCACATGTGTATAAGGGCACATGTATGCATAAGGGCACGTGTGTATGAAAAGGGTTACGGGTGTATGAATAGGGCCACGTGTGTATGTTTATATGGATAGGGGCATGTGTGTTTGGATAGGGGTACATATGTATGCGTATATGTATATAGCCAGGGCCGGATTTGCACCTCAGGAGCCTGTAGGCACAGAAATATGGAGAGCCCTTACCCCCCCCCCCCCCCAAAAAAAAAAGAACCTGCCAAATTCTTATTTTTTGTTTGTTTTTAGAAAGGATTTTACAAGGAAGGATACATTGAGATTTTTCTCGTTTTCTAGTATGTCCTGGGTGGCGAGTAAATTGCTATTTTAATTTTCGTTTTGAGGCTAAGAAAACTAAAAGAAAAATACATTTTAAAAACCTGAAAAACTGCTTTTCTCGGCACTCAAATCAAAAGAAGAGACAGAATCTGTTAGCTTAGTTGAATTAGTTACAGTTACAAGTATTTATAAAGCTCTAATAAATTCCTTAGCGCTGTACAATGGGAGAAACAGAATAACAAATATACATATATGTTACACACACTGAACAGAAGGAGGGAGGACCCTGCTCAATAGCTTACAATCTAAGAGGAGAGGGGACCCTGCTCTAGAGTAGGGATGAGCCGAACACCCCCGTGTTCGTTATACACTGTGTCATCAAAATAAAAAAAATAGAATTTTTTTGTGTTCCGGAATTCGAATCGATATTAACTATCGAATTGATATATCAAATTAATCTTAAATCGGCAAACAACTTTATGAAACAAATAAATTTTGTTTCACAAGCACCTGTCCCTGATAATTTACTCAAATACTTACAGGCATAGGCGTCTCTATAGGGGGGCAAGGGGGGCAATTGCGCCCCTAGGTTATTCCTTACCCCCCCCCCCACCAGAAATCAGCATCCAGCTACCCACACTTTTCGGACTGCGGTATATCTGTCCCTGTGCATTATATATGGACGTTCTATGTGCCATTGGAAAGAGCAGATTCTGGCCTTTCCAATGATACCCAACATGACCATATTCAGTGTAAAGTAAAAGTCATAAGACGTTAAATAAAAACGTGCTCTTAAACGTAAACATTTTCACAGGGTTGAAATGGCTCAGCAGTTAAGTTGTTAATGTTCAGACTATACATTACATGGTGTATTACGTTAGTTTTTGCCTTGGTTTTAGTTGTATATTAAGGGTTAATGGGTAGGCTTCATCCCTCGCAGTATACATTTTATTTTGTCCTTGATTAATGTCATTTTAGGGGTTAATGGATTGGCTACATGCCTCACAGTGTATTCATTTCAAGTTTTCCCTTGATCAATTGCATATTAGGGGTTAAGGGGTTTATTAATTTTATTGTATTGCCCTGGGTTTATGGCATTTTAGCGGTTATTATGGAAGTTAGAATCTAAAGGGTCTAATCATTTTTTAGATCCTCTGCTTTTCGTCACATTTCGGGGAATTTATTTCCCCGAAAATAAGGTGAATTCCCTATTTAGAGAATAGTCACTGTAATTTGCTAAAAGTGGAGTCGCTGAAGCAGCTATCAGACATTCAGCGAAAACTGCCGAATTGCGGCAAATAAAATATTGAATTTAAGTATCAGGTTAGTACAACAAAAAGGCATCATTGCATCGCAGTACTCTAGGGTTTTGGAATCTTATTTATATATACAGTATAAACTTATTTAGGGCACTATTACCTGGTGTGAGCTAACCCTTGTGTTGTTGGCATGGTTTTGAGTTAGCGACAGGTTAATTGAGTCTAGCGCCTGACCAACAGATCGTTTGCCTCCCGCTACAAACCGGAAAAATCACATACAGGGTAATTCAAAGAGATCAGAATTGCTTGGGAAAGGTAACCGAACGCTGAAAATCAGCTTTCGGTTACCTTTCTTGGCCATTTGGCTATTCAGAGAGCAGGCAATTCGCCAAATCGGCTATTCAGAGAACACAAACCAGCAGTGAAAGGTTCCCGAAATGCCCTGTCATTCGGTGGTTTCATGCGGCAAGTTTATTCAGGAGAATCCCATAGGCTTCAATGTTAAAAATATTCCCGTTTTAACTCAATATCTAATAAATCGTTCATTATAAAATTCTGCAGTAAAGAGTCTCTTTATTCATAGATTTTTTAGGATTTTTTTTTTAAAAAAAGTCCGATTTTTTTTTTTAACTTAACTTATTTTTTTTGTAACAGCCCTTTTTATTATCATTCCCTGGACCTCATATGTAAATTTCAGACATTTTCTCTCAGTAGTTTCTTTGCAAACAGCGTTTCACTTTTCAATCATTCATGCAAACTGTTTTCCTAATTTATTCACTTCACTCTGTCTGCGGTGTCGGCTTTTTCCGGAGGCTTCGCTGCATGTGATCGGCTCCTGCTCGGGTTTTTCCGGCGTCTTCGACCGGTTAATCCAGATGTTTTTGCGGGTTTTCGGCGTGCATTTGCCAGGTTTTGCGGTTAGTTTTCGTCGGGTTTGCAGTAGCTTTTCCCTGCAATTTGGGGACCCTGTGGTGCTTGCTGAATACACCGCAGGGTCACCGAAATGGGATCGGCAAAAGGAACCGAATTAAAGAGAACGAAAAGTCACCGAACGTGCGGTGACTTTTCGAATCTCTTTGAATTACCCTGTTAGCGCGTTGCTTTTAGCGATTTGTACCGCAAGCTTACTGTACTTTCCGCATCCTTTACTTAACATGGGGAGCGCTAGAGATCTCTAGCGCATTTTGCAGCTAACAGATCACTTGGTGCCAGCGCTAATTTTTTGAGGGGCGCTAATTGCAAAATTTTACCTACTGCTCAACCCTGGTGCTAACTCCAAAAAACAGAAAAAACAGATCCTCGCCCAAAATTTTAACAGACAACTGAAAGGAATGCAGCACAGGTGTTCTCTTGGCTCTATACACCATAGTAATGGATCTGGTCAGCATTATCGTTGCTGTTGCAGTAGGCTCTATTGTAAATGTATCCACAAGTAAATAAATGTCCACATACAGTATATCCTAATTCTAATATATTGCCTAATTCAAACATTTTATGCTGGGGGTTATTCATAGTATGGAAGCGGTTGATTATTAGGGTGACTGTGTGGACCATGTTTAAAGGGACACATGGAAAAGTCTTGCCCTGAAACATGTATTATTTATAAGCTGCAGCAGGGAAATTTGTGTCGCTCTCCTGGCCTTCCTTTTGGATCTATTAAATACAGTGTAAGGATTCTACATGTTGTTGGGTGGCATTTATCATGCAATGCCCATCAGCCTTAATTAATATATATGTGGACATAAACATGGATAATACGAGCACCGTGGAGGATTTTAATAATGCAGGGGTGAGAGGTTATTCACTGGATGTGTTCATATTCAAGCTTGTGAGAGCGGGGGATAGGTATGGTCCGGCACTCTGCACTGGAAAAAAAACAGTTCTTTCCTGTACACAACCGCATTAGTTTCCCTAGCGTGCACTAAACGACCTTGTTCATGGACTACCGCGGACAAGGTGATCTGTTAGTAGGTCGTCAGGCACTACGTTTAAGCGACTCGCACTAAATTTTTCCTTTAGTGATGGTGTTTTAGATCACACCAGATGATAGGGCCCTTAGTTTTATTCAGTGGTATGATTTTATTGGTGAAAATTATTAGTGCCCCCCCAGTTTTGACTGCGGTATCCTATGTGCCCCCCCCTAAATATTATTCCTAGAGTCGCCACTGCTTACAGGGTTATTCAAAGAGAATCGAAAAGTCACCGCACGTTCGGTGACTTTTCGTTCTCTTCAATTCAGGCCGATTCGGCAATCCCATTTCGGCAACCCTGCGGTGTATTCAGCAAGCACCACAGGGCCGTCGAAGCGCAGGGAAAAGCTGCCGTAAACCTGACGAAAAGTAATCGCAAAGACCCGGCAAATGCACGCCGAAACCCACAAAAACATCTGGATTAACCCGCCGAAGATGCCGGAAAAACCCGAGCAGGAGCCAATTACACACAGCGCAGCCGCCGGAAAAAGCCGACACCGCAAACGAAGGCAGTGAATAAATTAGCAAAACAGTTTTCATGAATGTTTGAAAAGTGAAACGCTGTTTGTAAAGAACCTACTGAGCGAAAATGTCTGAAATTTACATATGAGGTCCAATGAATGATAATAAAAAGTGCTGTTACAGAAAAAATAAGTAAACTTAAAAAAAACCTGACTTTTTAAAAAAAACAAAACCTGAAAAATGCTTAAAATTTACTAAAAAAATCTATAGATAAAAGAGACTCTTTACTGCAGAATTTTATAATGAATGTTTTATTAGATATTGAATTAAAACGGGAATATTTTTAACATTGAAGCCTATGGGATTCTCCTGAATAAACCTGTCGAATGAAACCACCGAATGGCAGGGCAATTCGGGAACCTTTCACTGCTGGTTTGTGTTCTCTGAATAGCCGAAGCAGTGCTTTTTTATGGGGATTTCACTGCCCTCGAACAGGCACCGTATGTGCAGGCAATTCGCCAGGATTTGGCGAATTGCCTGCTCTCTGGATAACTGAATGGCCAAGAAAGGTAACCGAACGATGATTTTCAGCGTTCGGTTACCTTTCTCCAGCCATTCGGATCGCTTTGAATAACCCTGTAAATCTGTGACACAGCTTAATATTTAACCCTAAATTGGCCCTCAATTATCAAATTTGATATAAACTATCGAATTGATATCAACTATCGAATTGATCTTATCTTAGTATATTCAGCAAACGACTTTATGAAACAAATTAATTTTGTTTCACTGTTTAATTTGACTCAAATACTAAATCTGTGACACAGCTTAATATTTAACCCTAGATTGTCTTTTAACAGCAAAATTTGAATAATTGGGGTTTTATTTAGTGATCCAAAATTCGAATTGATATCAATTATCGAATTGATATATGAAATTCAAATCGATCCAAAACAAAACAAAATATGAAACAAAATTAGTTCCAAAATTCCGAAAACAAAAAAATTTAAAAAAATTTCTGTCGTGCACACCCCTAGTGAGGTGTAGGGATGAGCTGCTCGGTTCGATCTGTTCGGAGTTCGCAGCGAACATCGGCCGTTCGACAGTTCGCGAACTTCGAACTTTTTGGGACGTTCGCCAAAAGTTTTAATTTTTTTTTGAAAAAAGTATAAAAAATACTAAAAAAATCTAGAAATAAAGAGACTCTTTACTACAGAATATTATAAGCAACAGTTTATTAGATATTGAATTAAACCGGGAATATTTTTAACATTGAAGCCTAGTACATAGTTACATAGTTACATAGGCTGAAAAAAGACATGCGTCCATCAGGTTCAGCCTCTCCCACATCACCTACTGCTGTTGATCCAAAAGAAGGCAAAAAACACAGTCTGAAATGCTTGCCAATATGCAACATACTGGGAAAAAATTCCTTCTTGACCCCAGAATGGCAGTCAGATTTCTCCTTGGATCAAGAAGCTTTTACCCACATATTAAATATTATAACCCTTAATATTTTGTGTCTGCAGGAAGTCATCCAGTCGCTTTTTAAAAGTCTGTATGGTCTCTGACCCAACCACCTCAACAGGCAGAGAATTCCACAGCTTTATTGTTCTCACCGTAAAATCTCACCTCCAGTCTAAATGGATGACCCCTTAACCTATTCATTAACAGGATTATACACAGAACATCAGACAATGGTTGATAATGGCCCCGTATATATTTATATAAGGTTATCAGATCCCCTCTAAGGCGCCGTTTCTCTAAACTAAACAGGTTTAAGCTTGTTAGTCTTTCCTCATAATTTAACCCTTCCATTCCCCTTATTAATTTAGTTGCCCGTCTCTGCACTTTTTCTAGCGCTAGAATATCTTTTTTTAAGACAGGTGCCCAAAATTGCACGGCATATTCAAAGTGCGGTCTGACCATTGATTTATACAGAGGAAAAATTATGTTTTCATCCCGAGATGGCGGCTGCTGTTTGACATTGCACATTGTTACTTAGTTCGATGTCTATGATTATTCCCAAATCCTTCTCCTGCTTGGATTTCCCTAACTCCGTACCATTTAGGGTATAAATGCTTGTGTGTTCTTCACTCCAAAGTGCATAATTTTGCATTTATCTAGATTAAATTTCATCTGCCATTTAAGTGCCCAGTCCCCCAATCTATCTAAATCCCTTTGCAGCGAAGGAACACCCTGCTCACATTGTATTACTTTTCCTAGTTTTGTGTCATCTGCAAATACTGATACATGACTTTCAATGCCTAGCTCAAGGTCATTTATAAATAAATTGAATAGTATTGGTCCTATAACAGACCCCTGAGGGACACCGCTTACCACTGGTGTCATCTTGAAAATGTACCATTTATGACCACTCTCTGTACCCTATCTAAGAACAAGTATTTTCATCTAGACCAATTTCTCTTAATTTAAATAGTAACCTTTTGTGTGGAACTGTGTCGAAAGCTTTGGCAAAATTTAAGTAAATCACATCCACTGCGACCCCCTGATCTATACTTCTACTTACTTCCTCATAGAACGTAATTAGGTTAGTCTGACATGATCTGTGTTTCATGAAACCATGCTGATTTTTGCCAATCACATTATACCTCCCAATAAATTCCTGAATATTATCCCTTAGTAACCCCTCAAATACTTTCCCAGCCACAGATGTTAAGCTCACAGGTCTATAATTCCAGGCACAAATTTTAAACCTTTCTTAAATATAGGGACCACGTCGGCTTTTCTCCAATCCTCTGGTACGATTCCTGAAAGAAAAGAATCTTGAAAGATTAAGAACAGAGGTTTACATATTTCAACACATAGCTCTCTCAGTACTCGCATGTGAATTCCATCTGGCCCTGGGGCTTTATTCACATTCACATTGTTTAATTGCTGCAAAACCTTGTCCTGAGTCAACCAGTCACTTTGTGTTAGTAAGTTTCTATTAATGAATTTCATGTCTCCTGTTATAGTTTTCTCTTTGATAAATACTGAAGAAAAATAATCATTCAAAATTTCTGCCTTATCTCGATCTTCAGTTAACAATAACCCTGACTCAGATTTTAGTGAACCTACATTTTCACTCTTGTTTTTTTTAGAATTTATGTACCTAAAGAATATTTTAGGGTTGGTCTTGCTCTCTTTGGCTATTTCTTTTTCATTTTCTAGTTTAGCCCATCTAATCGCATTTTTACATGCTTTATTGGCTGCCCTATATGCTTTATAGGATGCCTCAGATTTATCAAATTTAAAAGCTTTAAATGTTTTCTTTTTATTTTTAATTTCCTTAGTTACCCTCCTACTAAGCCACATTGGTTTCAGTCTGTTTCTTTTATATTTATTAACCAGTGGAATATATTGTGACGTGTACTTCTAGTGTTAGTTTAAAGATATTCAACTTATCCTCAGTGTTTTTCCCGTGAAGGAGTTTCTGCCAGTCAATGACATTGAGAGCTTCCTTTATTTTAATAAAGTTGGCCTTTTTAAAATTATATGTTTTAGCATGCCCCTTATGAATGTGTTTTTTTGAGTTCATTTCAAAAGTTACCATATTATGGTCACTGTTTCCCAACTGTTCCCTTACATTAATATTTGAGAAAAGATCCACATTATTTGTTATAACCAGGTCCAGACAACTGTCTGGACAGTTATCCTCTCTAGTTGGTGTTTCTACCAGTTGTGTCATGAAGGTATCATTTAAAATGTACAGAAACCAGATTCCCTTAGCTGAATTACTAGTCCCACTATCCAACTTAATGTCCGGGTAATTAAAATCTCCAATAATTAAAGTGCTTCCATGATGTGCAGCCTTCCTAATTTTCTCTAACAGTTGTTCTTCCTCATCATTATCTATATTAGGTGGTTGATAGCATATGACAACCAATAGTTTACATCCCTGTTTATTCCCCAACAAAATATTTACCCATAAGGATTCCACATTTCCCTCATCGCTTTCCAGTTGTGTAATATTTGGCTTTAAATCCCGATTTACATATAAACATACTCCACCCCCTTTCTTATGTTTCCTATCCCTTCTAAACAATGTATAACCGTTTAAGTTTACAGCCCAGTCATGCGTTTCATCCCACCACGTTTCTGTTATTTCTATTATGTCGTATTGCTTAGTGTATGCTATTGCCTCTAGTTCCCCATCTTGTTATTGAGGCTCCTTGCATTAGCAAGCATACATTTAATGTTGTCTCTACCCACACATGCTGAATGCGACTTTACATTACATGCCTCCACTGTTCTGACATTACCCATTCCCCCGGCTCCACCCCCCTTAGCAGAAGGGTTTCAGCTCAAACTATCTGCTCTGTCTCCATTTTGTAAGCTACTGTATCCCTCCCCCCTTCCACTAGTTTAAAGTCTCCTCCAACCTTTTAACCATCCTCTCCCCTAGCACAGCAGACCCTCTTCCATTCAGGTGCAATCCATCACGACTATACAGATTGTACCCCAGTGCAAAATGAGCCCAGTGCTCTAAAAAAACAAAACACTACTTCCTGCACCAAGCTTTAAGCCACGCATTGACCTCCCTGATCTCCCGCTGCCTTTCCACTGTAGCACGTGGCACAGGTAGTATCTCAGGAAATACTACCTTGGAAGACCTCTTCTTCAGTTTACTTCCTAATTCCCTGAAATCATTCTTCAGGTCCTTCCATCTTCCTCTTACTTTGTCATTGGTACCAATATGGACCATGACAGCTGGGTCATCTCCAGCCCCTCCCAATAATCTATCAATTCTGGGATAAAACATTCTTGTTACTAAAACATCAGGCAGACACGGCCCTCTAATCAGGCACTGTAGAGGGCAGTATGCAGGGGCCTCCCAAGGATCCCCTTGAGGAGCATGCGATGACAGAGCTGCGACTGTGCGGGCTAGCCACCCGGGTGCATGTGGCAGAGACAGGCAGCGCTGGGAGGGAGCCACTGCACCGGCAGACCCCCCCCCACAACAACAGGTTCAAGGGAGCCCCCACTGACCACCAGACTAAGGTAAGGAGACATATTTCTAAAAAAACATAAAATCCAAGGACATTTTTAAATGTCCCCGGGAACATAAAATAAAACTTTTTTTTTTCTTTCTCTACCTGCCTGAATGTATTTAATTATATATATTAGATACAGTCAGCCAGGTAGAGGGGGGTGGCATGTGGGCTCCGCGGGGTCTCAGGCAGTGGGTTTTTTTGTGTGTATATTTTTAGCAAATTTATAGGGGAAGGTAAGGGCAGGTATGATATATATATATATATATATTTTTAAATACTGTATATATATCCAGACTTGTATTACACACACATTTTGGCAACTAATTGCCCCCCCCCCCCATTTGGTTGATCCCTCCAGAAGAAATGTTGAACCCGATAGAGCAGAGAATAATATATATATTCTCTGCTCTGTCGGGTTCAACATTTCTTCTGGAGGGATCAGCCAAAGGGGGGGGGGGTGCATTTAGTTGAGATTGTCCACATGCCACCCCCCCATGTGCATATGTGTATATATGGTCTGAGGTCTGTGGGTGGGTGTATATATATATATATATATATCTGCATGTTGATATATACGTAAATATAGGTCTGCGTGTTGATATATACGTATATGTCTGTGTGTGGTATCAATGCATCCCTACTCTATAAATGGCGCTCCGTGTCCCTATAATATATATGATCAGGGGTTACCTTTTTTTTTATATTTTTATACTATTCCTATTAAATTAACAGTCATTTTTGATGTATTTTATGCAGTAGAAACTTTTTTTTGCCTATATAACATGTGCTTTGTGAAAATAAAACGGTTTTGTGTGTACATTTTAATTTAGTTAGTGGATTCCTGTCCAGTGCGGTGAGAAGCAAACGTAATGCAGTGTAGACACGCTGCGAGGCGGAGCGGAGTGAAGTCAAGCCTGCAAAATGTTTGCTTCTCTTCGCTTCGCTATGCAGTGCGTCGCTACACGCTCAGTGTGTCTCAGCCTTTATTCCCGCATCGCTAGCTTACCGAATCAGTTGGTATACTTGTTACTGACCCTGCTTGTTCTGAGGACCCGATCTGTTGCCGACTTTGCCTGCCATTTGACTATTCTCTCTGTGTATTCCCTGCCTGTTCTGTTTGCTTCCTGTTGCTACTGGTGTGCGCTGATTCTCACCATATACAGTAGCGCAGTACAAGTGCCTAAACATTGCTGACCTGGTTTTGTTATAGCTGCTGATGTAACTGAATAGATCGGGGATCTCTTCTGCATTACCAAAACCTCCACCACTGACCTCTTCCACAATACCTCAGAGGGGTTACGGTGTGAAGGCACTTGCTGCCACCAAAGGCACAATATTTGGGTGCACTGCTACTGACGCCTATACCAGATTCATATCATTTTAATATTGGGCCGCAGGGTCCAACCCTGCACTCTTCCACAATACCACAGAGGGGTTACGGTGTGACGACACTAAAGGCCCAATTTTAAAGCACCTATTGTTACTTTCATCCAAAGCCTGCATAAATTTCACCAAAATCACTAAACTTGTTCTGCGTGTCCTAAAATGTCTCCACTTTTCATAAAGGCTGCCGCCCCAAGCAGTTGTTTATGAATAGATTAAAGGAAAACCATTTAGGCTGGGGTCAGACCAGCGCACTTTTAACGTGCGTTCTGGCGCACATAATCACGGCCGCACTAGCAGCAAATGACGGGCAATGACAGCCAATATACGAAGTACGGTCGCACGAAAGTCCGGCCGTGCAACGCAAGTGGAAAATGAACGCATTTGTTTGAGAAGGCAGAACCGCTAGTACGGACGTACAGAGTGCGCTGCAGCGGCATAGCGGTGTGTGTGTGTGATTTGGAGACGTAAGACCCTGCTCGTGTCCGGCCAACATAACGTCCAGACGCAAAAAGTTTCCTGGTTTGGATCCGTAAAACATCACGCACGAAAATGCGCATCGTATGACCGTTTTCGCCTATTCCGTGAAAAAATACGTCAATGCGTTCGGACGCACTTTTTTACGTTCGCGTGTAAAAATGCTTTTGTTTGACCCTAGCCTTAGCGTCATTTGAAATGTCATTTTTTTTGTTTTTAACCCTTTCGCTGCTGAGGCTTTTCCCGCCCCTGTGCTGAGGTAATTTTTTACCTGTTTTGCGCATCATGTTTAAACGTGTTTTTAAGGCTTATTTTAGTATATGACACCGACATATTATATATCGTTCTTTCCGTCAGACTCGGTAGATTCATAATATGTCATTATTATATGTATACGTTATGTCATGTCTGTATATTATAACAAAAAATGCAATAAAATATGTATTTTCAATAATTTACAATGTGTAAAGTGTTTTTTTCCACATTTTAACATGCGATGCAATTGCGGTTATATTTTGTATGGGGTGCGCTTGTTAAAAAAATTAGAGATGGGGTCTCGTTACATTTTTTTTTGGGGAAAATGACACTATTTTTAACAAACGCACCGCATACAAAAATCGTTAGTGCAGCATCATTGTTCACATTATAATTGAAATGGGAACAATATTGCTACACTAACAAACCAAAAAAATAAAAAAAAAGTGTTTATTTTTTTTTTTATTTATTTTTTTTTTTATTTTTTCTTTTTCTTTTTCTTTTTTTTTTTTTTAACAAAATTTTTAACTTTCATGTTTGGTATCGTTGGAACGGCCATGCTCTGGCCGATCCAACCATATCAAAATTTAACCCCTAACTGCCACGGATCGGGAGATAGGGAGTTCATTGGAACTCCCTATCTCCACACTTGGTGGCAGTTAGGGGTTAACTGTAGGACTGGCGTCATCGTGACGATCATCGTCCTCTGGGGGAGTTCCCGGAAGCTTGGCCGACATCCAAGATGTCGGCCAGCTCCGGGAAAGGATCGCGAACCGGCGCTTTTCAGCGCCGATTCGCGATCCAGCTCCCCAGGGGTTAATGCCAGGCATCATTTGGAAGGGCAGGCTGTGCCCTTCCAAATGATGCCTGGGTTAAGCCCCGCAGAGCCACCGATCGGGAGGGAGAGAGGTCCGAAGGACCTCCCCCCCCTCCCTTTCAGGCGCCTCCTCCGCACATGCGGGGGGGGCGCCTGAATTAGGTGTCATCGCGCCCCCGCGATGACACCTAATAATGGCGGCTGCTGGTCCGGATGCCGGGCTGACATCCAGGATGTCAGCCCGCACCGGAGGGGCCAGCGATCGGCCGGAACCCGGCCGAACGCTGACCCCAATGTGAGGACGCGCTCAGCGCGTCCTCAGCACACCAGCGGGAATGCTGAGGACGCGCTGAGCGCGTCCTTAGCATTCAAGTGGTTGAATGTTCTATACAAATCCGCCACTTCAAGGGCAGGTTATGGGGAACTCCTAGGCACGATATTTGAAGGAATTTTTTGTTTTTATTCTTAACCTTTATTTCATGGAAAAAATCACTGTTCCTTTAACCCCTTAAGGACCGCGGACGTACCATGTACGTCACGGCCGCGGGTCTCTTTTAGACCCGCTGACATACATGGTACCTCCTGCGGTCTTTTGATCGCTTCCAGCAGCTCAAACGCCATTGCAGGCTGCCTGGGAGTCCAGGCATCCGTGCAATGGCAGACATTAGTGCCGGGGCCCATTGTGATCGCTCCGCGGGAGCGATCAACATCCGGTTTCACCGGAGAGGTGCCCCGCACTTCTACAGAGCGCTGGAAGTGATCGGATCGCTTACAGCAGCTCCAGGGCCATTGCACGCTGCCTGGCATCCAGTCCAGGCATCCGTGCAATGGTGGTTAGAAGTGCCGGGGCCCCTTGTGATCGCTCCCCGGGAGCGACCAACATCCGGTTTCGCCGGAAAGGTGCCCCGCACTTCTAGCGATCCCCCCAAGCGATCACTTCCGGTAGCGGCAGGAAGTACTGAGTGCCACGAGGTATCGTGGCACTCAGTACAAAAACGATCACATAAGTGATCAGGTGCTCTGCTGGGTGCCTCGAGGGATCAAGCCACCCAGCAGACTAAAAAAAGTGTAAAAAAAGCAAAAAAAAAGTAAAATAAATAAATAAAAATGAATAAAATAAAATAAAAGTGACAGCCAAGATGGCGCTGCCCTTCTAAGGGCAGGGTCATCTTGGGGCTGTGTGGGATGTTCCTAGCCTGCCTCATCAGAGAGGCAGGCTAGCAACATCCAATCAGAAGTTATAAAAAATCAAAATAACATTTCTAATTTGTCAGGTCAAGTCAATATTTTGTAAATATTGGCCGTGACCTCTGTGATTCTCCCTCCCTCTCCTCACTTGTGTTTTGGTGAGCGAGAGAGAGAGATCAGATTTGACAGGTTAGAGATTTTAGGTAGCTTTAGTAAGATTAGAAAAATTGAGGCAGATTTAGAGAAATTTTAGGGAGATTTAGAACAATTGAGGCAGGTTTAGAGGGATTTAGAGAGATTTAGGTGTTTATTTGTATTTTCTTGTGAAACCCAACGGTTCTTCTAAGAACCCACAATCCGCATATATATATATATATATATATATAATAATTATAAAATTTTATAATCTATTATATATAATGTCTGAGAGGGTGTACAGTGCCGAGGAGGCATATGCCATCCTGGCGTCAGAATCTGAGGCATCTGCGTTGGACTCCGACCCAGATTTTGATCCCGCTAGGTGCTCAGAGACATCGCTAGATACATCATCTACGCTGGCTGATGTATCTCCTAGTGATGTTTCTGATGCAGATCCTGGGCCATCACCTGCAAGCAGGAGGCGCACAGCTCCAGCTGAGGAGTGGGTAGTGCCTCATCGCCAGAGGCCAGATATCCCTCCTTTCACGGCAAATCCTGGCATCTATATTGATGTTGCAGGATTTACTGCCACACAGTTTTTGCAGGGGTTTCTGGGGGATGATTTGTTGGGCCACATTGTTGCCCAATCAAATCTGTATGCCCATCAGCATTGTGCTGCGAAGCCAGACTCCTACTTGGCAAGGCAGCAATGGACCCTGCTAGATGTGCCAGAATCTCTGAAATTCTGGGCACTTACTATGCTGATGGGCATCATAAAGAAGCCCTCAATTCGCTCCTACTGGAGCAGTAGCCCCATCTGCTCTACCCCCATTTACCCCCAATCAATGTCACGTAGAAGGTATGAAAACATTTTGCGTTTCATGCACTTCAGTGACAACAGCCTGTGCCCTCCTAGAGAGCATCCCCAGTTTGACAGGCTGTATAAAATCCGTCCCCTGATTACCCACTTCGCCGCCAGGTTTGCAGAGACTTATACACCTGGAAGGAATATCTGCCTGGATGAATCCCTAATGAAATACAAGGGAAGGCTGGGATTCAAGCAGTATATTCCTTCCAAACGCTCCAGGTATGGAGTGAAGGTGTATAAGCTCTGTGACAGCGAGAGTGGTGTGGGAGGGAAAGGATAGTAGCCTTGACCCTCCAGGTTGCCCAGAACACATGGGAGCCAGTGGGAAGATTGTGTGGGACCTACTTTTTCCCCTGATGAACAAAGGGTACCACTTGTATGTTGATAATTTTTATACGAGTGTCCCTTTGTTCAAGCTGCTGTATTGTTTTGATACAGCAGCATGCAGTACTGTTCGCAAGAACCGCGTAGGTTTCCCAGCACAGCTTGTCTGCACCCGGTTAAAAAGGGGGGAGACCTCAGCTCTGCGCCAAGAGGAGCTGTCAGCGGTCAAGTACAGAGACAAGAAGGATGTATACCTTCCATCCACTCTGAGAGGTCTGTGGAGGTCTCTGTACGTGGCAGAGCTGAGCGCATCAGGAAGCCAGTGTGCATCAAAGCCTATAACCGGCATATGGGTGGGGTTGATCTGGCAGATCAGCTGCTCCAGTCCTACCAGATTATGCGGAAGTCAAGGGCCTGGTACAAAAAGGTTGCAATTTACCTGATGCAAATTGCAACCCACAATGCCTTTTTGCTCTGCAAAAAGGCAAACCCCAGAGTGACGCTGTCCTTTTTACAGTTTCAGCTCCAGGTCATTTCGGGGTTTTTGTACCAGGATGCACCTGCTCCCCGGGCGGTGATGGGGGACAGAGTTGGGGCTACACATTTTATTTTTAAAATCCCCCCTACTAAGGGCAAACAGAAACCCCAAAAAAGATGCAGTGTGTGTTTCAAGAGGGGGCAGAGGAGAGACACAATCTTTTACTGCCCAGAATGCCCTGGACAACCCGGTCTGTGTCTTGGGGACTGTTTCAAGGTATATCACACTGTGCGTGATCTGTGATTTTTTTTTCCTTTCTATTTTTTCTTACAGTCTAGTTAGTTAGTTCAGTTTAGTTTTTTTTTTTC
This sequence comes from Leptobrachium leishanense, assembly GCA_009667805.1. NCBI lineage: Eukaryota > Metazoa > Chordata > Amphibia > Anura > Megophryidae > Leptobrachium > Leptobrachium leishanense. The sequence goes on from CM019066.1 coordinate 213,358,986, forward strand.
TTTTACTGCACCAGACTTTTACATTTTACTCCTACATTTTTATGTTCTACAATTGGTGCTGTATTTTGCCAAAATCTTGGCACACCTATGCATGGGGGGGCATGGGTGTACTCAGGAGACCTTGCAGAAAACAACCTGGAGAGTTTTCATGCAGTAACCGACAACAGTGTCTTCTAAATCAGTCCAAAACTGATGTGGGTGTGAAAATGAAAAATTACCACCAAACAGTATCCAATTTGTTTGGAGCAAACGGTTGCATCCATGGAATAAAAACACTCCATTTACAATACTTTGTGGTGTTAGCTTACCAAATATATGCACGTTCATAAAATTGGGGTATGTAAAAAGGCCCCTAAAAAGAAGATAAGCAAAGAAGATATGTCAAATTAGAAAAATGACAAGCACATGTCAAAAGATTGGCGTAGCACCCCAAAAACAACAGAACAAATCTATATATGGGTGGTATCACTTTACTCAGAAGATGTTGCTGAACATATTTTGGGGTGTTTTTTGGCAGTAACCCATAACTGGATTTGACAATTCATGCCTAAAGTACAATGTGTGTGAAAAAAATAACACAGAAAGTGACTACCTGAAAGTTTGACAAAGAGCTAGTGCATGGAAAGTGTTAAAATACAACACTTTGAAGCACCCTAGGGTGTGCCCTTTCTAAAAATATATGGTTTGATGGGGTAAATTACTTTGGCCGGCTTCAAAAATGTCCCAAATAGGACATGGGTGCATGATGACGAAATGTGAAAATTCCAAGTTGGAAAACTGAAATGTGCACCCCCCAAATAAGGCCTATTAGCCCCCAAATGACCCGACATACCTATACATGGGTGGTATCAATTTACTCAGAAGATGTTGCTGAACATATTTTGGGGTGCTTTTTGGCAGTAAACCTTAAAGTTCACAGTACATGTATTCTTAAATTGCATTTAAAAAAAAAATCACAAGTTTCCTCAAACTTTGGCATAGATTTGTGGTAAAATGGTTTGCATGGAAAGAGTCAAAATATCCCAAGTTTAATACCTTGATTTGTATACTTTAAAAAAATATGTATATGTGGAGGGTTATTCAGGAATTAGTGACAGATATCAGTGTTACAATGTCACTATCACTACTTTTAAAAGTAAACCCTTTGTAAATGGCAAAGTGCTACTTTCAGTTATTGTTGCATAAGATAAGGAGAAAAGCGAGGAATATGTAAACATTGGGTATTGCTAAACTCAGAACTAAATTTAGAAACTACTAAGGAATTACATTTTTTTGACGGTTGTTGATACATAAGAAATTTTGGGGGTCAAAGTTCGAAAAAGTGATGTTTTTTCAATTGTTTTGTCATATTTCACAATGTTTTTTATAGTAAATTATATGAAATGATGAAAAAAATGGTATCTTTATAAAGTCCATTTAATGACGAGAAAAACAGTGTAAAATATGTGTGGGTTGCATAAACGAGTAAGAGGAAAATTTTACGTAAACACAAACAGCACAGAAACGTAAAAACAGCAGCGGTCACTAAAGGACGGATTTGTGTAAAACCGCCCGGTCACTAAGGGGTTAAAAACTTTTTTTAAAAAAAAACTTTTTTTCCTTGTTTCCTGTCCCCCAGGGCACTACCCGAACCCCCATACACCTTTTATGGCAAATATCTTGCATATATGCCCTCTTGGAGGGCACTCTAAAATTCTAACTTTCGAGTCCCCTTGACTTGTATGGAGTTTGGTTCATGTTCGAACTCGAACTTTTGAAATTGTTCGAGTTCAAATGAGAACCGAACACGGGGGTGTTCGGCTCATCCCTATTCCCTACGAGCGGCCGCTTGAAGACTGTGCAGCCAGCACTCGTGGAAGGTAAAAGAAACGCGGTCAGCTGCAGGGGCTTGTCCGAATGCTGTTAGAGCGTTCGGACAGCCTGGTGAGGCCCGGCCATGGATCCAGATGAGGAGGAGCTGCTAGCTCATATCTTCAAGAGATATTGCTATCACATTGATTATTATCTATGCATTGTCAGGGTAACTGAACGTATCCGCTGCTGGTTTGTTTTAAATAAATGGTAACCCACAGTTATGGGTGTATTGTATCTTCCTAGTCCAGTCTTGCAAGAGCTTACCTAGTCAGTATGTATATACACACACTGAGGGCTGCAGTATGTGTGTATATATATATATGTTACGGGTAGGGATGCACCGATACCACTTTTTTAAGACCGAGTACGAGTACCGATACTTTTGTTCAAGTACTCATCGATACCAAGTACCGATACTTTTATTTTATGTCATGTGACGCTTTCCAATAAGAACAGACCTCCTATAAAGCCCCCAGGTCTCATGGATATCCTGCCCCCCAGCTCATGGTTAATTGCCCCCCAGCTCATGGATAATTGCCCCCCAGCTCATGGATATCCTGCCCCCCAACTCATGGATATGCCCCCCAGCTCATGGATAATTGCCCCCCAGCTCATGGAAATGCCCCCCCAGCTCATGGATAATTGCCCCCCAGCTCATGGATATCCTGCCCCCAGCTCATGGATATGCCCCCTGCTCATGGATATGCCCCCTGCTCATGGATAATTGCCCCCCCAGCTCATGGATAATTGCCCCCCAGCTCATGGATAATTGCCCCCCCAGCTCATGGATAATTGCCCCCCAGCTCATGGATATCCTGCCCCCAGCTCATGGATAATTGCCCCCCTGCTCATTGATATGCCCCCTGCTCATGGAAATGCCCCCCCAGCTCATGGATAATTGCCCCCCAGCTCATGGATAATTGCCCCCCGAGCTCATGGATAATTGACCCCCAGCTCATGGATATGCCCCCTGCTCATGGATAATTGACCCCCAGCTCATGGATATGCCCCCTGCTCACGGATATGCCCCCCAGCTCATGGATAATGCCCCCCGCACTCTCCGCTCATACTTACCTTCCTTCAGCGACGCCGGGAAAGTTTCCGCGCGTGCGCTCGTTGGAAGGATCACATGGTCCCACGTGGTCACGGCTGGGGACCTTCCAAGGAGCGCGCGCACGCAAAGACTTTCCCGGCGTCGCTGAAGGAAGGTAAGTATAAACAAAGGGCGGAGAGCAGCTGCAGGGCCTGTCCGAATGCCGATAGAGCATTCGGACAGCCGCCGCAGCCCCTCGGATACCGGCAAGCCGGCTCAATGCCGGCTTCCGGTATCGGAAAAAAATATCGGGGGTACTGCACGAGTACCAAGTACTCCTGCAGTACCCGGTATCGGCACCGATATCGATACTAGTATCGGTATCGGTGCAACCCTAGTTACGGGTAAAGCCCGAAGTGCGGTTAATCCTAGGATTACCTGGGTAATCCTGACATTACCCAGGCGTCATTAGCAAAAGTCCGAAGTGAAATGAAATTTCGGACTTTACCCGGGTAATCTGCAAAGTATCCAGAGGCCTCTGGGTACTCCGGTATTCTGCTCTATTTTAACCAGGTAATTCGCACATTACCCTAGTGTTGCTGGATAAAGCGTGATGTGCAATGAAACATCAGACTTTATCCAGGTAATCTGCAAAGTATCCAAACGCCATTTGGTATTTCAGCTCTTTACAGTTGACTGAATTCCGAGGTTTACCCGGATAAAGCTGCAAACTGTTATCTGACTGATAACAATAGTGTTTTTTTTTTTTTTTTTAATGAAATTGTAACCACAGTCACATACCACACTAAATAGGCATAAGGTTACACTGTGCATTAATTGTCTGAAAATTAATTTATGAAGACAAAGATATTATATAAAGAGCAACCTGATGTTATTATGTTTTATAAATGATATATGAGCACATATGACACATAATTAAGATCAGGTAACTCTTTAACATTCATATAAGAAACATATCCTGTTACTCTGTATATTCATTATACCCTTAATACGTTTTAATGTTTGTCTTTTGCCATTTTCGTTGATAATATCCCTTGATAATAGCAAAATTCACTGTTACCCAAGCGGGGTTGGATGCTCTGCAGATTACCTTGTGAAGCTGCAGATAGTCCTCAGATTACCCGGGTGAAGCTTCAGACTTGCACATTATCTGGGTAAAGTGCGAATTTTTCAGCTCTTCCAGACTGTTACCCAAGGGCAGTTGGTTAGTCCTAAAATTACCCGAGTAAAGTCCAAAATGTTCATTTTTTTTCAGCTTTAGGCTAGGGTCAGACTGAGGCAGTGCGAACGCGCGTGCAGGCGCACTTAATCACGGCCGTAGTAGCAGCAGATGACGGGCAATGATGGCCAATATACGAAGTACGGTCGCACAAAAGTCCGGCTGCGCAACGCAAGTGGAAAACGAACGCATTTTGTCGAGAACGTAAAACCTCTAGTACGGTCGTACAGAGTGCGCTGCGTCCGCTAGAGGCGTGTGTGCGTGATTAGGAGACGTCAGACACTGCTAATGTCCGGCCAACATAACGTCCAAACGCAAAAAGTGTTTTATTGATGATCCGTACAAAATCACGGATGCAAATGCGCATCGTATGACCGCTATCGCGTACTCCGTGAAAAAATGCGTCCATTCGTTCGAACGCACTTTTTCACAGACAACGCGAAAATGCGTTCGTCTGACCCTAGCCTTACCCAGCGGTTTTGGGTAATGTCAGGATTGCCCGGGTAATCCAAGGATTAACCGCACTTCGGGCTTTACCCGTAACATATACATACTGAGTTTTGAAATGTGTGTGTATATATACATACATACATACTAGGGATGCACCGATACCGATACTAGTATCGATATCGGTGCCGATACACCCCCGATACCGGAAGCTAGCGCTGGGCCAGCTTGCCGGTATCCGCAGGTCTGGGGAAGCTGGCCGCGTGCATGAAAAGCATGCGGCCAGCGTTCCCCTCTGGCGGCTGCAATATTCACCCCTTCTGAAGGTCCGGTCGCGCTGCTGTGGCGCGATCACGTGGCCGCCAGCGCTTCTGTGCAGTGCCTCCAGCCGAGAGGCAGTGTCACAGATGTGCCCGGCGGCCACGTGAACACATCACAGCAGCCCAACCGGACCTTCGGAAGGGCTGAGTATTGCAGCCGCCGGAGGGGAACGCTGGCTACATACTTTTCATGCACGCGGCCAGCTTCCCCAGCGTTCAATGGGGGCATATCCATGAGAGCTATGGGCATATCCATGAGAGTGTCAGGATCAGGTAACCCCGCTTGCAGACGATAAGCCAACAGACCCAGACCAACCGGTCCTTAGTAATGGCCGGGTTATGGTCAGTAATACTGAAAACGACGAACACAAAGAAAGAGGCGGAGTGCAAAGTAAAACAACCTGCTGAATGAAGTAACCCACAGTGCTCAAGCTAGCCGGTCCTTACTAATGGCCGGGTTAAGCAGAGCAGACAAACAAAAACACACATAGGTAGGGGTTGAGGAATAGAGGTCCGTTTATACTTTGCCAAAATTCAGGGCGCCAGAATACAGGGAAATCGAGACAAGCCAGGATCGAATTAACCAGGAAATCAGTCAGATAAGAATGCAACAAGACACTAGGCGTAAATGGAACCACGCTAGGGCAATTTGCTATGAGAAATGAAGCCCTTTAATTGGAGCCACAGCACTTCCTATTGGTGCTCAGAGGAGGCGCCCTGCTCTGCTATAGGATCGCTGGTCATGTGCTGCGATTGGTTGTCCTTCCTGCATGCTGCGTCTGATTCGCGGGCGGCACCATTCGCTGTCCGGTAGTACACAGTACCCATGAATAATGCTTTCTGGATATCAGCTGCTGTGACGACCGCAACACTGTCCCGGACATGGGCCGAAGGTGCAACACTTCCCCGGACATGGGCCGAAGGTGCAACACTTCCCGGACATGGGCCGAAGGTGCAACACTTCCCCGGACATGGGCCGAAGGTGCAACACTTCCGCGGACATGGGCTGAAGGTGCAACACTTCCCCGGCCATGGGCCGAAGGTGCAACACTTCCCTGGACATGGGCCACCGTGACGGAGAGCTGGGGCATATCCATGAGAGCTGGGGGCAATATCCATGAGCGCTGGGGGCAATATCCATGAGAGCTGGGGGCAATATCCATGAGAGCTGGGGGAAATCTCCATGAGAGCTGGGGGCAATCTCCATGAGAGCTGGGGGCAATCTGTGTATAAATATATATATATATATATATATATGATATATACATGTGAGCTGGGGAATTTTTATATGAGGTCTGTTCTTATTGGAAAGCGATCACATGACATAAAAGTATCGGTACTCGGTATCGGTGAGTACTTTTTAAAAAGTATCGGTACTCGTACTTAAAAAATGGTATCGGTGCATCTCTAATACATACACATTGCAGCCCTGTGTGTGTATTTACATGTGTGTAAATACACACACACACACACACTGAGGGCTGCAATGTGTGTGTGTATATACAGTTGTGTTCAAAATTATTCAACCCCCACTGAAATTGAGTGTTTTGGCCAGTTTGACATTGATTTTGATCATTCAGTCATCTTGCTTACAATTAAATCAAAGAGGCACGTGTAGGTCAGAGAAATATAACATAACATATAAATGAAATAACCACAAATGTCTTTTCTGTGCTCACATTCATTATCAGTTTTATTCAACCCCCAAGTGACATTCAATCTTAGTACTTGGTACAACATCCTTTTACAGTTATAACAGCTTTAAACGTGAAGCATAGCTTGACACAAGTGTCTTGCAGCGATCTACGGATATCTTCGCCCATTCGTCATGGGCAAAAGCCTCCAGTTCAGTCACATTCTTAGGCTTGCGCACTGCAACTGCTTTCTTTAAGTACCACCAGAGGTTCTCAATCGGATTTAAGTCAGGTGACTGCGATGGCCACTCCAAAATGTTCCAGCCTTTAATCTGCAACCATGCTCTAGTGGACTTGGAGGTATGCTTGGGATCATTGTCCTGTTGAAAGGTCCAACGTCTCCCAAGCCTCAGGTTTGTGACGGACTGCATCACATTGTCATCCAATATCTCCTGGTACTGAAGAGAATTCATGGTACCTTGCACACCCTGAAGCTTCCCTGTACCTGCAGAAGCAAAACAGCCCCGAAGCATGATTGACCCCCCGCCATGCTTCACAGTAGGCAAGGTGTTCTTTTCTTCATAGGCCTTGTTCTTCCTCCTCCAAACATAGCGTCGATCCATGGGCCCAAACAGTTCTAATTTTGTTTCATCAGTCCACAGAACACTATCCCAAAACTTCTGTGATTTGTCCACATGACGTTTGCCTACTGCAGTCGACTCTTCTTATTCTTTGGAGACAGCAAGGGGGTGCGCCTGGGAGTTCTGGCATGGAGGCCTTCATTACGCAGTGTGCGCCGTATTGTCTGAGCTGAAACTTCAGTACCCACATCTGACAAATCTTTTCTCAGTTCCTCAGCAGTCACACGGGGACTTTTCTCCACTCTACGCTTCAGGTAGCGCACAACAGTTGAAGTCAGCATCTTCTTTCTGCCATGACCAGGTAGCGTTTCAACAGTGCCCTTTGCCTTGAATTTGCGAATGATGCTTCCTATGGTCTCTCTTGGTATGTTTAACATCTTTGCATTCTTTTTATAGCCATTGCCCTTCCTGTGAAGAGTAATCACCTCTTCTCTTGTCTTCCTGGACCATTCTCTTAACTTCACCATGTTTGTAACCACACCAGTAAATGTCTAGAGGGAGCTGAGTATCACAGTCATTTTAAAGCTGCCTAACTGGTGCTTATTATGCTTTATTGCTGCTCCGTGACATCCACAGGTGTTTTCAATACCTGATTGAAAACACTTGAATGAACCTCTGTTCTTCAGAGTGGTAGTCTTTAAGGGGTTGAATAATTGTGTCAATGAAGAATTCACAAAAGAAACATTTACTACTGTATTACAAAACCAATTGATGTCATTTTAGTTGCATATGGTTCTTTATAAAGTCCTTGTAGGATTTCATTCTGAATACAATTACAAATGTACACTAAATTCCCTAAAAACCCTTTACAGCATGGGGGGTTGAATAATTTTGAACACAACTGTACATACATACATACACACACACATTGCAGCCTCAGTGTGTATATGTTGGTATATACACACACTGAGGGCTGCAGTGTGTGTATATATATACATACTAAGTTTTGAAATGTGTGTGTGTATATATATATATATATATATATATATATATATACACATTGCAGCCCTGTGTGTGTGTGTGTATTTACATACATTGTATGTATGTATACACACACACATTTCAGAACTCAGTATGTATGTATACATACACATTGCAACCCTCTGATTGTATATATATATATATATATATATATATATATACACACACACACACAACAAAATAGTGTTTAAATAGAGGTCTTTATTCATAACAGCCTAGTGAGGCAGCATCACATGTATCTGATGCTGCCTCTCTAGGCTGTTATGAATAAAGACCTCTATTTAAAGACTACTCTCTACTCTATTTAAATTTAGACCTCTATTTAAACACTAACAGGGTTATTCAGAGAGCGTGAAAAGCAGGAGAATGATTGGAGAATGACTGGAGAATGAAAAATTCTAGGTCAAAATAGCTAAACCAGAAAAATTCGCCCTTTCATCTCACTTTCCAAATCGGCTATTTTGACCTAGAATTTTTCATTCTCCAGCCATTCTCCAGTCATTCTCCTGCTTTTCACGCTCTCTGAATAACCCTGTAAATCTCTACTCTGGTATTTAGACCCTCTTGCATTCCCTTACTACTCTCTTGTTCATCCCTGTTTATATTCTGTGTCATTCATTTCCTTGGGCACTATTACATTCAAAATGCTATCGTTAGCACTCACCTGCATTGGTGGCCCTAGTAGACATGTGCATTCGTTTTAGTACTAAAGCGATTTAGTCCGAATTTTGGGATAATTTAGTTTTAGTATGACTCAAGAGAAACGAAACTGCTCAGTACAAAAAACGAAAGAAACTAAAATAAAATGCACTACATTTTAGTTTCAGTCCTCTTTGTGATATTATATTGATGAGTGAAGGAGACCAGCAATGAAGAGCGCAACATCGCAACATCCGAAGTTCTGCACCCTCCACATGCCAATGCAGGAAGATGTTCTATACAGAGAGGGACATTAATTCAGGAGGATGTTCTATATATTATACAGAGAGGGACATTAATTAATGCAGGAGTATGTTCTATATATTATACAGAGAGGGGTATTAATTAATGCAGGTGGATGTTGTATACATTATACAGAGAGGGGTATTAATTAATGCAGGAGGATGTTCTAAACATTATAGAGAGGAGCCTTTTTTTTTTTTAGCCCTTTAAATCCAGTGGCTGTGAGCGCGGAGATCGGCTGCTTGTTACATTATCTCTCAGTACAATGTATCAGGCTCAGCTGTTACAGTAACTGACTGCTGCTCATCACAGCGCTCAGAGTTTCAGTAAAACAAGAAAATAATATTGTTCTAACGTCTTATATATAAAAATATTATTTACTAGTTTTACTGAAACTCTGAGCGCTGTGATGAGCAGCAGTCAGTTACTGTAACAGCTTTGCCTGACACGGGGCAGTATTGCAATGTTGGTGCTAACTTAACCAGAGCTGTTGTAACTGAAAACCTCCATAGGCTATAATAGCTCTGGGAAGTTTACAACAGCTCTGGTTATGTTAGCACCAGCTATATAATATGGCCCACATTGTGCTGAGAGAGAGAGATACTGTAACAAGCAGCGATCTCAGCCCTCTGAGGAGCCACTACAATAGTAATTGTATCCACTGGTTTTCGGATGAATGAAATTAGTTTTCATACTAAAGAACTGAAAACGAATTTCTTTAGCAACTAAATAAATTGCATTTTAGTACTAATGCATTAGTTCAAAACGAAATTTTGTGCTGTGCACATGTCTAGGCCCTAGCACTGGCGCACTATATTACAATCCGAACCCTAACGGGTTAAAAAACCCGTTAGCGATTCGGAGCTTGCGCTCCGTTGTGTGAGTTTACTGTACTTTGCGCTCCCTATGCTTAAAAAATTACGAAGTCCTAACGCTAATTACCGTCCGGCTGCGGTTAACCCAAAAGTAAACGACAGCCAGGACCTGGTGCTAATGGATTCCGCTTCTGCGGAATCCATCAGCACCAGCCAAAAATCCCCCCCCCCAAAAAAAATCACATACTGACCTCTTTTTTTCTGGAAAAATAGGTGGGGGTACTCTCGCGGCCAGCGAAAAACGGTGATTATTATGACTATTATTCGTGTCCTAATAAATACTCCTTTATTAACCCTTTAACCCCTTTACACAAATCCATCCTTTAGTGACCACTGCTGTTTTTACGTTTCTGCTCTGTTAGGCTAGGATCAAACGAAAGCATTTTTACACGCGAACGTAAAAAAGTGCGTCCGAACGCATTGATGTATTTTTTCATGGAATATGCGAAAACGGTCATACGATGCGCATTTTCGTGCGTGATGTTTTACGAATCCAAACCAGGAAACTTTTTGCGTCTGGACGTTATGTTGGCCGGACATGAGCAGGGTCTGACGTCTCCAAATCACAAACACACACCGCTAGCGGGCGCAGCGCACTCTGTACGTCCGTACTAGCGGTTCTGCGTTCTCGAAAAAATGCGTTCATTTTCCACTTGCGTTGCGCGGCCGGACTTTCGTGCGACCGTACTTCGTATATTGGCTGTCATTGCCCGTCATTTGCTGCTAGTGCGGCCGTGATTAAGTGCGCCAGAACGCACGTTAAAAGTGCGCTGGTCTGACCCCAGCCTTAGTGTTTAGGTCAAATTTTCCTCTTACTTGTTTATTCAACCCACACATATTATACACTGTTTTTCCCGCCATTAAATGGACTTTCTAAAAATACCATTATTTCCATCATATTCAATAATTTACTATAAAAAAATATGAAATATGATGAAAAAAATGGTAAAAACACACTTTTTTCGGAATTTAATCCCCAAAATCTACAACCACCAAAAAAGACCCCAGCTAAATAGTTTCAAAATATTGTCCTGAGAATAGAAATACCCAATTTTTACATGTTTTTGCTTTTTAACCCCTTCACTGCTGAGCCAGTTCACCTATGTGCGCTGAGCTCATTCTGACTGTTTTATGCTAATTATTTTTAGATGACAGCCTAGGTACTAATTAACTAACCCCCCCAGACAAAAAATTAAAAAAAAATATATATATATATAGATAGATTTTTTTTTTATTATATTTTTTATTTATTTATTTATTAACCCCTTAGTGACCGGGCGGTTTTACACAAATCCGTCTTTTAGTGACCGCTGCTGTTTTTACGTTTCTGCGCTGTTAGTGTTTAGGTCAAATTTTCCTCTTACTCGTTTATTCAACCCACACATATTATACACCCTTTTTCCCGCCATTAAATGGACTTTCTAGAAATACCATTATTTCCATCATATCGAATAATTTACTATAAAAAAATATGAAATATGAGGAAAAAAATGGTAAAAACACACTTTTTCGTAATTTAATCCCCAAAATCTACAACCACCCAAAAAGACCCCGGCTAAATAGGTTCAAAATTTTGTCCCGAGACTAGAAATACCCAATTTTTACATCCGTTTGCTTTTTAACCCCTTCACTGCTGAGACAGTTCACCTATGTGCGCTGCGCTCATTCTGACCATTTTGTGCTAATTATTTTTAGATGACAGCCTAGGTCCTATTTAATTAAACTCCCCCCAGACAAAAAAGACTTTTAAAAAAAAAAAATTTATTATTTTATTTAACCCTTTCGCTGCTGAGGCTTTTCCCGCCCCTGTGCTGAGGTCATTTTTTACCTGTTTTGCGCATCATGTTTAAACGTGTTTTGAAGGCTTATTTTAGTATATGACATCGACATATTATATATCGTTCTTTCCGTCAGACTCGGTAGATTCATAATATGTCATTATTATATGTATACGTTATGTCATGTTTGTATATTATAACAAAAAATGCAATAAAATATGTATTTTCAATAATTTACAGCGTGTAAAGTGTTTTTTTCCACATTTTAACATGCGAGCAATTGCGGTTATATTTTGTATGGGGTGCGCTTGTTAAAAAAATTAGAGATGGGGTCTCGTTACATTTTTTTTTGGGGAAAATGACACCATTTTTAACAAACGCACCGCATACAAAAATCGTTAATGCAGCATCATTGTTCACATTATAATTGAAATGGGAACAATATTGCTGCATTAACAAAACAAAAAAAAAAAAAAAGTGTTTATTTTTTTTTTATTATTTTTTTTTTATTTTTTTTTTATTTTTATTTTTCTTTTTTTTTTTTTTTTTTACAATTTTTTTACTTTCATGTTTGGTATCGTTGGAACGGCCATGCTCTGGCCGATCCAACGATATCAAAATTTAACCCCTAACTGCCACGGATCGGGAGATAGGGAGTTCATTGGAACTCCCTATCTCCACACTTCGTGGCAGTTAGGGGTTAATGCTAGGACTGGCGTCATCGTGCTGCGCACGATGACGCCAGTCCTCTGGGGGAGTTCCCGGAAGCTTGGCCGACATCCAAGATGTCGGCCAGCTCCCGGGAAGGATCGCAAATCGGCGCTTTTCAGCGCCGATTTGCGATCCAGCTCCCCAGGGGTTAATGCCAGGCATCATTTGGAAGGGCAGGCTGTGCCCTTCCAAATGATGCCTGGGTTAAGCCCCTGTGAGCCGCCGATCGGGAGGGAGAGAGGTCCGAAGGACCTCCCCCCCCTCCCTTTCAGGCGCCTCCTCCGCACATGCGGGGGGGGCGCCTGAATTATGTGTCATCGCGGGGGCGCGATGACACATAATAATGGCGGCCACTGCTCCGGATGCCGGGCTGACATCCAGGATGTCAGCCCGCACCGGAGGGCCAGCGATCGGCCGGAACCCGGCCGAACGCTGACCCCAATGCGAGGACGCGCTCAGCGCGTCCTCCGCATACCAGCGGGAATGCTGAGGACGCGCTCAGCGCGTCCTTAGCATTCAAGTGGTTAATTTTTTTATTATTTTTATTTATTTATTTAAAAAACTTTTTAAAACCAAACCTGGTCATGTTGGCCATAATCAGGCCTTTCAAATGATGTAAAATATGACCATCTAGCTGCCATGGATCGGGAGATATGGGTATCCTTAGGATCCCCTTATCTCTACATGGCAGCTAGATGGTTAACTGGCACACTGACATCCTCACACATATGGTGAGGTTGTCAGTGGGTGGGGGGGGACCTGGAGGCTTGGCTGACATCCAAGATGTCAGCCCCCCTCCAGGTTTGAATCGCGTTTTGGCGCCAATTGGCACCAAAACATGATCCGGCGGCAAAACTGTTAATGCTATACACCGCTGAAAAGGGGAGACTCTCCCCTTTTCAGCGGTGCAAACAGCATCTCCCTAGCTTCAATGGTTAGCCCCCCTCCCCTCCATTGAATTGCATGGGGACGCCTGCTGATGATGTCACCACGCAGCGTGGCGACGTCAGCCTCGCCTGCCCATGTAAATCACATGGGCAGGCTTCCTCCCTGCCAGATCGCCGAGGGATCCAGCAAGGGAGGTGAGTATCGGGCGGGAGGGGGATTAGGCGCCGCTGACGTACCCTGTACGTCCGCGGGTCTAAGGGAGACCTGTGGACAGGACGTACAGGGTACGTCAGGGGTCCTTTAAGGGGTTAAAGTTTTATTTTTACACCAAACCTGGTCATGATCAGGCCTTTCCAATGATATCAAATATGACCCTCTCGCTGCCACGGATCGGGACATAAAGGGATCCAAAGGATCCCCCTATCTCCACATGGCAGCTAGGGGGTTAACTGGCCCACTGACATACTCACACATATGGTGAGGATGTCAGTGGGTGGGGGTGACCTGGAGGATTGGCTGACATCCACAATGTCAACCCCCTCCAGGTTTGAATCACAATTTGGTGCAAATTTGCACCGAATCGCGATCTGGCAGCAAAACTGTTGCTGAGGGGAGACTCTCCTCTTTCCATCGGTGCAACTTGCATCTCGCAATCTTCAACGGATGGGGAGATAGAGGGCTCCGAAGGAGCCCCCCTTCCCCTACATTGATTTCAATGGGGGCGCTTGCTGATGACGTCACCAGGCAGCGTGGTGACGTCGTCAAGCTCGCTGGCCCATGTAAATCATGAGGGCAGGCTTCCTCCCTGCCAGATCTGCGAGGGATCCAGCGAGGGAGGTAAGTATCGGGCGGGAGAGTAGGTTAGGCGCCGCTGATGTACTATGTACGTCCGCGGGTCTAAGGGAGACCCGTGGGCAGGACGTACATAGTAAGGGGTTAAGGACAGAGGCAATTTTACAATTCATTCTTTGTGCAGTGCAGGCAGCAGATAATGTGACGATTCTAGGAGCAATAACAGCTTTTTGGGTGCAGGGCAAAGGGGCAACGCCGGACTGTGACAAGGACACAGATGCAGACTTTTACGCACAGCAGCCTGTTTAAAGACAAATGCATGCATTACAGCCAAGCCATACATTCACAAACATAGCCATATATCACCCCGGGGGTATGTAGCACTAAAACTTACAGTACTGTGCAGTGTGTATGAGCATATCAGAATCCACAGAAATGAAACCAACAAAGTGCAGTGTGTGTGAGCATATCAGAATCCACAGAAATAAAACCCCCAGCAAAGTGCAGTGTGTGAGCGTATCAGAATCCACAGCAATAACACTCACTGTAACGTACTCATTGGTATACTGGGGGTTGAATAAACTGTCAGCTTATTACCCCCCCCGTATATCAATTGTAGTTTATCCCCTCCCCCCAGCAAAATCAATTGTATTCCCCCCTCCCTTCTCCCCAGGCAAAAATCAATTGTATTCCCCCATTACTTTCCCCCAAGGCAAAATCAGTTGTATTCCCCCCTCTCTTCCCCCCCCAGGCAAAATCAATTGTATTCCCCCCTCACTCCCCCCCAAGCAAAATCAGTTGGATTTCCCCCTCCCTCCCCCCAGCAAGATCAATTGGATTTCCCCCCTGGGTAGCTCATCTCACCGGCATCCATTGAGAGCAATCTTCAGCTGGACTCAGCAGACAGGATGGAGTCCAGCCTCTCTTCCACTGCCCTGTGCCCTGCGTGCATAAGTGAGGGGGCAGAACCAATGCAACGTGCCTGCTGGAGTAAACAGTGTGGGAAGCAGGCACGTTGCAGCACCGCCGCTTGGAGATGGCTGCCCGGAGCTTCGGAAAACCGGGATCCACTCAGGATGGTCATCAGTAGCCTGTGTAACTGTGTGCTGCCCAGAACCAATTAGTCGCAGCTAAAATAAATGAACTCTTTGCTGCCCTGTGCTGGGAGGCTCCATGCTCTGTGTTCACATGCTGAGGTTGTGGTCTAGCGGCAGCAGGCAGATGATCCTGCAGTCCTGCCGAGAGGTGCTGGTATGCCGTTGTCAGGGATCCCGGGTGCCGGGTACGTGGAAGCCAGAGGGTTCAAGAAGAGATACGAAGTCGAGGTCACAAGCCAGGTCAGGATAGGAGAAATACTCGTGGTAAGGGGTCACTTTCCAGGTCAATACAGTAAGGCAATCACTTAGGAAGGAAGGCTACACTAGGGAACTGTTGCAATTGCGAAGCGAGGAGGAACTGATCTCTCAAGCCTAAATACCCACCAAGCTCCACCCCCCTGCCTGGGACGCCAATGACGTCACGGACGTGCGCCGCCGCCCGGCTGCCATATTGGCGGAGCCTGGGCGCGCGCGCGTCCATTCTAAGGCTTGCTCTGCGCCTGCAGCCTTGGGCTCCGTCGGAGGACCACCGCAGGCGACCCAGGACCCGACCTCCCATCTCCCTGGGACACCGGAGCCACCACGGAGGGTAAGCCGGGTCCCGAAGAACCGCCAGGCGTTCCCATAGGTCCCGGCCGTCCCCTCCGGGCACAGGTCCGATAAGAAGGGAGCGGCCGGACCGAACGCCGCGGAGCCCGCAACCCTGACATAACCCCCCCCGGAAGGCGAGGCCTCCGGACACGCAACGGACCCGGCCGCCCAGGATGGGCAACATGAAACGCCCGGACAAGGGCCGGAGCCCGGACGTAACTGGCAGGTTCCCAGGAACGCTCCTCAGGGTCGTAACCCACCCAGTCAACCAGGTACTGTAGCATACCCCGCCGAAGACGGGAATCCAAGATTTGTGCTACCTCAAAAGCATCAGAACCATCCGTAGACACAGGAGGAGGAGGAGGCAGCGACCGACCAGGAAAAACATTGGTACCAACAGGTTTTAGGAGAGACACATGTACCACCGGATGGAACCGATAACGAGAGGGAAGCTGAAGACGAGCAGCGACCGGACCAATCATAGAAACAATAGTAAACGGACCTATATATTTCGGACCCAGTTTCTTGGATGGACATGAGAGGCGTAAATGGCGTGTAGACAACCATACCCTCTGGCCTACCGAATAGGAGACCGAAGCAGAACGACGTCGATCCGCATACGCTTTATATACCGTTTGAGCGGCAATAAGACTATCCCGAGCCGTACGACGACATTGCCGGAGAGCACGTAAACGAGACGCGACCCCGGGAACCGGGGTAACACTAGGCAAACCAGGAAGAGGAGGGGGATGATAACCATACAACATGAAAAAGGGGGAACAACGGGTAGAATCGTGCAACCGAGCATTATATGCATATTCCGCTGTGCCCAACAATGTATCCCAATCGTCCTGGAGGTATGTCGTATAACAGCGCAGGTACATTTCGAGAGACTGATTCACCCGCTCTGTCTGTCCGTTGGTATGGGGGTGATATGCAGTTGACAAATCGACAGATATCCCCAACGCACGGCAAAAATGTTTCCAAAAACGAGAAGTGAACTGCACCCCTCGATCAGACACGATGGATTCCGGAACACCATGTAAGCGATAAACGTTCTGTAAAAAGAGCGATGCAGTGTGTGCCGCAGTAGGCAAACCTCGGACCGGAGTAAAATGAGCCATCTTAGTCAGACGGTCCACAGTCACCATGATAGTGGTATATTTATGTGAGGGAGGAAGCTCTACAATAAAATCAATAGTAATGTGCGACCATGGTTGTTCGGGTACCGGAAGAGGCTGAAGAAGACCCACAGGTCTCTTTGTGCTATGTTTAGCACGAGCACACACTGAACAAGAGTTCACAAATCCTTTTACATCCTGAGCAAGGGTCGGCCCACAAAAATACCGTGTTATCAAATCCTTGGTTTTTCTTATTCCTGGATGACCGCTTCCTGGAGTATCATGGAATTGCTGTAACACCGCCAGTTGTTCTTGACGAGGAACCAGACATTGCTTGTGTCGTGTTTGAAGTCCGGTTGTTTGTGGTTGGACAGTAGAATCGGTGTGTGAACGTATCTGTTGCATGAGAGTCGTAGTAACCCCAAAAAATCTAGAGGGTGAAAGGATCAAATCATTGACAATAGGTGGATTTGCCGGAGAAGAGAGGCGTGATAAGGCATCTGCTTTCTTGTTCTGAGTACCGGGTTTGTATGTCACCTGGAAGTCAAACCGGGAAAAGAACAGCGACCATCTTGCTTGACGTGGGTTAAGTCGTTTAGCAGTCCTGAGATATTCCAAATTCTTATGGTCGGTGAAGACCATGAAGGGGTGAAGAGCACCCTCCAACAGATGACGCCATTCTGCCAAAGCACATTTTATGGCTAGTAATTCTCTGTCACTGACGTCGTAGTTGACCTCGGCAGGGGTTAACTTCCTAGAGTAGTATGCCACCGGATGTAGAGCCCGTTCTGGGGGTCTCCTTTGTGATAGAACAGCCCCGATTCCCACAGACGAGGCATCGACCTCCACTTCATACGACTGTGAAGGGTCAGGTAGAACCAGAACAGGTGCGGTACTAAAACGTTGTTTCAGGGAATCAAAAGCATGTTGTGCCTCTGCCGTCCAGTTGAACTTGGTCTGTTGTTTAGTCAACACAGTAAGGGGTAGGATAATCGAGGAAAACCCCTGTATGAAACGTCTATAAAAATTGGCAAAACCAATAAATCGTTGGACGGCTTTCTTGTCAACGGGTACGGGCCAAGTACGAATGGCTGCTACCTTCCTGTGATCCATGGCAATGCGTCCGGGAGTAAACAGAAAACCCAGGAACTCTATCTCCGTGGCTTCAAAGACGCATTTCTCAATCTTTGCATACAGCCGATAAGTTCGAAGACGAGACAACACCGTTGCTACATGGTCTCTGTGGTCTGTGAGAGAACAAGAGAAAACAAGGATATCATCCAAATAAATCACAACATATTGATCCAGCAGATCTCGGAATATATCGTTGAGGAAATGTTGAAACGTGCCAGGGGCATTACAAAGTCCAAACGGCATCACCATATATTCAAAGTGGCCGTAGCGTGACCTGAATGCGGTCTTCCATTCATCACCTTGTCGTACTCTGACCAGGTTGTATGCTCCTTTTAGATCGATCTTAGAGTAGATGGTTGCCCCCTGAAGACGCTCGATCAACTCCGAGATCAAGGGAAGAGGGTATCGGTTTTTGATCGTTATGCGATTGAGTTCACGATAGTCAACACAGGGACGCAGACCGCCGTCCTTTTTCTCTACAAAAAAGATGCCTGCACCTGCTGGAGAAGTTGAATGTCGGATAAACCCTTTATCGAGATTCTCTTGTATATATCCCTTTAGTACCTTCAGTTCGGGTTCGGATAGCGGATATAATCTTCCATAAGGAATAGGTGCTCCTGGCAGGAGTTCGATAGGACAATCATATGGCCTTCTAGGAGGTAGAACCTCCACTCCTTTTTCATCAAACACATCGGAGAAGGAGGAGTAAACTTCGAGAAGAACGGTTTGGTATTGGGGTGTCATATTAGAGTCCAATACCGTATTCACGACATGACAACGTGGTAAGAGACAATGCTGGGTACAGTAGGAGGAAGTAAAAGTGAACGTACCGGAAGACCAGGAAATCCGAGGATCATGCTGACGAAGCCAGGGAAGTCCTAAAATAATCGGGAATTAGGGTGTATTAACGATGTCGAATCGTACTACCTCGCTATGCCCAGGACCTATGGTCACCTGTAATGGTACTGTCTCCTTGGTGACTGGCCCGGAGGACAAAGAAGACCCATCGACAACCTGTATCTGCAAAGGGAAGGATTTCTTTATTACAGGTATACAGGCAGTTTCAGCTATCGCTTTATCGAGGAAATTCCCACTCGCTCCGGAATCAACCATCGCGGTGAGAGTTCGCGTCTTCTTTCCCCACTGTAAGACAAGAGGTAGCGTCAACAAGGGAGTGCAACCACTTGAGGTTGACAGGTGCACGAGACGAAGGAGGGGACTTGGGTTACCTGTTCGACCCTTATTTTTTTCTGGGCAATAACGTGCAATATGATTTGGTCGACCACAATAAAGACAGAGGTTCTGCAGACGTCGATGTAATTCATCGGGAGGAAGACGACCCTGTGTAAAACCGACCTGCATAGGTTCCTCAGGTGTGGGTGGTGCCACTTGGTTACCAGAGGTCACCGCCTGAGGGCGAAACATGGGTACATAGGAAGCCGACCTTTCTCTTGCACGTTCGCGGAGTCTTCTATCGATTTGGATAGCCGTTTGAACCAGGTTCTCCAAAGAAGAGGGAGCACCAACCCGTGCGATCTCGTCTTTCAGAGCCTCCGAAAGACCCAAACGGAATTGTCCTATTAGGGCAGCATCATTCCATCCTGTTTCACAGGCAAGGCGACGAAAATCAATGACATAGGCCTCCACTGAGCGACGACCTTGACGTAAGGAACGAAGACCGTTCTCTGCAGTACTGGCCCGAAGTGGATCATCAAACATAGCTGCCATTGTATTGAGAAAAAGTGACCCGGTCTCTGTTACTGGGTTCTGAGATCGCAAGAGGTTATGTGCCCAAGCTTGTGCCTCTCCAGTCAGCAATGATATCGTAGTACGGATTTTGACGTAGTCACTATAATAAGTCCGAGGATTCAGAGAAAAAAGAAGTTCGCAAGAGGTCACAAAAGCCTGAAAATGATCTTGTCTACCTGAATACCGTTCCGGCATAGGTATACGGGGTTCTGGAACGTGGATTCCTTCTGATGGACCAGTAGGGAAGGTGTTTGGAACGTTAGGAACTGTTCCTGGAGGTGCCGCTGTCCATTTTGAAGTTCTCTCATGGAGCAGGTTAGGGTATTCACCTGTTGTGACAGGGTATCCAATGCTCCTACGACATCGGCGAGCTCCATTGGTGGCTTCGCAATTCTGTCAGGGATCCCGGGTGCCGGGTACGTGGAAGCCAGAGGGTTCAAGAAGAGATACGAAGTCGAGGTCACAAGCCAGGTCAGGATAGGAGAAATACTCGTGGTAAGGGGTCACTTTCCGGGTCAATACAGTAAGGCAATCACTTAGGAAGGAAGGCTACACTAGGGAACTGTTGCAATTGCGAAGCGAGGAGGAACTGATCTCTCAAGCCTAAATACCCACCAAGCTCCACCCCCCTGCCTGGGACGCCAATGACGTCACGGACGTGCGCCGCCGCCCGGCCGCCATATTGGCGGAGCCTGGGCGCGCGCGCGTCCATTCTAAGGCTTGCTCTGCGCCTGCAGCCTTGGGCTCCGTCGGAGGACCACCGCAGGCGACCCAGGACCCGACCTCCCATCTCCCTGGGACACCGGAGCCACCACGGAGGGTAAGCCGGGTCCCGAAGAACCGCCAGGCGTTCCCATAGGTCCCGGCCGTCCCCTCCGGGCACAGGCCCGATAAGAAGGGAGCGGCCGGACCGAACGCCGCGGAGCCCGCAACCCTGACAGCCGTACTGGCGTGTACCGGCTCAAAAAAACCCCTGCTGACCTCTAATCTCGCGGCAAGGACGGCGGCTCCATTTGCCTCTTCTAGCTGCTGGGAGCATTGAGAGACTGGGGAAAAAGTCCCCCAGTCTCTCTCTGCGAATCACTACTCTGACCTGCCGGATCTCGCGAGGCGAGGTCCAGCAGGTCACGTGACCGGCAGCGTCAGCCTCAATGGAGTCCTATGGACTCCATGGAGGGGATGCTCACAATGGCACTTAGCACCTCCTGACATCCCAGGTTACGTGTGCCCTTGAAGGAACAGCATCCTTTCCTCAGAAGTCTGACGATTCTTCAGCCTCACTGCATTGAGCCAGTGCACTGATGTTGAAGTTGAGGAGGTTCTGCACATAGTTTGCAGTATGTTTGCCTGGATCCCCTGGTGGTGTATGGATGTAGATTTGCTTCCCGCCGTCCTGTTGCACGACTGCTTCCCAGATTTCGGCATGAGCTATTCGGCTGTATCTTCCTTGTTTAGGGCTTCTAAAGCTGATTCCAATTGGCCTTCTTACGCGCAGTGGCAGCCGCGGTGGTTACCTGCTCCTCCTCTTCTATACGCCCTCTTTCATTTCTTATGGCTCACTCTTTCTGCCCATATTTGTAGCACCTGCACCTCCACAGTTCTGACTCGTGTCCTGGCAGCTGTTCGCTGGCATGCGCAACAGTAGGTAAATAGGCTGCCCCTCACTGTATGGTCACGCAGAGAGTGAGTCCAGAAAAGACAAGGGAGTAAACTAACCGTGTTGCTGTATGAAGCTGCCTGCTTGTAGTTCCTGAATCTTAAAGAAAGCGCTGTCACAGGAGCTGTATAAATCTGAAGCCTTCTGTGATAATTCTGTGAGGTACAAAAATCTGTTTAACTGGGGGGGGGGATCAGAGCCGTAGCTAGCTCCTTTTGCATCCGAGGCAAGATCATAAAATTGTGCCCCCCCACACGTTATTTTTACATAGGCTATTTTGAGGAAAGTAGGTAATAAATAACAAGAAATTTTAATAATATTAGAACTGTTTTTCAGTAGGGTGATCTTTTATTTTATATGGGGATGTTTTGTCGGGTGGGATAGACTCCGTTTCCAATACAGTATACTCATGTAATACACACTAGGAAGAGCAGGATTGGTCGCTTACATTAGTTCATGGAGGTGTTAAAGTATTATGTGGAGGCAGTTTTTTTGGGGCACAGGAGGGAATATAATACCTGGCGTCGCCAAAAATAAAATAATATTTTTTTTGCGACGCCAGGTATGTAATCTCCCAGGTTCTTTTTTTTAATATTCGGTGGGGCCTTGGATCCTTTAATTCCTTCTGTATTCGTTATTCAGAATTTTAAAACATGCACTTGGGGGTTGGTGTTAAACCTGTGTCTGGATCCGTCTCTGGTTCGGGGGGATTCTACCAGTTTTGGCAAAGAGCTGGTGTTGGGTTCGCAGTGACAGGCGGATATATATTGCCCCAGCTCACATGGATATATTGCCCCAGTCCAGCTCACATGGATATATTGCCCGAGGCCAGCTCACATGGATATATTGCCCCAGGCCAGCTCACATGGATATATTGCCCCAGGCCAGCTCACATGGATATATTGCCCCAGGCCAGCTCACATGGATATATTGCCCCAGACCAGCTCACATGGATATATTGCCCCAGACCAGCTCACATGGATATTTTGCCCCAGACCGGCTCACATGGATACAGGGGCAGACTGACAACTAATGGGGCCCCCGGGCAATTGGAGATCATGGGGCCCCCTTGTGCCGCACCCACACAAAACCCCACCCATACAACGCAACATCCACATGTACATTATCGTACTAAAGAATTTATTTAACTCATTAAAATAATCTTCTTAAAAATTGTGTAAAAAAAATAAATAAATACATTTGGACCCAGCAGCGAATTGGGGAATGCATTGTGCCCCCTCCAGACTTACAGATGGCCAGCGCTCTGCCACAGCAGCCATCACTCAAAAATATGGTTTATATGCTAAGTTTTGCACAAAAAAATAAGTAAAACCATTTCTCTGTAACTATAAACGGCATTCAAAAAAATCTATAGAGAAAAAGATACAGTCCAACATTATAGACACCTTTAGAATGGCGCCCAGCAGGCCCATCTAAATATATCTATATAATAAAAAATAGGGAGCACTCAACAGACTTTAATAAATACCAAGAGATATTTCCATTTATTACGGTCTGTTGATAATATGCTGTATTCCAATTTTCTTTATTCCAATTTTATATATATATATATTTTACAACTAACTACTGTCAGTTGAAATTATTGTTTATATTTCTTATTTCCAATATATATATATATATATAATATATATATATATATATATATTCTGCATTGCATTAAACTGTATAGAAACAAATATATTTTTTCTATTTATATACAGCACATGTATGTTACCCACATAATCCTCTCTCTGGCATTGCATTAGTTATTAGGGTTCTTACAAACAGTATATACTGATTCCTTAACACATTCAGTGCTGAGGAATAGAGGATTATTGTACCATAAAAGATAGACTTCACCTATTCTGGCACTGTGACTAACACCCCTCACGCCACTGACTGGGATCTGATCAGTTTGCTTGAGTCTTAACTTTTGAGATTAACCCTTGTGATTTAGCTCATGGAGCAGCCAATGGAAATTCAGAATATTTTAAATGAGACCTACAGCTGATCAGACTGATAAACGTCTGCAGTTCCAATTTCCACACAGTCCATAAAGCCTGGTAAAAGAGAGATACAGACAAGAGGAACTCGAGATTACAATTCAAGAGAGTGCTCTCCAGCCGTCACCTGGAAAAGCACAGGCAGGTGATTTAATGGGACAGTGTAATCTATAGGTGACACATACACATATTGCATAAATAACAGAGCAAAGGTCACACATTTGGGACAAGGCTGCCTTTCAAACCAAACTAAAGAACAAAAAACGGTGGTAAGCGCCCAGATTCGTGACACCGCCCAATACCCAGCACAACCAGATGATCAGTGGTTTCCCCCAAACCAAGATAAGACACTAGAATGAAATACGTATCTGGTCGGCGCGAAAATGAACGCAGCGGGATGTTGGGCAGTAAAGGGGGAGCCTCGACACCGGCTCTAGGCGGATATAAGCCTGTGGATTATTTTTTCTTCAAGATTTTCACAGGAAATCCACTCCTTAATATCAGAGGTTCTTCACAGGGTTTTCAATGGATAGATATAAAGCCAAAAAACAAAAGAAATCTCTGTGTGTATCTGGTGTGTAATAAATCACATTTAAGGAATTAGAATGACAACTCACATTCGTTGGAGCCTATTCAAGCTCAAGACAGACGCCCATGGATTTTTGGTATGGTGAAAAATCCAAGAAAAAAACCAGATAGGATGCTGGAACTCGTTCTAAAAGAATTTAATTATAAAATAAACAATTTTAAAAACAAATGATAAAAAGGTCCAGGACGCGTTTCGCCGCTAGAGTTGCGGCTTCCTCAGCTGGTATCGGTACCAGCTGAGGAAGCCGCAACTCTAGCGGCGAAACGCGTCCTGGACCTTTTTATCATTTGTTTTTAAAATTGTTTATTTTATAATTAAATTCTTTTAGAACGAGTTCCAGCATCCTATCTGTTTTTTTTCTTGGATTTTTCACCATACCAAAAATCCATGGGCGTCTGTCTTGAGCTTGAATAGGCTCCAACGAATGTGAGTTGTCATTCTAATTCCTTAAATGTGATTTATTACACACCAGATACACACAGAGATTTCTTTTGTTTTTTGGCTTTATATCTATCCATTGAAAACCCTGTGAAGAACCTCTGATATTAAGGAGTGGATTTCCTGTGAAAATCTTGAAGAAAAAATAATCCACAGGCTTATATCCGCCTAGAGCCGGTGTCGAGGCTCCCCCTTTACTGCCCAACATCCCGCTGCGTTCATTTTCGCGCCGACCAGATACGTATTTCATTCTAGTTTCAAACCAAACTGTTTACAAATATTGAAAAGAGAAGCTGGTTTATTATCAAGGCATTGTGTCATCAATAGGACTGAATAAAAATAATAGCTGTGTGTATCATGGTGATGGGGTGGATGAGGTGGTACAGGTACAGGTACCCATACCCTAACTTACCATGACCACCAGTTCCATGTATTAGAGTTCATCAGGAAAATGATACAGTGTAAATCCTGTGTTGAGGTCAGCTCTTTATGTCACCTACAAACATTTTAAATGTAGGGCAGCATCACACTGACTGGTTTGAGACTTCCCATTAGCTGGACACCAGGAGACACATTGAACAACTGGACCTTATGTGATGCCAGCTCAAGGCTTCTCAGACAGTCTGTGAGGTTGGCAGGCCCGGGGTGAAAGAAGGAGGGGGAGGGCTGCCTGTTCCTCTGCTGCTTGCAGTGCTATAGTAAGGTAGATGGAGTGGGTCAGTGCAGATAGTGGGCACCCCTTGGTCTCTCTCCCAGCAGGGCACACACCTTGGCTTCCCTGCCAGAGTTGCTAAAGAGCTTCCTCTGCTTCTCCTACTCTGCAGGCTCTTTCTAAAGAAGATGCCATCTTGTGTGTATGGCAAGACTGCAGCAGGCAGATCCCCAGCTCTTCCTGTCTGGATTGCAACTACTTTTTCCCCTGGCTGAAAGGGGAGCCCTGCCTGTGGCACGGAGCAGCACTGGCACAGCTCTGAGTGCGTGTAATGTGAAGATGCATTGAGAGGGGGGGGATTGCATGTGACTGCTACAGGGATGGAGAAAGAACGAGGCTGAAGTTAGTTTCTTATTCGGCCAGTTACTTATTCGTGGAAGTTGGTTTCTGATTCGGTTGAATTCCAAGTATGTAAAGTTTCAATAAAAACCTGATTTTAGATGGTAAATTGCCATTGTGCCAATGATTTTAACATGGATTTATATAGAGGTGGATGCCCTCTACCAAACAATGTTAAATTTAGCCTGGCCCAACTGCAATTTGGGCAGAAAAATCAGTGCCAACTGTGCCAAGGTGTTGATTTTTACTGTTTTGAATAAGTAACTGATGTTTTCAAAGGGTTAATTGCCATTGGGCCACTGAATTCAACATGGTTTTATATATAGGTGGGTGCCCTCTATCGAACACAATTGTCTTCAGCCTGGCCCAATGGCAAGTTTGCCACGAAAACAGTGCCAACTGTGCCAAGGTGTTGATTTTTACTGTTTTGAATAAGTAACTGATGTTTTCAAAGGGTTAATTGCCATTGGGCCACTGAATTCAACATGGTTTTATATATAGGTGGATGCCCTCTATCAAACACAATTGTCTTCAGCCTGGCCCAATGGCAAGTTTGCCACATGAACAGTGCCAACTGTGCCATGGGTGCTGATTTTTACTTTTTTTGAATAAGTAACTGATGTTTTCAAAGGGTTAATTGCCATTGGGCCACTGAATTCAACATGGATTTATATAGAGGTGGATGCCCTATATCAAACACAATTGTCTTCAGCCTGGCCCAATGGCAAGTTTGCCACGAAAACAGTGCCAACTGTG